>CM039722.1:39923991-41123991 GCA_022539455.1 Dendrobium nobile
CCAAATAAAAGGTCATTTATACTGCATATTTCATTTCTCATTAAATTATTCATATTATTGAAATATGATATTCATAACAAGAGACTTGACATGTCTGCAATTCTTGGTTCTTTATGTAATTTAGTGTATTAAAACTCTTTATATACATGTTTATTTATACTAGTGTAATGCTCACACTTAGAATAAGAGAGATGCAAATAAAGGATGTGTGGAAAATTTTCATTACTTAAAAGGGTAATTGAAGAAGTATCATTCAATTTGATTAAAGAGTAACAAATTTGTGTGAACTTGATGTCCTTTGGTGACAAAATTAAGCAAATGGATATATCTAGTTGAATTTTAATGCTTCAATGTTTTCGGTTGAAATTAGGGTTGGGGCAATTTTGTCATTTTGAAAAATAATATGGTGGTGTTTGCTTATAAATTTTGTTACGTGAAAAATGAAACTACTCACAAATTTAGTAATATATATATATATATATATATATATATATATATATATATATATATATAAAGTTCTTAGAGATTAATAAATGACCTTGAAAGAAGTACTTATTGTGATCATGTCATATGTAATTTTAATTTTGAAATTTTATGATAGGCATTAATTCCTCCATGAGTAAGTGATTCCATAAATTTTTTTAATTTTTTTTAAAAGATATAATGACAATATGGAAATGGCAACACTAGGAAATTCTGAATTTTGATAATGTTAAAATTTTTTGGAGTTTTTTTTGAAAATAATTTATTTATGAAATTTATTATTTTTGGAGCATTAATGAATTTTGGTAAAATTCTAATTTTGGATCAAATAATAGTGAATCTGATTGAGTTTTGTGTAATTATTAAACTTTGGCTGTCTTTGGATTGTGGAGCTTTTTGAGACTTGAGAGGTTGCATGTGGTATTTGATGAAGCTCAAGAATTGTAAGAGTGTTGTAAGACTATAATGATTCCCTTTTCCTTGTTGGGTGTGTGCATATCAATTCCCTTCTAACTTAGTTAATGTAGAAAATTAAGGCCCTTTATATAGTTTTGAGTTATATTAAAATTTATTCTAAATCAAGTTACATCACTCTACACATAAGTTTTGATGATTAACAAAGTGCGTAGCCAACAGTTCAATGCATATGTTAAATTCAATGAAAAGGTAATGACTTCACTTATAATAAACAAACATTCAAGAAAGTATATGTTACTAAGTGAGTGTCTTCATGAAGTTGAAGAATCTAAAATTGATTTAATCTTTTTAAAATTTAAACATGAGTTAAATCAATGGTTCAAACTAGTTTGTGTAAGGAATTGGAAACCATCATGAACTCCCCTTCTTCTTCTTCTTCACATGGTGTCATTTCTTGTTGATTTCTCTCCCCATCCACTTTCAAGTGCCATCAGATCCATCATGCCCATCACAAACTCTATTTTTTCATTGGATCATGTCGATGCTCATCTCCTTCTTATGTTATTGGATCCCATCGAGTCCTTATTCTACTCTGCCAACTAGATGCTCTTTGGTTCAAAATTTTAGTTCAAACTCAAGTTTGAATCAAGTTAGTTTATACAGGGTGACACTATCTCCTTCCCACAGTTAAGGTTCACGATTCAAAATTGTACAGTACGATTAGTTCACAATATCCCGGCTAGTACTATAAGAAGAGTAAGGAGCTGTATGAACAGTTCAAGTATTTCAGCTAATCATCCAGTATGATGTAAACATCATCCAATATGATATAAACATCATCCAGTACGATATAAGCATCGCCTGGTACAATTAGTTCAATCGAATTGGATTATCGCCATGTACGCTTTGTGATAAATAAAAATCATCCCATGTAAATCGGGTTGTACAATACAATTTGTCCAATTGTACAATATGATCTGATTGGATCAATTATTCTAAGTTTGATCCCTAATTATAGAATTTATTTAGGCAATAATTGATTATATCGTGAAATACGATACCTATCATACAATACGATTAGTGCGAATTTTAAATTTAAAAATATTGCTTAAATTATGACTAGCAGGTAAGTTCTTAATTTCAACTAATCATTTTATATGATCTACATTGTGTAGGACAATTAGTTCATATAGCTTTAATTATCCTAATTAGTCATTTTAATAATTTTCTGAATAGCTGATCATATAGTACTATATAGATTGCACAATACGATTAATTCATAAAATTTAACTTCTAATTTTCTCACTATCTTACTACCCTGAGTGTATAAGTGCACGATCACCAGGATAGCATGCATCCTTATACGACTTGACTCAAGAAATTAAAAAATAAATAAATGAAAATTATAGACTCTTTCAGCATACCCTATCTACCCTATCTTGAACCCTGAATCTTCATTGAATGGTGCATAGTGTACCTGAAATATTAATATACACAAAAATAAATATGCACTAAAAATACTAAGAGACATAATCATGCATTCAATAATATTTATTATCATCATCAAAAACAAAAACTCTACAGCTCGAGTTACAACTATCTCCCATTTCTTGAAGATGAAAAATATTATGGGTTGAATTTTAAAACTATAAATATTGTTTCCTAATTTTTCTCTCACAAAGATAATTATATTAATATTTTAAGAGAATAAAATGTGTAACTAAATAACAAATAATATATCGCAACCAACGAAATATCCACTCGATGTAGGATGTTAAGATTAAGTGAACTATCCCTAGGCATACCAATGCAGAAATAATACTATCACTTGACGTGGAAGCTAATAAACTTGTAAGAAGTTATAATGATGGTGATGACAGACTAATCAACATAATGTAATATCAATCACAGATTTCTACCAACATGTAATTTCTAGCAAATTAAAATATAGAGAAGTAAATTGCAAAAAATTAAAAACCAGAAAGATCACACCATAATTTTATAGTGGTTCGATCAAAACATTACTTACATCCACTCCTAGAGTCCTCCTTTCTAGGTATTGTACTAAACCTTTAGTGACTCTCATTTAGCCCCCACAGCTAGACGAAGAAGCCCTTACAAAATTTCTTTCACCAACCTGATGCGGCAGATGAGCAAAATCTTTTCACCATCTTCGTGAATAGAGAACATGGAATCCTTTTTCACCCTCCTAGTGAAGGAAAAGAACATGAAATTCTTTTTCACCCTCTTGGTGAAGGCAGAGAACCTCAAATTATTTTTCACCCTCCTGGTGAAGGTAGATAACCTAGAATCACTTTCACCTTCCCAGATGTGATGGAGTAACTAGGTTCTTTAACACCAAAGAGTTCTTCCCAAAGCTTCCCTCAAGACAAACCTTGACACATGGAAGAACTCAAGTGTAAGTTCGACGGAGCAACTCTATGGAACTCTCTCTCACACTCCCATTAAACCCATAAGGATTTTCTCTTTCTCTCATAAAGTTCACCCCTTCTCTCCCAAGTTCTAAGCTCTCTCTTCTAGCTTTCATCAGAGAAAAATACTCAATGAACTCCCAAAATAATCTTACAAAGTCTTATGAGAATGCTTACATAGAGGACTTAAAGAAACACAAAAAACTTACAATACAGGAAAATCAATCATTATCGGTGGTTTGTTCCGGCAATTACCATTAATTTTCTGGTAGTTTTTTAAAAATTCGATGGCTTATCGACTGTTCAAAAACCATAGGTAAAAATCACGCCAGAAACCTTTTTCGGCGGCATTTTTCCGGTGGTTTTTTTCACCGATAGTTTTCCAGTGGTTTATACCGCCAGTTAGTTTTCGGAGGGCAGAGCGCCATTGCCCGCTAGTTTTTTACAGGTGGTGTACCGCCCGTTCAACCGCTGGTATGGTTATCATCATTATTATAGTGTAGATCGCCGGTAAACCGTCGGTAATTTTACCGACGGTGTATCGGCGCTATCGGCGGTGAGACCGCCGGCATACCACCGGACACCATCGGCAAACCGCTAATATTTACCAGTGGTTTTAGTAAACTTCTGGTGGCTATAGTTAGCAGTCCGGTAAATACTGACGGTCTAGCCACCGGTTAAACCACCGTTAGTAACAGCGGTCACATAACTGCCGATCAAGACTACTGTTATTTCATGAATTTCCAATAGTTTTAATTCTATCGACTCTGATCATATAATACGATCCTATATCGTATAGTATGATTAGTTCATAATATCCCTATTAGTATTGTACGAAGAGTAAGGCGCTATACGATGAGTTCAAGTATTTCAGCTGGTCTTCCATTATGATTAATTTAATCGAATAAATTTAATTATCCTAATTATATGTTTTAATGATTTTCTGAATAGTTGGCGTATAGTATATGTTCATAAAATTTAACTTCTAATTTTTTCACTATCCTACTACATTGAATGTGTTTGTGCACGGTCACCAGGCTATCATACCCACTTATAGGACTTGACTCAAGAAAAAAAAAACAGACTCTTTCATGATACTCTATTCTACCTAAGGGTGCAAACGTGTCAAGCCGACTCGCGAGCTGGCTCGAACTCGACTCGGTAACTGGCTCGACGAGTCAAGCTTATCTAGCTTGCGAGTCGAACTCGAACATCATTTCGAGCTCGATGGCTTATCGAGCTTGAGCTCGACCAGACCTCCGACTCAGCTCATTGGCTCGACGAGCTACTCACGTGTGTGACTACGCGAGAAAAATATTTTTGGGTAGCTTCGAGCGGTTCGACGAATGAATGACGGATGAATTGCGTCAAGTCTCGAGGTTAGATCTCGACAGAGGATGCGACGATGAGCTTGGGAGTTGGGAGTCAACGGTAGATGCAATAATGAGGTCGGGAATCGACCGCGATGATGAGCTATGGATCTCGACGGTGGACGCAATGACGAGGTCGGGAATCGACCGCGACGACGAGCTCTGGATCTCGACGACGGAAGGATCAGATCCAGTTGGGACTCGACCGCGACGATGAACTCTGGATCTCGATGATGAACGCGAGCTTGATGTTGCAGAAGGATCAGATCAAGTGGATCTTGACTTCGAATGCGACTGCAAACTCGTCGACGGACAAGCGGAGCCAATGGCGAGCTCATGAAGATGAAGGAGTTCACAATGGAGCTCGGTTGAGCTCGAAAAGCCTACTCAGGACGGAGTTCACAGCGGAGCTCGACTTAGCTCGACAAGCCACTCGAAATATGAGACGAGTCGAGCTCGAGCTCGAGCTCGGTATTTGAAAGTCGAGCTCAACTCAAACACTACCTAGCTCGAGCTCGACTCGACTTATTTGCACCCCTAATTCTACCCAATCTTGAGCCCTAAATATTCATTTAATGATGCATGGTGTACTTTAAATATTAATACGCACAAAAATAAATATGCACTATAAATAATAGGAGATATAAATATGCAATCAGTAATATTTGTTATCATCAAAATGTAAACTCGATAGCTTGAGTTGCAACACCAAGATGTGGCATTGACCAGCTGGTCAATACGAGAAAGTGGAAAACTAACTTTTTGACAAGTTCTATGAGGTATGCGTAGTCTACACACATCCTCTAAGCTCCATTAGCTTTCTTAACTATGATAATATTTATAAGCCATATAGGATAGTGTACTTTTCAAATGAAGCCAACTTCTAGGAGTTTATCAACCTCCTACTCAATTGCTTGCTGGCGATATGACGCAAAATTTTACTTATTTTAGATATCTGGCTTATATGTTGGATTTATTTTGAGAGAATATATGATTATCCCACAGTCAACTCCAGGCATATCAACTGGACTCCATACAAAAACTTCCTAGTTTATGCAAATAAAATATACATATTCTCTCTTCTCATCTTCTAAAAGAAAAGATCCAATATGCATAATTCTTAAGAGATGCTCATCTGATATGGTAACTGAGGTAAGGTCTTCCACTAGGAAGCCCTTTAAGGGATGTCCTCATTTCGAATGTCAAAGTTCTTAATATTTAGGGTAACCGATGGGAATGGTTGTAGCTACCCAGTGTAACATGCTTGTGTCACTTATTAATTTACATAACCTATTTTGATCATAGATGGGGTTAAAAACTACATTTTGAGATACAGAATGGATGCAAAAGCTCTAAAGATTGACTAGAGGGACCTCCCAAAGAAAATATTATAAGTTGATTCCAACTTTACCATAATGAATTGAATTATGTGAGTAGCCTACGTACCGAGGAAACTCCCCAAGTGTGATAGGGAGGCTAATCATCCCATCTACTCGCATACAATGATCTTGCGCTCAATTGGAGCTTTTCTCTTACCACGACCATACAAAGAAAGTTAGAGTTGAACAAAATATCTATCGAGCTTCCATTATCAACTAAAATTATTTTGACATTATAACACGGATCACCAAACCCTGTGCTAATAACAAGTGGATCTTGATGAGGGGTCTAAACGCCCTCCAAATAAGAGTCATAAAAAAATAATAGAGAGGTCAGCACGAGACTTCTTTTGTGCTGACTCTTTATTCACCGCGAGTATTTGATTCGATAATAAAGAGCCCCCCAATAATAGTTTTGATTTAACCAACCATTTGTTGATTGTTCTATTATTATTTTTTTGTCAGTTGTCCCCTAGTAAAAGGAGTGAACTTATGATTGGGTGGATTTTGCATGTAAGGTAGCTTTATTAGATAAGTCTCTCAATTTTCTCCTTGAGCTGCTTGTATGCTTCAGTCGTATGTCATGACTACGGTGGAAGTATTACTCATGATTTCGTGAGTTTGTCTTTAAGGGATTTGACCACTTAATATTTTCTTCATCTTGGATAGCCATCAGGACATTTTCCAGAGATGTGTTGAGTGGCATATACTTCTCTTATCAAGGCTCACGTTGTGACTGTGAAGGTCGAGGAGGGAGGTTATTGCTTCCTGCTTCTTCCACTATGATGATGAATTATCTATCCTAGGTGTATTTTTATGCTCTCCAATTATTTGCTCAAATTGCATCTATGAGTGTTGATGCTTCATCTACCAAGTTTTGTTTCTCCACATGATGAATCTGATTAACATATGAATATATGGGTCTCACATGAGCTCTAAGTAAAAGGCGTCAGGACAAATCCCTATGAGAAAAACTCCTCTTAATAATTTAGGATCCACCTAGAATTAAATTTGTCGAGCTTGGATTGAGAACCTCTGAAAGTATTGCTTAAGTGACTCTCCTTCATTATGGAGAATCTCAAAGAGGTGAAAGATTTCTTGATAAATATTTGATTAGCGATAAATTATTCAATAATTAATTTAGCCAACTTAATGAATATGATAAACGTTCTACCCAAAAGTGAGTATAACCATATACAAGCTTAGCCTTTGAGGATAACAATAAATATTTGGCAGAGGAGAGCATCTGAGGCTCATTGAATATAAATGATTGTTCTATAGTGATCGATATTCTCGTTGGGATCAGGTGACCCTTCATTAGACTCTATACTCACTAATTTCAAGCTCGCAGAAAAGAGGTGTTGAAGGATGGCTTCAGTTAGGGGCGATAACTCTTGAAATCGCTGATGATAAAGAGGCTTCCTTCCACCTATTAAAGGGAATTCTTGTTGAACCAATCATGGAAAATCATCAAGTAAGGAATTATTTAGGATTTAAATAATATGAGGTTAAGCCAAGTCCTTAGTGATGACAGAGGAATGTGGGTTGGCCGACCTGCATGAGAAGGATAGGTAGAGCTAGCTATGTCAATGAGGGAATTTTGTATTGAGGCAGAGGGTGAACCCTTGACTAAGGGAGAGGGATATATGTACGAACATGTTCACGTTGAACATCCTCGGCTAGTGGTATATATCGAGGGAGATGGGTCTCCTCTTACTGTGTTAGCAATGGTTGGTGAGTGCCTCATAGAAGTTAGAGAATTTCATTATGAGATTCCTCCATTTTTTAGACGCAATATTCTAGGGATGTCCCGGATGGTCCCTCTCTAACATGATTTCTTCCACTAGGAAAAAAAAGTAGATGATTGGCATGCCTGATTCAAAGAATGATTCCTAGATTGATGCGGTTTGGAGCAAGAGGCTTCGTTGTTGTGATTACTACTCCTGTTGGCCATTGAAGGAGGACATCAGTTGAGCATATAATGGTGGGATTGATTCCCATAGATGGCACAAAACACTTGCAGGTTAGAATATTTGCGGAGATAGATTGAGTAGTTTTTTTGTCTTTATGATACACGGATATCCAGCACACGCAAGCATGTGATTTATTTTATATAATATATATATATATATATTCTACTTGAAAAACCTGAAGAAGAAAAACTATGGGGCCTCACCCAGGTGAAAGGATTCCACTAAATTTGAGTGATCTATAAAGTTTGATCCATTTCTTGACATAAAGGTGGTGGAATTATAATAGTTTGAAGAGTTATACGAAGGTTTAGTGATGGTTGGGAAAAAAATTGATAGCATCCGGGTGAAATTCTGGCGAACGGGCAATGATCTAATAATGATAGGGAGGGAGTCCGGTGGTAGTTGGCAACGGGGCAGTGATTTGATGATGGCCAGGCAAAATTTTAGAGGCGGTTAGCGACCTAGCAGTGGTTTAATGATTATCGGGCAAACGTTTGATGGTGTTTGATGGGTGGTAGTCCGACGGTGGTCTATGACCAGGCAGTAGTCCGACGATGGTCGTGTGAAAGTTTGGTGGAAGTCGACGGTTGGGTGGAAGTTCGGCGGTGATCAGCTGCCGAGCGGTGGTCCAGCACTGGTCAGGTGGAAGTCCGGCAGTGGTCGAAGGCCAGGTGAAGTCCATCCCTGATCAGTGGCAAGGCGATGGTCCGGCTACAATATACGAAGGTTCATCGGTGGTAGTCCTAGAGCTCTTGAAGTCTTAGAGCTCTCTCAAATATCTAGCTAATGGTCCCCCCACATGTAGAGAGTGGGGGTCTATTTACACATTTTCATGAGTGGCACACCTTGTAAAATGGAGAAGATTCAGAACATGTTTGGAGTGTTCCATCAGATAGCCCATATTGATTCCCCCAATCATAAAGCATTTTTTAAATATTCAAGTGCCTTAATGACATCAAAATTAAATGAACTTGGGCTCTTTGGAATTGTCTCATCGAGCCGCTAGATTTGAGGATAAGCATGCCATATTTGGATATCATTTGGTCATCCAATTAGTGCTTTGAACCTTCAAAAGATGCTTAAGAATCTTTATTTTGACCCATTTGGGTTCAAACCAGTCTGATTTTGGTGTCGTTGAGTTCGTCTCCATGAGAAGTTTAATTCGATTATAAATTATACAAATTGGAGTTCTTCTGATGGTCCCAAATTTAATTTTGAAAGATTTAAATTTTGATATGCTTCGAGAGTCGTGCCTGATCGAGCAATTTTTTGTGGTGATGTATCAGTATTATTGAGAGGTATGTATAGTTTCTTGGATGAATGATGTTATTATGGTTGATAAACAAGCCATGTCACCTATGAGATTTGTATCAACACAATTTGATTCGTCATTGAGCACTTTTTGATATCACCAGATGAACAATCAAGACTCATCAACTTTAAGGTGGTATACCATCATCCATGTCCTTGGAAATAAAGGATGGATATGATTGAATTTATGCCATTAGAGGCTCTAGACCTTTACATTATGCCAGTAGAGGTTCTAAGTTTTGTGTTGATGTTCAATAAATGACCAAATTTATATCACAAGATTAGTTCAAGTTACATGTACTTAGTTGGGTTGACTGAAACCTACCACAAATTTTGACATGATTGATTTGTGTTGGAGCTAGAAAGATTGTCCTCCATTTAAAACTCATTGTGTAAACTAAATCAAGTAAAAAAAAACATGATATTTTTTATAAAATGACTAAAATTAATCATTAGGTAGAACTCTTTTAAATATAAATTAGAATTTGATATTTTGATGTAGTAAATACATTAAATAGATTAACAACTTTCACCAACCTTTTAAGAAGACAAAAAATAGAAATAGAAAAAGGGCTACCCTTCCAATAATATTTGCCTATGGCACACGTAAATAACACATGCATGAACTGTCTCCATAATATGAAATACTAAATGAACTACTCAAAAGTCATTTTCCAATTACATAGAGTGGTCCAAGGTCTCAAATAATCCTAGATCATATCAAATGATTACATTTTTTTCCCATAAAATATTGAGATGCACGTGAGAATTATTTAGAAAATATAGAAATTTAAAATTTTAAAAAATATATAAATCACTACAACGTTGTAATTTTTCAATATAAACTTTAGAAAATATAAAGCTTGATTTTTTGGTGGTGAACATATTGAGTAATTTTTCAATAATTACATAACTAAGGATATTTTTGTAGAGGAAATAAATCTAATATATTACAAATTATTTTTATTCTAAAATAACTGTAAAAAAATGAATATAACTAATGAACATATTCAAATTATGAGTGATTAGATTGATAAACTCGATACCAATAGAATGAATCGGATAACTCAAAATTTTGTAGTGAATATTAGTTCTATGTGCCTGAACCGTCTCAAACGAAGCCTAATTATTAATTTTTTAGAAGTTAACATTTGTTTCATTGATTCGATAACTACTAGTTTAAATGTGATTATTAAATTAGTATATCTAATGATAAAAATGTTGAATATAATTATTAATTTTATGGATCTAACCATACAATTAATGATCATATTCCATATTTGAATACTTGAATACAATATCACAATCAAAATAAAAATAATTAAAATCATGCAGACAAATATTTCTAACTACTAAGAGCAAATATTAATTTTGTAAAAGAGAATCACATGCCTTCCAATTCAAGAAGATAGAAGTGTGGAGTAGGTGGTTTGATTTGGGTATGAAGTGGGCCAGTTGAAAGCATTTTGGCTTTTGTCTTATTGGCATGATAATCAGGCTAGGAATTTGAGCTCAAATCTAGGCTCAAGAACAGTATGTATATATATATATATATAACTTTTCATTATTTTAGTTGAGTTAGATTAAGGCCTCGTTTGGGACGGCTTTCTTATTGCTTCTTAAAACAGTTTTTTAGTACAAAAATTTTAATTTTTGTACTAAAAAGTTATTTTACGAAGCAATAAAATAGTTGTCCCAAATGAAACCTAAATAGACATATAGATACTGTAGCTCAAATTGTACCAGAAAGTATCATTAGGTGGAGCCAACATTAGCATCAAGTCAAAAATATTGTCAAAGTACACTGTTGTATTGTTGGATAAGGGTGGGTCACCAAGCTCTTGGCCTAGCTAAAATAGGCTATGAGGAAATCCTAGATAACAAGAATTCTCTTAATATATTGAACTGATTTGTATTAAAAAAAATTGCAAGTGTTGAGGTGGCTAGAAAATGGGGACCGCTAGTAGAAAGTTGAGCCATATGATACTTTTTTTAAAATGAGTAACTAGATGTTAACATCTTCATGAAATTGAGAATAAGAGGTAGTTTTTAGCTATAAATTTTTATATTATAGACATTACTTTTTTTGATGAATTATGCCTATTGCTAATATTGTTAGAAGTTTTTCACATTATTTTTGAAAAACTATGTTTGACTGTTACTTCCAGAAGTAATAGTTATAGTTCTGTGATTTTTTCGATTAAAATCATATAAATTTAATTTGTGTAAGAACATATTACAGGTCCATTAAGGACCCTTTGTATAAAAGACAAAGCAATTAAAAGAATCTATTAGTTTGTAGGAAAAAAATCAAAACATATGTAGATAAATCAAAGCGGTGAATACCACCAAAACCTAAAAGTGGTATTTGTTGCCTATTGAACATTTATAGATGTAGAGAGATAGAGAGATTAACATCTTAACTATGTATGAAGCTCCAGAACGCATACACAAATAAGAGTGAAGTTGTAGAAGACATCAATTTTTTACATGAAAAACCCGGAATAAGAAAAACCAAAGGCTACGAACTAATAACTTAAATGATTCCAATAATAGTTGTAATAAGTTGAAAATGTTGCCCTTCCTCGAGGAAGGCATTGATTTAATGTAGTAAACCAACAATGCATAAAACATATTATGTGGTTGAAGTTAGAAGAGTATTATGGTATAGGAGCTATTCTTAACAAATTGTTTGTTTTTTTGCATACTACTAAGAAAGGGAGACTAGACACCAAGAAATTTAATATAAAATTATTGGTAACTTCAAAAGTTAAAGATAGTGTTAATGACATGTATCGATCTTATGAACAATAACATGCATTGATATTATTCACAATGATAGATGATGAAGTAATTGAGCATCGATGTAGTGAAGTGATAACAGTAAGAAGACTATAGGATAGAGGACCATAGTCAAGCGATGGTGGTTAGAGAACCGACTATGGTTTATGGTAGTTAGGGAACTATAATTGGATGAAAGTAATTGGACGACTATAGTCAGGAAATTGTCCTTAAAGGACTATAATCAGGAGATAGAGGACCAAGGACCGTAGTTAGAAAACACTAGTCAGAGGATTGTAGTCTAATGATAGTGGTTAGAAGGTTATAGACAGGTGACAGTGATAGAAATGTAGTGGTTGGGCAAAAAATGTTAGATGATCGTAGTCAAGTAATTGTGGTTACAAAAAATGTAGTCCAGTGATGATGGTCAAAGCACTATACTCCAATGATAGTAGTAGTCAAAGGATTGTAGTCAGGTGATGTAATGTTTGGACGATTATATTCAAGTAACGATGGACAGAAGACTATAACTGAGTAATGGTGATTAGAATGTTATAGTTTGGTGATGGTGGTCAGAGGGTTATAGTTAGGTGATTATTGTTGGAGGGTCATAGTCAAGAAATAATAGTTAGAGGACCATAGTTTGATGATGGTAGTTAATGTATTGTATTCATGCAACTATATTTGGAGGATTGTTGTTGGGAAATGAAAGTAAGATGGGCATGGTTTGGCGACAACAATCAAAGGGTCATAGTTCAGAGGCTGTGATCAAATGATTGTAGTCATGCAACTATGCTTTAAGGCCAAAGCATCATAGCCTAGAGATAGTGGTGGGAGGATCGTATTTGGGTGGTCGAGGTCGAGGAACCCTAGTCAAGGGACGGTTGTTAGAATACCATAGCCGAGTAATGAAGGTCAGGGGTCAATAGTCAAGCAACGGTGGTATGAGGTCATAGCAGGCAATGGGAGCCATAGGACATAGTTGGACGACGAAGGTAAGATGATTATATTTGAGCAATGGTTGTCCAATGATAGCTCTTGAGCAATGAATTGACTATATTGATTGGAATCCAGTATCGTAATGATGGTCAATCGAACGGTATCCCGTTAGCGATGATAAAGTAGCTATCTAATGGTGAGGATCAGATACTGATCCAAAGGCATCTATTGGGTAATTGCTCAATGGTGGTAATTGGGCAGCTACTTGATTATAATAATCAGGCGCTGGTCTAATGGCGATGATTGAAAGGTGGTGCTCAAGTGGATCTTCAGGATTTTTATATCCTATAAGCTCTCTTAAATCTAAAGAAAATAGATAAGCTCCAAGTTCCCCCTTCATGTAGAGAGTCGCAGCATATTTATATATTTTTTAGAGTGATATGCCACATAAATACAAAGAAAATTTGGAACACTCCATTGGATGACATGTATAAATACTCTTGATCATAAATTATTTATTTAGCATTTAAGTATTTTTATATATCAAATTAAGTAATCATGGGTTCATTTAATTTGTCTCATTGAGATGCTCAATTATATTTGATTATGAGCATGCAAGAATTGAAATAAATTGTTTGGTAATCCAATAAATGTCATGAAGTTTTTGATTAAGCTTTAAATGCTTGATCTTGGCTCATCCGGACTCAAATAGGACAACTTTTGATATTTTTGGGTTGGACTTGTCCAAATATTTAATTTGATAAAAAGTTTGCTAAATTCAATGTTTGGATGGCCTTGAATTAAATTTTGAAAAATTTTATTTAAAATATACATCAAGATTCATACCTGATCCAAGCAATTTTCAATGATGTGATAGTTACCCTCTATTTTCAAACATTAAAGCTTGTGATGTCCAAAAATATATGTTTTTTTAGAGAAAACTCATTACCGGGCCTACGCATTAATATAACCAAAAATTTTAAGTCCTTAAAAGAGATTAAAAACTCACTATTGCTCAAAAGAGCTGAAATCAAAAGAAAAATAGCCTTGCTTGCCACGGATCTCAATTGATAACAAAAGAAAAAACCTAAAAAAAATTCTACAGGAGGCAAGAAACCATCATCCAAAAAACTACGAGAAAGCCAATAATAAGTAGCAGCCAAAAAAGCACACAACAATAGAAAAAATCAATCACATCAATGCATGCACCAATATGACGACCAAAATGAACCACTAAGATAGAAACCATGGAACATGCACCAACAAAACAAAGAAACACAACTTCAACCTGCAAATGAAAACAAACAGAAGAAACAAACGACGACTAGTAACCAACAGTATAAGCTACCCAAACTGAGAGACACCATAAACTCAAAGACATGAAAAACAAAGATTCAACCAGGAGATAGAGAGAACCTAAAACCAACAAGGCACCCCAACCAACAGGCCAACCTAAAATATTCAGAAACCACCAGCCAGCAAAAGAACCCCATAAAGTACCTACAGCTCAAATAGAACACCAGAAACAAACACCAATTAACTAGATGAACCAAAATCCAAAGACCCACAAAGCAGCCTCGCCTAGCAGGGAGGGATGCCAACAACAAACTCTCCCAAGCAACAAAAGAAAAAACATAATGCAGCCAAGATGACAACAAAAACCAAAAGCAAGAAAGGAAATCAAAACCTAATATAAAGAATCCCCGTACTATTCATTCTGATCTAACATGCCTCTAAGTAGCCCCAAAGAAGAGTTTTTTTTTTTTTTTTGGTTAAAACCCACAGTGGGGCCTACGTGTTAATTTCAAAATTTTGGTTACAAAGTCCTTAGAAGGATCCTTCAATTCACTAATGCTCAAAAGAGTTACAAGATAAGAAGAAAGAAAACCTACGAGCCGGTGGTTCCTTTTACTAAGATTACAATAATGATCTAATATGTAACTCGGGCTGTGAGCATACAGCACCCAAAAAAGGAAGGTCAGATATATCTCGTTCAGCACATCCCTCCTGCAAAAATGGAGAACAAACTAGAGAAGCAAATAAAACAACCAAAAAAGAAGTACCTTACTCACGTTGAAGCTCTCAAAACCTTTATCCCTGCAAGGTACTCTCCCAAAAAAAGGATTAGACATATAGTAGTTTAAAATAACAATATAAAAACTCTTATAATTAAAAAGAGTACTACATTTTTTACCAAAAAACCAATCCAGCATAACCCAGCTAAGACCAAAAAACTTCCAGCACTTACCAGAAACCAAATATTGTAAGAGATAGTAAGAGTATGCTAAGTACTGTAAAACTAAGAACCTCATCACAAACCACCTCCAGTGGCACAACAGACTAAACGTCCAAGGAATTATGCATCAATTAGTAGTATAACAAAAACCAAATGAGATCCTATACAAAAAACCAGCGTAGATACAGCTCTAGCAATACATAAATAACAAAATCAAACTCAGCATCGAATCGCAAATGACCAGACATAAACTCATAAAAACCAGTAAAAAACTATCCATAAAACAGATCCTCAGCTTGCCATAAATGACAAAGTGACAATCCCAGGCAAAGAAAAATGAGATTCCCCGCCCAGCCAGCCCAGAAAAAAGACCAAACAGGTGAGAAACCTAGAAGAGGAACAACTGGAACAATAAAAAACAAAAGACCACAGACAACCAAACCAAGAACAACAAAATCATCTAGTCCTAATATAAGGCAGGCCAATCTTATCCAGATTAACCAGCCCCTTCAACTTAAGAGGCATATTAACCAAATCAAATTCCCGATCCTCCTCCAATCTACTGCCAATTTTAGCCAAGCAATCAGCACACGCATTGCCCTCTCTTAAAACATGATTAATCGAAAAGTTAAGAGTAGAGAGGGCCATACGAATTTTCCTAATAACATAAAAAAGCTGGGGAAAGAACACCTACACATTCTTGATAATATGAATTAAACTTAAAGCATCCACCTCAATCTCAATATTAATAAAGCCTCTATTATTACAAATTAAAAGACCATTAAGTAAACCCTATTGCGGATCTATGACTTATGATTTTGATGATAGCAGACATTCTTTTTCTCTACGACTGCCTTATCTACTGACATATCAGGTTCACACGATCAGACTGTAATTTGGAATCAACTCAAGATTGGGTAGACTAGGTCTAAGTCAATTTGTACACGTTTTCCTTTCATGAGTCTATTGTATTTGGTGTGGCTCCTGATGCTTTGTAACTTGGAAAATTTTTTGACTGTTCCCTATAGAGTTTACTATTTTTGGTAACATCGTCCGGGACGATATTTATATCGGCCTGAACAATCTATTCAAAAGCAGAAACCCTAATTAGGGCATCCTCATTAAAGCAGCCGTCATTATGCAAAACACATCGTCCTGGACGATTTTATATCGGCCAGGATGATAGGCCCAAAACAGAAAGAATCTGTCACCAGATTTATTTAAGAATTACTTATTTTTAGACATCGGCCAGAGGATCGTCTAGGATTATAAAATATCGTCCAGGATGATCCAAGATAATTTCTCTAAATTTTCTCTAGAATTTAAGGAAAACAATTATGACTTGATTGCACGATCAAATTGTCCTAGACGATCGCCAAATTATTCTGGCCGATATGCTGGACGATTGGACTTTCGTACAACTCTTTTTCAGGCCGATGTTCTGGACGATATTCCATGATTTGTTCTGATCGTCCAGGACGATATGAACAAACTTCTTTTAATCGTCTCAAATCGTCCTGGCTGATTGGGCTTAAATTGCTCTGATCGTACAGGATGATATAGTATCGTCTTGGAAGATAATGTCAGCAACTTGCATTAATGAGCTCATTTTGAGATCTTCAAATTAATTTAAGCTATCACATAACACTTTGTAAGTGTCTTTGGCAACCATTATAGCTTCGTTCTTTTGGGGGAAACTTGAAGAGAGAGCTTGAAAGGAAGTGAGGAAAAGGTGGAGTTTGAGAGAGGGAGAAGATCCTGTGAGGGGGGACTCAAGGGAGTGTGGAGGGGGTTCCACACGGTTGCTCCGGCAAGCTCACACCTGAATAACGTCGGATTCAAGGCTTGTCTTAAGGGAAGTTCACCAAAGAAGAAGATCTCTTTGGTGTCAAAGGACCCAGTGATTCCGCCGCACCGGGGAAGGTGGAAGTGATTTTGTAAGGGCTTCTCCGCCTAGCTGTAGGGGCTAAAGGAGAGACACTTAGTTTAGTGCAATACTTGAAGGGTGCCTCCAAGGAGTGGACGTATGCCAAGGTTTGACCAAACCACTATAAAATCGGTGTTTTTTTTCTTTATTACTTCCGCATTTGGTTTTCTTTGTGGTGATATTGGTTTTTATTTATGTTTTGATTGAAAGATATTTTTTACCAATTCACCCCTCCTCTTGGTTAGCCTTGGGACTAATTCATAGGGCCTAACATCCCTAACAAACTTTCAAACCCATAAGCTCAGCAAAAATGACCTTATACGGAGATAAAGGGCCCATATAAGTCACAATCACTTTGCCAGCATTGTCATGAAGAATACCCCCAAAACCAGCATAAGCACTGTCAACAGAACTATAAGTATTAAGCTTCAAAAAAGGAGGTAACAGTTTAATCCAATGCACAATCCTTTCCCTTCTAATCAAATCCTCCATTTGAATAGGGATACCCATATACAAAAAAAGAGACTCACAATGAATAAATTTTTTTCTCGACAAGAGCTTGCCAGCCAAAAATTGAAGCAATTTATGATTAACATTGGAAATAATACTCTTATCCTCCATCTTGCTACCATTATGCTTAGCCTCATTGCGGGCTTTCCAAAGGAACCACAAAATGAGAATAGGTAACAAATTAATAACATGAACTTTAACCGTGGACATCCAATCAGTTAAAAAAGCTTGAATACTAATAATAGACCTAGTATCAAAAATAGGAATTGGTTTGTTAACAATGCTAGCATAATGACTCCACACACTTTGAGCTATTTTGCCATAAAGAAACACATGATTAATACACTCAATATTAGAACAGCAATAACATTTAGAAGGGAGATAAAAACCTTTGTTCCAAAGACGAGCATCCACCGGTAAAAAACCTTTCATACATCTCCAAGCAAGAATAGAATAAGAAGAAGGGGTACTATTGTGCCAAATAGAACCATAAACTTTAGATATCTCCTTCTTACTTCTAAAACTCTCCCAAACCTTTTTAACATTAAAAAAATCGTTAGTAGAGCTGTTAAAAAGGATATGATCAGCCTCAGAACTTAGTAGAACAAGAGTGTGAGAAGAGAGCGTACTGTCAATAGATCCCGGCCCAAGCAAATTGTCCTGCCCAAAATAAACATCCCCTTTTCCCAATCCCCATTGAATAAAAGGTTTAGCCTCCCAACTGATCTTGCATAACCTCTTCCGAACCAAGGAATCAGTTCTTTTAAAATTACATAAAGAAGGATGATCCTTGTTACAATATTTAGCATACATGAAAATAGCCCATAAGCTAACTTTAGATCTAAAAGAGAATCAAAGTTTGTAAGAAAAAGCCCTGACCATATCCAAAAGACCAAAACATTTTTACAACCTAGACCACCCTCATTAAAGGAACCACACATTTTAAACCAGGAAGACCAAAGGATACAAGATTTATTATTTTTAGCACCCCAAAAAAATTTATTGATTAATCTTTCCAATCTAAGACAAATAAAATGAGAAGGGTTAAGAGTATGAAAATTGTAAATAGGGATAGAATTTAAAACGTGTTTAATAAGCACCAATCTGCCACCAAACGATAGAAAATTAGAAGACCAATTTGAAATTTTGCTTTGAAAAGCTGTAACCATATCCTCAAAGATCATATTTTTCTTTCTCCCTTTGAAAATATGTGTCCCCAAGTATTTAAAAGGCAAAGAAGAGTAGTTGAAACCACAGATCATTTTGATATCATTGATTCTACCTTGACTAGTAGATTTAGAAACAATAAAAGTACTTTTATTCTTGTTAATAGATAGGCCACTCATAATCTGGAACTCATCTAAATGCTTGACAAGAAACTTAATATTAGTAAGAGAACTATTAGCAAAAATAATGAAATCATCGGCAAAGCTAAGGTGGGTTATAGGAATACCACCCATAGTACAATAAAGAAGATTAGGGTGCCTTTTATAAAGAACCTCTAAACCCCTAGATAAATAATCAATAGCTATAATGAATAAGGCAAGGGAAAGAGGATCTCCTTGACGCAAACTTTGACTCGATTTAAAAAAACCATTACTTCTACCATTAATAATAACAGAAAAGTAACAATGCTCAATATTGTTTTTGATCAAAGAAATAAAAGCTTGGTTAAAACCAAATAAAGACAAAACTTTATAAAGAAAATCCCAACACAGGTTATCATAAGTCTTAGTAATATCCAACTTAGCCCCAAAGAAGAGTTATTGTTAAAGAAAAGCAAATTAGAAGACTTTGACCCTAAATTTGCAAGCTAATCAGTACATCTATTGCCTTCACGTCAAATATGAGAAATTCTAAAGTTCACATTGTGTTCAATAAAACTATAATTTTTCATAAAACCATAAAATAAATTTGCATTATAGCACTTACGGGCATATGCCTAAATTCTAATTTAATTAGATCTATAGACCCAGGCAGGATCTACCAACTCATATCTAGGACTAATTAAGAATATATTTTGGATAATATTTTCCTAACTTTATTTTAGATATCATTGCATTATTTGAATTATGCCCCCAACTATTTCTTCCTATTTTTTAGGCATTTCATAGACCAAAATGAGCTTTTGGTAGCTAACTCCTCTATAGCACATTCCGTGATGAGTAAGTTTTGATCCACCTTTTCGTAAACATATTAGTTCTTTTTTCCCGTTAGGCACAGTAAAATAACGTGAAAATCGATTCAATAGAAAGCTATATTATGCGCACGAAAAACACCTAAATAGCTTGTTCATCTAGGAGAAATGAACATGCTGTGGGGCACAACATTTTCAGACTGTTTAAGGCATTGAGAACAATTGTAGAATTAATATTTTAAATGAGATCAGATGAAAATATATTTTCTAAATTTTAGTGGGTAAAATTTTTTTCTAAATTGCAAAATAATAAATATTAAATTTTTTACATTTTACATAATTCCAGTATATACACAAAAAAGATGGAGCAGCTCCAATGTCAAATAAGATTAGGCTAGTATCGGCTTAGATGGATTGGTCACATGAAACATCAGCCTTCTGATGACCTAGTTAGGAAGAAATTATTTTTGTGGAGACTGTATGCAAAACGCTGTTCGGAGACCAACCAGAATGTGACATGTCAATGGTACCGAGCACATGGGTGACTTGGCGCATTCTGGTTGGTCTCCGGACGACATTTGACATCTAGGAGAGTATATATTAGTTTTGGTCTATGTTAAAAAAGTTAGAGGTAGACTTAAAAAGACTTGATTAGAAAGTATTAGAAATGATATTTATTTATTAGATTTGAATGAGAATTTGACTCTTAACATGACATAATTGAGAAAAAAAATTCATGTTTCTGACCTCACATAGTTGTATGAAAATTTGATATTGTTTTTGTTATATAACATGGACAAAAAGTATATATATATATATATATAATATATATATATATATATATATATATATATATATATATATATATATATATATATATATATATATGATGGACATTAGTTCAAATATAAGTAGTAAATTTATATGAATATTAAGAAATTTATTACAAATATACATGCTAATATTGATACTTAAAATATATAAATTAAAAATTAAAAAGTATATCATCTTTTGTCGTAAATAATTTATGTGTTTTTTTTTCAAAAGAATAGAAACATAACGGGTATTATATATAAAGAGGAGCACAATGCTCATTTCTGGAGAAACACAACAATAACATCAAATCTTTATCTCATTACGTGAGGTTGAGCATTACTAGAGAAGCACATTAGAAATAAACTCTTGATACAAGAAAGAATTCAAATCACCCATTAATTTTCTTTTTAAGAAAATATCAGCCATGAACTCAAAGGAAAAAAATGAAGATAAGAAGCACTATATGATATTAATTAACTGTGCATATATTGTCTCAAATTAACAACCTAAAAATTCTTATAAAGTCAGTACATAAATGAAATTTAAAGCCATTGCTGGTCTGCTTTTGAAATATTAATCTGACATGCAGTCCTTCCGTGTGAATCTTAGGCTTCGTTTGGGACTGCTTTCTTACTAATTTTTAAAAGCAGCTTTCTAATATAAAAATTAAATTTTTTGTACTAAAAAAATTGCTTTAAGAAGCATTAAGAAAACCATCCCAAACGAAACCTTAATGATTCATGAATAGTATTTTTTGCAATGTTCAAACTCAAGATCTCTTAATTAGTAGCCAAAGATCCAAAAGCTATTGTCCCAACCTCTCTACATTTGCAGCTACTTTTCTCCACTGTAGGCATATAGCTCTATTTGAAAGCCTACATGCATATTAATTCAACATGCCGAAATAGCAACACTCTCGAGCAATATTAATTAAGGTGGAATGGAACCAATTAAATGGCATTTAATACTAATCTTCTATATATGAGTCCTGCAAAAGGCCTCCATCTTAAAGCTGACCTTTTTCTCTTCATTTCAGTTCGTAGTAGCTATCTTTTACTACCACGGCAAACGATGAAATGAAAGCTTTTGCTTCACGAGATTACAGCTTTCAAAGTTTGTTTGATACTTTTTCATGGGATCTGAAAAGAAAGAAAGACACTGATTTTCTAATTTTAGATGAGTGTGATGAAACCTTCATTAAATATATTTGTACTTTAAATATTATTTTTTATTATTTTTTCTTATTTTTGTTTTTTTGTATTTCAAAATATTTGGAATTGAAAAGATCGGCAGTTAGGCTTTATTTGGGATGATTTTCATATTGCTTCTTAAAACTGCTTTCTTCTTACTGATTCTTAAAGTGGCTTTCTAATACAAAAATTTTAACGCTAGAAAGTCGTTTTAAGAAGCAGGAAGAAAGCCAACCAAAACAAAACTTTAATCATACTTAAAAAGTATATTATGATTTTGATTGATAAAAGCAGATATTTAAGTGTTATTTCTTCATATTTTTGCATAAAATATTATAATATTTGATTAAAATCGACCAGTAAATATTTTATATAATAAATTAATAATATGTAATTGAATTTGAGAACCATATAATTATGCTTGAGATAACAAATATACAAAGTTATGAGGAGGTGATCACTCTCCTCTTAAATGGACTGTTCATCCATAAATTTATTATGATTCTATAGAAAAATTAAGCTGCAGTAATGATTTTTTAAATAGCGCGATTAAGAACTATTTTCTTACTTAAATTTTCATAAAATGTGTGATAGAAAATCACTCACACCATCTCTTTCTTTAGAAATTATATTGTCAAAGCGGGATAAAAATATAGCTAAAATTAGTAGTTTTAGCAATAAATTTAAGGACAAAATTATAAAATTAATTTTTTTGAATAAATATGTAGCTATAACAAAATTTATTCATGTTATTTTCTAATAAATGGGAAAATATTCAGCAAGAATTTCATAAAAAAGAAAGAAGCAAACAAGCATAATAACACTTTATACAGAATAGTTTTAATGCAAGTAAGAATAATGATCTATCATATGAAGTGCTTGAAAAGCATCACCAAAATGAAAAGGATAGAGGCGGCAAAATGACTCAACGCCCTCCCAACTTAAAGGAGCTTCCATTTATGCTTCCTTGTTAAATTGAAAACTTAGCAGTTACACAACTCCCCTTGGCCTATTGGTTGAGAGCTTTGGCTTCCAACTAAGAGGTTCAAGGTTCGAGTCCTTGTGTATGCGTTGTGTGTGTGAGTTTGCCTTAAATGGCCTAAATGTCCCCAAAAAAAGAAAACTTAGCAGAGATAGATGAGATGTTCAGTGATGGGACATGACCAAACCCTAGTTTTCTAGGGCTCCATCATTGATAATGAGCACCGAAAGATATGCTTCGAGAACCCATACATGTATATTTGACTACAAGTTAACTGTGGCAAGCAAGCAAACCCTAATTTTTCTACTAATATTAAACAATAGTTCAAATTAGCCAGCTTTCCTTTTCCTGTAGGAAGTAGCTGGTCAGCTGGTGCAATTTACAATAGAGAAATACTATGCGTTACGTAAAAACTCTACCTAAGAACACTACAAGTGGCAGGTTTCTTGCCTACCTGTAGCTACAAAATATAGAGAGTAAAGCGTTTTCAAATAGACATTACAGGGAGATGGCATGCTCTACGTACGAACTAGCTAGCAAGATTACATGAAGTTGGAGATGCAAATGTTAAATATGAGTGGAGATAGTAAATATAACAGTGGCATAATGATGATATTTGTTCATATTCATTTACTTGTGCAGGAAATTATGTTAGCTATCAGAAGAATTAGTACAGAATATGTATAGTTTCAATAGTTATAATAACCGCTTCAAAGGTTTTTTAGAATGTGCACAAATGATAGGAAACTAGCTCCAATGTACATCTCTCTAAGCTAGTTACAATAGTATCATGCTTTTTTTTCTTTCAAATTATAATAAAAATTGATATTTTTGTTCATTTTTTTTAAAAAAATGTGATTATTATTTATGAAACTAAAATTTGTAATGATTTTTATTAAAAATAAGCTAATACACGCAGTTATATTGAATGAAATATACTTTAAATCAACTAGATAGTAATCTGCTTCTAAGAAAATAAAAATAAAAAATTGTGAAATTAAAGTTCAAAAATTATTTTTCATAATTTTAAGGGAAAAATGACTTTATAATTAATATTTAATCATTCTATCTCCTGTTGTGGGCTTTGGGGTCTCATTTGGTCGTTTTGGGTTGGTTTGGTTTATGGTGTGGTTTGTTGGGGTCTTCCTTCGTTAGAACTTATTTTTATGTTTGGTTCCTCATGCTCTTCCAAGATTTTTTGCAGGTTCTCATGCTTGGTGGCTTTTGTATTGCTCCTCGGCTGGCGGTGCTCTTGGTTGGCTGGTTGTTGATGCCCTTCTGATCTTCCTCTTCAAATACTATATTTTTATAGAGCTTATGATTTTTGAGAACTTGTAACTTTTTTTTTATATAATTAACACGTTGACTTCTATGAGGATTTTTTTCCATAATAATAATAATAATAATAATCATCATCATCATCATCATTTTAGCTATTTAAAAATTTACTTATAATGTAGAATCCTAAAATTAAATGTAAATTTTATTATTTTTAAAGAATTTCAAGTAAATTTTACTTGAATTCTTGCTCATATCTCCATGCATAGTGCCTCGAACTCATGATCTTATAGTGAGAGCCAAAAAATTCAACTACTAGACTAAAATGAGCAGCATAATATCTATACTTTTATATCCCTTCTTAAATTGAAAAAACTGGAATATTATATAAATTTAAGATATATTTATATTACATGTTAACTTCAATTAATTAAAAAGATTAATAGTTCTTAAATACAAAAACGTACATTTAAGACTGTTTCACCAACACACTGAAACTTATCTTCAACGTCGAATTTCCTTGCACTTTTTCTTTCCTTTTCCCATTACCCTCCAAGCCACCAAATGCCAAGCAGAAAAAGCCTCACGCCTTTCTCCCCCCATCTATTTTGTTGTCTGCATTTGGCGATCTCACATGATGGCACCCTCCGCAATTGCCTCCACTTGAGCTCAAAAAGAAATTTAAAAGACAAAGAAACACTTGATGGGATGTTCGAGGTCAGACTAGCTGATCATGCTTCTCTTCAAACTTATATAAAATTTCTCGAGGAAGATCTTTGTGGACCATATATCTTATGGATCGAACATAATGGATATTCAGCTGCGCATACTTTCTAATTTGATCTATCACTAAGCTTCAGCTACTGTAACCATATAATTGAGGGTCACTTGTTCTATCTTTTCCAATCATGATTTCGTGGATACTTGTTTTCAACTTAGGAAATAATTGTATCGGTATGTTATTTTTAGTGGCTCTCTCTCAGTGCTTCTCGCCATCAAAATATGAGTAGAGCTAAGCTTTCTAAGGCATTCTAATATTTTTTATGGTGGCGATGGGTTTACTTTGAGGATTTCAACAGTGGTGATTAATGTTATCTTGGTCTGAAACATAAAAAAATAGAGGATTTGCCAATTTTGGTTGAATCTAAATCACATAAAGTTTGATTATGATAAAAAAAAAAAATTATTCAAGTTCGACTATATGAACAACAAAATCAAATGTATGATCATGATCAAATACATTAACAAATTTTTATCTGCAATTTTAGTTGCACGTTGATATATCGTCAACAATTTATCTTAATCGGGCACGAATATTGAGAAAAATTTGACTTGAAAGTTTCCAAAATTAAATTTATGACCAGCCAAACTCCGATTTCAACAAACTTATAGTCGAACTAAAGGTCTCAGAAAGACAAATCCAACGACACCAAAATCAGTCAAATCCCCAAATTAGTCCAAATCAAGGGTCCAAATCATATTTGGAGGGCTCAAAGCATAATTTGGATTACCAAACGAATTTCAAATGGGACATGCTTATAGTCAAATCGAGCAGCTCGGCGAGACGAATTCAACGAGCCCAACATTGTATAATTCTGAGATCATTAAAATATTCAAATGGTAAATAAATGGTCCAAGATCAAAGAGATCAAAATTAGTCGTCCATTAAAATCACTTCCATCTTGACCTTCATCCTCCCCATATTTACAAGTCATGTTACTCTCAAAAAATTATAAATAGGACCTCATTCTTCACATGGAAGGGAGGAAGAAAGAATGTTGAGGAGGGATGAATTTGGGAGCTTACTTGTTGTTGACCATCACCGGAGTTCTTCCCGACCACTATCAGACTTCTATTCGTTCATCGACCACCGTTAGAGTTCTTCTAGACAACCGTTGGACATCCTCCCATTCATCTCACCCTCAGACTTCCACCCGTTCTTCGACCACTGCCGGGGTTCTTCCTGATTAATGTCGGACTTCTACCCGTTTGTCGACCACTGCCGGAATTCTTCCTAAACACCACTGGACTTCTGCCCGTTCATCGATCACCATTAGATTCCACCCGTTCGTTAACCACCACTGAAGCTCTTCCTGACTACTATCTAACTTTCACCCGTTCATCGACCACTGCAAGACTTCTTCCCAACCACCACCAGAAATCCGCTAATTCATTGACCACTGGCGGACTTTCACCTGTTCGTTGATCACTACTTGACTTCCACCCATTCGTCGACCACCACTGGAGCTCTTCCTGACCATTTTCAAACTTCTACATGCTCGTTCATCGACAATCACCAGACTTTTGCTCGATTCTCCAATCTATTGTAATTTCCATCGTATAGAAGTAAAGGGGAAAATTAAACTTTGTAATTCATTCAAATTTAGTGAAAATTTCTCATCTGAGCTAAGCCCCATGTCTTTTCCTCTTTTTGAATTTTTCACATTAAAAAGCTTCTGGTGTTTTCCTCTGTTAATTATTTATTAGTGTGCTAGATATACACACATTACTAAGATGCTTTATTCTCTTATTCTATTGTCGCATATATTCTCGCCCATAAAAATTTGACGTCATCTATGGGAAACTATTCTCAATAATTCACCTTAAATGACTGATCGATGTAATACCAACAATAGATTATCTCGCTCTAATACAAATCAAACTAGATTCCCATCTAGCAATCATGGACATTGTAATTACTCAAGAGAATGACCTTTTTCTTTGGAAACTTGAATTCGTAGGATGGAAGAATAATAAGCACAAATCTTATAAATATTGGAGGAGGTAGACCAACAAAGGATGTCTCAAAATGATGAAGCTTCTCTCCCACATCCTCATTAAGAAAATCTATGGGCAATCCTAAAATGTTGATTTTAGGGTTGTCTTTAGTTTTCTCTAATTGTTTATATGCTTTATTTTTATTTCTTTCTATTTGTTTCTTATGGTGTTTTTGGCTTTGTGCTTGGGGTAGAGGGTCCTGCGGCATATGTTTTTGGTGGTTGGGGTCTTTGAGCTTGGTTGTTTGTTAAGCTCAACTTATTAGAGGATTTTTCTCTTATTGGTGCTTGTAATGTCCATCGTAATGGTGGTTTCACTCTGGCTTTCTTATTGATGTGCTTTTTATTTGCAGATTTTCTTACCTATTTTCCTTTTGAGGTTTGTTTTTTTCCTTATAGGTCCCAAGATTTTGTTTTATATGCTGGTCTTATGATTCTCACTACAGGAAATTCAAATATTACCAATGATTTATTCCGTTGGTTAATGGTAGAATTTTGGTGGGTTTTTAATAAATCGGTGGATTTTTAGCGGTTCAAAACCCGTCGATAAAAATAACGTAGGAAACGATTTTTGATAATATTTTTTGATAGTTTTACTCACTGGTGGCTTTCCGCAACCTAGACTATCAGTATATTTCGGCGGTCGTAATGCCGGTACGCCGCCGGTTAGTTACCGGCGACCAAACCGGCGAATAATCACCTGTTGAAAGCTAGCGACCACCGATAAATCGCCGGTTAATCACCTACGACTTATCGACTGTCAGAACCATTGGAATTACCGGCGGCGCTGCTAAACTGTCGGATTATCATTGGATAACCACCGGCAACTGTTGGTAATCCGCCAGTAATTACAAGCGACTTTAGTGAATTTCTACGGCTATGATTAGCCATCCGGTATCGCGTTATCGACGGCCAAACCGTTGATTGGCTATTAGAAATTTGTAGTATTTAAAAAAAAAATGACAGCCTCCCCACTATATTTATTGAATTTTACCCTAAATTCTAAACATGCATAAAATATATAATAATTATCACAAATATGGGCAACACACCACTATAATCAATCACAATAATTATCATAAATATGTTTATCAAAATAAATAAACTTATCAAACCAAATAAACAAATAAAGTCCTCACTTTAACACAACAAGTTCATCAAACCAAATAAGTTCATACAAAAGTTCATCAAACAAATAAGAGTGCTAATCATCTTCTGTGCTCTCTCTGTCTCGTGATACATGTGGCTGCTCTTGCGCTTTCTTCCTGCATCTCATTTTGAACATTTCTCATCTCTTATATATCTATCATCAGTTTTACAACCTCTAGCTTACACTTTCTTCATCTTCACTAGGATCATAAAATATTGAGGTGAATGAACTGTCTTCATAAGCATAGCCTTGCGAACCCAAGTCATATACCCTCTCCCTCTACCTTCCTCCAATAACATCTAATCATTATGATACTAAGAATATTGGGTCGATCTTGAAGATGATCCCTCACTAGTGGACTGATGACTTTCCCGAGCTCATACAAAATCATCCTGCGAGAATAAATTCATAAAATATATTGATATTAGAATGAGTTTTTTTATATTAAATTTTTATTTTTAAACTCCAAAAAATTATACTCACATGAACTTTTCTAACCTTTTCATCAACTCAATAATGATCTGCTTGATGTTAGTGAGTCATCGTATGCAAATCCAATAGTGTCAACTTCCGACCAAGAAACTCTTTCTAAAAATAGAAGATATATTTAAAATAATATATATATTAAACTAATTTAAAGCTTTTACCAGTCATCGTATATGTTATGTATGAGAATTAGATCCACTAGTATGAATGGAGCTTTCTAAACCTCCACAATCAGATGCTCTGTTTTGCTTATTCTTTTCTCTTATTTTTGTGAACTCAGGACTTACCCAAGCTCTACTCAGATCTGTTCATATGCCCTCTCTAATCTACATTGGATGTTGCCTAAACCATTTAATATCCATGAACATGTCCCTAAGATAGGTCGATCCTCTCCTCTCAAAATTTGTTCTGATCCTCGTGTTATGCTCTAACAACCACCTAAAATCTTTATGTAAAAAAGTATAGGCATTACAAAAAATATTAATATAAATTAAATCAAATATTTTAATTCATGTCAAATAAGTATACATGAAATTCTCCAAATCACATATCTCTAATTTCCTTTGGGATCATCTTCCATGATAAGTAAGGAGCATCATATTTGCTCCTTATGATATCTCGAATCTTATGGGTTGGTGGCCTTAAAAGATTGAAGCTACAGATTAAATTTTTTGTCAATAACATATAATATATCAAATTACAATAAACTTAATAAACTAAACTGAACTTATTTATCACCCTCAGGCTCAATGTATTGATGCTTATCTGCTACAGCTGTAGGATCCCCAATACAAACCTCTATTGATTTAGATGGTCCATCATATTCTGGCTGCATCAGATATGAGTAATAATATATGTGGGGGTAAGGAGGGTAAGGGATGGTGGATGGACCAATTTGTGATGCTGGTGGGGGATAATATGGATAGAATGGAGCTGCATATGCTTGATCTGGAGAGCGAAATTGAGGACTTATCAACATAGGAGAGAAGTACCCAGGAAAAGATGGTGGTACACCAACAACAGGTGCATCTGACTGATCCTGACCCTCCTCAGTAGGGGATTGATGCTGACTCATAGATGATGGTGGTCATGGTATAGCTGGTGGAACTGATCACTGCCCTTCAATTTTATTAGGATGTCTAGGTCTACTATGTCTAACAATCAATTTTTTTTAAAAAACTTTGAGGTGAAGGTTGTACGAGGAGGATCGTCACCTGAAGCCATCTGTAATAAAAAAAAATAGTAAATCATTATTACATATTAAAAATATAAAGAATGATAGAATTATATAATACATAATAATGAATTATAAATATAAAAAATTACAAAATACATAATAATGATTAACATTCAAAATAGATTTAATAAGAGACATTTAGCAAGAGAATGATATGTTGACTAACTTAATTTTAAAAAAATACATTTCTATAAGTATAAAAAAATATAATTTTATAAATACAATTCTTTTAAAAATCTGTAATTCTAAATTATTAAAATTACTCAGAATCAAAAATATTTTTATTGCTCTCAATGGTATCTTCATTTTTATCCTCGTTCTCATTTGATGAGCTAGTTGAACTATTCACATCTTCTAACTATATTTCAATACTATTGGTTATAGTTGGCATCTCCTCAATTTTAACAAATCTATAATTTGATATCTCATCCTCTTTATGTGCAGTTGCTACAATGTATTGTTGATAAATTATCCCCCATACTTTTATTTTTATGATAACTAGCCAATCTTATTTATCCCTACGACCAATGTGATATTTGCTGAAATAAACTTGAACAGCTTGAATTGATAACACAAATGAATCAAACTTCTCGTAACTTCTATTATATTTTAAGTCTACCAAATCATACTCAGGATGAACCCTTGTGCCTCTATTTTGTACTAGATTATACCATTGATAGTTAAATAAACATACAAAGTTCTCATCTTCTCCTGAGTACTTGAGATCAAGAACCTCATTCAGAATACTGTAATAATCACACTCATCTTCTTTATGAGTATTCCCTCTAACATATACTCTAAAATTTTTAAATTTTTTTCCTCACTCCATGATTTAGTATGAAATTAGAACTCATTCACTATATATATTAGTCAAGTCTTTACTTTTCACATTGTGTCCCATGCTAGTGCTTGTAAATCTTTATCAAAATAATTATTATCAGGATTATATATCTAGAAAAAATTTTAAATGTTAGGGTTTTTAGTATTAAATAAGATGTAATTCAAATAAAAATTTTAAATTTTAAGAGCTCACATATGATCTAAATCAAGCTGGAAATTCATTTACAACAACTTGCTCAATATCCATAGAATCTATCAGAGGCAAATTGCTTACAAAATATTTGATGACAAATCATCTAAATAATACTTTAGTATTTCAAATTAATATTACTCATTATGCACATTATGGAAGAACTTACTCTAAAATTGGTTGGAGTACTTCTTCACAATTCAGTAATACATATAAATTTATTATTTTGATTTTTTAATTATTGAAAAATCTTTCAACACATTTGCCACTAGGCTTTCTATGACTTCTAAAGATTGATAGTGCAGCTTGTGATTGTTCTTCTATATCAAAGTCTATGTTGCAACCAATCTTTATTCTTGTACTCCTTACATTGAGCTCGAAGTAGTATGAGCAGAAGTGAGTTATTTCTTGAGATAAATATGCTTCATATATTGATCTTTTTTGTCGTGCTTTATTCTTAATATATTTTTTCAACTTGTTTAAATATCTATTAAATAATTACAATTATCAAGTTAGAAAATATATGTTAATTTTCTTTTGTGCTCCAACCATACAATATACCATAAGCTGGAAAATCGCCAATGATCCAAAGTAATGTAGCTCAAAGGAGAAAATTTTATTTTGTTGAGATGTTATATATGAGAATACCTTCTTCTCATAATAATTTGAGATCACCAATTAATGGTTGCAAAAAAATATTAATTTTTGCTTTTTGATTATGTGGTTCATATATTATAAGTGTTAAAATCATCAGCACATATTTTAATAATCCTAATCTTATGTTGCATGATTTAGCAATAAATATAGGTTAAAATCATCAGCACATAATCATAATCTTATGTTGCATGATTTAGCAATAAATAAAGTATGTAGTCGATCAAAATATTTTCATGCTTTAGCATATAATGAATGAGAAAGAATACCACTGTTTGCTAATTTCTCCTTATATCATTTCATATGCCCTACTGAATTCATTGATGCATAGAGCCACTAAAGTCTTGGAATGATCGATAAATAAAATAAACGAGAATATAGAATTTCTTTCTTTTGACGATGTTCTTTTCTCGAGTTTGGCTTGAACTGAGGCACATTACAGGTGCAATAATAAACTTTTGTTATATCATCCTTATAGTATAACATACATCTAATTTTTATAGTAGTGAGTCCTAACTTGGATTCTAATGTATTTGTTCTGTATAAATTTGAGGGAATTAAATTATCTGTTTGATTAGTTTCCTTTAGAAAACCAATAAAGTCATTGAAATAATCATGAGAAATATTATATTCAGTTTTGATACTTAGCATCATCTCTGTAATCGATAATTTCGAATGAGTTTTGTAATTGTCCCAAATTAGTTTTTGAGCTGTATGTAGCAACTCAATTTTTTTTTTTTTTTTGCATTTGGTGGCTCTTCGGTAGTAAACCTTAAATTAGGATCTACTACATCAAAAATAAGTTTTTCATACGGTCTAGTATTTGATCTTCATCAAATATTTCAAAAACTGTGGATGGACCGATATGAGTATCTATGTGTGGCTCATACTCACCATGTGAGATCCAAATCCAGTAGTCTGGAACAAATCTCCTATAATATTAATCAACCCTCACATCATCAGACTTGAAGAATGCTTGATTTTTATGCTTCGAATATAGGCATCTAAACATTTCATCGAACTTAAAGGAAGACAGTTGAGATGCAACTTGAATGAAAGTCTCAACTCACTGTATAAATTTATCTGTCAATCCTCTTCAACCTGATAATAATTTATTATACATCAAATATCTCTCTTCTTAGATATTCATTTAGATGATAAAGTAAATGTTTTCCTACAAAGTTGTGAAATCAATTATTAGAATATATGCAGCCTTAATAAGAGCATGTGCTTTACTTTTAAATAAGTGTACCTTATTTGAATTGAAATGCATTGAATGTCTCACAATAAAGCATTGTAGGTCTCACAACCATCTTATAAAAATTTGTACCCAACTAGTTAGCCTTAATGTTATGAATTTTATTTATTTCTCCTTAGCTCCAAAGCTAAAGAGAACTCTCTAAAATTTAATACAAAAGTTATAGATTGAACATCTTACTTCCATTCCTTAGCTTCAACAGTCATAGTAACTCCTAGCTTCAAAAGCCATAGAAACTCCTCCTTACCTTAGTCCAAAGACTAAGTACTAACCCATTTCTCATTTGGCCCAAAGCTGAAGAGAACCCATGATTCCTTAGCCTAAAAGTCATGGGTTCTAACCCTCAACCTCAAAATTATAGGGATTCTCATTCAACCCTTATCCTCAAAATTAGAGGTTTGATTATGTTCTCTTGAGTTTAAAAGCTAAAGGGAATTTCCCTCATCCCTTAGCATAAAAACTATATGATCCCTTCTACCTTTAGCTCCAAAACTTTAGATATATAATCACTTTCTTCTATTTACTCCACTATCATGTTGAAGACTCCTCTACTTAGATCCAAATTTAAGTATCCTATCACTTAAGAAAAGCAATTGATCATCCTTCCATGACAATTGAAATGCAAGGTTCAAAATTTTTCTTTACTAGCCTCTTCTTATTAGAATTTACCTTATCAAATCAGGTGAATTTCATAAATCCCTAAGCCAAACCCTTAGAAATATTTATATTACTCTATTAAGTAAAAATAAATAAATTATAAAAAATAAAAAAAAGTTAAAGAAAAAAATTACAGTTAAAAAAAACTCTATTAAGTAAACATTTCTCTTATCCAAATAGTAAGAAATCTAAAAAAAATACCTAAAACACGTACACTTAGGTTCCTCTTGATATATGAAAAATCATTCTACCACAGAAAGGTGGAATGCCTACATCATTGAATATAATAATTTCATGAATAGCAGTTTGTCTCAAAACAAGTAGTGGTTATTTAACCGGTTCTTCATAACCCTCCTAAATCTAAAACACTAAAAATCAAATAAAAATTTTAAATCACAAATAAGTTGAAGTGGAACTAATTTGGAGGAGTGTTTGTATAAGTATATATTTCATTTCTCATTTGTATTCTATTTCTTTAAATAACAAATTTAAAATAAAAAAACACAAACCTACAGTTTGGATGCCGATTTGGCGTAGAAGTGGGGGCAAGATCTTTGATCGTGCTTTCATGCCGGAGTGGGGGCAAGATCTTCGGCCAGAGGGATCTCGTCGTTGGTCGAATTCCTGTGTAAGAGGCGCACTCGAACGCAAGAGGGCGGAGGAGTTGGGGGCGAGTGTCTATAGGGATAGAGAGGACAATGAGAGGAAATGAAGTGGAAGGCTCGAGATAGCTAAATTTAGGGCATTTACCGGTGGCTTTTTGGCGGTTACAACCACCAAAAATAATTCACTTAAAATCAGCTGTAAGATCCGCCAGTAAAAATAATATCGGCAGACTAACCGTTGGTTATTAGACCAATGCTAATTCGGGTGGCGGTTAATTAAAAAACCTTCGGTTAAACCGCTGGTAATACCAGCTACTACATAACTGCCAGTATAGACCGCTGGAAATACATAAATTTTCTGTAGTGTCTGTACTAGCTTTTTTGTTAGACTACATTAAAGATCTCGCAAAGAAATTTTTGAGGCTCGGCTTCCTGCCTCCCTTTTATTTTCCTATTTCTTATTTTAATTAGATGGATTGACTCATTAAGATTTCTTTACATTATGATTGTACTTTTTTTTGATATAGCAAGCATTTGATCTTTTAAGGACTTGTAATCCTTTATTTTAAATCAACGTGCAAGCCCCTCTGCAGGTTTTAACAAAAAAAAGGAATAAAACCTTTTAGAATTCTCCAAATTAACAAGTAGTGTAGAAAAGTTAGTAATTTACGATGGATTTGCAGTAAACTTTATGGTGGATTATTTTTTGTAAAAAAAAAGTGACAGATTTATGATAAAAATCTCTGATAGTCTCTTGAAGTGAATTTGCAATGAAATTTTTGCTATAAATTTATTATAAAAATTGCCTTGGCAATCCATCGCAAGCTAATTTATAATATAAAGTAAAAAAAACTTTTTTTTGTTACTTTGTCTCCACGGTCGAGTGCAAAAGGGCAATGGTATTTGAAGACTAAAGTAGGATCTGAATTTTGGGTAGGCTGGCCGGGTGATAGCTGATGCGATCAATTTAATCAGGTGCAGGAAACTAATCAAGCTTGGACAGCCAGTCAGGTGAGAGCAGTGGGTAATCCGATAATGCTCGATTAGGCTTGAACTTTTTTATTTAGGCTAATTTCTTGAATGCTCATATTTTAATAAGTATTAGAATTTAATTGGAGTTAAATGCTCTTGGCTTACTCAATTTGGGTTTTTTTTGAAATAAGTTATGATTTTTCAAAATTTGTGTATTTGATGAATTATTAGAAAATACTTAATTAAGGGTATTTTAGGAATTTTCATTTAAATTAAGTCCAAAACTCTTGGGATCACCTCCAAAGGTTAGGAATGACCTAAAGAAGTATTTTCAAGTATTTAAATTTTTTTGGAATTTTAATAATTTTAATTAATTAATTTAATTAAAGGATAATTTTTAATCAAAATTAAATTAGTGTTAAAATTAAGGTCCAATTAAAGGGATTTTAATTTTCTTGGATTAAAAATTCAATTTTAAAGAGTTTGATATTTTATTTGCAATTTTTTGATTTAATTTGACTTTGTTAATTTTTTTTAAATTTTTTGGTGTTTACTTAAAGTGGGTAAAATAGGGTTAATTAATTGACTTAGAGGGTCTTAAAAATTTCTAAAAAATTCTTGGGGGTCTGAGATGTCACTAAGTTCAAATGGTTTATGTTTCATGCTATTTTAAGATGTATCCTAATCCCTAAAATTTCTCTAAGTTATCTAGATGTGTCCTTAATTATTATCCTTAAGATGTCACTATGTTAAATGTATTCAAAATTAGGTGTCATGACTAACCCTTGGGTAACATAGGTAAATGCAACACACAATTACAAGTCATATCCTTAGAATTAGGAGAAACATAGGCTAAGTGCTCGTGCATCCTAAACATGCAACTATTAAAAATATTTAAATACATTGATTAGTGAATAGGTTGAACAAATCTATTCACTAATCTTTCCCCATGAATTCTTTTCATATACTTAAACTATGCTTAAAATTTCAAGGGCACACTCAAAGCCCTCAAATTTAATATATATATAATTTTAAAAATTAATTTAAAATTAATTCATATTTAAAATAGTTTTAAATTAAATTAAACTATAAATGTTTCTAAAATGTTAAAATATTTAACCACATAGGCCATTCTCACCCACCATTGGATCTTTGTAGTTTTAAAATTGGCAGCTCTGATTGAGCCGGGCAGAGTAGTTAACCGCAGGATCAGATCCACAGTTAATTAGAGCCATGTAACGGCTAGATCCAAACTGTTGATCGTAAGATCAGTGGTTTGGATCTTACATAATGTTAAGGTTATGTAAATTGAACCCTATAACAAGTTTTTGAACTCGTTCGATCTATCGGAGGGATCATTTTTTTATGAAAGTTTAAATATAGACTCTTTGCATGAACATATATCATAATGAATAGATTATACAGTGTAAAATGCACTTATTAAAAAGTTATTTAATTCTATGTGTCTTGAATTAGGGTTTAAGATTTTACCCAAAATAAATTATGGATTTGGATGATCTTGGGCTCTCTAAACTTGTAGATTATCCATGTATATTTTCCTAACTGAAGTCACGATATGAAAAATTCTAGACTGAAAGATAGAGCCCCTGGATGAATTAAGGCCTTGGATTAGCGGGAGATTGTTGTTGGCGAGGTTTGAGTGGTGGATCTCTATTAGGGAGATGTAGAGGGAGATAAGGGTAGCTCTTATTGATTCTGTATAGGTTATTAAACCTAAGCAATTGTCCAAAGACTAACTAAGAGGGGTGTGAATTGTTAATTTAAAAATTATCTTGGATTTTTAATAGAAAACTAATTTTAATAATTTTTCCAACTTTGATTATCTTTTTGAAAAAGCTTTTCAACCATAAATATCAAAGTGTAGAAAATAAAATAAAATGCAAAAATTAAAAATGACACAAAAATTTATTGTGGTTCAGTCAAACACGAACTACATCCACTCCCTGAAGACTCCCTCTTCAGGTATTGCACTATTACCAAAGTGACTCTTCTTTTGCCCCCACATCAAGGCGGAGAAGCCTTTATAATTTCTCTCTTCTACCAATCCCTGGTGCGGCAGAGAACCATCTTCCTTTTACACTTTACAAGTGTTGGCATAGAACCGTCGTCTGTTCACACCCTCCAAGTGTCTGCAGAGAATCGTCATCCTTTCATACCCTCCAAGTGTCGGTAGAGTACCATCATCTGTTCACACTCTCCAAGTGTCGATAGAGTACCATCATCTTACTCAAATATGTTCCCTTGAGCAACTAGATAGAATAAAAGAAGAGTTACAAACTAAAACAGAAAGAGATCCTTATCTTTGAGTAACCTTGTGAACCCTTCATACTTCTCTTGCAAGAAATCTCTCTCAAACACTCTTCCAAATGCACTCTTTCACTTGCTCTTAAAAAATTATGAAGAAGAAATCCTTACACGTTAGTTTTAAATGACCTTTTATATGTAAGATAGGAAAAATCGTCTAGAAAACTAAAATATTCCATTTTGAGCGTGTACGATTGTACAGCACGATCATATGTTCATACGTACGAACAGATCAAAAACTATTATGTACGAACCTTCTATGAATCTGTACGAAATGATTTTGTATACGATGATCATATAGTATGAATCAAATTTATACTGTATGAACAATTAAAAAATTTTTCATCTTCGTTGGGACTAAAGGGACCTGGCCAATTCATACTCTGGACGGCGTACGTATGATGACGACTCCGTATAGTACGATCAGTTCAGAAAAATTTTGATTTTGTCTGGACAAAAATAGACCCATCTAATTTATACTCTGGATGATATACGTATGATGATGACATCGTACAGTATGATCAGTTCAAAAAAAATTTACTTCGTCTGGACAAAAAGGGACCCGTCCAATTCATACTCTGAACGATGTACGTATGAAAGAAGCTTTGTATAGTACGATTAGTACTTAGAAAAAAAATTTACCTACAGTTTGTTTGATTTCTCATAGGGGAAAATACATGAACAAATCATCCCATACAAAATGACTTCGTACAGTACGATTAGTTCAAAAATTAAAAATTTTAAAAGTCCCCAGTGTGCGTGTGCACAGTTACTTAATTACATTCACACTCTCTCAGACTCAATAAAATAAAAAATACAAACTTCATTTATAATAAATCATAATCTAATCTTGATTTAAAGTTTTTAATAATCTGGAGTATGATTTTTCTAAAATGTTAGTACACAAACTAAAAAATAATAAATCCAAAATATATTAAGAGAAATTATAATTAAAATAATAATATTTAGAATTATCAAAAATATGTATGTTGCAGGAATATCAAAAATAAAAAAACTAAGTTGCAATAATCTCAATAGCTCAAACAAACGAGGGGCTTGGCTTGGGGAGGCCTTGGGCAAGAGGATTTAAGATTAAAAAAAAAAGGTCCCTTCTAATGAAGCATTAGGCCTCTATTTATAGTCCCAACCCTAGGATGAATGGCTAGGATGGCTCCTAGGGTTAATTAAGAGAGATCCAAGCTCTCTTGGTCATGTCTTGGGTCAAGGGGAGGCTTGGGGTGTTTAAATGCTATATGGGTCAAGTATTTGACCTAAATATGTCAATTTTGACCAAATTAAGGTCAAGTTGACCAAGTCAAGTATTGACTAGGTCAACATGATCAATCAAGCCCCAAATTGATAGGAATTAAGCTAAAGGATATTTGAAATTGATCTAAATTCAAATAAGGGTAATTTGGACTAGCCTGGTCAACTTAGGTTGACTTGGTCAACCAAGTCGACCCAGGATCTAGGTTCGGGCTTAATAAATTGGTTTGACTCACTGAACCCATTGGAGGTGGTCTTAGGGTATGGCTTGATTAACTTGACCAAGTCAATCCTCTTGACCCTAGTCTAGTGAAAACGTAAGGTCAACGATGAACTTTTTTATTAATCTCATGAAACATTTCTTGGATATGTAAAATATTATCAAAAATGCTTCTTCCTCGGATGAATGTAGTTTGATTAGGAGAAATTATTTTAGGAAGTAAACTAGGCAACCTAGAAGCTAGGAGTTTAGCAATTAATGTATTAAAAGTGCTACACAGACTGATAGCCTTTAGGAATTCCATGATTTAGGGTTAGCTTTTTTAGAAATTAACACAATGGAACTAGAAGTAAAGAATTTAGGAATACAAAAACCTCTAAAGAAGGCAATGAAAGCTTTACAAAGATCAGCCTTAATGGTGTTCCAACCCTGCTTTTTTGCTTTCAGAATTCTTCCTTCATATACTGAAGGTTAACAAGATTTACCTTAGACATGCATACATGATCTCAATTCACCCACCAATAGAAGCGGCAAGGTTATTCTCAAGAGATATAACCTCCTTTTTCTTCTTTACTAATGTTGTGAAAGATATTACCACATTTATTCTTGTTCCATCATCTTAAAATTTGCATGACCCTCTTAAGCTTAAGAGAAAGAAACATCATATCATTATCCCCATTATAGTGATAAATAGTTGTCATCCAATTATCTTTAACAATCAAGAATCAGAGGCACGAAGCCACATATTATGAAATCGGAAAGGAATAATGCTAGTAGAATAATATTAGACATCAAAAAGAAAGAAATCCAATCATTGCTTCTCCTAATCAGAAAGGAATAAGACAGTATTGGTTCTCCCAAAAAAAATATCATAAAAACTACACTCTATAATCATACTATTAAAATCATCCACAACACTATGATTAGTAGAAGCACCACCGAACTTTTTAGTAGAATTAGAGATGATGTTGAAATCACTTCCAACAAGCTAAGGACCTTCGTAGAAACTCTAAAGATCACTTAATGTTTTCCACAAAGGGATTCTACCAAGTATTGCAATAATAGAGCTGATAACATAAAGATTGAAAATATTAAAGTTGCAATGAAGAACTTGGTCAAAGTCACCAAGAATTGTTAAATTAATCTCTCTTCCAAAAATAATAAATCTTACCAAGACATTAGCATAAGAATAATCAAAACTCAATTGTCTTTGACAAATTAAAGCTTAGAAGCCCCAACCATGGGCTCCAAAAAATCTTTAAAAAAAAAAAGATAGTACGAATCATGCATAAATTTTGAATACAAAATTAAGTTTACCAACACCCCTAACATTCCAGATTATTGAAATATACATATTAAATATTAATTAAGATAGTATTGATTCTTATTAATATAACATGAGGGGATAAAGAATTTTTTTTATTTTTCTTATTACTCTTATTTTTCCTCCAACATGGTTTCGATAAACCTTCATCTTTGAAACATTAACTAAGCTGAGGTCATCCAATTTATCCATGTCAATGTAAGAATAGTCCTCATTAGCAAAATTGATTTCTCCTTCCTCCCAATTAGAAACAAAATTGGCAAAAGGAGAGCAACCTTCAGAATCCTCATTCGGATCCTCATTAATCACTTACTTGCTTTTGTCTCCCCCTTCTAGATTATTTAATGATTCACCAGACGAATGGTCGGCTAGCGATATATTAATATTAGGAACCATTTAGACACATCCAAAGAAATAAAAGCATCTTCATTATTTCCTTCCCCATCATTAAAAATAGAGCAATCATTATCAATTTGATTCATAATATTAACAGATTGCTTTATATTAGTTGATGGATGATCCAAAGGTAGACTTGTTTTGAACAGGATTATTAAAATTGTCACATACATTAATTTCGTTCACAGGAGAATTAGAAGGAACAAGAATAACTTCATAAGTTTCAGGTTTAATCTAGGCTGACTTCCTCATATGAGGATAAAGATGGAAACATTCAAATTTACAATGCCCCAAAGTTTTACAGTGATCACAAAAGGGAAGAAAGTAATCCAAAACAACTTTCTGGACTTTAATGAATTATTTTGTCCCAAGCTAAATACTCTTGGGGTATTGCTTAGTGATTTCTAATTCAACCAGCACTCTTGCAATCAATGGACTGGACCCAACCACAGTCTCATTATTAACTTGAAGAGGCTAGACAAATAGACTACCCAAACCTTTAGGATTTTAGGAGAGAATAAATGAAGTTCGAGCTCAGGGAAAGAAATCCAATTTGGGATAATCAATGATTCGATAGAGATATCAAAAAAATGAGACCACTTAATCAAGTTCATGAAATAGTTGCAGACATAATATGATATATGCCAAAACAGTTGACTATAATCTAGATCATTTTCTAATTTTATAGGAACATGATGCGGATCAAGCACAGTTGAAGAAAAGTTTCTGTTAAGCTTGAGATTAAAGAAGAACTGATAGTTCAAATCGAACTTCAATTTTCATAAAGTAAATTTACCAGATAGAGCAAATTAAAAGGGAGAAGCTAGGGCTTCGACCTCCTCTTTCGAAATCCAAAGGGCTGCCATACCACAATGAGTGGTGGCCTTGAGATTATGGAAGGAAGAGGAAGAATAAGACCTAGAAATAATGTCATTAAATGAATTGGTTTTTTTAGCAGCATTTAGAAACCCTGGATTGGCAAGTGGAATACGACTCATAGCCATGCTTACAGGTGGACCCTTAACGCCAAAGTAACCATTGAAAGAAACATGAACACTTAGAAACCAATAAAAAACTAACCGACCGAAAGCCAAAAAATGAGAAAAAAACACCATAAAGAGAATAGAGACTTCCCTGATAAACATGGTGGAGGAACCCCTAGGACAAAGAGCAGCAACGATGAGTAGGTTTGGACGAGCATAAATATCTATTAATTTGCAACAAAGTTACGATTGAATAATAATGTCAGTAATTAACATATATGTGTATAAATGTTCTTCATTTATGATAATTCTTATATTTTCCCATCATGCATTCTTAAGCCTTTGAAAAATACTTAAATGCCTTCATATAGCTAGGAATGGAAGTGGGATGCAAATGCTTTTATCATTCAATTTTAACTTCACAATGATAGAGTTAAATAGAAACAATGAATTTAATTGATGTTCACTAAAAGCATATAAACTGTTTTTTTATCCACAATGTCAATTGCATGTAGAAAAAAAAATATTAGTGATTTTTATAATATTAAAACATTTTTAAGGATGTTATTAAAATATGGAGCTTTTATTGAATTGATTATAATCTAACTGGTTCTTTAGTAAAATAACATAAAATTTCTTATTCAAGTTGGCTCATTTACTTGTTGATTAAGAGGAATTTGAGCCAATTTGGTATGAAGTCAAACAAGAACTTTCTAGGGACATCTAGCTGGTCTTTTGGATTAATTATTTTGTGGAGACCCGGATGACGTTTGGAGACAAATGAGAGCGCGCCACATCATTTTTTCAGTGTGATGTTTACCGGGTAACGTGGCGCACTCTCATTCATCTCTGGATAGTCCGATGTCCGCACAGAATAATAAATCCATCTTTTGACACTCATGATTGTGTTAATAATGAGCATATATACTTATTGATAGAAATAGGGAGGAATAACAAAGAAAGCAAATATTAAAATACAGAAGAAGATGAGCTCAAGGATATTTCATTAGCTTGGCATTATATTATAGCACAGTAGACATATATAGCTGAGAATACTAAGTAGTACAGAGTTTGTTATAACATAACATGTGCTAAACCAAAGGTGGAATGCTGAGCTTGCTGTAGCATAACCGAACACGTGCTGCTGACTGGACTTCACTAATGCTATTAGCACTATGTTCATAACAGGCCCCGTCAAACTGAAGAGGCATTTGCTGAAATCAGTTTGCTAGAGAGAAATTTGAACTTCTTGATAGGTAAGGACTTAGTAAAAATATCAGCAATTTAATCCTGGGTAGCTAAGTGATGAACAATAATTTGTTTATTTTGAATGCAATCCCGTATAAAATAGTAATCAACTTCGATATGCTTTGTTCGAGCATGAAAAATAGGATTGCTTGCAAATAAATTTTTGAGGCTGGGCTTCATGCTTCTCTTTTATTTTCCTGTTACTTATTGTAATTAGATGGATTGACTCATTAGGATTTCTTTACATTATCATTGTACTTTTTTTTGCTATAGCAAGCATTTGATCCTTTAAGGACTTATAATCCTTTATTTTAAATCAACGTGTAAGCCCCTCTGCGGGTTTTAACAAAAAAAATAGGAATAAAACCTTTTAGAGTTCACCAAGTTAACAAACAGTATAGGAAAGTTAGTAGTTTATGATGGATTTGCGGTAAACTTTATGGTGAATTATTTTTTGTAAAAAAAAGTGACAGATTTATGACAAAATATTTTGATAGTATTTTGAAGCGAATTTGTAGTGAAATTTTTTCTATAAATTTATGATAGAAATTGCCACGGCAATCCACCGTAAGCTAAGTTATAATATAAAGTAAAAAAGCTTTTTTTATTGCTTGTCTCCACGGCCGAGTACAAAATTAAGGGCAATGATATTTTATGACTAAAGTAGGGTCTGAATTTTGGGTAGGCTGGTCAGGTGATAGATGACGCAATCAGTCTGATCAGGTGCAGGAAACTAGTTAAGCTTGGGCAGTCGGTCAGGTGAGAGCAGTGGATAATCCGATCAGGCTCGAATAGGCTCGAACTTTTTTATTTAGGCTGATTTCTTGAATGCTCATATTTTAATAAGTACTAGATTTTAATTGGAGTTAAATGCCTTTTATTTTACTCAATTTGGATTTTTTTTGAATTAGTTATGAATTTTCAAATTTTGCATATTTGATGAATTATTATAAAATACTTAATTAAGGGTATTTTAGGGATTTTCATTTAAATGAAGTCCAAAACTCTTGGAATCACCTTCAAAGGTTAGAAATGACCTAAAGAAGTATTTTCAAGTGTTTGGAAAAATTTTGAAATTTTTAATAATTTTAATTAATTCATTTAATTAAAGGATAATTTTTAATCAAAATTAAATTAGTGTCAAAATTAAGGCCCAATTAAAAGGTTTTTAATTTTTTTTGGATTAAGAATTCAATTTTAAAGAATTTGATATATTATTTGTAATTTTTGGATTTAATCTGACTTTGTTAGAATTTTTTGAAATTTTTGGGGTTTACTTAAAGTGGGTAAAATAGGGTTAACTAATTAAGTGACTTAGAGGGTCTTAAAAATTTCTAAAAAATTCTTTGGGGTCTGAGATGTCACTAAGTTCAAATGATTTAAGTTTCATGTCATTTTGAGATGTATCATAATTCAAAGAATTTTTCTAAGTTCTCTAGACGTGTCCTTAATTATTATCCTTAAGATATCACTAGGTTGAATGTATTCAAATTAGGTGCTATGACTAACCCTTGGGTAACATAGGTAAATGCAACACACAATTATAATTTATATCCATAGAACTAGGAGAAATCTATGCTAAGTGCTCGTGCATCCTAAACATGCAACTATTAAAAATATTTAAATACTTTGATTAGTGAATAGGTTGAACAAATCTATTCATTAATCTTTCCCCATGAATTCTTTTCATATGCTTAAGCTATGCTTAAAATTTCAAGGGCACACTCAAAGCCCTCAAATTTAATATATATAATTTTAAAAATTAATTTCAAATTAATTCATATTTAAAATAATTTTAAATTAAATTAAACTGTAAATGTTAAAATGTTTACAAATAATTTTATTTAATATTCTTGAAATTATTTAAATTTAATTTTACTTAATTATGAATTAAATATTTAAATAATTTAAAATAATTTAAAATAAATAATATATCATAAATTAAATTTAATTTTAAATTAAATATTTTAGGATAATTCTCTAATTTTTAAATTTAATATTCTTGCATTTTTTGGATTTTTAAATAATTTTTTATAATTATTTTAAGAAACTTGGATTTAAAAATAATTTAAATAAATTAAAACTTAATTTAATTAAAATGGTTGTGCCAACACTGGCTTAGGGCCATGCGATAGCTTCCGCTTCGCTAGCCCAAACTACGGACATAGTTTGCAATTATTAGCAATAATTATGCCGCAGCACAATCATTACCAATAATTTTGGTGGTTGGGAATCAGCGACATGACATTTAACCACATAGGTCATTCTCATCCGCTATTGGATCTCCGTAGTTTTGAAATTGGCAGCTCTGATTGAGCCGGGCGAAGGAGTTAACAGCGAGATCAGATCCATGGTTAATTAGAGCCGCGTAATGTCTAGATCTGAACATAAATCATGGGGAATAGATTATACAGTGTAAAATGCACTTATTAAAAAGTTATTTGATTCTATGTGTCTTTAATTAGGGTTTAAGATTTTACCCAAAATAAATTATGGATTTGGCTGATCTTGGGCTCTCTAAACTTGTAGACTATCCATGTATATTTCCCTAGTTGATGTCACGGTCTAAAAAACTTTGGACTGAAAGATATAGCCCCTGGAGGAATTAAGGCCTCGGATCAATGGAAGATCGCTGCTGGCGAGGTTTAAGTGGTGGATCTCTACTAGGGAGATATAGAGGGAGATAAGGGAAGCTCTTTTTGATTCTGTATAGGTTGTTAAACCTAACGAATTGTCTAAAGGCTAATCAAGAGGGGGTGAATTGGTAATCTAAAAATTCTCTTAGATTTTTAATAGAAAACCTATTTTAATAATTTTTTCAACTTTGATTATCTTTTCGAAAAAGCTTTTCAACCAAAAATATCAAAGTGCAAAAAATAAAACAAAATACAAAAATTAAAAATGACACAAAGATTTGTTGTGGTTCGGTTAAACATGACCTACATCCACTCCCTAAAGACTCCCTCTTCAGGTATTGCACTATTACCAAAGTGACTCTCCTTTTTCCCCCACAATAAGGTGGAGAATTAAGCCTTTACAATTCCTCTCTTCCACCAATCTCTTGTGTGGCAAAGAACTGTCATCCTTTCACACTTTCTAAGTGTCGGCATAGAACGATCGTCTGTTCACACCCTCTAAGTATCGACAAAGAATCATCATCCTTTCACACCCTCCAAGTATTGACAGAGTACCATCGTCTGTTCACACTCTCTAAGTGTCGACAGAGTACTGTTGTCTTACTTCAAAGATCTTCCCTTAAGTAACTAAAAAGAAGAAAAGAAGAGTTACAAATTACAACACATAGATTATTATCTTTGAGTAACCTTGTGAACCCTTCACACTTCTCTTGCAAGAAATCTCTCTCAAACACTCTCCCAAATACACTTTTTCACTTGCTCTTGAAAAATCATGAAGAAGAACTCTTTACATGACAGTTTTAAAGGACCTATTATATGTAAGACATGAAAAAATTGTCCAGAAAATTGAAAGTTTCTATTTTGAGCATGTATGATCATATAGTACGATCGTATGTTCGTATGTACGAGCATTTTAAAAATTGTTACATATAAACCTTCAGTGAATCTATACGAAATGATTTTGTACATGATGATCATCCAAAATGAATCCAATTCGTACTATACGAACAGTTTGAAAATTTTTCATCTTCATTGAGACAAAAAGGGACCCATCCAATTCGTACTCTAGACGACGTACGTATAATGATAACATCATACATTATGATCAGTTTAGAAAAAATTTGATTTTGTCTGGATGAAAAGGGACCCATCCAATTCGTACTCTAGATGAAGTACGTATGGTGACGACATCGTACAGTACAATCAGTTCAGAAAAATTTTGATTTCATCTAGACGAAAAGGGACCCATCCAATTCATACTCTAGACTACGTACGTATGAAGGAAGCTTCGTAAAGTTACATCAGTACTTAGAAAAATTTTCTACCTACATTTTGTTTGACTGCTCATAGGAGAAAATAACTGAATAAATCGTCCCGTATGAAATGACTTCGTCAGTATGATTAGTTTAAAAATTATTAATTTTAAATATTCCCTAGTGTGTGTGTGTGTGCACAATCTCAATTACAATCACCCTCTCTCAGACTCAATAAAATAAAAAAATACATACTTCATTTACAATGAACCCTAATTTAATCTTGATTTAAAGTCTTCAATAATCTGGATTATAATTTTCCTGAAATGTTACTACACAAACTATAAAATAATACATCCAAAATATGTTAGGAGAAATTGTAATTAAAATAATAATATTTGGAATCTTAAAAATATGCATGTTACAGGAATATCAACAATCAAAAAACAAAGTTGCAACAATCTCAACAGCTCAAATAAACAATGTGCTTGGCTTGGGGAGGCCTTGGGCAAGAGGATTTAAGATCCAAAAAATGGTCGCCTCTAATGAGGCATTAGGCCTCTATTTATAGTCCCAACCCTAGGATGGATGGCTAGGATGGCTCCTAGGGTTAATTAAGAGAGATCCAAGCTCTTTTGGTCATGTTTTGGGTCAAGGTGAGGCTTAGGGTGTTTAAATGCTATATGGGTCAAGTATGTGATCTAAATATATCAATTTTGACAAAATTAAGATCAAGTTGACCAAATCAAGTATTGACTAGGTCAACATGATCAATCAAGCCCCAAATTGATAGGAATTGAGCTAAAGGAGATTTGAAATTGATCTAAATTCAAATAAGGGTGATTTGGACTAGCCTGGTCAACTTAGGTTGACTTGGTCAATCAGGTTGACCCAGGATCTGGGTATGGGCTCAATAAATTGGTTTGACTCACTGACCCCATTGGAAATGGTCTTAGGGTCAGGCTTGGTCAACTTGACCAAGTCAACCCTCTTGACCCTAATCTAATGAAAAAGCAAGGTCAACAATGAACTTTTTTATTAATCTCATGAAACATTTCTTGGATATGTAAAATATTATAAAAAATGCTTCTGCATATGACTAAACTATTTTGATTAGGAGAAATTATTTTAGGAAGTAAACTAGGTAACCTAGAAGCTAGGAGTTTAGCTATTAATGTATTAAAAGTGCTACATATACTGATAGCCTTTAGGAATTCCATGATTTAGGGTTAGCTTTTTTAGAAATTAACACAATGGAACTAGAAGTAAAGAATTTAGGAATACAAAAACTTCTAAATAAGGCAATGAATGCTTCACAAAGATCAGCCCTAATGGTGTTCCAACCCCGCTTTTTTGCTTTCAGAATTATTCCTTTATATATTGAAGGTTAACAAGATTTTCCTTAGTCATGCATACATGATCTAAATTCACCCACCAATAGGAGCGGCAAGGTTATTCTCAAGAGATATAACCTCCTTTTCTGCTTTACTAATGTTGTGAAAGATATTACCAAATTTATTCTTATTCCACCATCATAAAATTTGCATGACCCTCTTAAGCTTAAGAGCAAGAAACATCATATTATAATCCCTATTATAGTGATAAATAGGAGTCATCCAATTATCTTTAACAGTCAAGAAAAAATCAGAAGCAAGAAGCCACATATTATGAAATCGAAAAGGAATAAAGCTAGTAGAATAATATTAGACATTGAAAAGCAAGAAATACAATCATTGCTTCTCCTAATCGAAAAGAAATAAGACATTATTGGTTCTCCCAAAAAATAAATATCATATAAACTACACTCTATAATCATACTATTAAAATCATCCATAGCATTACGATTAGGAGAAGCACCACCCAATTTTTTAGTAGAATTAGAGATGATGTAGAAATCACTTCCAACAAGCTAAGGACCTTCATAAAAACTCTCAAGATCACTTAAATTTTTCCACAAAGGGATTCTACCAAGCATTGTAATAATAGATCTGATAATAGAAAGATTGAAAATATTAAAGTTGCAATGAAGAACTTGGTCAAAGTCACCAAGAATTATTAAATTAATCTAACTCTTCCAAAAAATTTAAATATAACCTAGACATATATTAGCATAAGAATAATCAAAACTCAATTGTCTTTGACAAATTAAAAGCTTAGAAGCCCCAACCATGGGCTCCAAAAAAGCAAAAAAAAAAAGATAGTACGAATCATGCATAAATTTTAAATACAAAATTAAGCTTAACAACACCCCTAACATTCCAGATTATTGAACTATACATATTAAATATTAATTAAGATAGTATTGATTCTTATTAATATAACATGAGGGGATAAAGCAATATTTTTATTTTTTTTATTACTCTTATTTTTCCTCCAACATGGTTCCCATAAACCTTCATCTTTGAAACATTAACTAAGCTGAGATCATCCAATTTATCCATGTCAATGTAAGAATAGTCCTCATTAGCAAAATTGATTTCTCCTTCCTCCCAATTAGAAACAAAATTGGCAGAAGGAGAGCAACCTTCAGAATCCACATTCGGATCCTCATTAATCACTTACTTGCTTTTGTCTCCCCCTTCTAGATTATTTAATGATTCACCAGGAGAATGGTCGGCTAGTGATATATTAATATTAGGAACCATTTTAGACACATCCAAAAAAAAATAAAAGCATCTTCAATATTTCCTTCCCCATCATTAAAAATACAGCAATCATTATCAATTTGATTCATAATATTAACAATTGCTTTATATTAGTTGACGGATTATCCAAAGGTAGACTTGTTTTGAATAGGATTATTAAAAATGTCACATAAATTAACTTCATTCATAGGAGAATTAGAAGGAACATGAATAACTTCATAAGTTTCAGGTTTAATCTGGGCTAACTTCCTCAGATGAGGATAAAGATGGAAACATTCAAATTTACAATGCCCCAAAGTTTTACAGTGATCACAAAAAGGAAGAAAGTAATCCAAAACAACTTTCTAGACTTAAATGAATTATTTTGGTCCAAGCAAAATACTCTTGGGGTATTGCTTAGTGATGTCTAATTCAACCAGCATTCTTGCAATCGATGGCCTGGACCCAACTATTATCTCATTATTAACTTGAAGAAGCTGGCCAAACAGACTACCCAAACCTTTAGGATTTTAGGAGAGAATAAATGAAGTTTGAACTCAGGCAAAGAAATCCAATTTGGGATAGTCGGTGATTCCATAGAGATATAAAAAAAAAAAAGAGACCACTTAATCAATTTCATGAAATAGTTGCAGACATAATACGATCTATGCCAAAACAGTTGACTATAATCTAGATCATGTTCTAATTTTATAAGAACATGATGCAGATCAAGCACAGTTGAAGAAAAGTTTCCACTAAGCTTGAGATTAAAGAAAAATTGATAGTTCAAATCCAACTTCGATTTGCATAAAGTAAATTTACCAATTAGAGCAAATTAAAAGGGAGAAGCTAGGGCTTCGACCTCCTCTTTTGAACTCTAAAGGGATGCCATACCACAATGAGTGGTGGCCTTGAGATTATGGAAGGAAGAGGAAGAATAAAATCTAGAAATAATGTCATTAAATGAATGAGTTTTTTTAGTGGCATTTAGAAACCCCAGATTGCAAAGCGAAATATGATTCATAGCCATGCTTACAGGTTGACCCTTAAAGCCAAAGTAACCATTGAAAGAAACATGAACACTTGGAAACCGATAAAAAAACTAACCAACCAAAAGCCAAAAAATGAGAAAAAACACCATAAAGAGAATAGAGACTTCCATGATAAACCTGACGGAGGAACACTAGGACAAAGAGCAGCAATGATGAGTAGGTTTGGACGAGCATAAATATCTATTAATTTGCAACAAAGTTACGATTGAATAATAATGTCAGTAATTAACATATATGTGTATAAATGTTCTTCATTTATGATAATTCTTATATTTTCCCATCATGCATTCTTAAGCCTTTGAAAAATACTTAAATGCCTTCATATAGCTAGGAATGGAAGTGGGATGCAAATGCTTTTATCATTCAATTTTAACTTCACAATGATAGAGTTAAATAGAAACAATGAATTTAATTGATGTTCATTAAAAGCATATAAACTATTTTTTTATCCACAATGTAAATTGCATGTAAAAAAAAAATATTAGTGATTTTTATAATATTAAAACATTTTTAAGGATGTTATTAAAATATGGAGCTTTTATTGAATTGATTATAATCTAACTGGTTCTTTAGTAAAATTAAAAAAAAAATTTCTTATTCAAGTTGGCTCATTTACTTGTTGATTAAGAGGAATTTGAGCAAATTTGGTATGAAAGTCAAATAAGAACCTTCTAGGGTCATCTAGCTGGTCTTTTGGATTAATTATTGTGTGGAGACCCGGACGACGTTTGGAGACAAATGAAAGCACGCCACATCACTTTTTCATTGTGATGTGTACCTCTATGTGCCAGGTAACGTGTCGCACTCTTATTCATCTCCGAATAATCTGGAGTCCACACAGAATAATAACTCCATCTTTTGACACTCATGATTGTGTTAATAATGAGCATATATACTTATAACATTTTTTTTTTTGTTAAAACCCATAGAGGGGCCTACGTGTTAATTTAAAAAATTAGATTACACAGTCCTTAAAAGGATCCTCCAGCTCACTAATGCTCAAAAGAGCTACAAGAAAAATAGAAAGAAAACCTACGAGCTGGCGGTTCCTTTTCCTAAGATTACAAGATAGACTTAAAACGACTCGGGCTGTGAGTAGACAGCACCCAAAAAAGGAAGATCAGAATAATCCCGTTCAGCACTATCTTCCTGCAAAATTGTTGAAGAAAATTGAAAAGCAAATAAAGAAACCAAAAAAGGAGTACCTTGCACTCATTGAAGCTCCAAAAACAAAAATATAATTTATCCCTGCAAGGAACTCTCCCAAAAGAAGTATTAGATAGATAGTAAATAAAACTGAAAAATAAAATAACTCTGATAGTTGTAGTGACAACTGACACTATAACAAACAAATAGCCCCTGCATATTCCAGCCAAACCAATCAAAAACTGGATCAATCTCCTTCCTCATATCCACTAAAATAAACCAATTCTTACAGAAATTAAGAATCGAGTCACTATTCAACCTACAGCAATCATCAGAATTAATATAAGCAGTAATAAAAATCGAAGCTGGCTGAATCAATAAAAACCACCCTCCTCCACCGAAGCAGACCAAAAACCCAAGTAGGATTGCAACAAATAGTAATAAACCAAACCTTGAGAGAGATCATACCCATAATTTCAGCCAACATCCAGCTCCACCAATTATTAATCAGAGGAACAAAATCCAGCATCCAACCGCCAATAATCAGAAATAAACTCAGCAAAACAGGTAAATTGATTTCCATGTAAGAGAGAAGTTGAAGCCAAATTAAGACATAAGAACTTAACCAGGCGAAGAAAAAAGCTTTCCAACGCCCAGGAAGCCCGGAACTGAAACAAAAGAGGAGAAAACCCCAGAAAACTAGCTGACCAAACAGCACAGAAAAAAAGACTACCAAAACAAAAACCATAAACACCACCAGCAAAAGAGTCATCCAGGTCTAATATAAGGCAGACCAATCTTGTCCAGATTAATCAAACCTTTCAAAATGTGAGGCAAATTATCAATATCAAATTCCATATCCTCCTCCAACCTACTCCCAAGTTTAGGCAGGCAATCAGCACACGCATTGCCCGCTCTAAAAACATGCTTTATCGTATAATTAAGAGTAGAGAGGACCATACAGATTTTCCTAATAATGTAAAAGAACTGAGGACAATAAACATCCACATTTTTCATAATTTGAATTAAAAGTAAAGCATCCACCTCAATCTCAATGTTAAGAAATCCTTTATTATTACAAATGTCAAGACCTTTAAGTAAACCCATTAGTTCAGCAAAAATGGCCTTAACGGAGATAAAGGGCCCGCATAAGCCACAATCACTTTACCAACGTTGCCACGAATAATATCCCCAATACCAGCAAAAGAAATATCAACAGAACCATATGTATTTAGCTTCAAATAAGGAGGAATTGGTTTAAACCATCTAACAACCCTTTCATTACTAATCATCTCCTCAGTATGAATAGGGATACCTAGGTTCACACACAAAGATTCACAGTGTCTAAATTTGTTTCTCGAAATAAGCTTGACAGCAAACAATTGAAGCAATTTATGATTAATATTAGAGATAATAGTCTTGGCCTCCATCTTAACCCCTCATTATTCTTAGCTTCATTACGTGCTTTCCAAAGGAACCACAAAATAAGAATAGGTAACAAGTTAAGAACATGACCTTTAACCGTGGACATCCAATCAGTCAAGAAGGATTGAACACTACTAACAGACACAGGATCAATAACGGGAATAGGTTTGTTAACAATCATGGCATAATGACTCCACGCTATTTGAGCAATATTACCATTGAGAAAAACATGATTAATACTTTCAATATAAGAACAACAATGGCATTTTGAGGGAAGATAAAAACCTTTATTCCAAAGACGAGCATCCACCAGCAAAAAACCTTTGATACATCTCCAAGCAAGAATAGAGTAAGACAAAGGAATATTATTGTGCCAAATAGAACCATAAATACTAGAAATTTCATTCTTGATTCTAAGCACCTTCCACACATTTTTGATTTTAAAAAGACCATTAGTAGAGCTGTTAAAAAGAATACGGTCAACATCAATAATATGCAAAGGGATGCTCAAAACTTGTTCCAAAATCTCATCAGGTAAAATATATCTAATCTTATTGACATTCCAATTACCATTATCAATATAGTAGCTGACCTTAGTAGAAATAAGAGTATGAGAAGAAAGCATATTGTCAATCGAGTCCTTCCCTAACCAATTGTCTTGCCAGAAAAAGATATCCCCTTTACCCAATCCCCATTGGATAAACGGATCCGCTTCCCAGCTAATCTTACATAAACATTTCCAAACTGAAGAATCAATTTTTTTTTTAAAATATACAAAGTAGGATGCACCTCTTTACAGTACTTAGCATGCATGAAATTAGCCCATAAACTAACTTTAGATCTAAAGGAAAACCAAAGTTTATAAGAAAAAGCCCTAACCATGTCCAATATACTCTTACAACCTAAACCACCCTCATTAAAAGGGCCACACACTTTATACTAGGAAGACCAAAGAATACAAGACCTATTATTCTTAGCTCCCCAAAAAAATTTATTGATCATTCTTTCCAATCTAAGGCAAATAGAGGGAGCAGGGTTAAGAGTGTCAAAAATGAAAATAGGGATAGAATTTAAAACATGTTTAATAAGCACAAGTCTACCACCAAAAGAAAGAAAATTAGAAGACCAATTGTTAATTTTCCTTTGAAAAATTGTGATCATATCCTCAAAAATCATACTTTTTTTCCTCCCCTTGAAAATAGGGGTACCCAAATATTTAATAGGCAAAGAGGAGCAATTAAACTCATAAATCCTTTTGATATCATTTATTTTACCTTAATTAGCAGATTTAGAAACAATAAAAGTGCTTTTATTCTTATTAATCGAAAGCCCACTCATGTTCTAAAACTCATTTAAATGCTTGACAAGAAATTTAATATTAGTCAAATAATTATTAGCAAAAATAATAAAATCATAAGCAAAACTAAGATGAGTAATAGGGATACCACCCAAAGTGCGATAAAGTAAATTAGGATACCTTTGGTAAAGAACCTCCAAGCCCCTAGACAAATAGTCAACCGCAATAATGAACAAGGCAGGGGAAAGAGAATCACCTTGACGCAAACCTTGACTGGATTTAAAAAAACCATTACTTCTACCATTAATGATAATAGAAAAGTAACAATGCTCAATACGATTTTTAATCAAAGAAATGAAATCATGGCTAAAACCAAATAAAGACAGCACTTTATATAAAAATTTCCAACACAAGTTATCATAAGCCTTAGTAATTTCCAATTTAAAAGTAATATTCCCACCTTTAACTTTAGCATTGATATCATGCGTAATTTCTTGAGCAAGAAAAATATTGTCAAAAATGCTCTTACCTTTCACAAAGCTAGTTTGGTTCTGAGATATAATTCTAGGTAAGATATTAATAAGTCTAGTAGCAATGATCTTAGAAATAAGCTTATTAAAAAAAGAACATAAACTAATCGGTCTAAAATCATTCCAATTATTGGTAGCATCCTTCTTAGGAATTAAAACAATATTGGTAGAAGAGAAGAATTTAATGTAGGGTTTACCCAAAAAAAAATCAGAGACAGCATCCATGATATCCCACTTGGTAATATACAAAGTCTTAACAAAAAACTTAGTAGTAAAACTATCAGGACCAGCAGCAGAATCATCATTCATCTCCTGCATAACCTTTCAAACCTCCTCCGACGGAGTAAGAGTGAGTAGGAAATTATCAGTTTCCGAAATATAATAAGGAACAATATAAGGATTAATAATAGGGGACGGTTTGAAGCCACTATTAGTAATATTTCTAAAATGTTCCACACCAGAGTTTAAAATAGAATCCTCCTCCTCCAATACCTTACCATCATCACTAGAAATTTTGAAAATATGGTTCCTAATTTTTTTCTTGTTAGCTAAAGCATGAAAAAAGTTGGTGTTCCTATCACCTTCAACAGTAAATTTAGTAGTAGCTTTTTGTTGCCAATAGATCTCTTCATGATCATGTAAAGCAAAAAAGTTTAATCTTAGCATTATTGAGCTCAGAAAGATTAAAACTATCAGGGTTAAGCAGATAAACATTTTCAAGCTCCATCACCTCTAATTTAGCATTCTTAATATTAGAAAAAATATTTTTAAAAATATGTTTGTTCCACCATCTCAACACTTGTTTCAGCCTACTAAGCTTGTTCCACTTCTTAGCCATACTCGAAATATTGCCATTAGGGAAAATAGGGGCCTGCCAATTACTTTTAACAACATTAAAGAAATCATATGAGATAACCACATATTTTGAAATTTAAAGGCAGTAGGAACATAACTTTTGTTAGCATTGATAGTTAACAGTAAAGGGGCATGATCAGAAGTAGTTATACTAAGATGCTCCACATGAGTCATATGGAAATTGGTAATCCAATCATTATTAAATAAAACTCTATCAAGTCTTTGCCACAAGTTACCTCTACTCCAAGTATAAGCATTCCTAAAAAAACCAATATCATGTAAGTCACAATTAGTAATCATGGAGTTGAAATCCTCCATAGCATAAATATTAGAATGATTACCTCCCAATCTTTCACTAGCATTAGAGATTATGTTGAAATCACCTTCAACACACCACGGCCCATAAATATTAGAAGCAAAGCTCTTAAGTTGATCCCGAAGGGCAAACCGGCCCACTCTAGAGCAGGCAGCATAAACAAAAGATGCATTACAATAAAAATTAAACATATATATTTGAACATGCACAACTTGAATTAAATCATCCTGAATATTCACATTGATAGCATTATTCCACAAAATCCAAATCTTGTTATAGCAATTAGCAAATTTATTAGTAAAATCTAATTTAGAAGCAGTATTATCAAATTTATTCATAGCAATCAAAGGTTCAAGTAACACCAATAAATGAATGTTATGAATCCTACAAATGTTTCTAACTCTAGTTTTAGAATCCTTCCCACCAATACCTCTAACATTCCAAATAAGGGACTTAACCATGAGAACCTTTGGCACTAGTTTGAGCTCTAGTAGAAAACGGCGTGGAGGATACAGAATCTTTGGTCTTTTTCCCTTTTTTCTTATTAACTTTAGTAAAGCTCTCCTCCTCTAGAATTTTAAGAAAGGAATCATCCACAGCAGATTTTTTAGATTTGGAACCTTCTAAATCCAAAGGCAAAGAGCTACCACATTCCAAATTTTGCACAGGTTTATCCTTTTTGTTTTCCTTGGGGATAAATTCTCCTTCTTCACAATTTTCATTAAGCTCAGAATCTAAATTAATAGCTAAATTAGTATCGGGGCAACTAAAGGAACATCCGTAGAGTTGTGTAGCATAGAATCAATAGAAACAAAAATATTAGGGAGTTTCTCACTTTCATTACACAAAGTCTTACCTTCTAAATTATTCTCCAAAATATATACTTATAACATGCTCTTTCATTTATGATAACTCTTGCCTATCTTGAACCCTTCAACCTTTGAAAGTACTTCAATGTCTTGCTCAGTTAGCTAGGAATGGAAATGGAAAGTTAAAGCTAAATCACCCTATATTGATATCAATCACTTCATTGTTCTTCTCGTCTTCTTCTTTTTTTATTAATTTTACTTTTAAAGAGTAATTAATAGAATGGATCTCGATCGGCTATCCTATATATGCATTACTTTCACTATGAAAACTAACATGGTTTAACAGTTAATCTTTGTGAAATTTCTTTAGGTGTTTTCCCCACAATATTCTCAAAATTTATAATGATATTGGTCACTAAAAGAATCTGTATTGCGATGATGGAAAATCCAGGTAGTGGGTTTTCCAGTGGGGTTGGTTGGTTGGAGAAGAATGGACTCTGGTAGAATGATGAAGGGTGAGTGCCTGCAGATCATAGCAGAGATTAAACACCTCAAAAATATTTTCTTCATCACTTGGCCTCGATAGTTATTATTATTATTATTATTTTAATACTTTTATAATAAAATAACAATAATAAATTTTAAAATCCAACTTTTATGGTGAAGGAGAGGAATGGTGAGCTCCAAAGCATAAATATCAATAAAATTAGTACAAGTTAATTGGCTCGAACTCAGATGAGAAGCATGGAGGTACAAACTGTAATTATTCCTCTTTTGCGACTTGCGACTCATGACCGTAAGTACGACTTTCATTTTCCCTTTTGCTCCTTTATCGTCATGTTATTTGCATTCTTAATTTTGATCTTACAGCTCCTCTTGCTCCGGTAATGAGACGTCAAATGGAATTATTTTAATATATTCTAGCGTTTAGATGAGACAACATACAAAATTGTTTTAATTTAGCCCTCCTCCTGAATAAAATTTCTGACTCCGCAACGGGACGAAAGTGAGGAAGATGAAATAGTAGCTTGTTGAGAATTAAAAAGGAGAGCAATGCGGAGGAAGTACTGGCGCGAATAGGATAGTGAAGGCTGGTTGGAAGAATTGTTAAGAACAGTGGGTGTGGGATTGTTTTTTTTTTTTTTTTTCTCAACATAAATAGTTTTTTATTTTAATTTATTTATGATAAAAGTACAGCTGGTATAGAAAATTCCCCACAAAAAATACTAAGCAGTGATGTGCAAATAAGAGATAAAGTCAAAATCTATCTTTGATAACTCCAAAGCACATATTAATTTAATAAAAAAAAAGTTAAAAGGAAAAGTTTTAATGAATGATCATCGGCAGTCTAAAGTGACATAATATATCAGCAGAAACTAATGAAAACAACCTTGTAGAAGCAAGAAATAATGGCAGGCAGGAGAAAAGGCAAACCAAAAGACCGGGCTTCCAATAAGGTTAAATCGGAGTACTGGTGATAATAGATTTGCAGACCGATTGAGCAAAAACTAAGAAATCCATGACATCTGATTTGAATGGAATGTTAATAAAAAAAATACAAACTTAGAATGAAATATAACATAATCTCCACTAAAAAGTAATATATATCTCAATCTGGGTTATCATAGTTGAACAAATTGTGATATGTGAATTTTGTGAATCTAGGAGTGCTGATAGATTTTCTTCTAGAAAAATTTTCAAAAGAATCCCCAGACTATTTATGTATGGTCAATTAGTCCCAGAATATCACGTTGCCCTAATTTAATTCATCAACTATATAAAATTGATCCAAAAGTGACTAGATGAGTATCTCTATTCAGGCAAATAATCCTGAGGTTCTTCTTTATCTCCTAGATCAACAACCTCTATTTCACGAGTAATTTCTATCACTTCTTCATCTATCCTAGGCTCAACAAATTTGTCCGACTCATCCAAAATAATATGGGTAGATTCCTCTACAACTAGGATTCTCTTATTAAAAATTTTATAAGTTTTACCCACTGAGGAATATCCTAAGAATACATCTTCATCTATATTAGAATGAAACATACTTAAATGAGATTTTCATTCACATGAACAAAACATTTACAACCAAAAACATGTAGATGAGATAAATTGGGTGTAATACTCTTAAGTAACTCATAGGGTGTTTTGTTTGAAAGTTCGTGGGGGTCGTAAGATCTCATTCAACTATCCCTAATTCAGGAGTGAATTGATATTTTTAAATAAATATATATATAATATGCAATATAACAACTTTTAAAAATAAATTCTAGATGAGTAACTAACACAAACATAATCAATTTAAAACTTGATTTTTTTTTTCAAAGTTTGGGAGCTCAAATAAATCAAAAAGAATATGTAATTTTTTGCTAACACAAATTAAACCTAACTGCAGGTTGCAATGAAAATTAAACTCGTGCAGGAAATTTAAAGTGCATAAAATAAAACAGCAGAAAAGAAAAATCAGAAAACACACACCAGAAATTTTATAGTGGTTCGGTCAACCTTGACTTACGTCCACTCACGAGAGTCCTCCTCTCCGGGCATTACATTAACACTATCGTAACTCTCCTTTTGCCCCCACAGCAAGGCAGAGAAGCCCTTACAAATCACTTCTATCAAATCCTATGTGGCGGAGAACCAAAAGCTATCACTATAGGAAAAGTGTCAATTACCGGCGGCTTTTTTCGACAGTTAGTATAAAGTTTCCGGCAATTTTGAAAACTATAGGCAGTTTTCCGACTATTTGTTAACTGCCATTATAAACTGCATAGGAAAAAAAACGGCAATCAGTTTCCGGCGGCTTTTCGGTGGCTTTCCGCTGTCCAACACACCCGGTAAATTCTGGAGGTCATAGCGCAGCGACCGCCGGTTAATTACCGGCGGCGAACCGGCCATCTCAAACGTCGATTTTTTTGAAGGCCAAGCCACTGATTGACTGTTGATTTATCGCCGATAAACCGTCGGTATTTACCGGCGGCTATATTAAAATTCTGGCTATTAAAATAAGCCGTCATGTATCAATGTTTCTGGTGTCCAAACAATCTGTTAGCCACCGAAAACCTGACGGCTTTTCGGTGGCTTTCCGGTGGCCAACACACCCGGTAAATTCTAGAGGTCATAGCGCAGTGACCGCCGGTTAATTACCGGCGGCGAACCGGCCATCTTAAACGTCGATTTTTCTGAAGGCCAAGCCACTGATTGATTGTTGATTTATCGCCGATAAACCGTCGGTATTTACCGGCGGCTATATTAAAATTATGGCTATTAAAATAAGCCGTCATGTATCAATGTTTTTGGTGTCCAAACTATCTGTTAGCCACCGAAAACCTGACGGCTTTTCGATGGCTTTCCGGTGGCCAACACACCCGGTAAATTCTAGAGGTCATAGCGCAGCGACCGCCGGTTAATTACCGGCGGCGAACCGGCCATCTTAAACGTCGATTTTTCTGAAGGCCAAGCCACTGATTGACTGTTGATTTATCGCCGATAAACCGTCGGTATTTACCGGCGGCTATATTAAAATTATGGCTATTAAAATAAGCCGTCATGTATCAATGTTTCTCGTGTCCAAACAATCTGTTAGCCACCGAAAACCTGACGCATTTTTTTTAAAAAAATTTGATATCCCTGCACGCCCCCCCCCCCCCCCCCCCCCCCCCCCCCCCCCCCCCCCTCCCCGGCAACTATTTACAGTAATTTTCACAATACCTGTCCAAAATTCAAAATATATATAACACATAAACTTTAAGGGCAACACACCACTATAATCAACCCACATAAATGAACTCCAAAATTAAAATAACATTCAATAGCAAAATAGAATCAACAAATAATATTTGCACAATTCAAAATCCACAATAAGCATAAGAAAATTTTTAAACGAAGAGAAATGCATATGTTCTACAGTAAACATAACATATAAAATCCAAAGTAAGATATTAAGAATACACCAAAAAATTTATCAAACAAATAACAACACTAATCATCCTCTGTGTCCTCATTATCTTGTGATTCATGTATCAGCTCTTGCTCTTTCTTCTTCTAATTTTTATCTCTATAAAATCGGAGTTCCACCTGCATATCATTTTGAATCTTTTTCATCTCCTCTATCTAACTCGTCAGGGCAGCAAGCCCCTGGTTAACAATTTCTTGAGCTCCACTAGCATCATAAAATATTGATGTAGATGAACTGCCCTCATAAGTATAGCCCTAGAAACCTAAGCCATAAACCCTCCCCATCTGCCTTCCTCTAATAATATATGACCACATGTGATACTCAGAATACTAGGTCGATCCTGAAGATAATCCCTCACTAGTAGACTGATAACTTTTTCAAACTCGTATAAAATCATCCTATGAGAATAAATCCATAAAATAAATTTATATTAAAAAAAACTATTATATTCTATTTTATTACTTCAAAAATTATACTCACATGAGTTTTTTTCACCTTCTCATTAACCCACTGATGGTCAGCTTGATGTTGGTGAGTCCTCATATATAATTTCAGTGGTATCAGCTCCCGGTCAAGAAACTTTTTCTTGAATTAGAAGATACAATTAAAATAATATACATATATTTATTAAACTAATTAAAAAATTTTACCATTCGTTGTCTATATTTAGTATGAGGTACAGATCCACCAGTATAAGGAGAGCTTTCTAAACCCCTATAATTAGATGCTCTGTTATGCTTATTTTACTCTCTCAATTTGGTGAACTCAAGGCTCGCCTAAGCCCTACTCGAATCTGCCCATACTCCCTCTTGAAAAATTAATAATTGATGAAAAGTCAAAAAGTCTCTATAGTACATCATCACCACTTCATCTGGGTGGCGGATGTAACTTCTCAAGTCTATTTTTAACGAATGTTTTCTTATTCCCCATAAATAGATGACCAGCATATAAGAACATATGATGACATTAATTAAATCAAGTATTTTTTTCTCCATATTTTAGTGTGAAAGATTTAGTATTCTCCATTTTGTAAGGGAAACTTAATTTGTCTGTTGTGCTCTAACCAGACAACATACCATAAGCTAAAAAATTATCAAAGATCTAAAGTAATACAGCTCTAGGAAGAAATTTTTTTTTTTGGTTGAGATGTCATATATGAGGATATCTTCTTCCCATAAGAACTTGAGATCATCAATTAATGGTTACAAAAAAATATTAAATTTTATTTTTGGATTATATTGTTCATATATTATAAGTATTAAGAACATGTATAGGGTAGTCATATACATCTCTAGTGAAAAGTTATATGGTGTTAGTATAACTGGCCAACAAGAGTATGATGAATATGTCTGACAATATAGATTTAAACCATCAACATATAATCTCAATCTTATATTATGTGACTCAGTAATAAATAAAACATGTGTTCAATTAAAATGTTTTCACGTTTCAGCATCCGATGGATGAGAAAGAACATAACTATTTGTTAATTTCTCCTTATGTCATCTAATATGACATGCTAAACTCATTGATGCATAGAGCTGCTGAAGTCTTGGAAGGATCGATAAATAAAATAAATAGGAATATAGAACATCTTTCTTTTGACGATGTTATTTTCCCGAGTTTGGTTTAAACTGAGGTGCATTGTAGGTGCGAGAATAAACTTCTGTCGCATCAACCTTATAATATAACACGCATTCATTGATATAATAATAAATTTTTATAGCAGTGAGTCCCAACTTGGATATTAATTTCTTTAGTCAATATAAATCTGTTGAGATTAAATTATCAGTTGGAATTATTTCCTTGAGAAGACCAATAAAGTCAATGAAATAATTATGAGGAATATTATATTCAATTTTGATACTTAGCATCCTCATAGTAATTGATAATTCTGAATAAGTTTTGTAACAATTTTAAATTAGTTTTTGAACTGTATGTCGTAACTCAAAGAATTTTTAATCTCTATGTTTGGTGTCTCTTCCAAACTAGCCCTTAAATTAAGACCTGCTATATCAAAAATAAGTTCTTCATTTGGTCTAGTCAATTGATCTTTATCAAATATTTAAAAGCTATGGATGAACCAGCATGAGTATCTCGGTATGGCTCGTACTTGCCATGTGAGGTCCAAATCCAATAGTTTGAAATAAATCCCCTATAATTTAAATCAACATTTATATCATCGAGCTTGAGGAATGCTTGACTTTTGTGCTTCAAATATGGATATTTAAACATTCCATCGAACTTAAAAGAAGGTAGTTGAGATGCAACTTGAATAAAAGTCTTAACTCCATGCATAAATTCATCTATAAATTCTCTTCGACCTGATAATAATCTGTTATGCATCCATTATCTCTCTTCTTGTATAGTCATTTGGATGTTAAAGCAAATATTTCATACATAGTTGTGAAATCAATTATTAGAATATATGCAGCATTAATTCTCATTTAAATCTAAGAAAGAAATATCATTTACTCTTCTAATCGGGTTATCAAAAGGCGACCATTTTATATGCTTATTTTAAATCAATATTATGTTTCTCTTTTAATGGACAACATTTTGCACCATAAAGCATTGCAGGTCTCATTGCCATCTTATAGAATTTTACCTTAAGTTTGAGGACTTTTTATCACACAATAAGTTTGATGCATTCCTCAAGTTCAACAATCTAACTAGAATTCTATTAATAATATCCACATCTATTTTACCACCATCACTCTGAACAATATACCCAAATTATCTAAAATGTATACTAGCAAATGTCTAATAATGTTTAGTTTTATGTGTTTATTGATCTCTAGCAAATTTTAGTAAGAACATCCATGATTGAAGCAACAATATATGGGTTTAAGGGTGATCCTTGATGTAATCCATCTGAAATAGGAAAATAATTGGTCAAACCACCTTTTATTTGAACACAAGTAACAACTTATGCATACATATCCTTAATGACTTTTTAATAAGCATTATTAACCTCTTTCTTTTCTAGAACTCTCCATAGCACTTCTCTTGAAACTTTATCATATGCTTTCTCTAAATCAATAAATATTATATATAGATCCTCCTTATTCTCTCTATATTTCTCCATCAAACCTCTCAATAAATGTATGGCTTTCATAGTAGATCTACCTGGCTTGAATCTAAATTGATTTTGAGAAACATTTGTATCACGCTGCAACCTACGCTCCATAACCTCGATGTAATCAAAATGAAATATGAAAATAATCTATAAATAATCATCCATGACTAAAAGAACAAAAAAATAACTAAATGTAAACCTTTGGGAAGTTAGGCTTAGCCGGAGTGATCGAGGGCGTCGACAGGCAGAGCAAGAAATTTTGGCGGGCAGAGTGCAGGCATGATTGGCGGCCAGAGTGAGGGCGTGATTAGCATCAAGAGTTATGATGTCAGCGATTAAAGTCTTGCCGAGGCAGTCAGAGGCGAGCACGAGAGCGAGCAAAGTAGCGTCTAGAGGAAAAATGATATGCAAACAAATGAGGAGAAATGGCTTATTTTAGGTCAATTTTTGGCTATTATCCATCATTGTTTACCACCGAAAAAATAAAAAGCTTAACATCAGCGACTTGGCTGCCGGTAAAGGTGACATGAAAATAGAAAATCAGTAGCCTACCTGGGGATTATTTTGTCACCGGCATTTGTTTTTATTATTATTAAAAACCATTGGGTAAACTGCCAGTTAATACCGGCGGTCAAACAGCCGACTAAACCGTCGGTAATTCCAACAGTTATTTAACTACTTGTAATCATTAATTTTTTTGTAGTGTATGTCACCCTCCTGGTGATGGCGATGAACCTTCAATCCTTTTTCACCCTCATAATGAAGGTAAAGAATCCGCAAAATCTTTCTCACCCTCTTAGTGATGGAATAGAACATTCAATCCTTTTTCACCCTCCTAGTGAAGATAGAGAACCCAAGACCCTAACTTTAAAGCTTCTCTCCCAAGTGTAACTCCAAGAACTCACTAAGGCCACTAGAGGAAGCAAGGTGCAAGCTTTCTTGGAGCAACCATGTGAGCACCCTAACTGTGAGAACTCGTTCCTTGGATTTGCTGTCTGAATCTGATTTTTCTCCCAGGAACGTCCGGGACGATATTGAGATCGTCCAGGCCGATCAGTGCATTGAAAACGGCTGATTTCTGGAGTGTTTTCTGGAATGATTTCTGGACTGGATCGTCCATGCCGATTTTGGATCGTCCTGGGACTATCAGATACGATAAGAATCCCGAGAGCAAAATCGAAATTATCGGCCTGAGGAATCGTCCGGGCCGATTTGATTTTGTTCTGATCGGCCAGGACGATGTGGCGATCGGCCGGGCCGATCAGACTAATGATATAAGGAAATCAGCTCGATTTGAGGAGAGAGAAAATCATTTTATAAAAACAAAAATATCTGAGGAGAGAGAAAGAGAAGGAAAGCGAAGGAAAAGTTCATTTTCGGAGGCCGCGGAGCGCTTTTCGTCCGTCGCCACTGTTGAGCAATTTGTTTATCTCGCTGTAAGGACTCCGAATCCTATTTCTGTTTTCAGAGATATTGATTTTTGATCGAGTTGTGCACTGTTTTGTGTTTTCGTAGTCGAATTTTGGACCCGGTTTTGTATTGACGAAACTTTCACCGCACAACTTTTGATATGTTATTGATATGAGTTTTCTACACGTTTTGAGTATTTTCTGTAACGATTCTACCGGTTATTTTGGGTTCTGTGCAGTTTTGATCGAATAGAAAAATATCAGGATGTTTATTGATGTGGCTTCAGTAGAATAATAGTCTTATATTGTTGTTGTGCACGTTCTGTGGTAATTTGGTAAATTTCTGTTTTGGCGATTTTTGTGTAAATTCCGTATACTGCCGTTATGCCGCTGGATTTTCGTACGATTTCCGATTCTCCTGAAATTGATAATTTGAATGCATATGAATGTGACTATCTGATTATTGATGCTGAAAGACAAGTGGGAATCTGGTTGAACGTTGGTTGGAGATTGACTTGACCTGTACAGGATGGTGGGCCGACGGGCTTTCCTTTAAACCATTGATTATCGATATAACGATTGGGAGTCATAAGGAGTTCTTATAGATATGCCGACGGGCGGCCGACGGGCAATAGAGTGACGACTCTTTTTATTGAAACTAACGTATGGATATCTATAACAGCAATATGGATTCTACAACAGCACTATGGATTTCTACAACAGCACTATTGATAATAGCCAGTGTTTGTGCTTGTCCAGTAAGACCATTGTATGAAATTGCACTGATTGGATTTCCTGATATGCATTGACCTATTAATTTCTGATTTATTTATTGATTGACGGATTTGACGGATTTATTGTATTGAATTGACTTATTACTGATTGGATTTTCTTGATGGATTTATGGATTTACGGATTTATCGTTACTGTACGGTTTCTTTGATTGATCGCTGAGCATTGATACTATTGAGCATTAATATGGATATGGATGGATGTTGTATTGATTCATGGATACCGACATCGCTATGGATATGGATGGATGTTGTATTGATTCATGGATATCGACACCACTATGGATATAGATGTTGTATTGAATTGTGGATATAGATACCGACATTATTGATTCATCGATATTATGGATTTATTGATTCACGGATATGATTGATACTACTGATACGGATACTAATATAGATCCACTGATACATTGATTCATAGTACCGATCATTGAGTGATTGATTGATTGGATTGATTGTTTATTGATTTATCGATTTGATTGTTGTATAAGATTTTATTGCATTGATTGATTTCAATTGTATTTGCCGATTGTATTGATCCTACTCTTTCGCTGTATTGATTTGATCGTTTATTGGGATTTTGAGTCGATGGATATTATTGACCGGAAGTAATTGCTTTACTGAATTGATTGACGTGATTTCACTGTTGTAGCATCGTTCGTGGTCGTCAATGGATTGTCCTCTTTATGGATACTGATACGCTGCCGTACTGACAGGAAGTAAGTGAGATTGAATGAGAGATTGATTTGCAAGTGTATGTGCTGACATGATTCCATTCTATTGATTTGACTGATGTTATAGACTGATACGATAGATAAGATGGCTAGGCGACCGTATTGATGTAATTGATGTTATCGATTGCTATGATAGAGATTGTAGAGATTTGACTGATGCATTGATTTCTTGAGCTTTATGGATTCTCTACTGTTCACTGATTTTATCGACTTCTGTTCCGTATTGATTTCCGTATCTGTATTGACTCATTGATTATGTGCGACTGATTGATTTGACTTGATTTGATCGACCTGCATATTGTTTCCAGTGTCGTGCTTTGATTTTAGTTGTAGGCTTTGGTGACCTGCTGGGCTATTTATGCTCATTATATGTGGTTAATATTTCAGGTGTAGAGCCTCCCGCGTGAAGCTTCTTCGATCGCTGTAGCTTTGTTTTGTAGCCTTGGTAGGCTTTTGTTTTGTAGCCGTATGGCTATTGTACATATTCTTTTGGACTCTCTTTGGACTGTGTATATGTTGATATGTGGATTATAGTAGATGTTGTATTTCTTTCCTGTAATTCAATTATCTCTGGATGACTGTATTAATCTGAGCGAAAAGAAGAAAAAAAAATATGGATAAAGAATGTCAGATGAATCCTTTCACTATTGATATATGGGACGTCACACTCACACTCCTCCCTCACGCACACCCTCATATTCTCCCTCTCTAAGCTCAAAGCTCTCTTAAGAATTATCCCTTAGAGTTCCTTCAATAATCAAAGTCTTACTAAAGAGTTCAATATTGAGTTTCTTAAGTACAAGGCATAAAAAAACTCTAAATTTTTAATTAGGATATTGTTGTTCATACAATATAATTAGTTCAAAATAGGGTTCGTCCTGTACGATGGAACAGTCATTCAGATGAACTATTCAAATTATGTATACTTATCATATATTATAATAAAAAATTTATATTGTATGATTAGTTTAATTTTCTTTAATTCATATAGGATGATTAAAAATTGTATCTATTGATTATCTGGTGTGATTAACATCGTACGACATGTTCAGTTCAAATATTAAGGGTTTGTATAATATAATTAATATTATACTATACGATTAGTTCAGAAATTAAGATTTTTGTCAAGTACGATATCCGAAATGATCGAATTTCATATATCAATCATACTGTAAGATCTGCATCATAAAGTATGATTAGCCATATTTATTAAGCCTTAATTTTATGGATTAATCATGGGAAATAATTTAAGTAAGATTTAAAATATCATACAACATGATGATTTGGATAGTATTGTAGGATATGTGAGATTAAATATTAATTAAAATATTTAAATAAAGTGAACTAAATTTTGAACTAATCTTACTGTACAAATTTAATCATATAAGATAATCAGTTGTAATTAGAAAATCCCATAAACAATCAAATTTAGGTAACATTTTAAATTTATAAATTATTTTATTTGTGTTGTACAAACATATTCATACTATATGATATTTAAACATTTAGCCTAAATTAACCAATCAAATTAGGCTTAATTAACTGTTAAGATTGTATGATTGAATTCAAATTATCTAAGAGTTCATCTTGTTGAACTATAATTTAATTGAACTAATCATCCTATATAATCATAAGATCATTTTAGACTACTAGCAAAAAAATTTGAACTAATCGTATAAACCAATATTCATCGTATAATATTCAAACGAAAAATTAAACTAATAGTACTATACTATCTATAGATTGTATTGTACGAATATATATTTAAATATCTTTTATTTCATTTGAGAGAGTCATTTGGGAGTCATTAGGTTGTGTCTTCTACGGGAAAGAGTTGAAGAGAGGGCTATGAGCTAAGGAGAGAAAGATTGAAGTTTGAGAGAGATGAAGAATATCCTTTTGGGTTTTAAGAGAATGTGAGAGGGTATTTTCACATGATTGCTCTAGAGAACTTGCACTTGAGTTCCTCCATGAGTCAAGATTTATCTTGAGGAAAGCTTTAGGAAGAAGATTCCTTTAGGGTCAAAAGACCCAGCTACTCCATCGCATCGGGTTATTGAAAGGGATTCGACTACTCTGCTGCACTGAGTTGGTGAAAGGGATTCGATTACTCTGCTATAATATGAGAAAGGTGAAAGTGATTTAGTTCTCAGTTGCCCTTGTGCTGGAAGTGATTCTTATGAGGACTTCCTTGTCTTGCTATGGGAGAAAAAGGTGAGTCACTAAAAGGTTTAGTGTAACACCCATAGAGGAGAACTCTAGGGAGTGGATGTAGGCTAAGGTTGACTAAACCACTATGCATTTCTGATGTGTTAGTTCTTTTTTCTTTTAACACTTTATTTTCTACATTTTTATTTTCTCGCATGCTTACCTTCTTGAAAAATGGAATTTAGAATATTGATATTATTTTACTAAAAAAAGAAAAAAATAATTTATTATTAATTTTTCTAAAAATTTAAAAAAGAAAAATTAGTATTTGATTTTTCTTATTATTAGCTTCTACATTACAAATATGAATTTGAATGTAAGTTGTGAATTTAGTTTAAAATTTTGAAAAGAGACTTTTGTAAAATAAAATGACTAAAACATCAATTCACCCCCCTCTGGCATGCCTTTTATAGTTCTAGTGATTTACCAACCATCTCTTGAACTTTCACTAAGTGATCTTGAACACTTTCACCCTATGAGCTTTGTTTGACGAATGGACTTTATTAATGTTTACATCTTTAGATCCAGTTGGTGCTTTGTATTGGGTTTTTATTGTGCTCTCATTTTTGTTGGTGTATTTGATGTTCCATTAGTTACTATTTTATGTTCTTTCTTCTCATGTGTTTTATTCTTTTTTGCAGGTATTGTTGGTGATAACTAATTGGGCTTCAAAGTAGATTTGAGCTTGGGCTTCTTTAAGGGGTGATGGCTCCTTACCTCCCCTTAGTTTTTTTTCTTTTATCTAAATATTTAGTAGGGATCATTGGCTCATTATGGAACTTTTTTACTTTTATTCGTACCTCTTTTTAGTTTTGTGAGTATTTGACCTCTTTAAGGACTTGTAACCTTTGTTTTGAATTAAAACAAAGCTCATACTTGATTTTAACCTTAAAAAACCATAACATGATGAAAAAATGAAAATAAAGAAAACTCCAATGAAATCCAAATTACATAAGTCCAACTTTGGACAAAAATAATGCCCCATGAAGCGCAACCAAACTATAAAAGAAACCCAAACCCAAAATATTCAAAAAATTAAGCTCAGCAAACTAATGCATAAGGTGATTAAAACCTATGCATATATAGTTGTTAATCCATCAACATGGTAGAAATAGTGATATAAAACTAGATAAGTCTATTGACCCTGATTTTATCCCAGACCTAGATCAAAGAGTTGACATGGTCAAATTTGACCACGCTAGCCCCAAGACCCTTCCCAATGGGTTTAGGGAGTCAAGCCAAGTCTATTGAGCCCAAACCCAGGTCCTGGTCAACCTGGTTGATCAGGTCAATCTAGGTTGAACCAGATTGACCCAAACCCTTCTTACTTGATTTCAAATCAAATTTAAACCTTTTAGGCTCAACCACTCACCTCTCCTGGGTCCCATGGGTCAAACCAAGTATCTTGAGCTTAAACCTATGCCCTGGGTCAACCTGGTTGACCAGGTCAACCTGACCCAATGAGTTTACATGAGTCCTAATTCAAGTCCTATTTAACACAAACATATTCTTGGTTCGACCCCCCATCCTCCTTGACCTAATTGACTGGGTTGACCAAGTCAAACCTTAACTCGGTCAAACTAAGCCATAATTAGGCCAATTTGACCCATCAAAACTAAATTAAACTCCTTTTAATGCATTAAACTCATTCCTAATGGGTTCTAATTCAAAAACCATGACCAAATATCCTCACTTCCTTCCTAATTGAATAGGGATTCAATCTTAGTTGTCCATATTAACCCTAGGGGCTTTAAATAAGAAATATTAGGGTGTTTTGTGGATCTTTTGTTTGCTCTCTCTCTCTCTAGACTCCTTGAACCTCTGAGATTTCATGTGAGAGCTCGTAGAGATCCCTCTTATCTTTCCCGACCTAGGGCTGCCGCCAAGACCCCGCCAGCGACTATCCTCCGGCGAACCTGAGACTTAAAACCTTCCAAGCCTTCTTCCGACCGATCCAAGGTGAATCAAGACTCATGTTCAATTAGGAACTTATTCGTGGATAATCTACAAGCTCAATATGCCCAAGATCTCCCGAATCTACTATGTGAATTAGGTAAAATTGCCAATCCTAGTTCAACGCACTTAGATCTAAATAGCTTTTTATATAGGGCTTTTTAGAATGCAAAATTATTTCCCCATGAATGCTCTTTGTATGTGCTAGCTACGTTTAAATTTTCATTGAATTTAGTTGTGTATTTTGTGAGAATGAAGCAACATATCATATTATGGTTCGAGTTACGTAACGTCCGCATTACGTATGATCTGATCCGTTGATCTTTAGATCAACAGATCAGATCTCATCATTTCATGACTCATTTTGACTGTGGATTAGATCTCGCGGTCAGTGGCCCCCTCAGCTTTGATCTGAGCCGTTGATCCACAATAACGGCAGATCAAATGGTCACCAGGCCATGCTAACATGGCTAAGTGAGGTCGTGTCCACAACTTTGATTATCGCGATCATTGCGGCAATCATTGCCGGCAGTGCAATCATTACGCTGCCAGGCAATGATTGTCAGCGAACCGCTGGGTCCTCTCTCGTGTCGCCATGTGGCTGGCGCCGCCTTTTTATTTTTAAATAAATTTTAAATTTTTTAAATGTTTTTTATAGATTTCACTTTATAATTAATATAAAATATTTTTTAAATAAAAAATACAAAATATATATTATTATTTTTAGAAAATTATTTTCTTTAATTTAAAATTAATATTACTTTAAAATTATTATTATTATTATATCAATATTATATTTATAAAATATGTTTATTTATTTTTAGAAAACTTATTTATTTTAATTATTTAATTTAAATTTAAAATTAATAATTAGAATAGATTATTATTTTAAACAACTTCATTTTCTTATATTAATTATATATATCTAAATATTTAAATTACTATATATTCAAATTAAAATTAAATAATTATATTTAAGCAAAGTTATTTTAAATATTTTAAATTTAGAATCTTTAAAGAATTAATTTACTTTGATTTAGTGATTATTCTTAAATTATTATGTTACATTATTTTAAAAGTCCTTTTATCGCATTAAACTTCAAAAATTCATAAGTATTTCATTTTAAATCAGATTTTGATGTATAATACCTTGTATTTTTCAAAAGATTATGTATTTTTATTTTAAAAATATTTTCAAAAACTAGAATTTATTTTTTTGGTATATTTTCTGTATTATTTAATCATTATTTAAATACTTATTATATGAATTATTTTGAAATTAAATACTATTTTCAAACCTTTTCGAGACCTCATTCGAGGGACTAGTGGATCTTCCATATATTTATCTATTATGAATTGATCTATTTTTAATTACATTACTTACTAAAATTTCTATATTTATATGTATTTTAAATTATTTTAAAATTACATATATATATATTATTATTATTACTATTATTATTATTAAATCCCTAACTTTGGAAGATCCATTCGAAGGAGTGCGCTATGGTGCATGCTCTTATCATGGAGAACCTTAGTCATTTTATTGTTAATTCTGCTTAGAATATTTCCAAGGGCAATGCTATCTTTGATGAAATATATGCTTTATATAATGGATTACTCCTTTTTATTGAGAATATAATTATTAACATTTGGATTAAGACCGATTCCAATTTACTGTTATATTTAGTGAATGCCCACAAATGCTATAATGCTAATTTATTTTGTCTTTTTAGCAAAATTATGGTATTAATGAATAAGATGTAGTTTGGAATTTTGTATATTTGGCCTGAAGGCAACTGCTGTGTTGATTGGCATGTGAAGTTAGGGTTTAAGAATGTTAATTGCTTTACTTTGACGATAACTCTACTCCTGATTTGGTTAGAGGTATGATCATAATGGATAAGATGTGACTTCCTTATATTAGGTTTTGTTAATCTGTTCTTGTTTTGGAATTCTTTGTTTCCTTGGCTGCCTTAATGTTTCTGGTGGAGGTGGTTCTCTTCATTCATTATTGTCCTGTTGGAATTGGGTGTTTTTATTGATTGTCTTTCTTCTTATTGGTGGGCTTGATTAGTTATTCTTGTTGCTGGTCTCTTTACGATGGGGGTTTTTAGAGGTATAGATTGTTTTAATTTTCTCAGTTATTCATGTTAATGGGTTGCTGGGTTAGGTTTTGTCTTATGACTAGCTTACTGGCTAGGTTGCATTGGGTATTTGAGGGCTCAATTGTTTCTCCTTAGTTGTGTCTTTAGCTTTGTTATCTTATGGAGTCTATAAGATTATTGTGTTTTTCTCTCAAATTTGGGTTATTTTTGTTTATCTGGGCTGGTCGGTAGGTGTTGTATTTGCTGTTGGCTTTTTGCTCATCAATTATTTCTTCTCTGTCTTTTTTGTAAGTTGTGGGTTGCTATCAGTTGAATTTAGTTGAATGCAGACGTCTGTTATTCTTTGCTTTGGGTGATTGTGATTCCTTTTTTCATTATGTTCATCTTGTTGGATCGATGCAGGTGTTCTTTGCTTGTCCTGACAAACTCTTTTGGTCTTCTTGTTGATGGATGCAAAACGGTTGATGGTTTATGTTGTGTTTGTTGTATATTTTGGTTGTTGCATCTGTATTGGCTCTATCTCTATTTTTTGGGTGATGGCTGCTTGCCTCCTGTAAAACTTTCCTAAGTTTTTGCTCTTTGTAATTAGTTGAGATCTTTTGCTCCTAAGGTTTTATTTTCATTTTAATGGTAGATATTCTGAGCAGTAGCGAGCTTTAGATATCTTTTAAGGACTTATAAGCTTTACTTATATTAACACGTAGGCCTGGTGGTGAATTTTATCCAAAAAAAACTAAAGCAAATTAATGAGGAAAATCCTTTTAGAAAGGCCAATAATGATCCTAAGGCCAGATAAAAAAGATTGAAGATTTTTCAAAACAAAGAATTTGTGCCGTCATTGAAAAAAAATCTTCCTCCAACATTGTGTCCGTAAACTGTTGATGCAAGGTCTTTGAAATTGCCTACATGAATACAAAAAATAATTAGCATTAAAATACATATTTGAAATAAACATATTCTTACATGTATATGTGATCATCGTAGACATATCAAAATACATAAACTTCACTTGCACTATCTATAAAAATACAATTTCATTAACATTATTAGTTACAAATTAACTTCTTAACAAAAGAAATAATCTTATATATGCTAATTGCAATCTGTTAGTATGTATTATATAACTTTATCTACGCTCTCAGCATAAGAAACTTCTCCATATGTAGAACTGAAAACAGTGCGATTACGCAGATTAGTGATTTTGCTGATTCAATAAATCTTTATCATAATTCTTCAAAAAAATCGATAAAAAGCTTGTTGTGGCGCAACCATTTTTAAGACCTTATATATGCTTAAATAATATAACAATAATGTAAATTCTGAAAAGGAACAACTCTCTCTTCAATGGTGTTAGGAAGAGTCATCTTAATGTCATTCAGAAAGTTAAAGACAAGGTTGTTTCGCTTATGGCTGTTAATTTGATCTCTATTAAACATTTTAAAAATTATTACTTTGTGTATGATGTCTTAGGTTGTAACATGGAGAGTTCTACTCCTGCTGTACATAGTATTCATTGGATCAAGCCCCCTAACAATTTCTTTAAATTAAATATTGATGTTGTTGTCTCTGAGAATGTTGCTGGTTTTGGTGGGTTGATTAGGGATAGCAATGGCTATATGGGGCTTTTGAACATATGTGATTACAATTCTGATGTTGGTTTTGGTGGGGTGATTAGAGATAGCAAAGGCTATCTTATTGCTGGTTTTGAGGGGCCTTTAAATATATGTGATTATACTACTGCAATGCACAGGGCTATTATTTATTGTATTCAAGTTTGCATCACTATTAACGTTATCAACTTGATTATTGAAGTTAATTGGCTTTCAACTTTACCCCTCTTGTTGTTGATGTGGACTTCTGTTGCAATCCTAATAGTTTTTATCACATTAGAGATATTAAACAACAGCTTTTGGGTTTGAATTGTTCTTTTCATCATATTAAAAATGAAGGAAATGCCTGTGCTTCTTGGCTTTCTCGGTGGGGCTATGACCTCAATGGTAGTTCCAATTTCATTTGGTCCAATTGTCCCGAGCAGCTTCGGGGGTTACTTAAGCTGGTGGAGAATGGGGTTCCTTATGTTTATCATTAACTGGTCTATTTTTTGGTGGTTCCTTAATCTGCTGCATAGTTACAAGATTATGGTTTGAATTATTACTTGGTTTTTCTGGGCTTGTTGGTATCCGTATTACTTTTGTGGTGTTATTTATTTTTGGTTATAGAATTTGGGCTGCTGTCATTTTCTGGTGTTACAGGGTATAGCTGATTTTGTTGTGAATTTTGACTTGAGCAATGATCTTACTGGTTATAATGCTGATGGTCCTACCTATTGGTGCTCTTCTACCTTTATTCTCTGGAGTGCTAGGGGTAATGGTAGGAATGTGGCTGCCCATCTTGCTGTAGATGTTTCGGTTTTTTGGAATGTTGCTACACATTTTGTTGGGGTTACATGGTTTCTGTTGTTGTTTAGTTATGGATAAACTGTTGTTGTTGTTGTGGGCTTCGTCTCTATTTTCCAATAGCTGGGGCGATGGCTGGATTATGTTTTCGTTTTTCTAGCAGTTGCTCTCTATCAGATTGTCTATGAGGTGTTTTTTAAACTATAGGTGTTTTAAGATGGTTGGCTGGGGCTGGCTGGGCTCTTTCGAGAGGGTTCTTGGTTGTTTTGATGGTAGAATTGAGTGGCGTGGGGATGTTCCAAATGAGGCTTTTCCGAAAAATTTTATCTAAGCTCTTTAAGTCTTAATTCCACGTTTGGCTTCACTGGGCACAAATTTTATTTCAACTACTATATTCATATTCTCTCCTTAAACCATTGTGATTATTTAACCTATTTATTGTGGTGGTGTAGGTTTTTCCTTTGCAACTGTTTCCTTTTGCAGGTGGAGCTCATTCTGGATTAGTCCAAGGATTTTTGTAGAATGATTGGGGTTTATTGCGATACTTGTATCTTTCTTTTTTGAATGTTAGTCTATAGCATCAATAGATGGTTTCTAGGTTGCATTGCCTTTTTGGTTAGGAGAGTTTATTGGCTCTTAGATTTTATTTTGAAATTTTTTGTAGCTCTTTTGAGCATTTACGAGCTGATTGTCTCCTTTATAGTCTTTGTATTCCTTTTTGGGTTTTAACACGTATCCCCTTTGGGTTTTTTTTTTTTAATAATAATGTAAATTCTGAACTTCATCACTCTCAAGCCAACATTACTTTCAATATAACTTATCATGTAGATTTTCAATTTCAATTTTCAATTCCAACATTACTTTCAATATAACTTATCATGTAGATTTTCAATTTCAAGTTTTTTTTAATAATCTCCCTATATTTTGTTCTCATTGTAAAATGCATGGGCATGCTATTAGTGAATGTTTTTGATTACATCCTACACTTCATAAAGATAAAGTTTCTGCTAAATTGAATGGGAATGGTGTTAAGGAGGATTTGCCTGAGTCTAAAAATGAGGTCGGGACTGGTTCTAGTCCCGTGGATTTGGTTTTGAATGAAGGGGTTCAATTGCTGAAGGAAGTGGAACTGAACCCTATTACTAATGTTTCTGATCCTTATGCTGTTAATCTTCATAACCTTGCTTTGGATCCGGTGGTGAATGAGAATGATAATTCTGTTAATGTTTCTTCTTCTAATCTCATTTCTCATTTGATACCGAAAATTCATGAGGAGAATGAATGCTCTAGTAGGGACCCTGATCCCTTGCTTCTTGAGAAATGGCAGGACGCCATCCCTGTTAATAGTTCTGATAACCTAGAGGTTGTTTTGGATCTAGGGGATGTGGTTTATGCCAAAGGTAGTGATTTGCCTATTGTGAATGATCTGGATAATGCTAAGGATGATTCTTCTTTACAGGAGTTGGGCGACTTTCCTTCGGCTAATGATATTGGGACTAAATAATGGGGGAAAAACATTTCTACAATTGAAGATGGTGTTCTTTATATGGAAGGTATGCTGCCCCCTAAGGATTTTGCAGGTAAGTTGAATAACGAAGAGGTACTTTTGTCTGATCATTATCATTGTGATGCTTATACTGACTCTGAAGTGGAAATTACTACTAAATGTTATAATCGTGAAGATAATGATTTGAGTTTCTCTAAGGGTCATGGTAAGAGAGGTAGGAAACCTAAGAATGTCATTTTACAATCGCCTAGAATTACTCGTTCAAATACTGCACATTAATTTCTGTCTTTATGTTTAATGCTATTATTTGGAATGTGAGGGGCATTGGTGTCCTTCTTCGAAATTTAGGGTTAAAAATCTGTGTCGCATTCATAACATTTCTGTTCTTGTCTTACTTGAGCCTCTTGTGTCTATAGATAAATTGTGTGCACTGCAAAGTTTTTGAGTTTTAAACACACTTTTGGTAATATTTCCAACAAAATCTGGATTTTTTGGAAGGACTTTATTAGAATTGATATTATTGGGGATTTTTCTCAAGTGATTCATTGCAATATTGAAAGTTCTCATTTTCAATGTGGTGCTTCTTTTGTTTATGCTGCCTCTTCTCATTTTTCTAGACGCATTTTGTGGGAGCAAATTTCTAATTTTCATAATATTTGTTCTTTACCTTGTTTGGTTGGTGGGGACTTTAATACCATTTCTAATCCTGATGAGCGGTTAGGTGGCTCTCGGCCAAATTTCCATCTATGGATGAATTTAACGATATGATTATGTCTTGCAATCTTATTGATATTGGTTTCTCTGATAATAAATTTACTTGGCATCGTGGTCATTTGTGACAACGTTTAGATAGAGTGTTATTTAATAATGCTTGGATTAGTGCTTTTAATTCTACTAAAATTGAGCATCTTAGCCGTACCCTTTCGGATCATTCTCCTCTTCTTATTAATATTCAGATTAAATCTTTGGGTGCTCCTGCTCAGTTTAGATTTCAGAATATGTGGTTAACTCATAATTCTTTTCTTGATGTTGTTAGCAATAATTGGCATGCTCCCATTCATCCGGATGATATGATTTTTTGTATGAACAGGCTTTAGTTTAAATTGAAAAGGCTTAAAATGATTTTAAATTGGTGGAACCATAACATTTTTAAAAATATCTTTATCAATATTTTATTGGCTGAAGATAGGGTTAGTTCTTTAGAGGATATTTGTCAGGTTGACTCTTCTGATTATAATCTTGCGCTGCTTCTTGAAGCCAAAGGGGATCTTGGTAAGCTTCAAATTCAGGAAGAAATTTTTTGGAAGCAAAAAGCGGCTTCCAAACAGTTGCTTGTGGGTGATAAGAACACTAAATACTTTCATGCTTTGGTTAATAAAAAACGGGCTATTAATGGTATTCATAAAATTTCTAAAGAGGATGGTTCTTCGACTGATGATCCTCAGGAGATTGTTAATCTGGCTGTTAATTTTTTCCATAAGCATCTTAATAAGCCTTTTAACCCGGCCAGGGTGGTTAATCATGACTTTATCCCTAGTTTGGTTTCTCATGAAGCGAATGTGAGTTTATCTGGTTTACCTCTTATTGATGAGGTTAAAGAGACTTTATTTAACATGAATATGGACTCTATTGCTGGGCCTGATGGTTATACCTCTAAGTTTTTTCAACATTCTTGGAATATTATTGCAGATGATGTTTATGTTGTTGTGCTTGATTTATTTAAGGGTTCTCAAATCCCTAAATTTTTCTCTTCTACTTCTATTGTTCTTATTCCTAAGAATAGCGATGTTAACTCTTGGAACGACTTCAGACCTATTAGTTTGTGTTCTGTCTTTTATAAGCTTGTTTCTAAAATTTTGATGAATCGTCTTATGTTAATTTTACCTAATATTATCTCTCCTTATCAGTGGGTTTTGTGAAAGGTCGTGCTATTACGGATAACATTTTGTTTGCTCAGGAGTTTTGTAATGACCTTGATGTGAAGGTTAGGGGGGGTAATATGATTATGAAGTTAGACATTGCTAAGACTTATGATAACATTAATTAGAATTTTATTTATAGTATGTTGCATCTGTTTGGTTTTGATGATCATTTTGTTTCTCTTATTAAAGTCTATATTGAAAGTCCCCATTTTTCTATTATTGTTAATGGTAAGAGCCATGGGTTTTTTAAAGCGTCCCATGGGTTGCGTCAAGGTGATCCTATTTCTCCGGCTCTCTTTATTTTAGCTGTTGATTTCTTATCTAAGGGGCTCTTTGCTCTTTTTATTAACAATCCTAGTCTTTATTTTAAAATTTTGGGTGGTTTTAATATCTCTCATTTGTGTTTTGCAGATGACTTCATTGTGTTTTTTAATGCTTCTAGTAATAATATTAAAAAAATTCTGTGTTTTTTTTTAAGTTTTGAAGAGGTTAGTGGTCTTATCTTCAATAAGCAGAAATGTTATTTTTCACTGCTAATTAAGTCTGTTAATGCTGATAGAATTTTGGCTATCAAAAATCTTACGGGTTTTTCTCAGGCGACTTTTCCTTTAAAATATTTGGGTATTCCTCTCTATAAGGGGAGAAGAAGGCTTTTCTCTTTGATGGTTTGGTTTCTTCTGTGCAGAATAAGCTTTCTTCTTGGGGTTCCAATTTTCTAAGTTTTGAGGGTCGTCTTGTTCTTATCAAAAGCGTGCTTGCCTCTTTGCCTGTTTATTGCTTTCAAACTCTTTTTCCTCCCAAGTTGATTTGTTTAAGGCTTGAGAGGATTTTTAATAAATTTTTTGGAGCGGTAATTCACAGAACTCTAAAATTCACTAGACCTCGTGGATGAATTGCTGTGGGTCCCTTCATGAAGGGGCTCTTGGGTGCAAATCTATGTCTGATTTGGTCAATGTCTTTTCCTTTAAACTTTGGTTTAATTTTAGAAACAATGTTACTCTTTGTGCCAAGTTTATGAGGGCCAAGTATTGTGGGGGGTTTCATCCTTCTATGTGTGTTTACTCTAAAGGGCAGTCTAAGGTTTGGCATCGTCTTTGTTTGATTAAATGGAGGGTGGAACCTTCTTTGGTTTGGGGCCTTGGGCATGGTAATATCTACTTCTGGCAAGATCGTTGGGTGAATGGTGAGTCTTTGGATTCCTTACTTCATACTAAGTCTATCAATTCTGTTAAGGTGAAGGAGTTCTTTTCGGGTAATGGCTGGGATTTGGTGAAGCTTGCTCAGATTCTTCCCCAGCCCATTGTTTTTCTTATTCAACAGATTCCTCTTAATATTAACTCAATGGATGTTTTGCTTTGCTCCTTTACTAAAGATGGCCTGTTTTATACCAAGGAAGCTTGACATTTTTTTTCGTAATCATAATGAAGAGCATATGTTATTTAAAATGATTTGGCATTATTCCATTCCCTCTACTATTGCTATTTTTTTGTGGAGACTCTTGCATAAGTATATTCCTACATATGATTTATTAAGAAAGAGAGGGTTTATTATCACTTCTAAATGTCAATGTTGTTTTCACATTGAAACATTACAGCACGTGTTTATCTCTAGCCCTGTGGCTATGAAGGTTTCGTATTTTTTTGAGACGGTTTTTAACTTAAATATATTTAGGCCTGGTATTGAGATTATTAATTTGTTGGAGGGCTGGTTTGTGAACATTAAGGGGCACGCGAGGAATCTTATTCCTTCCCTTATTTGTTGGTTCATTTGGCTGGATAGGAATGAAGCTCGGTTCAATGGGGTCCCTATGAATTACCAGAGAATTATTCATAATATTATGGAAAAAGTTAAGGCGCTTTTCTCTGCTAATCTTCTGTCTTTGAAGCATTTTAAAAATGTCATCGTTTCTTTAGAGTTCTTTGGTATTCAGGAGGGGGTGCCGAATCCTGCTGGGCTTGCTAATGGTATTATTTGGTGTAAGCCTTCTTCCAATTCCATTAAACTTAACATTGACTGCATTCAGGTGAGGAATATTACTAGTGCTGGTGGCCTCTTGAGGGATTATAATGGGGCTTTTGTGTTAGCTTTTGCTGGTATTACTAGGCATTCGAATAGGCTTGGTGGCTTACTTAATGCTATTCTTCATGGGTTGAATGTTTGTGTTAACCTTGAGGTTGGTAGCATTGTGCTGGAGGTGAATTCTGGTTTTAACTTAAATTTTTTACTCAATAGGGATGAGGGTAACTGTTCTTATTCCTCTTTCTACAATATTAGAAGTATTAAGAGTATTTTATCTGTTATTAACTGTTCTTTTTTGTCGATCCATGAGGATGGTAATGCTCCTGCTGTAACGACCCCAAGATCTAACTTGGAAAGAATGTCAATCAATTTCATAACAATTTACCAGAGTTATCTATAAACCTTCAGTAAGCAATCTATCAAACATCTATAAAATTTAAACATCAATATTCAAGTCGATTCACATCTCAAAACATCATATACAATACTCAGGAACTAAACTATCAATACAAGTAGAGAAATCTATCCTGTCCTGAGTACAAAAGAATCATCTATCGATCAAAAGAAACTAAAACCTGTCGATCTGGATCAATTCCTATCTCCTGCTCCCGAGCCCTGACCTGAAAATATCAACCACATATAATGAGCTTTACAAAGCCCAGCAGGTCACCTAATACCTATAACTGAAATCAAAGCACGGCTATGCTATCAATATGCATGTCAGTCAATCACAGTCAATCAATCTATATCAGTCAATGGTCAATGAGTCTATGCAGTGGAAATCAAATCAGTAATCGATGCAATCCGAAAATCAATAGTCAATAAAACCAGTCAATGCAGCGGCAGGCAAATCAATCATTTCAATTCAATCAATCAATCAATATCCGTCAATCAAATCAATACGGTCAAATCAACACGATCTATTTAATGAAATCAATCGAGGAAAGCAATACGATAAATTTCAATCCATTCTGACAAGAAATCTATACAACAGTCAATACGGTGTAGAACAGTAGCAACAGCGAGTCTATAAAATCTATAGGCAGCAATATCAATGAATCGGTAGGCAGTAGTCCAAATCCATGCTATCAATGCAGTATCTATATCTATCAATGTCTATATCAATGCTCAGTAGTATCTATGTTCAATAGTCAATCGATGAAATCAGTGAAATTGTACGATACAGTAATTCTGATCAAATCAATAAAGTAGAAATCGATAAAGCAATAGATCCGTGAGTCAATACAGTAAACATGCATTTCAATACTATATACTGAACAAGTACAAACTACTGGCTATGTTGCTGTTGTAGATTCTATATTGCTGTTGTAGATTCGTACATTGGTTCTATCAATAAGAGTCGTCACTCTTTTCGCCCGTCGGCATATCAATAAACTCCTTATGTCTCCCTTCAATAATCAATAATCAATGTTTAAAGGAAAGCCCGTCGGCCCACCATCCTGTACAGGTATCAATATCAATCTCCAACCAATGTTCAACCAGGTTCCACTTGCGATCAGTATCAATAGTCAATTCAATCAATAAGCAATCCAATAGTCAATATTAAAGCAATCATATCAATAATCATATTCATATCGATTCAATCTATCAATTCCAGACAATTCAGAAATCATACGAAAATCGGGCAGAGTAACGGCAGTCTATCGAATTTACACAAAAATCCTGCAAAAGACACAAATTCCAAATCTTTCCAAATTACAGACGAAGATCCACGGCATCAATACAAGACTATCAATCTATAGAGTCCAAATCAAATCAAGTCCTGATAATTTTCTATTCAATTAAAATCGCGTAGAATCAATTCCGACCGGTAAAATTATCGCAGAAAACACTCAAATCGTGTGTAATAATCATATCTATAACATATCAGAAGTTGTGCGGTGAAAGTTGTGTCAATATCAAATCACGTCAAAAGTTCGACTACGAAAACACAAAACAGATCTCAACTCGGTCAAAACACAACATCTTTGAAAACAGAAACAGGGTTCGGAGTCCTTACCACGAGATCTTCACTTTTCCCAACAGCAGCGTCGGACGAAAAGCGCTCCGCGGTCTCCGAAAACCAGCTTTTCTCTTTTTCCTTTTCTCTTTCTCTCTCCTCAGATATTTTTCTCTCTTCAAAATATCTCATTTCTATATATATCCAGACTGATCGTCCTGGACGATCGAGCTTCGTACCGGACGATCCATGAAGAGAAGAATTTCGTCCAGACGAACAATCACATATCGTCCCTGGCGAAGGGTTCACTGACTTATTTTCGTCCAGACGATCCTGATTTCGTCCAGACGAACCATACAGCCAAACATGATTTTTCTACACAACCTGTACCGATCGTCCCGGACGATCCAACTTCGTCCAGACGAACCTGAAGCAAAAACTGATATTACAATCTCCCCACCTTAGAAAAATGTCGTCCCGACATTTCCCTAAAGGTACGGAGCAAAACACGAAGCAAACCAAATCGATCGAAATCCAAATCCAAAACAAAACTCGTCGAAATCTATACAAAACATACAGAACACACAATGAAATCAATCAAATGTCAATATGCAATGTTCATATGTCAATATCAATCGGTTAGTCAAATCAATCTTACCAGTAGAACCTTCTGGTCGTTGTTGATCCTTATGCTGTAAACTCTGTAGACTGTAGATGCGTGGCACCACTGGAGGTCGTGGCGCAACTGTCTCCCTCTGATCCCTGACAGTCCTATCATCCATCCGGTTTCCTGATCTTTCACTGTAGGCCCTCGAGCCAACAGTCCTCTGCTGTCCTGTACCTGTGCCAGAATCAGTCCTTCCACCCAGTCCTTTCTGAGGACAATCTGCTGCTCTGTGTCCTTGTTGTCCACAGTGAAAACACTGTCCCGTCAATAGGTAGCACTGACCTGCATGTCGTCTACCACAGTGAATGCACGCGCCAGAACCACCAGACGATACTATCGATGCTGATCGTGACGCAGATCCCGATGCAGATCCCTTCGAACCCTCATACCTGCTTCTCTTCTCTCTATCTCCGTCTCTACCAGAATCATCTCGTCGTACGTCATCTCTCCTCCTCCTGGTATCATCGTACCTCGATACTGGTATCATCAACTCAATCTCTATCAATCGGGCCCGCTCCACTAGCTCAGAAAACTCATGGATCCGGAAAGGTACTAGTGGTTGCCTCAGCTCTCTATTCAATCCGTGCAGAAATCTATAACACTTATCTTCAGGAGTAGGAATCAAGTGAGCAGCGTACCTCGCAAGTGCAGTAAACTCGGCCTCGTACTGCATCACTGACTTGCGGTCTTGCTCCAATCTCATGAAAGCTTACTGCATCTGTCGCTGAGCTGACGGTGGTACAAACCACATCCTGAATACTGCAGTGAACTCATCCCAGGTGATCTCAGCATTGGTCTTCCCCTGGAATTTCTCTCTCTGCTGTCCGATCCACCATCTCTCTGCCTCACTCTCCAACATGAATACTGCCAATGGTACTTTTCTATTCCCCGGACACTGCATGCTATCAAAAATCTTTTCCACCCTCATGATCCAATCCTCAGCAGCCTGTGGTCCTACAGCCCCTTTGAACAACGGAGGCTTCAGCTTGTGGAACATCTGCAAGTGTCTATCAATTTCTTCCTCTTTGCTTCCACTCATCTTGCTCTGAGCGTCCCCCATCACATGTGCAATCGCAGTAGCCAACTGCATCATACTCTCTGAAGGCACTGGAGCTACGCTGTGTTGCTCGTTTGGTACACTGGATTCTACTGGAGGATCCATATCTTTTTCACCTGCACAATTCAAAACAAATGATACACACATGCAACGATGTATGCCAATGAAGCTCTTAAAGCTACCCAATCTACCCAATCTCTCAATCCAAACCTACAACTCTGGTAACAATCCATTCTTCCAATAACACTGCTCTGATACCAACTTGTAACGACCCCAAGATCTAACTTGGAAAGAATGTCAATCAATTTCATAACAATTTACCAGAGTTATCTATAAACCTTCAGTAAGCAATCTATCAAACATCTATAAAATTTAAACATCAATATTCAAGTCGATTCACATCTCAAAACATCATATACAATACTCAGGAACTAAACTATCAATACAAGTAGAGAAATCTATCCTGTCCTGAGTACAAAAGAATCATCTATCGATCAAAAGAAACTAAAACCTGTCGATCTGGATCAATTCCTATCTCCTGCTCCCGAGCCCTGACCTGAAAATATCAACCACATATAATGAGCTTTACAAAGCCCAGAAGGTCACCTAATACCTATAACTGAAATCAAAGCACGGCTATGCTATCAATATGCATGTCAGTCAATCACAGTCAATCAATCTATATCAGTCAATGGTCAATGAGTCTATGCAGTGGAAATCAAATCAGTAATCGATGCAATCCGAAAATCAATAGTCAATAAAACCAGTCAATGCAGCGGCAGGCAAATCAATCATTTCAATTCAATCAATCAATCAATATCCGTCAATCAAATCAATACGGTCAAATCAACACGATCTATTTAATGAAATCAATCGAGGAAAGCAATACGATAAATTTCAATCCATTCTGACAAGAAATCTATACAACAGTCAATACGGTGTAGAACAGTAGTAACAGCGAGTCTATAAAATCTATAGGCAGCAATATCAATGAATCGGTAGGCAGTAGTCCAAATCCACGCTATCAATGCAGTATCTATATCTATCAATGTCTATATCAATGCTCAGTAGTATCTATGTTCAATAGTCAATCGATGAAATCAGTGAAATCGTACGATACAGTAATTCTGATCAAATCAATAAAGTAGAAATCGATAAAGCAATAGATCCGTGAGTCAATACAGTAAACATGCATTTCAATACTATATACTGAACAAGTACAAACTACTGGCTATGTTAATTTAATCATCTTAAAATCTTATCAACAAGGAAAAAAAGCCATTCGAACTCTCGAGCGCCGCTCTGGCGATTTAGGGCATCCCGTCTGCTTGCGGCCGCTGTCGTCTCTCTCGGCGGTTTCCTCCTATTTTGAGCCTGGTTTCCTTTAGATCTGGTTGGTTTGGTGTTCGATCGTTGGTCTTCTTCCCGTTTTGGGGGTTTCCTCCATGGCGGATGCTCCCGTGGTCAATCCGTGGGGGAAAGTTGCGGATAAAGCTGTAATCTCGAAAAAAGGTTTCTTTAATCTTGATGCTGAAGGTTCCGTCTCCCCTTCTAAATCTAGATCGTTCAAGGATGTTTTGGCTGGTGCCTCCTCATCAGGTGATACTTTTCCTAATGTTAAGCAAGATGTTTTTAATGGTGTTCCCGCTGTGTTACTGTCGGACGATGAAGTGCTTAAGTTGGCTTCTCCGTTTCAGTATACTTTAGTTGGTAAATTTGGCTTAAGACGTCCTAATCTGGATGCTATTCGTAACTTCTTTTTATCGTTGAAGCTTTCTGGTTTTTATTCTGTTGGTCTTTTGGATGCTAGACATGTTGCTATCCAACTCTCAAACGATTTGGACTATAGTAGGGTTTTTGCTAGGCGATCGTATTTCATTCTTAACTGTCAAATGCGTGTCTTAAAATGGACTCCTTTTTTCGATATTAAGGAGGAATCTCCGATTGTTCCCGTATGGATTTCATTTCCTAACCTTAGATTGCATTTTTTTAATTCTAAAGTGTTGCATGCGCTGGGATCCATATTTGGTAGACCTCTTCAAACTGATCAGGCCACGGCCTCAAAAACTAGACCTTCTGTTGCTAGAGTTCTAGTTGAAGTGGATATTTCGATAAATCATCCGAAAGAAGTTTGGGTTGGATCGAAAGCTTATGGATATTTGCAGAAGGCTGAGTTTGAGAAAGTTCCGGAATTTTGCAATCATTGTAAAATCCATGGACACGCGGTTTTTGACTGTTTTAAACTTAATCCTGAATTGAAGAAACCTGCTGTGCATCCGAACGGAGGTCATGGCTCTGCAGAGAATAACAAAGTTTATGTGCCGGTGAATATGAATACTGATGAAACTGTTGTTATTCCTGTGGAACCGATCTCTGATGTGTACAACAATTCGTTAAAAGATGGTGATACTATCGTGGTTGAGGAGAATGTTGATGGCATGCAGATTCCACAGGAAAAAGTGGATGAGCCTATTAAAACAGGGGAGAATGATATGATGTTGAATAAGGGAAAGGATATTATGCCAGATTCTAATCTTTTTATTCTTGTTGATGATTTATTAAATGAATTGCCGGTTAAATCTAATTCAGTGACTATGGAAAATGCTTTATTGTCTAAACAGGATATTAACAATTTGGAAGATGAATATTCTGATACTTATGAGGAAGGGGAGGTTATCCCGACGTCTAAGGTGGTATCTTCTCCTATTGATAAGCAAGGTAATATTTCTTCCTCTTCTAAGTTAAAGGCTGACAAGGTTGTGGTTGAGGATGTGGTTTCAAAGGGTGGTAAGAAAAAAGGAAAGCAAGGAAAAAATTTTTGCCCTGCTACTCCTAGATCTTCCAGAGCTCAAAATTATTCTAAAGAAGGTAATGATTAAGCTTCTTATGTGGAATGTGAGGGGGATTGGTGGTAAGGATTCCAAACTTAGAGTTAAAAACATTTGTAGAATTAACAATATTAAGCTTCTTTTCTTGAGTGAACCTCTTATTTCTGCTGATAAAATTGCTGCTACTGCTAAATGTTTGGGATTTAATAAGTTTTTTGCTAATTCCTCGAATAAAATTTGGCTCATGTGGAATAATCATATTGATGTGGATATTGTGTTAGATCACCAGCAAGTTGTGCATTGTCAAGTTATGGTTGGTGAAGTTTCTTGTTTTGCTTCATTTGTCTATGCTGCGTGCACTAGATTAAACCGTCTTAATCTTTGGGAGCAATTGATTAATTTTGCTAACAATAATATCAATGGTCCTTGGTGTGTTGGAGGGGATTTTAACATCATTGCTAATGCTAATGAGAGAAAGGGAGGTAAGTGCCCGAATTATAAAGCTATGGAAGATTTTAATGAGATGATAACTAATTGCAATCTTAATGATATTGGTTTTTGTGGTTCTCCCTTTACTTGGAATAGGGCTAACCTATTCCAAAGATTAGATAGAATTTTGTTTAACAATGAGTGGTTGGCTCGGTTTTCGGGCACTAATGTGGAACACTTAAGTAGAACTCTCTCTGATCATGTTCCTTTACTCTTGAATATTAATTTTATCAATCACATTGGTAATCATGCTTTTAGATTTCTTAATATGTGGCTTTTACATGATAATTTTAAAGAGGTTCTTCAAAATAATTGGACTGCTCCTGTGTTTCCTGATAACAATATCTCGGGTATGCTTAGGTTGTGGGCTAAGTTGGCTAGACTTAAGCAATGTTTGAGGTATTGGAATAAACATATCTTCAAAAATATTTTTTCTAATATTTTGGATATGGAAGCTAAAGCTATTGAATGGGAAGGTATTGTCTTGGATAATCCTTCTGAAGATAATAATGCTAAGTTAGGTGCCATTAAGAATGATCTTGTTAACTTGCAAAAGCAAGAGGAAGCTTTTTGGCATCAAAAAGCGAATGCCAAATTTATTATGGAGGGGGATAGAAATACGAAATTTTTTCATGCCTTAGCTAATAAGAATAAGACTAAGAGCAAAATTCATAAAATCATTAGTAATGATAATACCATTCTTGATTCTGAGGATTTAATTTGTAAGTCGGGTGTGGATTACTTTATGAATTTGTTTAAATGTAATGAGGGTACTCTGCCTATCCTTAATCCTGAATATATTCCTAGGTATATTGAGAATGAGGAAAATATTATGCTTTGCCAATTACCTTTGGAAATTGAAATTTTTAATGTTCTCAGGGAAATGAATGGTGATGCTACTGCTGGTCCTGATGGTTTCACGACTAAGTTCTTTCAAAAGTCTTGGGACATTGTGAAGGATGATATTATTTTAGCTGTTCAGGATTTTTTTAAAGGTAACCCGTACCCTAAGTTTTTTTCTTCTGCTAATATTGTTCTTATTCCTAAAATTGAGGGAGCTAAAAGATGGAATGAATTTAGGCCCATTAGTTTGTGTACTTTTTTTAACAAGCTTAATTCTAAGATTATTGCTTCTAGATTGAGCTCTTTATTACCTAAAATTATTTCTCTAAATCAAACTGGTTTTGTGAAGGGGAGAAGTATTAGTGATAACATTTTACTTGCTCAAGAACTTGTTAACGATATTAATACTAAAGTTAATGGGGGTAATATTATTTTTAAGTTGGATATTACCAAAGCTTATGATAATTTAGATTGGAACTTTATGTTTAAGGTCCTTTCTTTATTTGGTTTTAGTCAAGATTTCATTTTATTGATCAAAAATAGTGTGGATAACTGTTTTTTTTCTGTGATTATCAATGGTAAAAACCATGGTTTTTTTAAATCCTATAAAGGTCTTAGACAAGGTGATACTATTTCGCCTGCTCTTTTTATTATAGCTATGGAATATTTATCTAGGGGTATAAATGAGCTTTTTGATAAGAATGCTAACATTAATTTTCGTAGTCCTAGAGGTTTTCCTATTTCTCACTTGAGCTTTGCGGATGATTTCATTATTTTTGCTAATGGTTCTATTAAGAATATTAAACTTGTTATGAAACTCCTTTCTAATTTTCATGCGTGTAGTGGTCTTAAAGTTAGTAAAGATAAGAGTAATTTTTTTGTGGGTAAGTCTATCAATCATAATAGGGTGTTGGCCATTCAAAGAGTGTGTGGTTTTCAATTAAAAAACTTACCTATTAAGTATTTGGGTACTCCGATTTTTAAGGGTAAAAAGAAAAATTTTCTTTTTGATGATATTTTCTCTATAATTCAAAGGAAGTTGTCGAATTGGTCTACCAATTTTCTGTCTTTTGGTGGTCGCTTGGTGCTTGTGAAAGCTGTTCTCAATTCGATACCTATTTATTTATTCCACACTCTCATGCCTTCTATGGCTTTATGCAAGAGACTTGAGAGGATGATTAACAAATTCTTTTGGGGATCTAAAATTGATTATAAAACTATTCATTGGGCTGCTTGGCATAAAAATTGTGGTCCTTTTGATGAGGGTGGTTTAGGTTGTAGAACTCTTGCTGACACCGCTAGTGCTTTTTCCCACAAACTTTGGTTTTCTTTTAGATCTAATATTAGTCTTTGGGCCAGGTTTATGAATGTTAAATATTGTCATAATAAGCATCCTGTTACTTGTTTCTCTAAAAATTCTGATTCTCCTACGTGGAAAAGACTTTGTAACATTAAATGGGAAGCTGAAAAATTTATTCAATGGGGCATTGGGAAGGGGAATATTTTCTTCTGGCAGGATAATTGGTTGGGGGATTTCTCTATAGATTCTTACTTAAATTCTCACACTTTGGATACTGTTAAGGTTTCTCATTTTATTTGCAACAACAGTTGGAATGTGAATAGATTAAATCAGCTGCTTCCTAGTTGTTTAGTGAACATCATCTTAACTATCCCTTTAAATACTAATGTTCTGGATAAAATTTTATTTGCGGTGTCCTCGGATGGTAAATTTCATATGCGTAATGTCTGGGATGAATGTCGCATGCATTTGGAAAAATCTGTTAGATTTGCTTCTATTTGGCATAGCACTTTCCCTATTACTTACTCTACATTTGTTTGGAGGTGTTTCAAAGGCTTTGTTCCTGTTGATTATATTATGCAAAAGAAAGGCTTCAATTTAGCTTCTAAATGTTATTGTTGTTCTAATTTGGAGGATATTGATCACCTTTTTATTAATGGTAGGATTGCGCATAAAGTTTGGTTATACTTTTATCAAATTTTTAATATGAATCTTACTTTTATCCCTGATAACTTGTTTGATATGGTGGATAGTTGGTTCAGTTTGACTAAAGGTCATATTACCAATTTGATACCTATTCTGATATTATGGTATATTTGGAGAGCTCGGAATGAGGCCAAACATGATAATATTAAAATGATGGACACTAACATTATTAACAATGTGATTAGTAAAATCAAGAACTTGTACTCTTGCAATGTTATTAACTGTAAAACTTTTGATAAATGCGATATTGTGGCTGTTAAGCTGGGTATCCAGCTTAATAAAGGTAGTGATGTTTATCTGGATACGATGGTTTACTGGGTTAAACCCAAAGCCCCTTTTATTAAATTAAATACTGATGGGTCTGTGGGATTAGCTTATGCTGGAGCGGGTGGTCTTATTCGTGATTTTCAGGGTGATATTATAGCTGGCTTTGCTGCTCCTGTTAAACGGCTGGATGTTTTATTGGCTGAGCTTAATGCTTTATTTTTGGGCATACAGCTGTGTTCTAAAATGGGTTATCAGGATGTGTGGATTGAGTTGGATTCTAAGTTAATTGTTATGAGTATTTTAGAGAACTTTAGTGGTAATGCGAAGAATTTTTACATTTTTAGGAAAATTAGAGATATTCTTCTCTCTTTAAACTTTAAGATTTCCCATATTTATCGTGAAGGAAATATGTGTGCGGATTGGTTGGCGAAAAAGGGTGCATATCTGCTTGATTATGAAGAAATTGATATTGTTAATCTTGAGACTTCCTTTAAAGGTATGCTTGTTCTTGATAAATTGGCTTTGCCCAATGTCAGAAATGGGTGAGTTCACTTTTGTTTTTTTGGTGGCTGGGCTGCTGGTTTCGGATCTTCTTTTGTTGAATGGTTTTTTTTCTACCGACTCCTGGATATGTTATGGGTTCTGTTGAGGCTAATTTTTCAATTATGATTTACTGGAGGTGTTGCTGCTATGGTTATAAGGGGATGTTGAGGTGGGGGCTATGGTGGTGTCTGGCTCTTATGGTGTGGCAACCTGGTAGGGGGAATATCGGGGACTTTTCGTTGTTTGAGCTGGTGGTTTCGTTCTGGTTTGCGGATTTTGATAGTAGGGTGTTTGGGATGAGATGTTTGTTGTTTTATTTAACTGTTTTGTTGAATTACGTGATTTTGATGTTATTGTTGAAGATTTTTTGCAGGTATAAGAACGGTAAATGTTACTCGTGGTATAAGGTATGGATTCTGTTTTTGTTTCTCTTTTTTGTGCTATGTTTTGTCCAATTTTGCAGGAGATGTGAGCTCATTGACTTTAAGACTCTTTGGCGTCTCCTTTTTTGGGTGCTGTTGCTCCACAGCCCGCAGTTAGATTTGAATTATTTTTGTATCAGTAGAAAGAGGATCCTCCGGCTCATAGGTTTTTTGGTTTTCTTTTATTGTGTAGCTCGTTGGAGCATTAGAGGGATGGAGGAACCTCCTAAGGACTGTGTAACAGTTTATTTATATCAACGCGTAGGCCCCTATGTGGGTTTTTAATTAAAAAAAAAAAAAAAAAAAAAAAAAAAAAACTACTGGCTATGTTGCTGTTGTAGATTCTATATTGCTGTTGTAGATTCGTACATTGGTTCTATCAATAAGAGTCGTCACTCTTTTCGCCCGTCGGCATATCAATAAACTCCTTATGTCTCCCTTCAATAATCAATAATCAATGTTTAAAGGAAAGCCCGTCGGCCCACCATCCTGTACAGGTATCAATATCAATCTCCAACCAATGTTCAACCAGGTTCCACTTGCGATCAGTATCAATAGTCAATTCAATCAATAAGCAATCCAATAGTCAATATTAAAGCAATCATATCAATAATCATATTCATATCGATTCAATCTATCAATTCCAGACAATTCAGAAATCATACGAAAATCGGGCAGAGTAACGGCAGTCTATCGAATTTACACAAAAATCCTGCAAAAGACACAAATTCCAAATCTTTCCAAATTACAGACGAAGATCCACGGCATCAATACAAGACTATCAATCTATAGAGTCCAAATCAAATCAAGTCCTGATAATTTTCTATTCAATTAAAATCGCGTAGAATCAATTCCGACCGGTAAAATTATCGCAGAAAACACTCAAATCGTGTGTAATAATCATATCTATAACATATCAGAAGTTGTGCGGTGAAAGTTGTGTCAATATCAAATCACGTCAAAAGTTCGACTACGAAAACACAAAACAGATCTCAACTCGGTCAAAACACAACATCTTTGAAAACAGAAACAGGGTTCGGAGTCCTTACCACGAGATCTTCACTTTTCCCAACAGCAGCGTCGGACGAAAAGCGCTCCGCGGTCTCCGAAAACCAGCTTTTCTCTTTTTCCTTTTCTCTTTCTCTCTCCTCAGATATTTTTCTCTCTTCAAAATATCTCATTTCTATATATATCCAGACTGATCGTCCTGGACGATCGAGCTTCGTACCGGACGATCCATGAAGAGAAGAATTTCGTCCAGACGAACAATCACATATCGTCCCTGGCGAAGGGTTCACTGACTTATTTTCGTCCAGACGATCCTGATTTCGTCCAGACGAACCATACAGCCAAACATGATTTTTCTACACAACCTGTACCGATCGTCCCGGACGATCCAACTTCGTCCAGACGAACCTGAAGCAAAAACTGATATTACACCTGCCCATCGCCTGGTGTTGCTGGGTGTGAAGTTTGACACTTTCTGTAATTTTTCGTTTAATCTCCTGCCTAACTCTATTAAGGGTTTAATTAATCTGGATCATATGGGTGTCCCTTATGTCTCTACTTAATGGGAGTATTCATTTGGGTCTGGGGTAGTGGTGCTTGGCGGTTTTATGGCCTGCTCGTTGGTTGTTTTCTGGTAGTCGTGTTTATCTGTCTTGCTCGGTGTGATGGCTGGCCTTCCTAATGGTCCTGTTTGCTGGGCTTATTCTGTTCTGTTTTGATTTAGGCCTGGTAGTAGGTGGCTAGTTGGTTGGTTTTGTATCTTGACTGATTGGAGGTGTTGCTGCTGTTTGGGTGGTCTTGCTTCTGACATTTGGAAGCCCCAGTTTTCTTTTATTCTCTCTGTTATGGCTTTGTTTTTTTTTTCAGTTTTGCAGGGACGGAGCTTTTGGGACCATCTGCATACTTATTGGAGATCTATGTATCTTGACTTTTGTTTTCTCATTATTACTAGATCCCTTCTGCATAATTTTTGTTATATTTTGATGGTGCAGGTCCTGCTGTGCACCGTTCATGGTCAGATCATTGAGGACATCTGCCGTGGGGAGCTTTTTATTAGTTTTTTGGCTTTCCCCTTTTTTTGGGTGCTTTCCCTTAAGCACCATAGAATGTACCTAGGTTCTTTTGTATTGTTCTTTTGTGGGGATCTTGAGCTCACAGGTTTTCTTTTATTTCTTTTTTGTAGCTCTTTGAGCAGTAGGGAGCTTGAGAACCCCTTAAGGACCTTGTAATTTTCTCTTTTATCAACGCGTAGGCCCCTTTGGTGGGTTTTATCTTAAAAAAAAATCCATGTATAACTTATCATGTTCGATACAAAAAGAAGAGTTTTATATATATATAACTTATCATGTAAAGTCTTTATTAAGGTTTAGTTTTAAACCCCTTACTTACTGCTTCTTAAATTAGCATTTTAGTACAAAAGAAATTATACTAAAAATCCTGTTTTAAGAAACAATAAGAAACCCATCCCACATGAAATATAAGAGTATAAGACTAGGATTATATACATAAAACTCTTCTTCAGCTCACAATGTCAATCATTTCATGCACTGGTTTATATTTTCTCACTGTCCTGTTCAATCAATAAGAACTATTTGTCATCATGATCACATTTGCTCGTTAAATTATTAGGTCCGATCACCGGACTTTGTCTGGAGGCCAATCATGATACGTCACGTCATCAATTTACCGTGTACTTTGTGTATCGAATGACGTGGTACATCTTGATTGACCTTCAAACGATCCGGCATTTGATCAAAGTAATTTCTTCTGCTCAGCTTTTCAATAAGAACTGTAGAGAGATTGAATGCAGAAAGCCTGAAACACATAGGCAAGCTTTTGAGGCCAAAATCCATCCCTTCAAAACTCCTACCAACTCTTCAACTTGTAGCATTTCAGCAGCACGCTGCAGGAACACTACTGATCGCTACTACTATTCAAATCTCGCAGCAGCAAACTTACCGGCAAAGTAATAATAGTTAGAAATAAATAAAAAAAAAAAAGTATCATATAATAGGAGGAGGATTATAGGAAATGATGGCTAACAGCAGAACCTCAAAGTTGGAAGAAACAAATAAACGCCGAGTAATGCTCTCCAAATTTCAATGTGTCGTGGGACCCGCATCCCGCTCATCCAGTCAGCTCTCCAATCTCGCACGCGCGATCAGGACGGTCGCCATCGTAGGGCCCACCTTCCCTCCACCCATGCAAAGCGTGGAACTCGATGGGTCCCATCCATTGTCGGGAATAATCCCGCGAAACGTACCCCACGCCCTGAATCAAAACTCCGCCGCTCGAATCCTTTATCCCTCCTAATCTCACCGAAAAATACACCCACCGGGGCACCCGCCACCGAGCCTCATGATTGTTCTTACGTACAATCCCTTCGGCTCGAAGACCTTTTCAGGGGCATAAGTGCAAAAAACAAAAAAAATATTTGAGATTATTTTACCGTCTCTCATTGGAACGAGCAATCATGCTTCCTCATAAAATATTAAAAAAAAAAAAAACGTTCTAAGTTTCTGAAACGAGCCTCGCTCACAAACTACGATGCATCAACCCCTCCATTATTCTTCTATTCCTAGCCTGGAATGATTCCTTAATTTACATTTTTATTTATTTTTTTACATTTTCAACCTTCTTCCCGAGGTGATCATGGCGTCTCCATTGACGAGCTGCCTCTGTATTTGCGCGAATTAATTACGTAATTAGTTGTAATGGTGATGAAGCTCGCTTTTGATGTGAAACTTTACTATTTTTTAATGCTTATAATATAGTAAACAGTTTGGTGTGGTGGGATTTAATTAAGTAAAGGTGTTATGGAGTTGAAATGAAGGAAGACATAATGAGGCCTTGAAAAGAGGTTTCACCTTTTGCTCTATTAAGTGTCAACTGATGCAGAGCATTAAAAAAATGGTCGAATAATGGTGAGGTTTGGCCATGATGGGGAATATTTAGATGAACGTGACATGCAGAGGAGCATTCATGCATTCTACCTTCTGCTTGTGTAAAGCCTATTAGTTTAAGTGATGATTAGACATAAAAAAATAAGTGTTTGAAATAGGAGTTTGAAGTTGAGAAAGGGATGATAGGGTGGTTTCTTTTTAAATCAAGAGCTTTATGTTCAAGAATGTCCTAATCACTAGCATAAATTATTCAGGGCGCACTCTACTCTGTTCCTATGGAAAAATTATTATGTGCGGATCCCACACGACGTCTGAAGATCAACTAGAACGCGTCATGTCACTTTTTTTGCTTAGTACAGCTTAGTACCGGGTGACATTGCACATTCTGGTTGGTCTTCGATCCTGAACATCTGGTGATCACACAGAATAATTTCTCGTTGATATGAGATTTGACTCTCGATGAACAATGGGCGTTGCATGGTTAGTATTGATGGGTGTAAACTTATGCTCTAGTGATGTTTAGGACCAGCTTGGGATAATTATAGTGTTTTATGAGATTGATTGTCAAATTATTTTATACTAATAGAAAATAATTTTTCATCAAAAAATCTTTCTGTAAAATAGTGAAAATGCTTCAAGAATGTATTAGGAAAATGAAATTGTGATTGTTGTATGAAAAGCAAAACTGTCAAAAAGTTGTCCCAAACAGATTCTTAGGCTTAGTTTGGGATGCATGGCTTTTTTACTACTTTTTAGAACAGTTTCTTAATACAAAAATTTTTAGTTCAAAAAATTTTTGTGCAAGAAAACAGTTTTAGAAAGAAATAAGAAAGTTGTTCCAAATGAACCATTAATCTCTAAGAAAAATATAAAATTGTTATGTCTACTTTGAAGGATTGAATTTTATGATATATGTTATATGGCCTTTTGTATGTGTTATTTTCCATGATATTGGCTTTGGTCACATTGTTTGGCTGGTATTTTTTTATTAATTAATTAATTAATTAGGTGTTCTTCTCTGAAGTCGCTGAGATGAGAATGAGGGACCTCAATTGAGTTTTCTATCGTCCATGACTCCTTTGCTGCGAGGTGTTTGTGTGTGTGGTGCTATTCAATCTAATTATCTTTTGAGTGGCTTCTTCTAACACGTTTTGTAGCTTAGGCATTTTAATACAATTTAGCTTAAAGCTCTCACCTTTCACGCAAAAAAAAAAGCTATAATATTTAAATTAATTAATTAATTTTTTTATTTACAATAAATATCCGATTAAACCTGGACACTTGTCCATAGGTCTCTTACAATTTTTTTTTTTTTTTGGGTTAAAACCCTCGGAGGAGCCTACGTGTTAATTTCAAAAAAGAGGTTACAAAATCCTTAAAAGGATCCACTAGCTCGCTAATGCTCGAATGAGCTACAATGAAAAAGTAAAAAAGCCTAATGAGCCTGTGGTTCCTTAATCTAAAATTACAATAAGCGTAAAGAAAATGACAAGGGCTGAAATCTCTCAGCGCCCAAAAATTGAAGCTCAATAGATAATCGTTCAAAATAGGCTTCCTGCAAAAAAGGAGAAACAAAAAGGAATGCAGCACAAAAAGAAACCAGAGGAGAAATACCTGAATGTCTAAGAAGGTCATGAAGATAAGATTGGAATTACACCTGCAATGAACCCTCCAAAAAACCAAATTAGAAGTGAAAAAGTTTAACACATCAGTGAGGAAAATAAGACAATAGACCGCAGAGGTTTTGATGCGATAACAGTAATAAATGCTGCACACAGAAACAGCAAATTTCCACTGGCTACACAGATTCAGAATAATACATAGGTTACCCAGCTGCAGCAAAGAAAAACTATAATTCACACAGGTAAACTGCAAAGTAATCAAGGTAAGATGCATCTGGATACAGAAGCCGCAGTTGACACAATTAACAATGAAATGATTCAAGCAAAAATGAAGCTGGAGAGCAGGACCAGATAAATGGATAGCACAGTAATGAAAAGCCGGACCAGATTTAATCGAAGGCAGCTAGTAATTCAAAATGTAAAAGTTTAACAGTGAAGTAAAAATACGATCAGAGAACAACTTGCAGGTAATAACAGAGTCCAGAAAACAGAGCAGCAAAAAAATGGACAGCAGATTAATCATGTCTAATATAAGGTAAGCCGATGTTATCTAAATTGATCAAAGATTGTAAAGTAGGATTCAAATCAGTAGGATTCAACTCAACATAATGAGCAATGTTGCAACCGTTATCAGCTAACCAATCAGCACACGTATTAGCTTCACGAAAGATATGAGAGATATAATAATTGACAGTAGAAAGGAAAATCTTAATTTTCCTAATAAGATAAAAACAGTCCGAATTGCCAGGCACCATATTATTAACAATTTGAATGAGGAGCATAGAATTAACCTCAATCCAAATGAAAGTAAAGCCCATTTTAGAACAGATTTTCAGACCAACAAAAAGAGCATAGAGATTAGCATTAATAGCAGTTTTGCAACAAATAGGTTCAGAAAAGGCAGCAAGAACGTTACCAATTGCATCACGAATAATACCATCGGCACCAGCTTTTTCAGGGCCAAAAGAACCATCAGTATTAAGCTTAACGTAAGGGGGCTTTGGTTTGATCCATCTAATAATTTTGTCAGCAGAATTAACATGAATATCAAAAAAGTTAAGCCCCAAGTTGTCAGCTAAATAACGGCAACCTTTAAATTTTTTTCTGGAGAGGAGCTTGTGAGCATGCATTTGAATAATTTTGTGTTTAACATTAGAAATGATGACATCAACGTCCATTTTAATGCCATTGTGCTTGGCATTATTACGAGCATGCCAAATATACCACGCAATAAGAATGGGAATCAGGTTTAAAATATGACCTTTATAATTCTGAAACCAATTTTTGAAAACGGAAACGAGGTTATCATACATAGTAATAGACGGTTTATTAGCAATGCTATTAAAGAAACACCAAATTTTTTCAGCAATGACACCAGAAACAAATAAATTATCAATGCTTTCAACATTCGAGCAGCACAGACATTTAGAAGAAAGTTGAAATCCTTTCGTTTGAAGCCTAATATCAACAGAAATGTAACCTTTGATACATCTCCAACTTAACACAGAATAGGATAATGGAAAGTTAGCATTCCAAATGGCCGAATATAAAATAGAACTTTCCTTGCGAATTCTGAAAGCTTCCTAAGTATTATGCAAAACAAATTTCCCAGATGAAGAATGAGAAAATAAGATAACATCTTTTTCATTATGCTGAAGAGGGATCTCTAAAATTTTATCAACAATGCAAGTAGGAACCATCTCCAAAAGTTTAGTGATATCCCAACCACCATTGTAAAAAAATTGAGCAACTTTAATACTACTTAAAGAATAGGTGTTGAGCAAAGTGTCAATAGACGCGCACCCAAGCCAATTATCTTGCCAGAAAAAAATGTCACCTTTCCCAAGACCTCATTGAATGTACTTCTCAGCATCCCATTTAATATTGCAAAGTCTCTTCCAAACGAAAGAGTCAGTGTTTTTATGAAAGCATAAAGTAGGGTGAATGTTGGAGCAGTACTTAATATTCATGTAGCGAGCCCATAAGCTTAAATTCGATTTAAAAGAGAACCATAATTTAAAAGAGAAAGCTTTGGTAGAATCAGATAATGATTTGCAACCAAGTCCACCTTCAGATAAAATACCACAATTCTTGTCCCAGGTAGACCAATGAATGCCTTTATTGTTAAAAGTAGAGCCCCAAAAGAATTTGTTTAAAATCCTTTCAAGTTTAGAACAAGTGGAAATAGAGGGAAGTAAAGTATGAAAAAGATAAGTAGGCATAGAATTTAAAACAGACTTGATCAAAATGAGCCTACCACCATAAGATAAGAAATTAGAAGACCAATTATGAAGTTTTTTTTCAATTTTTTAGAAGATATTGTCAAAAAGGAAATTCCTTTTTTTGCCTTTATAGATGGGAGTACCAAGGTAGGTAATAGGAAGAGCTTTGTGTTGAAAACCACAAATTCTCTGAATAGCATTAGTCCTATTATTATTGACCGATTTGCCAACAATGAAGGTGCTTTTCTCTTTGTTAATAGATAAACCACTTTGATTATAAAAGCTAACCAAGAAATTCAGCAATAAAGAAACATTGTTGATAGAACCATTAGTGAATAAAATGAAATCATCAGCAAAGCTAAGATGAGAAATGGGAAATCCTCTAATAGTACGAAAATTTAACATCGGATTTCTCAAGTATAAATCGTTTAAACCTCTAGAAAGATACTCCATAGCAATAATGAAGAGAGCATGAGATATCGTATCACCTTGTCTTAAACCTTGGATGATTTGAAAAAAACCATTGTGCTTGCCATTGATGATAACAGAGAAGTAACAGTTTTTAATGCTATTTTTTATCAGAGATATGAAAGAGTTGTTAAAGCCAAAAAGAGAAAGAACCTTGTAAAGGAAATTCCAATTGATATTATCCTAGGCTTTAGACACATCAAGTTTAAAAATCACATTACCACCTTTAACTTTAACATTAATATCATGAGTACTTTCCTGAGCTAACAAAACATTATCAAAAATACTTCTACCTTTCACATAACCAGTTTGATTAAGAGAAATAATATTAGGCAAAATGTTAATTAATCTCTTAGCAATGATTTTAGAATTCAACTTATTAAGAAAAGTACATAAACTAATAGGTCTAAAGTCTTGCCATTGAGTAGGACCATCTTTTTTAGGAATGAGAACAATATAAGTAGAAGAGAAAATTTTAGGGTAAGAATTACCAGCAAAAAAATCTTCCACAGCATTAATAACATCATCCTTAATGATCTCCCAATTGTCTTGGAAAAATTTAGTAGTGAAGCCATCCAGACCCGCAACAGCATTGCTATTAAGATCTTTAATAACATTGAAAATTTCATCTTCAGTAGGATTTTGGCAAAGCATAGCATTGTCAACCTCAGTAATAAGGTTGGGAATTAAATGCGGGTTAGTGATAGGCACACAATCAGTAGAGGAGTTAAAGATATGCTGAAATTAATTCACACCAGAAATACAAATAGAATCGTCAGTGGTAAGAGCAGTACCATTCGTATCAATGATCTTGTGAATATGACTTCTAGTTTTCTTCTTGTTAGCTAAAGCATGAAAAAATTTAGTGTTTCTATCACCTTCTAAAAGGAATTTAGCATTGGACTTTTGATGCCAATAACATTCTTATTGGCATTGAAGAAGAAGGAGAGATTCCTTGGCCTGACTAAGAGATAACATATTGTCAGAATTCGGATCTTGCTAGTAAATATTATCTAAAAAGGAAACATTAGCCTCGGCCTCTTTAATGTTAGAAAATAAGTTTTTGAAAATATTTTTGTTCCACCATTTTAAGCACTGTTTAAATCTAGAGAGCTTAGACTATAATCTTAACATACCAGTAATATTGTTATTAGGATAAAAAGGGGCATTCCAATTAGAAGATAAAAGGGTAGGAAAATCAGCATGAAGCATCCACATATTTTGAAATCTAAAAGACTTAGCATTATGCTGCAAACACTTGTTAATATTGAAAAGGAGAGGAGAATGATCAGAGAGTGTTCTACTAAGATGCTCAATGTTAGATAAGGGTAATTCAGCAATCCAATCATCATTAAAGAGACATCTATTCAGTCTTTGTCATAAATTCGCTCTATGCCAAGTGAAGGGACTATCAAAATAACCGATATCGTTTAACTTGCAATCACTAATCATAGAATTGAAATCATCCATAGCATTAGCATTGGGTGGATTACCACCAATTCTTTCCGAGATGTTTGAAATAATGTTAAAATCACCACCAATACACCAAGGTCCATTGATAATAGAAGCAAATTGTCTCAATTGATTCCATAAAGGGATACGATTTGTTTTAGTACAAGCAGCATAAACAAAGGATACATAACAGTTAATATTGAAAAGAGAAATGTAGCAATGGCACACTTGAGGCAAATCCTCAATAATATCAATAGAAAAATCAGTTTTCCAGAAAATCCAAATTTTGTTGGAGCAATTAGCATGAAAATTAGGAAAACCTAAGAATATAGCAGTAGAGGAAATCTTAGAAATATTAATTAAAGGCTCAATCAACACAAGTATTTGAATATTATGAATTCTGCATAAATTCCGAACTCTAAGTTTAGAGTCCTTACCACCAATACCTCTAACATTCCATATGAGAGCTTTAATCATTGCAAACCTTTTGAAGAAGCTTTAGATTTAGTATATCTAGGAGCAACAGGATCAACATGTTTAGATTGCTTACTTTTTTTCCTTGAAACAATATGGAAAATGTCCTCTTGAGGACCTTTGCATTTCACATTGCTAGTATCAGAGATGTCTTGTTTAGCATTTGAGCTTGAAGGAGCATTGCACGTAGAAGGAGGAATAAACTCCCCATCTTCACATTCCTCACTAACAATATTGTTTAACAAAGAAACTTGTTTTTCTAACAAAGCTGGCTGAGAGCAATTTTTAGTAAGGCCACCATTATTAACTTCATTAAACATGGAAGCAATAGAAACAAAAAGGGAAGATTCATTTAAAGTACTAACATCATCATGAAGAGGATCATTGACCATAGTATCATTTAAAGAAGGTTTAGTAGTTAACTGTAAAGCTTCAGCTGTGGAATTTTCATTAACTAAAATAGTGTCAGACGTATTTAAAACTGTTTCATCTAAATTATGAATAATAGGTTGCGGTTCCACCAATTTCTCCAAATTCTCCACATTCTCGATAGATTTTTCACTAACAGGCACATAAGTTTTTTGAGAATCAGCGGAGCCAAGCTTCCTATTAGACATAATTTTAGATTTTTTAAGTTCAGGGTGTAGATTAAAACAATCATTTTGAGCGTGAACATGCATTTTGCAATGGGAGCAGAAATCAGGAACATTATCAAAATCTACTTTTTGAAAGTAACCTAAGGTTTTAGAACCAACCCAGATTTCTTTAGGATGTTTTTTTGAAATGTCAACCTCAATGAGGATACAAGCCACAGAGGGTCTAGTGCGGGATGCAGTGGCTTGATCCGTTTGCAACGGTCTTCCAAAAATAGAACCTAATGCATGCAGCACTTGCTGATTGAAAAAATGAAGAGGAAGGTTAGGAAAAGAAATCCACACAGGCACGATGGGAGATTCTTCTTTGATATCGAAAAATGGTGTCCATTTCAAAATACGCATTTTACAGTTGAAAATGAAATAAGATCGCCTGGCAAAAATCCGACTATAATCAAGATCGTTCGATAATTGGATCGCAACATACCTAAAATCAAGCAAACCAACCGAATAAAAGCCAGACAGTTTTAAGGAAGCAAAAAATTGACGAATAGCATCAAGATTGGGTCTGCGAAACCCAAATTTACCAACAAGAGTAAACTTGAAAGGAGATGCTAGTTTTAAAACTTCTTCATCAAAGAGTAAAACCGCAAGAACCCCATTAAAAGTAGTTTGCGTAAGAGATGGAAGTTCATCACCTGTTGAAGCCTTTCCGGAAAGTACCTCTTTGAAGGATCTAGATCTAGAAGGAGATTTTGGAGTATCATCTTCAAGGTTGAAGAAACCTTTATTTTTTTGCAGCACAGGCTCTGAAGCTTTCCCCCAAGAGGAGGAAGGAGCAGCAGCAGCCATAAAATAGGGCCCATAAGGGGCACAAAGCAACACAGAGGGCCAAAACAGAACAAACGATCGGAGAAACGGTCGCAAGGAGGAGGAGAAATGGGTCGGAGACGAAGAGAGGAGGGGAAAAGCTAAATCGCCAGAGCGGCTAGGGCAAACGAAAAGCTGATTCTTATCACATTTTGTCCATAGGTCTCTTACATTAAATAAAATAAAAAATTGTAAAATTATGATTGATTTTGTAACTAGTAATTAGCTAGCTAGGGTTGATCATAAGGCTATTTGAAAAGACTTGATGAGCAATAATATATTGTGGTTTGTTAATATGTTTTTACCACATTTGCAATGATCTTGTCGTCAAAAAATGGCTTGTAATCGAGGTTATATCCCTATTTTTATTTAGCAAGAACTCTTTAAAATGGCTATAATAACACATTAAAGGTGAGAGAATTTTTTTGGTCAATTCCTTAAAATCTTAATTTTAGCTCCACCAACAGACCCTCTTGCAACTTCTACTACCAAACTTATCCCAATATCTCATAAGCCTCCTTAACCTCAGATCAATAGGCATCTCTCTCTCAACACACAACATCTCTATATTCTATCTCTAAATCTGAAAAATGCTTCTTGGTCTTTCTTTCTAAGAAATATCCTAAAGCACAACTACATGGATTTGCTAAGATTCATCGATCCTAAAGTTAAATATCATGATTGTAACAACAATGATAATAGATTATGAGATTATAACCTAATTTTAAGTTTTTTCTTAATCCTACTAACCCTAAGGACCTAAAAATAATAATAATAATAATAATAATAATAATAAAATTTAAAAATACTAACCCTAGGGAGGACCTAAGGCCCACTAGCCTAGCCTTGGATGTGGCTACCTAACATGGCCTAAATTAACCCATCTTGGCAAATTGAACTTTATTGAAATCCAATTAGACCACCTAAGTTCAACTCTTAAGTTGTAGTTGACCTTACTCAAATTCATCGGAGATGAACTAGCCTAGGCTAGGGTTAATCCCTACCCCTAAACTGATTTAAGGTCCATATGTAAATGTCCAAAGCTACTTTAGTGTGAAATCCAACTTTTAGTCATTTTTGTCCTACCACCACTACAGGAAAACCCATTATTACCGGCGGACATATTCCGCTGGTAAACCGTAAAATACGTCGAAAAAACTTGGTTTCCGACGCATTTCCTGCAGAATTTCATATGCCGATTTGGAGCGCGTCAGAAAATATCTTCTGACGTATATAAGATGCCGGAAATATTTATGGCGTATGTTCCGATGCATTACCGGCGCAAATTGTGTTGGGAAAACGGCGTATTTCTCCATGGTAATCTGGTGTTATATCCGCCGGCATTTACGACATATTTATCCGCCGGAAACACCGACGGATAAAAATGCCACAGGGTGCACCTTAACGAGAGGTACAACTTTTTTCCGATGCCCTTTTTTGCGCCGAAAACTCTGGCGGATTAAACGCTGTAAGATGCGCTGCAACTAAAAGCTACGACTTGTTTCTGGCGCCATTTCCGCCAGTACTTCCGACGAAAATAAAAAAGCTGTGATGAATCAGTAACTCGTTGTATCGTCGTTTCCGGCATTTTTCCAACGCCAAATCCGCCGGAAACCTGTAGCAATAACAAAAAAATTGCCTTCCCAGCCAACAATCGAATATCCACACCTACAAATATATACAAATACATACAATAACAGTTCCACAATACAGATCTCAAGAACTTCAACATATACTTAAAAACATAAATATCCATTAAAACATATTGTTCAATAGCATCAACCAACTAATATTAAAAACATCACAGATTGTTCAATAACACAGATTCACAAAAGTAAATAAGTTCATATGACTAAACTAAACTACTATGAATCCATTGACTCATCCTCAGCTGGAGCGACCTCTTTTCCACTTAACTGCTCCCTGATTTTGTGCATTTCATCCAACAACTGATTGTGTTTCTCCAGCATATGCATTTAAACCTGTGCTTGCAACTGAACTTGCCAACCAGCTTGTGATTTCCTTACTTGTTCTAGCTCTGCTTGAAGGGTAGTTATTTGTTGACTATGTAAGGACTCATATGAACTGATTGCAAAGCTAGATCCAGTAGAGCTCATCCCCTCGTATGCCTGAGCTTGCGAACCTAAACCATAAACTCTGTCATGTTGCATTCCTCTAACGGCTTACGACTAGATGCAATACTCAGAATACTCCATAGAGCTGCCAGAAGAACCCTCACCTGATGCGGCCTGAATCTCTCGAAGCCGTGTATACTCCTCCTGTGAAAGTAGAATATAAATATATATAATTAAAATAAAAATAGAAATTATTAAACACATATACTTACATGGGCTTTTCTTGCTCGCTTATCAATCCATTGTTGATCCTCCTATCACTTATGAATGTGACTATGCAATTCCACAAGAGTTGGTTCTCTATCCAGCATCTCTTTCTGTAAGAGAATCCTGCTAATTTTCGATGCTACCACCAACGCTTTTTTTTGTAGGTAAGTTTCCATTGCATATTGCATCGAAAATAATGCCATTACAATTCCTTCGCATGGTGCGCCGGTACAAACGCCGTATTTACCAACACAAAAAATTTCGTTGGAACATCTGACGGTATTCGCATGCTTTCCTGTAGTGCACCAAGCTTGTGATAGACACTTCACAACCCTCTCCACCCAAATCTTCCATTATAAACCCTAAGAACCATCCCAAATGGCATTGATACTCATAATGGTGATTTTAAAGCAAGTTAAGTTTTTACACGTCTCAAAAACATCTCAAGTCTTTTCATTTAATCCCCAAGAATTCAAGAGACGAAGAGGACCTTCTAAAACTATTCCCACTACAGGAAAGTCAGTCGTTTGCTTTAGATTTGCAGTGAAATATTATTTGTCAAAAATGTTGACGAGATTTGAGACGGTAAATTTCACCTAAATTTTTAGATGGAATTTGTGATGGATTTGCATAAAAATTTCTGCCACAAAATTATGGCGGCAATTTTTGATGTAAATTGATGCTACTCTGCCGCAAATTTGTCACAAACTATCATATCTAACCAATTGTAGTGTGTTTCATTTACTCATTCATTATGTTCTTCGACTTTACTTCTTCGCCCTTTCTTCCTTCTCTTTGCTCTTCGACTCTGCCTCTGCCACCGCCACTTGCTAAGGTTATATTTCTTCTCTATTCTCCAACTATTCATTGTTATTCGACTTATCCGTGAGAGCTCATTTTGAACGAGTTCCTAATTTACTTCTTTGTCTCCTCACTATAGAAAAATCATGCCTTACCGGCTGCCCCAATCCACCGAAAATCACAAAATTCTATCAAAAAATTTGCTTTTTAATGAATTTCTGGCATAATTTCACTCGACTATAAAACACGCATCAAAAACCTTTTTCCATTGGAACAGTTCCGCCATAAATATTTCTGGCGGGCTTACCTGCGGAATATAACAGTATGATATGTCATTTTTTAGTCATTAGTACCGGTGTTTTATCCTCTGGAATTATCAGCAGAAAATTCGTCGGGCTATTCTGTTAGACACAGATCGGCAGATTATTCGCCAGAAATTTTGGGGGTAAATTTCCACCAAAAATTTGACACATTTCATCGTATCACTATTTCAAATGAATTATTTGCAGAAAAATTGTCGCAAAAAAAAAAATAGCAATCTATCTTATTTTTACTGGAACACAACAAACATGCATAAAATATACAAATAGCATATTCATTCAAATATTAAACACAAATAAATAGTTTAACATTCAACATATTGTTTAATAATATACTTAACATTCAACAAATAATTTACTAATAGATTTAAATGACTATACAAATGAAATGTCCAACATATAAAATAGATGTCTAGAAATAAGAAAAAAATATCAAATCAGAATCAGTCTTCTCCTTTGTTGATACAAACTATTTTCCATTGAACTACTCTCTCAATTTTTATAGCTCATCCAACAACTAAGTTTGATGCATTTGTATTTACATGTCAGCTTGTGATTTTCTAACTTGCTTTAACTTGTCTGTAAGTGCAGCTACCTGTTGGTTGTATAAAAATTGCGACATCACTTATTTATTTTTAGTGAAGGCATCCTTATTTTACCTAAAAGAATAACCTAAAGGTAAGAATATGAAGTGACACTCGAATCAAGTGTTCTTCCCTCCATGCTTTAAAGCGAATGACTTTGTAAACTTCATACAATATGGACAAGCTAACTTGCCTGAAGTATTCAATCTAAAAGCATATTGTATGCAAAAAGTCACCAATTATTCAAAATAATGCTACCCTTATTATGAAATTTTTTTGTAAATATATCATATGTACTTACTCCTTTCCATAATAAATTTAAATAATCAATTAATGATTATAAAAATATAATAATCTTTGCTTTTGGATTACGTGGCCCTAGAATAATCAGCGTCAGAAATATGTAAGTGGTAGTCATACACAACTATGAAGGAAGATTATAAGAGATGAGTAACATGAGCTACCATGAGTAAGGTGAAGCAAACTAGCTAAATAGAGTAAAATCATCTACTCATAAATCTAATCATACACATTTGTTGATTTTGTGATGAAGGTGGGATGTATATGATCAAAGTGTTTTCAGGACTCTGCTTTTGACGGATGTGTAATAATATATTCTTGAGATATATGTTCATTATTTAATCTCATATATGTAGCAGATCTCATGGATACATAAAATTATTGTAATTTAAGCATTATGGATAAGTAGAACATCAAATTAACTAGTACTTCCTCCAGCTTTCTTTTCACCCCAAGCTTTGGTTTAAATCTTTGTGCATTATAATAATGGTATACAATCTCTGATAAATCATATGTATAGTATAACATGAATTCATTAACATAAATATCTATCTTTTTGTATGTCAAATCAAGTTTGAAAATCAACTTCTTAGTACGATATAAATCTATAAAAATTATATTATCTATTAGGTTGATTTTTTTAAGTAACTCAATAAATTGATTAAAATATTCACAGTGGATATTATATTATACCTTAATGTTTAACAATTTTACAATAATAGATAACTCTGAGTGAGTTATGCACCCTTTCAATATTGGTTGTTGGGCAACATATAATAAATCATAAAAATTATGTGCCTCCTTATTTGGTATCTCTTCTATATATTATTCAAATTGTGCTCCAGTTGTATCATAAAATAAGTCCTCAAGAGGTCGGATATTTTCTTTCTCAATTATGTTAGAACTTGTAGACAAGCAATTTCGAGAATTGAAATGTGGCTCATTATCACCATGAGAAGTTCATTACCAATATTCTGGCATGAACCCTCTGTGATACAGATCAACAATTACATTATCTTGACTTAGGTGCACTTAATTTTTATGCTTAGAATATAGGCATCAAAATTTTACATCTAAGATTGAGCTAGGCAGTTAACAAGTTGTATAAATGAAAAAAAATCACCCTATTAATAAACTCATCTATTAAAGTTTTTTATCTTTGTACCAATCGGTTATGCGTCCAACTTCTTTGATTTTTAATATCCATAATATAACCAACATATAATATGAAGATATTAAATATTGTAGATTTATCTTTAAAGGAAAATAGATTGAATTCAAATTGATTTGTAAATCCCATGGAGTTTTTTTATACATGTCCCTTATAAATAAAAAATATGCCTACCTACCAGCGTCTCTCCCATTTAGGAGAAATATAAGGAGTCTTAGCATGCACGCCATGTCAAGAAAGATATGCATGATCGGTGTCAGGTGACACCGCATCCATCATCTTCAATCCTACCACGCCAATAAAGGCGTGTATATGTCTTCAAGAGAGGTACTTGTGTGGAAATGTAGTTTGCGCCAAAGATATTCAAGCGAATTTACCAACATAAGCCAAATGTAATACATCTACACCTTTCTTAACATAAGCTAAATCTAATAATAATACCTCTAGTTTCCTAACTAGGTCATCGTGAGGCCACCCTTTTATGTGAGCAAACCATCTAAGGAAACTCTCTCAGTCATGAGCATTCTCATCTCTGCAAATATTTAACTTAATGTTATGCTTCTCATTTAATGACTAACATTTTACACCATAAAACATTTCAAATGTTCATTGAGAGAATAAAGTAAATATTTTTGGATTATCGATCAGATAGACCTCCAGAAACATACACCATAATGCATTCTAGATCAACCCCCTTTCTAGTCATATCAACAAGAAGAATATCATCAACAAAATGCATACACCATGGAAGATTAACTTGTAAATGTCTACCAAGAATATCCATGACCAAATAAAAACTAAATGGGCTACTTACGATAGATTTCAAGCAACTAAGTGGGGAGTGTCGGCAAATAACGGAGGCGAATATCGGCGATAGAGGTGGCATTCAATGATGGAGGCTGCATTCAGCGATGAGGGCGAACATCGGCGATGTAGGTGGCATTCAGCAACTGACGGAATGAGAGTATTATGAGTGAAATGAGAAGAGTATGATCTTTGAAAGGGAAATAAGGCTCTTTCCGATGGTATTTCTGACAAATGTTTTGCCTAAACTTTTTCCGACAAAATTTCTGCCAGTAATATTGTGTCAAGTTTAAGTAAGTCGCCGTTAGTTCTGTCAAAAATCTGCCAGTCATTTTCGACATATTTTTCATGGGAAGTAACTGGTGGATTTACAAAAAATGATTGTTTTTCCAGTGATTTTTGGCCAGTAAATTTTTGATGGCCTATCCACCATAAAATCTGGCACTCAGTTATCCATAGAATATCTACCAGTTAAACCACCGCTTCTACTGGTGGAAAATATTCCAATCGAGAAACAGAGATTTTCCTATTATCCTTCGACGATATTCCTTCTTGTTGCATCAGAAGTCACACATCCTCGTTGTTCTTCTAGGTTGCATCTAAAGTCACACATCTTTGTCATTCTTCTATCGCATCCAAAGTCACGCCTCCTCTCCATTCTTCCATCGCATCCAAAGTCACACCTCCTTGTTGTTCATCTATTACATCTGAAGTCATACCTCCTTGCCATTCTTCTATTGCATCCGAAATGACACCTTCAACGGGAGCCTGTTTGTTGCAATGGTATCCATATTTCTTCCTTTTGCATGCTTCTTTGTCCAAATCCCTTAAATCCACCTCTCTAGTGTTTATTTTTTGTTGATGATGTTTTTTCTTGTTGATAAGACTAGAGAAGGAGTTAAAGGTAAACTTGTATTATGAAGGTCAATCTTATAGTCTAAAGATTTTTGCTTGAGTAGATCTAAAACTGAATATATAGAGTGTAAATTTAATAGTAATAGATCTAATGAAGGGATTATGACTTTGAGCAATCAAGTCGTTAAGAAGAGTACATGTTTTAGATATTTTGGATCTATTCTTCAGAGTGGTGGTGAAATAGATGGGGATATTATTAGTGGAATTCAAGTTGGAAGGTTGAGGTGGAGGAATACATCAGGCATGTTGTGTGATAGAATAGTCTCTCTTAAACTTAAGAAAAAATTATATAAGATAGTTGTGAGACCTGCAATGCATTATGGTGCAGAATGTTGGCCATGAAAAGTCCCCCACAAACATTGATACAACAAATCTCTATCATTAATTATGGTGAAAATCTCCATTGTAACTTGCGATGAAAATGTCCATCATAATTACGATGTAAAGTGCAGCAGATTTAGCAGTCGTAAGACCGCCTCAAATTGTAACAGTACGTATTTTCGTCGCAAATTCATCGTTACTAGTGACAAAATTTGTGGTGGGTTTTTAATACGAGCATGTCATTTTTTAAGTTTAAATCCATCGTAAATCCAATGTAAAATGTTTGTGATAGATTATGTCTGATGTAAATATTTATTGATGCGACTTTTATCATCATAATATGATTAATCACAAAGCTTATTTAGCAAAGGATTTGACTTGTTTTGTGGTGATTTTTCTGCCAAAAAATGCTTGCTTTCATGTAGTGTCCTAAGCTCTTATCTCGATCCTTATTAAGACTTATTAGAGCTAGTTAAGCCAAGAGTAACCCACTTTGGAGTGACCAACCACCCACTACAATTTTATTCCTCCCTCTAGTTTCATAAGATTCCTTGAATCATATAGGAGTGATATAGAGCTTCCCAACCTTTGTTGAAGCCTATATTTCACAACCCAACCTGATATGACCTAGAGACCATCAGGTCATACCATGTTGACTTGTGACAGGCCAACCAAAGCTCTAAGTTTTGGGAATTTTTGAATTTTCTTATAATTACACATACTACAAAGCTTTTAAAAACTTTAATAAAAAACAAATAAACTCGTCCACAAATTTCATTTTCTTTCATTCATCATCAAAATGTATATACAACATTTATGCACGAAAGTACATTGCTGTAAACCAAAATAGAAAAAAAAATCAAAAAAACTAGTTATGATTGTACCAAAAAAACAATAAAATCCCTATATAGACTCAACAGATTAGATCTTGAAGACACAACTACTCAACGGGCTCTTTTCCTTTCTCTTGACCTGAAATAGAACACAAGATAAGTATGAGCTAACACGGCTTAATATATCACACCCAACAATCAAAATTTTTAAATGCTAAATTCATTAAGCATTTAATTAAGTTTTAATGGTATTTAGAAATTCATCATACTGAGCATAATAGAAATCACAGATAACAAAAATAAAATAGACTGTGTACTGAAAGTAAATAAATAAATACTTCATATGTCAGAGCATAAAGTAACATATTTCACTAAGGGGCTGCTTAGTTGGTTGTAAAGTGAATGTAGTGTAAAATAAATACTTTGAAGTTATTTGGTTGGCTATAAAGTGAATGCAGGAGAACTACTTTTTATGGTTGGTTAGGTGAATGTAGAGTAAATTAAAATCAATGTATTCTAAATTTTCTTTTTTAATAAATACACACTAATGTTGCAATCACAAAAGTGAAATGCAACTCTCCTTGAATCAACGAACTCTACATACACCTAACAAGCAAACTGTGAAAAAATGACGCAAATCTAAGAGATAGTGTCACAAGTCGAAGAAGAGAAAGAGATCAAAAAAAAGAATGAGAGGAAAATTCCAATAAAATAGTATATTAAAATGAGCAATCCGAGCTCCACTCTCTCGCCCATTGACATCAATGGCAACATTATAGGATTTTGTCACATAAGTGCGTGGAAGATGTGAGGATTTACAGGATTTGGCCAAAGGCGATAGCGAATTATGGGATTTCTCCAAAGAAGCACGCGGAAGGGAGAAAGATACTTAACTTCACTGTGAGTGAGCTCTTTCATTCTTTTCGATCCGAAAGGAAGGGAACATCTACGAGAAAGCTCTTCTATGCCATTTGATCTAAGAGGAAGGGATCATCGTCGAAGTGATCTCTTCTGAATGTCATGCCTTCTAATTTAAGCTAAGAGCCGAAGTCTAACATCCACGATAAAATAGAGAAGTTGAAAAGCTTCTAAAATGTTGATGGAGGAAGAACGACGATGGTTCCTAGGACAATAGGGTTACCGTGGGCTTCTCTCTCATGCCAGCGAATTCCTTTTTCACTCAATTTGAGTGGGTTTGGCTTACGCGTGAAATGAACTGCAACAAGAATTTTCTAATACATTATGATTTCACTTTATTTTACACTTTCTCTAACCAAACATCAAAAAGTAAAAAAAGTAATGCATTTCTTTACACTTCATTTTTTTCCTCCAACTAAATAACCTCTAAAGCCTATATGCCTCCCATCAGAAACATATATTAGAATTTAGACCCTTATGACTCCTTATGCTAACAAATCAAAAAATAAACCCTTATAACTCTCAATGCTCAGCACAAATTAGATATTCAAAAAATTTGGCCCTTACGACTGCATGTGCATTTAGCACCATAACATAACTTCCTCTGCACATTAGATCTCCTGAGAACCACACATTTCAAATAGATTAGCACATAATTCATTGTATTATGATAAAAAAAAGTGTAAATAATAAAATCATAGAATTTTCTAATGGCAGACAATATATTCAACTACTGCACATAATTTTACTGGTTCAAAATATCACCATATTATCAGAGATTATACATAACAATATTTTAAAGCTTTAATCATACTATAAGATTATTTTTAGAGCAAAAATTATCTTTTAATCAAATAAAATATCATATTTTTTTAAACTACCCAATATAATTTTTTTGGAAAAATACGTAAATGACCTAAATCAATGTCTGTATAACAAACAAAAAGTTACATGGTAAAAATTTAACAAGTGTAAAGTTATTCTCATTTTTACATTTTAAAAATATAAATTTAGTCCAAAAAATCTCAAAAGTTTAATATTTTATAAATGTAACATAGGCAAAATATAACCTATATTGATTCAAGTAACTTTCATCACTAGGCTAATAATAGAAAATGGACTAGAGTCTCCCAAACCCTCTCTCTCTCTCTCTCTCTCTCTCTCTCTCTCTCTCTCTAATTGACTACTTATTGGGGAAGAAATGAATTTAATATAAAATAAAAATGGTAAAAATGAATATTTTATAAAATTTTGGGTTTGATGACATGGCACCTAATCCAATGCACCGTAGTGCTTCCCAAAGAAAAGCATGGCGTCACAGTGTTGCCACCAGTGCCGCATCACATAATTAATTTAGCTGAAAGATAGATAGCTCAAAGCCGCAGCAGCACTTATCTCGGTGCTGCAATACCCCAGAATTCCAGATTACCTAATCATACACACAATCCCCTAGGACCCGCTCCAAAACAGATTTGGATATTCATATGTATACAAAACATTCCTAGACACATGCAAAAGGTTCAACAACAAAAATTTAGTGAGTTACCTCTTTACAAGCTGGATCAGAACAAGTAAAACAGTGCACTATTTTCGTAGGTGTTACATATATATAGTCATCCTCAAGCAAAGCTATTAATGCCTCATTAGAGATATTGTTAATGGAGCTTTCTAAATGGAGCTAAAATAAGCTATTGCTTACATTGTCTTTCTCTCCACTATGAGAATCTCACCGAACCTCGTTGAGATCAAATTCAAGCCCCAACCTAAGTAACAAACTCATCTCCTAGTCTAACATTGTGCTTGAACATAATGGTTGCACAAAGCACTTGGGCATATATTTTCACTTCCGTCGTATTGATCTCCTTTTGAACTTTTTTTAAGTCCAAATGCATTTGATTTGGTGGTTGATTATGGAGAAATTAGTTATACACTTACTTTATTTATAAGTGGGCATTAATCACTATAGGAAAAATGTAAATTACTGAAAAAAATTTTCACCAGAAATTACTGAGAATTTTCTTATAGATTTCCAGCGGATTTCTAGCAAAATATTTCCGACAAATTTTCTAGCAGATTTTCGATGAAATTTAAAAATTTATGAAAAATGATCATAATAAATATTATAATTTTTTTAAAAAAGAGTAACAAATAAAAAAAGCTTCTAGTTGAATTAAATTAAATCAATAGCTTTAATAATTATTGTTAAGTTAAATTAACTAATTTAATAAATATAATTAAATAGTTTTAAGAAATAAATATTGTCAAATTAAATTAACTTATTTAATATTATATTGTCAAATTAAAGTAAATAAATTTCATTAACCAAATTAAATATTTTTAAATTAAATTAAATAAATAGTTTTAATAATTATTGTAAGGTTAAATAAACATATTTAATAATTTATTGTCAAATTAAATTAACTAAATTAAATATTATTAAATTAAATGAAATAAATAATTTTAATAATTATTGTTAAGTTAATTTTCTAACAATGATATTAGTAATTTAATTCTAACATTAATGCTATCATATAGTTTTCCCTACGCTTCTCCTCCTGAAAAATATTGTTAAATTAATACTTTTAAAATTAAATAATTAAAAATCCAATATTATAAATAGTTTTGAAAATTAAATTAGGTTACAATCCAATGCTAATTGCAATTAGTGGTGCAAACGAGTCAAGTCAAGCTCAAGTCAGGGTGTGTTCGAGCCGAGCTCGACTCGGCAAGAGAAAATGGGCTCGTCGAGCCTATTAACGAGCCCTGCATCTGCGTCGTCCACGTCTGCGATAGCCTTCTACATCAAGTCAGCGCCTCCTGCCTCATTTGCACTGCCTATGTCGTTCGCTTGTGTCATCCGCGCCCGCGTCTGTGTCATCCGCATTTGTCTATGGCTGGCGGTAGCATCTACATCGTCTAAATCTTCTCAAAAACAAGACATGTGGCGGCCTTCACCATAATAAATCTCCGAATAAATGCTCATATTCCCTGCCCCGCCATCCCAAACAAGACTAAGCAGCCAATTCCATCGGCAATCAGACATCCAGCGACACTTCACCGCGAATCTCACCCAAAGCCAATCTCAATCTCACACATTGGTCTCAAGCTCAAGCCCTACGCTATGAACGCATCTTCCCGCGGGTGATTGCCCCGTGTTTTCATTTTCCCGCCGGCTGAAGACCTGCGATTTCAATTTTCCTGCCGTAGTTATGTGAGCTGTTTAATGAGCTCGTGAGTCGAGTAGCAAGGTGTTCGAACTCGAGCTCGTTTATCCGTCGAGCTCAAAATCATGTTCAAGCTCGACTCACGAGCTCGATAAGCTCAACTCGTTGAGCCTATAAACGAGTCGAGCCCGAGCCGGCTTAACTTGGTTGCACCCCTAATGGCAACGTTGCCAACCACAATTCAATATTATTGTTGCTAGCAAGCACTAGTGGTATATAATATCATCTATCATCGCACACCATTAAAGATCGTCGTTACTCTTCTATTGATGCTCGTAATGAAAATTATTTTTCACATCAATCATATGCACTAACTTGCATGGTGACCAAACATCAATTGTTAAATTTAATTCAATCCATTCACAACAACCAAGAATCAATTGTTTAAACGAGCCTAAATAGGTGTCCCCACATAGTACCCTTAAACAAAATCATAGATAGACCAAGCTTTCAATGGAATTACAAGACCTAACACAATTTTGGACCTCATTAGTAAGATCATTCCAATTTTTAGGTAAGGTAGCGCCATCTTGATTTTGAATTTGATTGAACCTTAGAGAACAACTTCTAATTTGACCATGATTTGGACATTCCAACTTGGGACAAGCTAACCAACTTCTTCTCACATTGACTTCTTAGCTTCTTGATATTTTTATTAAATTTACATACAAATAAAAATATAGAAGAATAATGTTAGTTAGCATAATGCTTTTATTTTATTCAACCGAGTTAGGTTTATTCTTAAATTTATACAAGAATTTTTTTTTTATTTTAATTTTTTAGACAGACCTATTATATTAAGAGAAAATAGAAAAAAAAATGTTTTATGAATTGTAAATCTTAGAAGGCAAAGAATAAAATAAAATAAGACAAATAAATCCAAGATATGCAGCTTATCTTGATCTGTTGGGGGAGCTTTGATTATCAGCCAAAAAATCTTAGGTTCAAAACTTACATACATGATGTGTGTTGAGTTCATCTTAGGCTTCGTTTGGGACGGCTTTTTTTCTACTTCTTAAAGCAGCTTTTTAGTACAAATATTTTTAATTTTATATTAAAAAACTGTTTTAAGAAGCAGAAAGAAAGTTGTCCCAAACGAAGTCTTAGGCTTTGTTTGAAACGATTTTTTTGTTGCTTCTTAAAGCAAATTTCTAGTCAAAAAATTTAATCTTTTTACCAAAAAAGCTGATTGAAGAAGCAGCAAAAAAATTGTCCTAAACGAAGCCTTAATTGACTCAAAAGCCCAAAAAAAAAAATCAACCCAAGAAGAGTGCAAACACTGCAGCAAGTCGAAGCGACTAGCCAGTGGCAGCATATGGACCATCCATTTTTATTTCATGTTGAGATCTTCGTGGAACTTAAAAGAGCAAGCTCTAATAAAATTGTTGGCATTTTCAACTATAGGGAAAAGTAACACTAATATTGTTAGGTAACATTATCAATTATTTGATTTGCTATTATTCCGTAATATATAATAATTGAAATAACATTCAAATTTTTATTAGAAGTTTTAGGTTGTTGATCGTATTCGAAGTCTCACTTGTACGAAAAATTATTACGTCCGGTCAATTCTGAACGTATCTGAATGTATACCGAGTAATACTGAGTGCTCAATACCAAATTTCAAGTGATGTGGCACATGGTTATTAGTCTATGAATGCATTCGGAGACCGGAAGTCAAAGCTCCAATTGCACAATGGAAGTCAAAGCTCATATTGCAATTTAACAATTATTTTATAAAAAATTCTTAAATTTATATTTATATTAATAAAAATATTAACTTATATACTATAAATGACATCTCTTATGCCAACAAGACTGCATGATGTATCAAAGACTAAAAAGAATAACACAGATAATTATTTTATAAAAATTTCTTAATTTTCATTATTTGATCAAAATACCGCACAAAATCTAGATAATATGCGTACAATTTTCTCCAAAAATTTTATAAAACATTCTTAGCAGTATTCAACTCACCCTCCCTATGTATTGAGATGAGTTAATCATTTTTCCATTTTAATGAAAACTTTCTCATATCTGTTGTACTATGGCTTCATTTGGATGACTTTCTTATTATTTTTTAAAATAATTTTTTAGTACAAAAATTTTAAGAAAACCTTCTTATATAGTTTTTTAGTACTAAAAAACTGGCTAAAAAAAGTCGGAAAGTCATTCCAAACGAAACCTAAATCTCTAAATTAATATAATATATAATTAATCAATCAAATTTTATATTATACTCATTATAAAAACATACTAATTATAAAAAATACTAATTACTTCAAAATTCATCCTGAATAACTATTAAATCAAAATATCTAAATATTATTACTGAAGTTTTCAAACTGCAATGACTTTTTTTTAAAGAAATATAATATTAATTAGAGTTAATGATGGGTGTCAACTAATCCAATGGGTAAGATCCTTCGAAAGCTATTACCAAGTAAAATGTGAAGGGATTTGCAAAACTCCAAAATTTATGTTTTAACTACATTAAATAAACACTTGAATCAATTGATTTTAAAAGGTGTTGCTATGCTACACAATTTCCCCTAGCAGTCGCCTATCTATCACCGCCGCCATTACAACCCACCAGAAATTATTCTGTGCGGACTCCGAACGTATTTCTACATCCGGGGACCAACCAATAATGAGCCATGTCAACAATACCGAGCACGGTACCGAGCGATACCAAGCCGCGGTACCAAGCAATACAGAGCGGCATTCGGTGCCCGCACAGAATAATTTCTCCCCACCCACCCTTATTCAACGCCTTGTAGTCCATGCAAAACCTCAACTCCCATCCTTTTTCTTAACTAGTAAGACCGGACTAAAACAAGGACTCACACTAGACCTGATAATCCCTGCTGCCAACACCCTCCCTCATCCATATTTCAATATCCAATCGAACTCCTAAGTTCCTAAAATGCATACATTTCAATTCATTTGTATTTCTAAAGTACATAATACATTTAATAAACATTCGAACACACAATCCTTTAAGCAATTCAAATAATTTTCACCCATCTACCTCAAAACAAACTATAGACCATAATGGAGGTGGACCTGCTCAACGTCAGAGCAAAATCCTTTAAGAGATTTGCAATTTAAAACTTTAGCAATGTCATTTATTGTGCCCAACGCTTATTTCCTTTCTCAACCCACATGTAGCTCCAGGCATTTGAAACTAGCTATAAATGCCACTAAAGAAAAAAAAAGACCTAAGTTAAGTTTCCAAAGTCATCAAAGCTGCAAAGCACTTTTTGGACCAAACGGTTAAAAGAATTTTAGCAAACAACAAAAGCTATGCCAATACAGCAGTGATTCCTTTGCTATGATCGCTTACTTCTATTAGTCTTCACAGATTATACCACTCTTCATTTAATTTCTTTTGATATCATACCAGAACAAAAATGTCAGAGAAGCAAGCTGTTGAAACTTTAATGTAAGGGACATTATTCAGAGAGGAAGTTGTCCTTGTTTGCTACAAGTAAATGAAGAGCAGTGAGCAGCTTAAGGGGCTGGTGGGATGGATGGGAGAGAGAAGCCATTACAGAATTCTGGAGCTGATGAAGCAGAATGAGGAACTGATGGATGAGGATCAGGTTTCTCAAAGCAATGCTCTTGAATGAGAGGCTGGATCTTATGGTTCATGGTTGCCAAAAATATGCCATGTAGGAGGCAAGCATGGATTTGTAAGAGGTTGGCAAATTATTCTGTGCGGACACTGAATGACGTCTAGAGCCCAATGAAAATACGCCACGCACCCCCTACTTGGTACCGCGGCTTGGTATTGCTCGGTACCGAACTCGGTACTGGATGACATGACTGCATCTAATTCGCCTCTGGACAGTAAGCTGTGTCTGGTGTCCGCACAAAATAATCTCTCCTTCATTTGGCAGGTGAAAAATATTAAATTTGTAATTCGGTCTTACAAATTTTCTTTAGTGATTAAGGTATCATTTGAGACAGCTTTCATAGTGTTTTCTAAAATAAATTTTTTAGTACAAAAATTTTTAGTTCTACAAATTTTTATATTAGAAATTCCTTAAGAAAATAATAAGAAAGTTGTTTCAAATGAAGTCTAAAACGTTTGTTTTAAATATGAATCTATTCGAACAGAATCTTCAACTATTTCAAATAAAAAAACATTGGTCTTAAAATTTGTTGTCTAACTATTCATTTAAACAATAAATTGATTGTCATGAAAAAAAAAATTATACAAAATAAAACATATTTTGACCCAATAATGTGAAAATATTGTGGATCTCCTTAATGGACTTCTATCAAAACTAAGCTCTCAATAATCCTAGATGATACTTGAACTTAACATCACAAAAGAATAGCTTCATTGATATAAAGAGTGGACGTGCAACTGAATCTTTGTATCCTCAAGGTATTTCTCCCTATAATCCAAATGCTGAAAGTTCATAATCTGGCACTGAGACAAGCTGTGCAATATAAGATAAATATCATCTACAATAACAATACCTTCGAAATGTGGCTCATTTTATTCCAAAACTTAATCTACAAGTAAGAAGCCAACTCTTTTGTACTTACTGAGATCATGATGCTCAATACTGACGATGATGATGAAATTAAAGCAACTCTGCTAAAAGTTGCAACTTGCAACACATAATTCACTCAGGTTTCGTTTGGGACGGCTGTTTTACTGCTTCTTAAAGCAGCTTTCTAGTACAAAAATTTAAATTTTTGAACTAAAAAACTTTTAAAAAACAGTAAGAAAGCCGACCCAAACGAAGCCTAAATCTATTGACCTTCATGAGAATCAATATACCTTTACAAAATTTAAGGACTTTCCCATCTCCTGAAAACCTCCATCCTACTTTAGCTAATAATAATCAAAGCTATCATATTCTTCCCGAGACCTAATCCAGCTCTACCAATGTTTCCGTCATTATCATGTTTCTTCAACTTCACCATTCCAAAACCAAGTATCTACCAACATTATTTTTCATATAAACTTTGCCACAAACATATGGCTCAGAAGTGAAAAATCTTTATAAGGGCTAGCATATCACAAATAAGTTTAATCTTAAATCCACTAACCGTTGCATCTATATCTAATAGCTACCAGAAGAGCATAATCTAATCCAAACTTATCCAATATGTAACTAAACTCATATTTGCTAGCATTTCCTCAATATAGTTTTCAATGGCAAGTTGTTCCTTCCTCTTCAAAGCATGACAATCTTTTTTTATGTACAACTTTTCACTTGCAAAAAAAAAGTTGTCTTAGAACCAATCATGAAAATTACTTCTGCTATGCTTAAAGAAAAGCCCTTCTTAAAAGGTTTTTGATTGGAAGTACTTGAAGATTTCAAGTAAAACCTAACACTATTGGTCAAAACAGTAAAAACAGTCCACAAATCCAATGAAAAACAGCAAAAACAGTAATTTATTGGAAAATCTGAGGGGGAACACTTGAAATTCACTTGTAGAAGAAGAAAAACAGCAAAATACAATTGATCATCTATTCGAGAGGAGGATCGATCTCTCACAAATCTCTAGATGCTCTAGAGCCTAAAAGAAAACCTAAATCTACGAGATCTCAAATTTCAGCCAAATTCAAGATGCCCTAACCCTAGGAAAACAAACTATTTAATGCATACAATCTAAAAGGAAATATCTAAGCAGTCCATACATTCAAATTTCCCTCCCAAAACCCTCAAAAATCCTTCCTAAAATGTTTGGTTGGCTCTTGCGGTCCGAACGGAATACCGAAGAGGCAGAAATCTTCCGCCTTTGTTGCGCTTGGCCGGCCCCGTGTAGACCGGCTGGACCGATCTAACAATACTCCCCTCCCAAAGATCGACCTTGTCCGTAAGGTGGGAAGATTACACCCTCCTCCATTCCTTCTTCATCACAAATAGTAAGAACCTGAAGAGTTCAGTCCTTACATCTATCCCCGGCGTATACCACTTGTCACATCTGAAACAGAGCCCCTTCGCCCTCTTCTCCTATAATTCCGTCTCTGTGAGCTTCTTGAAGTTGTCCCAGACCTTCCTCCTTCAGGCTTTTCCTTCGATGTCCCCCGAATAGTATCCAGTACTGGCTCCTTGGATTTCAATAAGATGGTGGTTATCCTATACGGGCCTCCTGAGCTATTGCCTCTTGTCTCTCTCTCCAGATGTCTCTGATCTTCTACCAATTGAGCTAGCTCCATAGCCTCTCCTAAGTCATGAGGTCTCATTACTCTAACTGCTGCCAAGATCTCTAATAGCGATTCCTTCATGAAGTTCCCCCCTAGCACTGTCTCAGAAAGCGGTCCAATCGACTAGCAAGGTACTTGAACCTCTCCTGGTATTCTATCATTGAACCATCCTGCGTTAAGGTGAAGAACTGCTCGTAGAAATCTCCTTCCCTACCGATTCGGAAACGTTCTATCAAACAATCCGTGAACTCCCTCCAACTCCGTATAGGTCGGCGCATGTCCCTCCATTGGTACCAAGCCAAAGCTTTCCCTTCTAAACATAGGCCTGCTGCCGTCAGTCTCTCCTCCTCCGTCAACCCATTGACGGCAAAATATCTTTCAACCTTATAGATCCACCCGTGCGCATCCTCCCTCTCAAAGATTAGCATCTTCAATTTCCTCACCCTCAAATCGCCTTTGTTTCTCTGTTCCCTCCATAATTTTCCATTCTCCAAGGAGGTGGTTCCCCCAAGTGTCCCAATCATCCCTTCTACGTTCATACCCAAGCCTTTCATCAAATTTTCACATTCTCCTTTCAAATTCAACACCCCTTGGAATGTAATGAACCTCTCTCCTTTGAAATTCAGCCCCCCTTCGGTCATAATTATTTATTTCCCTATCAAAATCCACCCCTTTCCTCCTAAATTTAGCACCCCTTCGTTCTTGCCCTCCCTCATCACACCTCTCCTTATACCCTCTACCCGGCTCTTCCCTAGGAATAGGCTCTAGGGAAGGTATTCTCTCTTCTCTCTTTCGAGTCTCTACCTCTTGATCTTCCTTGTGACTTATTGGCTTAGAGTTTTCTCCACATTCCTGGTTGTCGGTGACCTCCCTTACCTCCGACGAGATTTGCTTACTTTGGCTCTCGAGCACTTTCTTCAACATCTCTCCCAGGATGAAAAAATTTGAATCGATCTTATCATGGATGACTGAAATTTCTACTTTTTTAATCTAAAACTTGAGTTAATAAATCTGAAATTTCAAATTTCATTTGTATGATCTCCCCTTCGAGGCGTTACTCCAACGCATCTACTTCCTTGGCCGCCATCGATACACGAATTTTTATTGGAGTAAAAATCTGAAATTTAATTCCAAAAAACAGCAAACCCTCTTCCTCCGGCCCAAAAACAACTGCCGAAATTTACAAAAATAGCCCCCAAAAGGTCCCAAAATTTGCTCTGATACCAATTTTATAGAAAGTACTTGAAGATTTCAAGTAAAACCTAACACTATTGGTCAAAACAGCAAAAACAGTCCACAACTCAAATGAAAAACATCAAAAACAGTAATTTTATTGAAAAATCCGAGGGAAAGCACTTGAAATTCACTAGTAGAAGAAGAAAAACAACAAGATACAATTGATCCTCTATTCGAGAGGAGGATCGATCTCTCCCAAATCTCTAGACGCCTCTAAAGCCCAAAAGAAAACCTATATCTAAGATATTTAAAATTTCATCCAAATTCAAGATGCCCTGACCCTAGGAAAATAAACTATTAAATGCATACAATCCAAAAGGAAATCTCTAAACAATCCCTATATTCAAATTTCCCTCCCAAAACCCTCAAAAATCCTTCCTAAAATGTTCGGTTTGCTCTTGTGGTCCGAACGGAATACCGAAGAGAAGGAAATCTTCCGTCTCTGTTGCGCTAGGCCGACCCCGTGTGGACCGGTTGGACCGGTCTAACAGTTTCTTTAGGTGTGAAGTCTAAATTCCCTTGAATCCTCTTGGATAAGGTTTGATTTTAGTTTTTCAAATTAATGGCTACCAAATTCAAAATCCACTCGCACTTAATTTTTTAAGACTGGTGGATATTAAACTCATGATTCATTGAAACTTTATTTGTCAAGATTGATAACTACCAAACTTTAGATTCATTCACACTGTATATTTCATACCTACCACATCATATTGCTCTATAAAAAGGGGAGAAATTAATGATTATAAACATCCACAATACAAGTAAATAAATAGAAGGGGGGGGGGAAGAAAGGGGAGAGAGAAGTGCAAACCCAAAGAGGAATGAGATTCAGGTGCTTGCAAGAGGGATAACTACTCTTCAAGAAGAAGAATGTACTGCCAGTTTTGGTTCCATAAAAAAAATGAGCTTTTGATTGGATTCCTATGACATAGAAGAGGAATAATAGCAGTGGAAACATCATCAATTTCTCCACACTCAGCCTTCTACTTGGCAGCATGTGGTTGCATTTAATCACAAATTTTGATGAAAGTCCTATAATAGAGAAGGTGAGTAATAGCTGTAGCAACATAATCTCTTTCTCCCGTCAAACCTTTACTTTTACAGTAGTATCTGTTCATGTCTTAAAGATAAAGTGATATCTTTATTCTTATTTATATAAAGTAAAATCTCTCCGTGCATCTTATTTAAAGCTCAATGGATTATTTGATCTTTGTATGATTAGAAATGTAGGTGAATCTCATATATCCATATAAACTTGTATCGTGTGATTGTGATCTTTAAGTATGTTTGTTAATCATATTTATTTGATCTTACTTCAAGTTGTATTACCATCCTAAAAATTGGTATCAAAGCAAGGTTATGAGTACTATTTCAAAGAGCTTTGGACTTAAAAATTAAAATGCAAGGTGTTCTAATCCAACAAAATCTTGAAAAAGCACTAATGGAGCATTCGAAGATGCCTAAAATGAGTGAAGAAAACAAACAAATTGATAACATAGTTACCTTATATATATATATATATATAATAACTGACACTGCAGTTCTGCTTAATATAGAGACACAGAGTGGTCAATCTTATTTGCATACAAGAAACAAAGACCAAGAGGGAATGGAAGATGCGGTCCTCTTCAAAAAGGGAAATCAAAGGCAAGGCAAGCATAACTAGCAACAACGAGGCACGAGGGCTTAAATACGTGCAAGAGACAAAGCTTATGTAAGACCATATCAAATGATGAGAGCAAATAGTTTTCTAGTATAAAAATAATAATAATTAAAAATTCATTTAAAATATTGTAAGGTTGTGTCATAAGAATGTGATAATTACAATGTTGACTATGAAATGTAACTCATATAATCATGTATGTAAATACAAAAAGCATGAAAATTAATTATAAACTAACATACAATATTCTTCACCAGAAACCCAAGCACTATGATGAATAATCATTATAGCATTCAAACATTCATGAAGCATGGCAATTTCATTTATGGTCAAAATGCAATTTATGCATATCACCATAAATACATAACATCCAAGGGTAATATAAAAAAGCCTAGAAGCTTACTAAGAGCACCATTAATGTCTGTAGAAGAGAAACTTATGGAAAGAGTCTACTAATGTGCAATTTGAATTCAACATGCATGAGAATGTGATAATTACAATGTTGTCTATGAAATGTAACTCATATAATCATGTATGCAAGTACAAAAAGCATGTAGATTAATTATAAACTAACATACAATATTCTTCACCAGAACCCCAAGCACTATGATGAATAATATTATAGCATTCAAACATTCATGAGGCATGGCAATTTCATTTATTGAACATGCAATTTATGCATATCACCATAAATACATAACATCCAAGGGTAATATAAAAAAGTCTAGAAGCTTACTAAGAGCACCATTAATGTCTGTAGAAGAGAAACTTAAGTAGAGAGTCTACTAATGTGCAATTTGAATTCAACATGCATGAGAATTTTAGGAGGTAAATTTAAAAATCTAGAAACAATGGAAAACTACTTTCATGTTGAACAATTTCCAAGGGAAGAATATAAACATGTGCTTCCTCATATGCATACAATCAAGCTCTTGCTCAAATTCAAACTCAAGTTTGGTTTCAAATTCACATTTTTATTTTGTTTAAGACTTATGCTCGTGCACTAGTGAAGGTTTTAGACTTAAGCTCAAATCAAAGGTCAGTCGGCATCTGATAATTTTTTTTGAACTTAAGATCAACATCAAGAGGAGGTTCATAAACTACAATATCCTTAGATGTTTCCATTCTGCATTTGATATCATGCTTGATTAAGAAAATCGGGGCTAATAGGTTTTATAGGGTTAGTAGAAAATTTTGCCTGAGGGAAGCAAGTCCCAAGACGTCAGAGTAAAAAGGTATCTGAGATACTGCTCAAACTTTGGCTCTACATAGTTATGAAAAAAGAAAAAAAAAATTCAAATCTCTTGGTAGTTATTACCTAGTGATTCATGATTCGTACCTTTAAAATTTTCAATCACACTCATTTTCTTATCTAAGTTGTATAAATTGATCATACAACCGGGTATATGCTCTATATCAACCCACCTATTAGTGACAAGATTTAGCGTCTTTAGTCATATTCAGCATGCCCAAATAATTAAGATAGTAAAGATAAGGCCAATGTGATGGAATCATAATCAATATCTATTAAGACACTTTGATTGCACCTAAAAGTTTCATCTCAATAAATCTAAAAACCAAATATGATGAACAACTAAAAGAAGCTTTCTGAATCACTACACCTATTCATTTAACGGGCAGCTTCTCCTCTTATAACTTCTCCTCAACTTCCCGTGATTGCTTATTATTCTTGACTTCCCAGTTCTTGCCTTCCTCCATCTTTGTCATGATTCACAACTCTACAACTCCCTTTATGCCTTATGTTGTGATCGAATGCGGCACTAGTAGCTTTTTGAGCGATCAGGTATGTGTGACTTCTGCAGCTTTTCGAGACATTTGTGGTAGCTTTCTGTTGCAATATTTGACGATTCCTACAACTAGTCTTCTTTAGCTTCCATTATCAAAATTTGTTTGGTAATAATTTGTGATTTTGAGGGGTTGCTTGCTTATAAATAGTAGTCTTGGGTCTATATAAAAACAAATTTGTTATAGATGGAAGTGCTATTCCGTCAACTTACTAAAAGTTAATTCCTATGTCAAGTGAGAGGCTTAAGATTTTTTGGAGAGTTTTTCTCCTTATAGAAGTATGTGGTTTGATTCTTCCATTTTGAGAACTTTCATTCAACTTTTCATTCCCTTCCCAAATATTTCTTATTGGATTGATTATGGAATTATTTTTAGTTAAATGAAGATGAGGTGTTGAACTTAGGGAAGCCTAGTCTTCTTAAAAAGTATATTTTTAAGCTTTTTTCAAAAAATAATTCAAGCATCCATAATTTGCAGTATTTCAACTAACATGCATTGCATTATAAACAAATTAAAAATTAAAATTGCATTAGTTCTAAAAGCATACTATCATTCATAAGTATAGAGCTACTTAGGATTTTATCTAGATATCGGCCCTGATTTCCAAAAAACTTAAATAGCTTGCCCATCTTTTATAAGGCTGGACAGTATGGTTTTGAGACTACTAGATAGTTTAGCTGGCTTTCTTTTTCAGGTAAAATATAAGTCCAGATTGCACTTCTTTCGATAGGTTCGGATTACTGCATTATAGTACCCAACTTAGATCTAGGTTTCGAGGCAGATCAAAAAATAATAAGTTCTCACCCTCTGAAAAAATAATCCACCTTTCTAATAAAATGCCAACTTAAATAATAAATCCTCTCTTAAAATATAAAGTCTAACATAGGATAGATTAGGGTTGCCTCTGAGCTTCTCAGAATCCGGCATCTCCTACTTTTCCTCCTTTGACCCACTAATAACTGCTCAACATTGAGTTATCTAGATATCGTCCCTGATTTCCAAAAAACTTAAATAGCTTGCCCATCTTTTATAAGACTGGACAGTATGGTTTTGAGACTATTAAATGTTGAAACTTGTTAATTATGAATTAGGTTGTTAGACCTAAGCTTATGTCCCAAAAGGCTAACCAAGAGGGGGGGGAATTGGTAATTTAAAAAATTCTTCCTCTTTAAACCGATTAAAGTTTTAGTGAAATTTTAAAATAATTTTTCAACCACAGATCAACACAAAAGCAGTAAAGTAAAAAACAACTAAAAATAAAAAGAAACAAGATTTATAGTGGTTCGGTCAAACATGACCTACATCCACTCCCTGAAGTCTCCCACTTCAGGTATCGCACTATTACCACAAGTGTCTCTCCTTTTGCCCCCACAGCAAGGCGGAGAAGCCTTCACAAAAATTCTCTTCCACCACTACCCAGTGCGGCAGAGAACCGTCATCCTTTTACACCCTCCAAGTGTCGGCAGAGAACTATCGGTTGTTCACACTCTCCAAGTGTAGGCAGAGAACCTTTGTCCTTTCACACTCTCCAAGTGTAGGAAGAGAACATTTGTCCTTTCACACTCCTCGAGTGTCAACAGAGAACCGGATCTTCTTGAAAGATCTTCTCAAGAGAAATCTAGAAGGATAAGAGAAAAGAGTGAGGTAATCACAATTCACAAACGGAGATTCTTACCTTTAAGTAACCAAGTGAACCCTTCACGCTCCAGTAGTAAGAACTTTCCTTCAAACACTCTCTCACACTATCTCCTTCAATCTCCCTTTAGTATGCACGAAGACCAAAAGACAAAAAGATTTTAAGACAGTCAAAACTAGACCTTTTATAGAAAAGACACGAAAAACTGTCAAAAAACTGCAATTTTCAATTTCTGACCGTCCACGATCGTCTCGTATGATCCAATTTCGTACGTACGAACAGTGTAAAAACTATTACTTACGAACAATATATAAATCAGTACGAACTACCTTCGTACCCGATAATCGTCCCGTACGAACTAAATTTGTTTGGTGCGAACAGTTATTCCTAAGGTTCGTTGGTATGAAAATCCAGCACGAATTTCAAGTCTCCAGAATAGAGAAGCTCGTCCTGGGACGAACCATAAATATCGTCTGGACGAATAGTCATTTTGGCCAATCCAGAACCATCGTCCTGGGACGAACTATAATTATCGTCTGGACGAACCCATCCAGAGAGCACCGTCCAGGGACGCACGATAAATATCGTTCGAACAAACGCATCCAGAGCCCATCGTCCTGGGACGAATGAAAAACATTATCTGGATGAATAGTTCATTTTGGAGAATATAAATCCATTTGTCCTAGGATGAACCATAAATTTCATCCGGACGAACGCATCCGGAGAGCATCGTCCTGGAACGAATGATAATTATCGTTTGAACGAACATGTCCAGAGCCCATCATCCTGGGACAAATGAAAAACATCATCTGGATGAATAGTACTTGGAAAAGAATTTTGGCACTCTCTATTCATTATTTCGCTCATTCGAGAGTTTTAACTGACCAGATCGTCTCATACGAACATGATTCGTGCGATACGATCAGTTTCAAAAATTATGAATTTTAAAGCTCTCCCCCGGTGTGTGTGCGCTAAGTTACTCAATTACAATTACACTCTCTCAGACTCAATAAAATTAAAAATACATACTTCAATTTACGAAATATGCTAAGCTGAACTTGATTTGAAGTCTTCAATAATCTGGAGTATGATTTTCCTGAAATGTTAGTACACACAAGGTCAAAAATAATTCTTCCAAAATGTGTTAAGAGAAGATAATAATCAAAACAATAATATTTAGAATCATCAAAACATACAAGTTGCAAGAATGTAAAACATGCAAAGCTAAGTAGAAACTCTCTCAACAAACTCCCCATTTTTTATGATGGCAAAATAATTATTGTTTGTGTATAGTTGAAAGTCATAAGTTTCTCCTAAACTCCCCCTGAATGAATAAGCATGTGAGAATAAGGGGCATGATTGTTGAACTAATCACAATTTTTTAATTTTCAAGTTTTTTACACACACAAAAACAATCACACTGAAATCTCAAAACAAATAAAATACAAACACAAAAACTCACAAAAAATACGAACAACACATCAAAATAGTTCAGCTCAAAAACACTTCAAATAATATTTCTTCCCCTTTTTGACAAGAACAAAAAGAGAAGAAAGAAACCAAAACAATTCAAAAATGTAAGGAGTCATATGAGAAGCCGATAATAGTTGATCCTGAAAGAGATTGAGTTATTTATGTAAATAAAAATAAAATGTCATTAGAGAAAAAGAAAGATTCATATAATTTAAGTATACATGTAACATAAATAAAAAAATATATCATTGTAGAATAGAGGCTCTTCAAGATGAGACACATCAGGATCAACTAATTCATACTTCTTATCAAGAATATAAGCCACAAGGTGTCCTAGAGCAATGTTCTTCTTTCTCTTATGGGATACATGGCCAATTTCAGAAAGCCTATAAAGATAGTCAAGAATGAGTTGTGCTTCGACAATGGGTTGACCAATAAGAATCAAATAAGTGACAGTGGAAAGAAGAGAAGTGATATTAATTCTATCACCAGCTTTTGGAATGATGGAAGTTCTAAGCACATGCTGGATGATTCTAGCATCTTGATGTAGAGTATTTACTTTGGGCAAATGGCATTTTTGTCTAATTCCTCTAAGCACCCGGTTAATCTCAGTCCAATCAAAAGTTGTAGAAGAAGTCAAAGTGTGGGCTCGTATTCCTTCAATCCTTAAGTTTAAGAAAGCTCCCAGATCCTACTTGGTTGTTTCTACATTCTTTCCTAGAACAAAGGATCTAATCCTATCATGATCAGAGTTAAAGGTCATGTTCACTAGGAAATAATGAAATGTAGAAATATTAAAAGAGTAAATCAGAGTAAGGATAAACTCAAATTGAGTGGAAGCAAAGAGAGGCAGTATCCGATAAACTGTATTCTCTTGAATCAAAACTTTGGACGGAGTCTATTTTACAGATACAAATCTAGGGAAAGATTCTTCTTTTTTCTTAGAAAGAAATTTTTTACTGGCATTCCTAGGTCCCTTGGTGAGTTCCTTAGCGTTAGGGTACCCTCTTGCTTGAACTAGCCATAGAGAAGATCAAAGGGAATAGAAGATTGAAAAGGGTTTTGAAGTGAATGAAATTTGAGTTCTAAACCTTTCCAATTTAAAGAAAAAACGACCCTTCGTACAGGCAAAAATTGGTTCGTCCCGTACAATATTTTGTTCGTACATACAAATGAAAATTTCGTATGTACGACTGCATGCGTTAGAAATGAAACGACTTTTTGTAATCATACGAGTTACAAGGCGTCCTTTCGTACAGACTTTTTGACCAGATGATCGTACATACGAACAGGTGTTCGTCCGGGACGATCGATTATTTAAGATCATTTTTATGATGGTTTGAATCGTCCCCCACTTAGAGTGACATGTGGGTCGTATGTATGAACTTCAAGTTCGTACGTATGATCAGAAATTAAAATTTATCCTTATCCGTATAACCGTCTAGATGCGTACATACAATTGAATACACATCGTCCAGACGATCTTGACGATCGTACAGACGAACTGAATTGAAATTTGAAAAACTGCATGCAAACCATTCAACTCAACAATTAAAACGCTACAGGATTCATCCTGTACGAAAATATTTTTGTGCAAACGAATGTCACACTTAGAAATTTTCATACCATTGCTCAAAAACATGAATTTTGATGTGAGAGTACAAAAAACAAACAGACATGAAATTGCAAAAACAAACACGAACGAAAACTGAAAAGAAAAATACATATGGAAAATCACAAAACACATTCAATGTTGCAGAAACCTTTATTTAAGCATTCAAATCAATCACATCAAGCATTGTTCTTAATGTACTGAAAGTATCAAAGGCTAATGATTTAGTAAAAATGTCTGCAAGTTGATTTTCAGTTGAAACATAATTGAGTTCAATTTCTTCTTTGGATACATGATCCCTTATGAAATGATGTCTGATGTCTATATGTTTGGTTCTTGAATGTTGAATAGGATTTTTAGAAATACAAATGACACTAGTGTTATCACAATAAATATGAATAGTGCCTATTGTTAATCTTAAATCAATCAACTGTTGTTTCAACCAAAGTACTTGTGCCACACAACTTTCTAAGGCAATGTATTTAGCTTCAGTAGTAGATAGGGCTACAGAATTCTGTTTTCTACTGGACCAAGAAACTAAAGAATTTTCAATAAATTAACATGTTCCAAAAGTACTCTTTCTATCAACCCTACAAACTGTAAAGTCAGAATCTGAATATCCAATTATTCAAATGAAGAACTAAACTTAGGATATCAAATCCCTAAGTTTTAAGTTTCCAAAAGATATCTCAAAATCCTTTTTACTGCTGTCAAATGTGACTCTTTTGGATCTGATTGAAATATAGCACATAAACAAACACTAAACATGATATCGGGTCGGCTAGCTGTCAAGTAAAGCAAAGATCCAATTATTTCCCTAAATTTCTTTCGATCAACAGATTTTTCTTTAGGGTCCTTATCCAACTGAACTGAGGAACTCATAGGTGTACTAACAGGTTTAGCATTGTCCATTTCATATTTTTTGAGGATGTCCTTAATATACTTTGACTGACTAAGAAATGTACCCTCCTCAATTTGCTTAATGCTAAAACCTAGAAAATAACTCAAATCTCCCATTATACTCATCTCAAATTCACTACTCATTATTTTAGAAAAATTATCACAAAGATTTTTATTTAAAAATCCAAAGATGATATCATCAATATAAATTTGTATAATGAGTATATCCTCTCCTAATTTCTTCAAAAAGAGAATTATGTACACACTTCCTTTTTCAAAAGATCTCTCAAGTATGAAGGTGATCAACCTCTCATACCAAGTCCTAGGTGTCTGTTTCAATCCATATAATATCTTTTTTAATTTGAAAATATGATTTGGATATTTAGAATTTTCAAAGCCTGAAAGTTGTTCCACATAAACATTCTCTTGAATCACCCCATTTAAAAATGCACTTTTAACAGCCATTTGATATAATTTAAATTCTCTAAAATAGGCAAAGGCTAACAAAACTCTAATTGCTTCAAGTCTGGCTACAAGGATAAAAATCTCCTCAAAATCAATTTTCTTCAATCTGATTATATCCATTAGACACCAATCTAACCTTATTTCTAATCACTACTCCTGAGTCATTCATTTTATTCTTGAATATCCACTTAATTTCAACTACACTTTGATCCTTTAGCCTTGCAGTTAATTTCCAAACTTCATTTCTTATAAATTAATTTAATTCTTCTTGCATAGTCAATATCCAAAATTCATCCGAAAGTGCTTGATCAATATTTATGGGTTCTATCATTGAAATAAATGCTGAATGATTGACTTCTTTGTTCAGTCCACGCCTAGTCCTAACACCCTTACTAGATTCACCTATAATCAATTCCTTTAGGTGGTTTTTAGAAAATCTCAAATCTCTAGACATATTGGACTGAAAAGACGACTTCACCTGTTTTCCTAATTGACAAGCATCACAAAGGTGGTCCTTAATAAAGTCTAATTTTGGTATACCTCTCACTAAGTTCTTTTGGGTAATCCTCCTAAGATTTTTCATACTAGAGTGACAAAGTCTTTTATGTCAAAGCCATGACTCATCAGAAATAGTTTTTAAATAAAAAGGAGTTTTGATACAATTCAAGTCTAGCATATGCATATTATTTACCCGTATACTATGCAAAATATCATTACCATTTAGGCTTAATATGCAGCTAGCAGGAAAAAATTTAACACAGTATCCTTTATCACATAGCAGTCTAATACTTAACAGATTATGCTATAAGCCTTCTACAAGTAGTACATTCTCAATAAAAAAAGTTTTTAAGATTTCCAATCATACCTGATCCAACCACCTTCCTTGTGGTGTTATCTTCAAGTGTAACCCTGCCTCTACTCCTGGCTTCCAGCGATATAAAATATGCAGTATCTCCAGTCATATGCTTTGAGCAACCACTGTCCAGGTATCATATGCTCTCACGAGACCTTGTGTGAAAGTGATTCTGCAAAATCATCAAACATTAGACCTGGGAACCCAAACAAGTTTAGGTTCACCTTTTTGCAAATTATAAATAGATGCATGTATGTTATGTCTAGATTTATGCATCTTAGACTTCCACACCAAATAAGTTTTTCTATTTAATATACAGGTGTGTGCTATATGTCCAAACAATCCACAATTAAAATATTTGACTCCAGAAAATGTGTTTCTTAATCTTCTATAATTTTTCTGTTTATTAATGGATCACATAAATTTATGATACAAAATAGGATTAGTGAAATCTTCAATTCTTGGGGTTATCCTATTATTCTCGAGAGCTTTTATCTTTAGTTTATAAAATGAATTCATATCTTTCAATATACGATTTGTATAATTTATCCGATAGTTTTTGCTCTCAGATTCATCCTTAAAATCTTTAAATTCTTTTTCAAGTTCTGCATAGAATGATTTTAAATTTTCATAGTTCTTATTCAAATCGTCAAACTCATCAAGTAATTTTATGTGGTTGTTATCAATTAAAGTATGATCTTTCCTAAGGATCTCTTGTTCTCTTTGCAATTCTTGTAACTCTAAGTTCAGACTAGCATGCATTTTCTTTAATTTCAAATATGCAACATGTATGCGTTCAGAGATTTCTAAAAGTTTATTATAAGTCAAGTCACATACCTCTTCTTGATCTGACTGTTCAAGATTATCGGCCATTAAGCACAGATTGGTGACTTTCTCTTCCTTCTCAGTCTCTGATGAGTCTGAAGCTGAGTCCGCCCAAAAAGCTTTTTAGAATTTCTTCTTGCCCTTATTCACTATTAGTTTCTCCTCTACCTTCTCCTTGCTAGGAGTGGCTTTGAGTTTTGGGCAGTCTGACTTAATATGTCCAGGTTTCCTGTACTCATAGCAAATAACATCATTTGAAACCTTAACATTCCTATTGAATTTATCTCGATTCCATTGCTGGCGTCTCTTTTGCTTCCTCTTCAAAAAACTTATGAACTGTCTAGTCATTAGTGTGATAGATCACTCTCCGACTCCACTTTCAATGCTATGTTCTTCCCCCTTCGTGGTTCACCTGCATCAATCTTTCTTTGACTCACTCCTTACTCGTAAGAAATTAGTGATCTAAGAAGATTGTCAATAGAGTAAACATTTAAATCTTTAGACTATGTAATCGCAGTTATTTTTGCATCATATGTAGTAGGCAAACAACAAAGTATTTTATTAATCATTTCAGCATTCGTTAGTTCCCTACTCAATGCATATTAAGAGGTGACTATTTGTGTGAATCTTGTGTACATGTCAAAAATGGATTCATTAGGTCTCATGCGAAATAATTCATAGTCATGCAACAAGATATTAAGTCTGGATTGTTTAACTTCATTAGTCCCTTCATATGTTATACAAAGTCTATCCCATATGTCATTTCTATTCTTGCAAGTGGAAACCTGCATGTAATCTTCTGACTTAAGTGCACAAAAGAAACTATTTAAATATTTAACATTTAATTGTGCTAAGTTATGTTCTTTTACTGTCCAGTCCACAAAGGGTATTTCTACTCTAATGCCATCAACTAGTCTAATTAGTTTTATATACTCTTTTGTAATAAAATCCACATGCAATAATCAAGTGATTGTAAAAATATAGACATGCGTGTTTTCCAAAACTCAAAAGGGATATTATCAAACAAAGGAGGTCTTGTGATCGAATATCCTTCAGGTATATTTTAGTTTCCGAATGTAGCCATGGTCGTTAATAAAAAAGTAGTTTAAACTTTTAGTTTTGAAACAAAGCTCTGATACCACTTGTTGAAACTTGTTAATTATGAATTAGGTTGTTAGACCTAAGCTTATGTCCCAAAAGGCTAACTAAGAGGGGGTGAATTGGTAATTTAAAAAATTATTTCTCTTTAAACCGATTAAAGTTTTAGTGAAATTTTAAAACAATTTTTCAACCACAGATCAACACAAAAACAGTAAAGTAAAAAACAACAGAAAATAAAAAGACACAAAATTTCTAGTGGTTCGGTCAAACACGACCTACATCCACTCCCTGAAGTCTCCCACTTCAGGTATTGCACTATTACCACAAGTGTCTCTCCTTTTGCCCCCACAGCAATGCGGAGAAGCCTTCACAAAAACTCTCTTCCACCACTACCCGGTATGGCAGAGAACTGTCTTCTTTTTACACCCTCCAAGTGTCAGCAGAGAACCATCGACTATTCACACTCTCCAAGTGTAGGCAGAGAACCCTTCGGCTGTTCACACTCCTCGAGTATCGGCAGAGAACCGGATCTTCTTGAAAGATCTTCTCATAAGAAATCTAGAAGGACAAGAGAAAAGAATGAAGTAATCATAATTCATAAACGGAGATCCTTACGATTGAGTAACCAAGTGAACCCTTCACGCTCCAGTAATAAGAACTCTTCTTCAAACACTCTCTCACACTCTCTCCTTCAATCTCCCTTTAGTATGCAAGAAGACCAAAAGACAACAAGGTTTTTAGACAGTCAAAACTGGACCTTTTATAGCAAAAAGACGAAAAATCGTCCAAAAACTACAATTTTCAATTTCTGACCATCCCCGATCTTCCCGTACGATCCAATTTCGTACGTACGAACAGTGTAAAAATTGTTACGTACGAACAATATATGAATCAGTACGAACTACCTTCGTACCCGATAATCATCCTGTATGAACTAAATTTGTCCAGTACGAACAGTTATTCCCAAGGTTCGTTGGTACGAAAATGCAGGATGAATTTCAAGTCTCCAGAACAGAGAAGCTCGTCCTGGGACGAACCATAAATATCGTCTGGACGAATAGTTCATTTTGGCCGATCCAGAGCCCATCATCCTGGGACGAACTATAATTATCGTCTGGATGAACCCATCCAGAGAGCATCGTCCTGGGACGCACGATAAATATCGTTCGAACGAACACGTCCAGAGCCCATCGTCCTGGGATGAACGAAAAATATCATCTGGATGAATAGTTCATTTTGGCGAATACAAAGCCATTCGTCCTAGGACGAACCATAAATTTCGTCCGGACGAACGCATCCATAGAGCATCGTCCTGGAACAAATGATAATTATCGTTTGAACAAACATGTCCAGAGCCCATCGTCCTGGGACAAACGAAAAAAATCGTCTGGACGAATAGTACTTGGAATCTGTTCGTTCTTTCGCTCATTCGAGAGTTTTAACTGACCAGATCGTCCCGTACGAACATGGTTCGTACTGTACGATCAGTTTCAAAAATTATGAATTTTAAAACTCTTCCCCAGTGTGCGCGCTAAGTTACTCAATTACAATCACACTCTCTCGGACTCAATAAAATTAAAAATACAGACTTCAATTTACGAAATATGCTAAGTTGAACTTGATTTGAAGTCTTCAACAATTTGGAGTATGATTTTCCTGAAATGTTAGTACACAAAATCAAAAATAATTCTTCCAAAATGTGTTAGGATAAGATAATAATCAAAACAATAATATTTGGAACCATCAAAACATACAAGTTACAAGAATGTAAAACATGCAAAGCTAAGTAGCAACTCTCTCAACACTAGATAGTTTAGCTGACTTTCTTTTTCAGGTAAAATATAAGTCCAGATTGCACTTCTTTCGATAGGTTCGGATTACTACATTATAGTATCCAACATAGATCTAGGTTCCGAGGCAGATCAAAAAATAATAAGTCGTCACCCTCTGAAAAAATAATCCACCTTTCTAATAAAATGCCAACTTGAACAATAATTCCTCTCTTAAAATGTAAAGCCCAACATATGATAGATTGGGGTTGCCTCTGAGCTTCTCAGAATCGAGCATCTCCTACTTTTCCTCCTTTGACCCGCTAATAACTGCTCAACATTGAGTTTTCTCCTTGAAAAATTCATATTTCTTTACTTGTCTTCCATTTTGTAATCAAAGGGTATGAAATCACTGTTTTAACAGAGAATTTTCTTAGGAGTACTCCTAGGATGTAATTAACTATAAGAGCTTGCCATTATAAGGAATTGAAAACTCTATATTAAAATAAACCTTATTTTATTCCTACAAAAGCAGGGAAAAATAGCTGGAAATGCAAATTGTATTTTCAAACTCATTTCTACTTTCTTTACAATATACTTGTAGTATATCATTATCAACTCCCCATATGATATGATATTCTTCTTGCTATATTTAATTTTAAAAAGGATGAATTTTATAAAATTCATTTTTATCTTTGGATACCTTGTAGAATATTATGTTTGTCTTTTGAGATGATATATTATTCTCTTTGTTATCTTTGATTATAGGAATGATTAAATTTTCAAAACTCATTTCTCTTTTCAAACATTTTCTATAAAATTTCATATTCATCAACTGAGATGATATGTTATTATTTGAATTTTGTTTGATTATAGAAATGTCATTTTTCTACAACCCTATTTTAATATTGAAATCATAATAGAATATTATGTCAATCTCCCAAGATAGTACTTTATTCTCAATACAATATTCAATTACAAAATAGAAGAACTTGAATCTGCATGTCATTTATTTTCCCCACAATGTGCATCTACTGCTCTAAAATCAAAAAGGCCCAAAAGTGCATATGCCGATTGAGTTTTAAATTGATTGTTGTTTGATATGAGTTTTTGTTTAAGCTCGGGCCTCACAACACTACTGTAAATGAAGCTCAAAGAACCACAGTTCTTATCAAGCAAAGTGAAAGCCCAAGTGATATACTTATACTATAACATTGGCGAAAATCGGTAAGTGAAACTTCCTATTTTTCATTAAGGAGAAGACTTGATGGTGGATCGTATAACCTTTGCCTTAAGGGCAAGGAAGACAAACATTGGGATTTGCAACCTCAAATTTAGGATGTCCCATGAGGGTATTAGTTTGTTTATATCTAATTGATTGATGTAGTGATTGATTAAGCTTTAGAGATAATACAATCTACAAATGATTAAGCCAATACCTTAAGAAAGAGCAAGTGCTAGGGTATATAGGTCTCCCAAGATACATGTACAAGTTAGCGTATCGCGTCTACCAATTGGGGCCTTCATTTGGGAATGAAATTAAGTGTCTACTTGTTAGGTGATAGCCTTTTCTCCTTTTGCTACTTTAATAGGATAGTGGTGGGGCTAAACTAAATTTATGCATGAATACAATAACAATTGGTCAGGTTGACCAAACATCTTTGAAAGATAATATTGATTAGATTTAATTACACGCTATCCTTGATTTATTTGCGTTGAACTCATTACAAATTTTGAATATCCTGACATTTGTAAATTCTTCATAGAATACTTTTAAGTTTGTAGTCATTGAGATGATTTGACTCAAGTGTGGAGTCCACCAAGGCAAGACAAAGGCCACATACCAATTATATAATAATAAAAGAGAGTTACCTCACCTTTAAGAATTTTTTAAATTTTAGAAAATATTTTGTGAATAGTTTAATAATAAAGTGATATTACTATATTAGTGATGTTCTCGAGTTGTGGGACCTACTATAGCAAATTACAAATTTCCCTTCACCAACTCATAAAGATGAACTCCCCTGAGTTCAATAATTTTCTGATGTTTAATAAATATTTTAAAAATATTTGAATGTGAGGGTTAAGTAGGTAATTTAATAGGATTGTGAGCCTCATTACTATAATTCAGAAGTTCCATGCTCTTTATTAAACCATAAAGAGAGAATCCATTAGATTAAAAGATTTTTTAGAATTTTAGGGTATTTAATAGTATATTAAGCTTAGCCCTAATATTAGTGCACGAAGTCTCATAAATGTGTTCTTCGTATATCAAAGGATCCGATGCTAATGTAGTGAAACCAAAGGTCTCAAGATAGCAACATTTCTTTAAATTGGTCATCAAAGCTTGATTGATCTACTAATAATTTTAAAAAATAATTTTTTCAGAGGCTATGAAAGGATAGGTTTTGTTTGGAAGGAAAATATGAGAAACTCTAAATTAGAGGCTTAAAATGTTATGTGACTAATAGAGGTGTTTTTATGACTTTTGAGTGAGCGGGAAGAAAATTATGATTTTTAAGTTAGTGGCTTGTAACGAAAAATAATCTCCATGTATTGATGTTTTGGCTTGGCTATCTTTAGGGTAATGAGGAGTTGAGGCATTAGGAAGTTGAGTGGGTGTATAGGGGATGTAGGGGAAGGTTTGAAGTTCTTGGAGGGATTATGAGATTGAAGGAGGCTAAGATCTATTTGTTAGCTAAGCCTAACTAGTGGGGAGTTGAATTGAGGATGTAACAAGGAGGATAAAGGAGATGATTAAGGACTAACCGAAACTTTGCGTGATCAGCCACCAAGTTTCACCACATAGTAGAGTAGACACCAAGCATTTCCTTGTGATATTTACACAAGTGAATGATCATTTTAATCAATGAATCTCAAGAGTATGAAGCATTGGCTATTTATATGCTTTCTCAAACCTATGGCCAACCAAGGATTCTTTGAAAAGTCTTTGAATCTAATAAACTCCTATTAAATTGATTAATTATATATCTTAAAGAAAAAGGAAAAAAATATAAAAAAAAAAATTAAATTTAAAAGCTTCCAAAATGGGTGAATTTTGGTAAGACAAAATAGGAAGGTGGAATGATTTTAAGAGCATGCAATTTTTCAATCTCTATCATCTCTTAATTGGCACAGCTAACCCTAGCATCAAGAGAGCTAACTCTATGCTTCCTAATTATTCCTTATTGACTCTAAAGAAAAATGGGGTCAGCCATGCATTTGCTTGGAGAGTTATGCAATTAGATGAACCCAATTTTTGATACACTGCCTTAGTATGTAATCCTATCCATGGCATTTGAGTTGATTCTACATTAAATCCACCAAACCTTAAAAAACTCTAGTTTACTTAGTTAAAGTCCATGTATAATCCATTTGGTCAAAGGTAGCTTTTTCAAGTCTAGCTAGTAATCAAAGTGAAAGGTGTTGATTTTTTATTTGACTAGGACTCTACGTGATGTGCTTGTAGGTGCGGAAAGCTCTTCTAAAATGATACTTGTAGGGGCGGAGAGCTCTTCTAAAATGATACTGTCAATATCCAAAAGCTATGTAGTCTTTGGCAGCTGGGAATTTTGACTTGCATTTCCTTTCAGCAAGTCTCCACTTGCAAGGTATCTCAAGTCCTTATCATATAGAAAATCAAATTCTACGACAACAATATTAGATTTCTATTACAACTGACTTGTGCCTTCAAGGTCATTGACCTGAACTTATTTGAAGTCCTTGGCTCTAATACCAATATAACGTAAGAAATAGAGGATTTTTATGGTGAAGGCAGTAACCTGATAGTTGGCCGCTTAGGATTTTTATAGAAATATTATGTAGGCAAGAAGAAAATGTATATTAAGGTTTTAAACAAATTTGGACCAAGAGTTTCTTGGCTAAGAAATGACATACTTTCTTTGGACGGAAAGGGTTAGGTGTTTTATGACTACTCAACAAGTGGGTAGAAAGATAAAACTTTCTGTAGATGCTAACGGGAAATTATCTGCTTATATTAAGGTTTTAGCATGGGTATCTTTAGGCTAATGAGGTGTTGAGAACTTTGAAAGTTGAGTGGGTTTTGTGGGGATGTAGGGGGAAGGTTTGGAAGTGTTTGAGGGGTTGAGGGGTTGAAGGGTTGAGAAGTTGAAGGAGGTTGGCGTCTAGAGGTTGGTCAAGCTTAGCTAGTGGGAGTGAGTTGTGAAGGAAAGAAAAAAACTAAAACATCGCCAAAACCCTAGAGTATTAGCCACCACCTACGATGCACGGACACAGACACGACGACACGGACACAACACGACACGGATACAGGACATAGATTTTTTTTAAATATAGGACATGGGTACAGGGTGGACACGGCATAATAATTTTGTAATACAGTATATAGAAATTAAGGTAACATCATATTAGAAATGACAAGCAATAATAAATCAATGTCATGATAATTTTTTTAGCTTATAACGTAAAATATTTAGTATAAAACATCTAGTACAACCACAAAAATATAAACAAAAAATCATTTAGTACAACATCAAGCTTCAACTACTCAGTAGAGGGAATGATAGGATTAGCTTTAGAGGTTTATCTTTGGCCTTCAATATCATCATCATTGAATATTATTGCTTCCAACTCTGGTTCATCAAGAGAAAGATTTGCAATCTCCAATATTCATATATCATCAAGGGACTCGAACCCATCTTCAACAACATCCCACATCACTATGGGAAAACACGATATTACCGTCAGAGCTTCCGGCGGATTTATATCCGTCGGTAACTACGACGTTTTGACCGACGTCCTGTGTGACGGAATTATTACGGCGTTCTTTCCGACGGCATAAGCGTCGGTATTTTTCCGACGTTCGTGACGCCGGTGTATACGTCGGAATATATAAGCATATCATCTAGAGCGACATAATTGACTTCGGAAAACACCGACGGATTAAACATCAGACATTTTAAACACAACGAAACGGTACCGTCGAAAGAGACGCCGGAAATCCTTCATTGATATAAAGTGAGGCATTCCTTGATAGAAGACGAAGATTTGTATTCACACAAACTAAATCTTCAGTCTGTTGTGGAGTTATTTTATTCTTCTTCATTGATTGAATAAATTAATATGTGCTCCAATTTCTCTCACAATAAGAGGAGAATGAAACTTGACCAAGAAGTTTTATTGTTATTGTTTGAAGAAGCGGTGTTGAAGCTCCATGAATCAACCGTCACATCTTTAGATCCATCCTCCATCTATCAACCAAAGATTCTTAATCACCAAAAGCCTCTAAATATCTAAAGAACTTTGCAAGTTCTATATTAATATTTCTTCTCTCCTCATTTGGGAAATATCGTTCCAAACATTTTTCTCATATTTGAAACTTCTAAATATTTTTTGTGGTGAGACACATTGAGGGTCTTCTTGTAACATGATTCCATAATGGCTTACCAGCTTCTACATATGGCTCTTTTGAACATTTGTCTAATCCACTCTCACCAGTACTAGAGCTCATTTTGTTTTTAAATACACTGAGAAAATAAAGAAATAAAATTCAAAATAGATTCTCTATTTTTGTTCTTTTCTACAAAAATCAATTCCAACAATGCAAAATAAAGAAATCTTTTGTGTAAAAAAAAAAATATCAATAATTTGTAATGATGCATGTTAGTATTAAAACCTAATAACTTTCTCTACGTTCAACGTTATGGTCTTAGAGAAATTTTTCCCTAAAAACCAAGACAACTACCATTATTTGAGCAAGATAGGATTAACTTCAATTAATCATGAAAGCTTAATCACTGAAGTATAAGAAGACAAAGTAATAAAGGACCACAGTCAAATCCCTATAGTTAATGAATAAAGAAAGTAAATTTCATTTGAGCAAACGGTTGAATGAAAAATGCAAAACCAATACGTGCACATGGAAGAGATGTGTTGAGGGGATGCCTGCTGCTACATATTGAAACGAAGAAAATGATATTTCATACTAGAAAATTTCACTAAGACAGACTCGTGAATTTCAAAACTAATAAGAAATACAATTCTAAATTGAATCAGTTCCAATGAAGCAAAATAAATAAAATTTTATGTATAAATAAATTAAATAAGAAGATCAGACCAATCATTAAAAAAGCGGACGAGGCGTCCGCATTGAGTCGCGCCTCAAGTCGAGGCGGAAGTCATGCGTATCGGGGCTTACGCCTCGAACCATCCAGCGAAGCCTACGATTTTTTCGCATGAGGCGTACGCATTAGAGCGTAACGCCTCGAGGCAGTATGAGGCACCGCCTCGAAATTTTTTCTTCGGTATATATGTAAATACGACACAGCCGATTCGTGTTCGTGTATTCGCGCATAGGATTAGGGCTTCCTGTGAGAATTGAAAGGCGAACTAGAGGCGAAGCCGTGAGGGAAAGAGACGAAGCTGTGAGGGAAGGAGACGAAGACATGAGTGTAGGAGACGAAGTTGGAAGGAGACAATGCAGGGAAAGAAACAAAGCCGAAGTTGTGAGTGCAGGAAACGTTCAGGCATCGATTAGGTCGGAAGAGCAGGTACGCGGTGTTGTGGCATTGACTTTGACGTGCAGTAATGAAAGCTTGAATAACTCCTTATTCGGCTTTCTTTCATTCGTCCGATCAGTACATGCTCAGTACCGAGAAGGTACAAGCTCGGTACCGCTCAGTACAAGCTCGGTACCGCTCAGTACATGCTAGGTACCGCTCAATACCGAGTGTACCGAGCAAGTACAGGCTCGGTACTGAGCGGTACATGCTCGGTACTGAGTATTATATGCTCGGTACTGAGCGGTACATGCTCGGTACTGAGTAGTACATGCTCGGTACTGAGTATTATATGCTTGGTACTGAGCGGTACATGCTCGGTACTGAGTATTATATGCTCGGTACTGAGCGGTACATGCTCGGTACTGAGTATTATATGCTCGGTACTGAGTATTATATGCTCGGTACTGAGCGGTACATGTTCGGTACTGAGTGATACATGCTCGGTACACTCGGTATTGAGCATATACAACAAACAGAATTTCAAAATTACTCTTATAATATAATTTTGTTCCCTGGCAGGTCGAACCCCGCCAGGGGGCAGCGCCCCCTTGGACCCCCGGCAGACTGGTATATTTTTTTATACATGTTGTTTTATTATTAGTGATGTAAATAATTGTTAAAATATGTCATATTGTTAGCAATGACTAGTGGCACAAGAAGGAAAGATCCTGCATGGAAATATGGAACTCAAGTTGAAGTGTCAGGCGAAGGTGCAAAGAAGGGATATGTTTACATGAAATGTAATTTCTGTGAGAAACGCATAACTGGTGGCGTCAAGAGATTGAAGGATCATCTAGCCTGCACTCATGTCAATGTGGGACCATGTGCAAAAGTTCCTGATGAGGTGAAAAAGGAATGTACAAATTATTTAAAGAAGTTTGCCACCACAAAGGAGGTCACACAAAGAAATATGGAAGAGATGATAGGAAACTCTTCTTACTATGGATCATGTGTACTGGAAGCCATCTAATTTCTTCTGATCGAGGCAGTCGGGGGCCCATGGATAGATTTATGCTAAATATTGATAACGATGAAAACATAAATACTCAGGATATTCAGCCTCCAACAACTACAAAAGAACTCAGGAACAGAGTTTGTTTGGATATCGCCAGATTCATCTATGAAAATGGGATTCCATTTAATGTTGTTAGGAGTCCGTTGTGGATCAATATGTTACGATCTGTTGGAAGCTATGGAAGAGGATTACAACTTCCAAGCATGTATGAGCTGAGGACTTGGATGCTGAATGAGGAGGTTAAGACAACTTCAAAAATGGTGGATGATGTTAAGAAGACTTGGATTGAGACAGGAGTGACAATAATGTCAGATGGTTGGTCAGATATTCGACATAGAAGTATTATTAATTTCTTGGTCAACAATCCATATGGAACAGTTTTTCTCAAACCAATAGATGCTTCAAGCTTTGTAAAGGATGCACAATTATTGTTTGAAATGTTGGATGAAGTTGTGGAGGAAGTGGGAGATGCCTTAGTAGTACAGGTTGTTACTGATAATGCAAGTGCATACAAAGCTGCAGGAAGAATGTTAATGGAGAAGAGACCTCACCTTTACTGGACTCCTTGTGCTGCACATTGTATTGACTTGATGCTTGAGAGGTTGGGACAGTTGCCTCAACATAAATCAGCCATATTGAAGGCCAAATTCGTTAGTAAGTTTATATACAATCATTCTTGGGTACTCAGCTTGATGAGAAAATTCACTGACAAGGAAATTATTAGACCTGCTGTTACAAGATTTGCTACTGCATATTTAACATTGCAGAGATTCAAGGAGTTAAGCAACATTTGGAAGCAATGTTTGCTTCTGAAGAGTGGGATAAAAGTTCATAGGCCAAAAAACAAGAAGGAAAATATGTTAAAAAGATTGTTATGAAAGACGATTCATTTTGGCGCAGTACAAATTATGCTTTGAAGACAACAGGACCATTAGTAAAGGTGCTTAGAATGGTTGATGGTGAGAGGGCCCCAGCTATGGGATTTATTTATGAAGCAATGAATAGGGCTAAAGAAGACATTGCAAAAGAATTGGGAGGTCAAGAAAGTGCCTACAAAGAAATATGAGATATTATAGATGAAAAGTGGGATCGACAATTACACCAACACTTACATGCTGCTGCATATTATTTAAATCCCCAATTTCATTATGATAAGGATTTTCATGTTGATAAAGAGGTGAAAACTGGTTTGTATGCATGTATGGACAGACTTATTTCTGAAGAAGACTACCTCAAAGTGAATGATCAACTTGAGGATTTTCATTTGAAGAAGGGAATGTTTGGATTTAGAGCAGCACAAGCATACTACAAAACACGATCTTCTGGTATGTTTATAGTTTGAGTATTTATAATTTTAATGTTAATATTTATATTCAAGTCTTTTACTTCAATCAATATTCATAAAATATTATGTTTATCTTCATATAGAACGTTGGTGGGCTCAGTTTGGAGATAATGTTCTTGAATTGAAAGCTTTTGCAGTTAAAGTTCTTAGTCTAACATGTTCGGCTTCTGCATGCGAGCGTAATTGGAGTATCTTCAATCAAATTCATACAAAGAGAAGAAATCGATTGGCGGCAGATCGAATGAACAAACTAGTTTATGTTATGTTTAACAAAAAACTAAAAGATAGACATCTCAAATTGCAAAATCAAGAAATATTGAGAATGAAATCGACCCTTTGCTTGTTGATGAGTTACAATCTGATGATGAATGGGTTACTCCTAAAAATGCTGATGTATCTGAAGTTGAAGCAGAAGGAGAAAGTAATGTCAATGAAGAAGACAATCAAGCGACTACCCAAATATATAAAAGAAAGAAACAAAGTGAGATTGGAGCTTCAAAAAAATTTAAAGGTATTCTTAAATATAATGAATTATTTTGTATGTTACTATTGTTTCATTTTAAACCTAATGAAATATTAACTAATATAGGAGATAAAGGAAAAAATATTATAGATGAAGAAGAGTTGGAGGATGACTTTGACATTAATTATGAAGATTCTTCTGAAGACAATCAAAGTGATGATGAGCCAGCTTTGGGTCTTGATCCTAAGGGAATGTTTTATTTTTAAGTGAGTTTATTTTAAATCTTGTATTCCAGTAATATTATCTTAAAACAAATCTTCAAATTCATAGTTTACATAATATTTTGTTATTTTTTGTCATTATTTATAATTTTAAATTAATTTTTTTAAATCATTTTGAGGCTTACGCCTCGATCCGCCTCGAGGCTTACGCCTCGCCTCGCTTAGAAAAAACGCCTCGATTCCCGATTTCGCCTTTTAAAACCTTGGATCAGACTTCTTGAAATCAGAATTAAAGTACAAATATTGAATAATATGAGAACCTATAAAGAGAAACAAATACCTACAATGAAAAGAAAGGGAACAACACATAATTACAAATAAAGCTACTTGAAATGAGCAATAAGAAATGAGAAATCAGAAATGACAGATTACATGAAAAACAAGAACATGGTCCTTAAACAAAGAATACTCTGCATGATTTCTGTGAGGCCGTGTGAGCTGAGAAAATAAAGCAGCGTGAGAAATCAGAAACTAAAGCCGACTCCCTCCTCCTCTGCCTTCGACGGCTCACCTGCGAGCAGATGACGAAGAAGTTGACTCCCTCCTTGATAGAATACGACGCTCCCTCCTCTGCCTTCGACGGCCCGCCTACGTGCAGATGGAGGTTGGCCGACTACAAAGGAACGAGGAAGATGACAAAGGAGCACTCGGTTTGGCCTCACCTACGCGCAGAAATGACGAAGATGCCTCAGTTTGCCCTTGCTTCGCACCGTAAAGGAAGACTAAGGCTTCTCCCCTTATGAAAATGAAAACCTAGCGAACAATTATATGGGACGGAAAGGGATTAGGGGATATAAATAAAAAATATAAAAATTTATTTATCAAATACCAGGACACGCATATCCATTTTTTTTTAATTGTACACGTTAATCCCGTGCGTGACACGTGTCCCCCGCCATGTTGGGCGCATGTCCGGATCCAACACTGCATTCCCTCTTTAAGCGAAGTGTTTGTGCATCATAAGCCACCACGCTTCACCAAAAAGTAGAGCAGCTTTTCCAGATAATATTTGCATAAGCAAAAGATATTTTTATTTAATGAATCTCAAAATTACAAATCATAGGGTATTTATAGATTTTTCCAAGCCTATCATTGACCAAAACTTCTTTGTAAAGACTTAGGAGCTATTAAACTATTATTAGCTCGATTAATAACATGTCCTAATAATAAGGGAAAGAAAAAAAAAAAGCAAATAAAAAAAAATTAAGAACTTACAATACGGGTGGATTCGTCCAAGCCAAATAGGAAGGTAGAATGATTTACAAAGCATCAATCTTTTAATCTCTCTCCTTTCTTGCTAATGTGGCCGACACTACTATTGATGGATCTGATTTTAAGTTTCCTAAATCCTAATTATTCCATATTAACCTTTAAGGGTCAGTCATGCACTTGGTTGCAAAAAATATGCACGATCATAAACCCAAATCTTCATGCAGTGCCTTAGTTTGTGACTTAATCCTTGACCTTTGTGTTGGTATTGCATCAATGATCTATGGGACATTTATCACTCTTGAAAAAAAAGGAAGAGCTAATGCTAGTACGGATTGACCAAGGCTTCTTATTTAAAGATTAGCTAGTTCTGATTCTTTTTCCTAAAACCTTTATGTTTAGGGGCATATGGTGAACCAATTTAAGGATCATGGAATCTCCAATGACGCTTAGTCTAGTTTAAGGTGATCAACAAACTAGGAAGACTTTTGATCAACAAGGGCTAATCTCCTACTTTTAAGGAGAGGTCAGCATATGTTGTGATTCAAATAACAAAAGCTCTAGCTAGGGTTTACAAAGCCCTCTAAAGAACTCTTTACCTACAACTCACTTAAGATCTTCTATGGAAGACTCGAGCAGCTGGCCAACATAGCTTATGGCATCAAAAAAGTTTTAAGTCACTTTCACCTTAATCCCTTAAATTGAAGTCGATAACGCATTATCGGGCATTAAAACTAGGGCGCTGTTGAATCTATGGGAAAGCATTTCCTCAAGCATGCGACTCAAGAATAGTCTTGTTATGGAGACTCAGGTCACAACCTCATGGCCACTGAAATGAAGTTTCATCAAGCCACCTACCAATTACTACCCTCCTTGCTCACTTTTAGACGAAGAGTCTCAAGCTCAATTTAAAGGTATAAAGAAGCTACAAAACTAGCGTAACCACATTTTAGTTTCTACTCTCTAAATTATGAAGTTTTCTACTAATAATGTGCAAAATACTGAAGTTGATCTCCTATCAACAATAGAACCCACATAATCTGCATTTGTGTATGCTTCAAGAATCAAATCCTCCCCATTTTTAATGAAATTTCTTTATTCAAGGTTCCCTTTAAATATTATAGAATTCTACATGCTGCCCTATAGTATGACTCTTTAAGATTATATATGAATTGACTTACCATACCAACAATGTAGGTAATGTCAGATTTAGTATATTATAAGTGGATAGTTTTCTCGCCAATCCATGACAAGAGGTTTTTTCTTCTATTTATGCTTTTTGGAGGTATCTCTAAGTTTATGATTAAATTTCATTGTTGATGAGGACATCGAAGATCAACGGCTACGATCGTGTCTATTTATTTTCATGTATTTTATTTGTTATTTGTACTTTTTCATTTATACCCTCACTTGAGGGCTTTGTTTTATGTTTGCCCTAAGGGCAATTGTGTCTTTTATTTTCCCTCATGTATTTGGCTATTTAAGCCCTCCCCTCCCTCTTGGAAAAAGATGATGATTATTGATAATAAAAGGTTCTATGTTCTTGTTGATCTCTTAGTGAGTTCACGTGATCTCTTAGTGAGTTCATGAGAGGAGAAGCCCGAGGAGGGTAATTCGCAATACCCGTCAATCTTTGGAAGAGTCCGAGGTTCGCGGTTCTTACGATCTCTGTGTGAGTTTGTTAGTTATCTCTATCTTTCTCGTATATTTTGGTTATCTCCTTTCTCCCATCTTCATGCACATTCTTCTTCTCCTCCATTGACTACCGCGAGACAAGTCAAGAGTGGAAGAAGTCGAAACCTCCACTAGCATCTCCACCCTAGCTCCACCCGCCGGCCACCCTAGCTCCATCCGCCGGCCACCTTGCCACCGGCCTCTCCCCTCGCCGCCATTTTCCCCCCACGCCTCCCTCCCCTAGCCTTCCTTGGAATTTGAATTTCAAAATTCAAATTCTTTCCAAATTTGGAAATTCCATTTATGGAAATTTTTCGAATGAATTCGAATTATAAATTAAATTAATTTGGATTTATTTAAAATTTTCCTAGTCATCATCCTTGTTTGGAAACCCCCTCCCTCTCTCCCTAGCCCCCTCTCCCTCTAGCCATGCCGCCGGCCACCCCTATTTGGACTCCCCATTAATTATGCAATTAACTCTTCATCTTATTTGAAATCCTAATTAAGTCCAAATAAGTTTTCCCTCCAATTACACTAAAACTGAAAATAATTTCAGTTTTAAACTCCCTCTCCCCTTGTTTTGTTTCTCTCTCCAATTACATTAATGGCCTCCCATTAATTACCATAACCCCTCATTACCCGCTGGCCCCCCCTCCTTTGGAAATCAATTTGATTTTCAAATTATTTCCCTTCACGTCTCCTCACTAAAATTCAATTTCAGAAAAACTGAAATTTTTCTCAAGTCCTTTCTCCTACTCGAGCACTTCCCTGGAATTGGCTTGAGATCTCCAACCAACTCCTCCCTTCAATTCCAAAAATCTGATTTTATGTCAATATAATTCCTAGATGTGGCCGTGAATTATAGCAGCCTAAGAGTAATGTTCTGCCTTCTCCAGTAAGCCCGGATGGCTGCATAAGCCTCACTTGACAGGACAAATTGCTGTCCCATTGTGTTAATTTGCTGTCAAACTGTTGTTGGGAGTATTTGGAAGACCAAAAGGGGTTTTCCACCAACAATTGCTGCTGCCTACGCATCTCCAGTTGTTGTCCAGTCGATTTAGTGGCTATCTTCTTGCTGCCCTGCTGTCCAAGAAGTCTAGGATCACCTTCCTGAATGTCTCCCAGCTTCGACATTATTAGTTGTTCTTCATCCAGTACCTTGGTGATCAAACGGGAAGCTTCGTAAGCTCTCGTCTTTGGGTAAACTCTTCCCCCGACTCTTTTATCTTCGAAGTGCTACTCAATTGTGGTAGTAGATTCATGACGATCACATTAATTCTTCTCCGCTAAAACCTAGTAATTAGAAGAGTTGTGTGAGGGACCTTTCATAGACTAATCTTATTGTTAGTTTTGGAATTTATTGATTGGAACGATCCATATATGCAATGTCGAATTAAATTAGCTGTCTTTTTGAACTTAACTTTTATTCATGTGATTTAACCTAAGCTAAGTGCCTTTTAATATTTATCTTATCGTTCAATTCCGCATAAGATCTTGCCTATTATTGCCTCTAAATCTAAGCGTGCAAACTTTCATTAAGAAAATCATTTTCGCATGGGATTTTGTTTCACATCATCTTGGTATCAGAGCATGGTAAGCATGCATGACATGTTAGAAAAACATCCTAGGGTCTAACCGTTCATTTTAGCTTTAAAATTGCATGCATATCATTGCGTAGTTTCAAGTTACTCACTGTTTTAACTGCTGTCCATGCATTTTCTGCACACTTTCATCAACATTTAAGTCATCCTAACTAGTGTCATATTGCTGCCATTGAATTTGTAGCATTTCTAAATGCATAGGACAACCAAACCTTGAATTTTGACTGCTGTCCTCACTGTTCCAGCAGCTTGTAACCATCGTTTAGTGAACTTTTAGTTTACGTTTGGGTGCTGTCCACTCCCTCGGAACCTTCCAAACACCTAGACAACTTAGGCAACGACTGAGCCTTGGTGTCCAGAAATCTGCTGCACCTTTTAGTGGCCTTTAGGTGACCCTAGAACCTGTCTTAAGTTGCTGTCTACACCGTTTAACCGCCCACAACACTTAGAAAACTTTATGCCATGTTGTAGTTTGCTGTCCACTTCATTCCTGCACACATCTAGTGAACTGTAGGCTAGTTTCTTAAGCGTTTAGGTGCTGCCCTCAACCTAACAACCTCTCTAAGTACCTAGGCCACTTAACCCAGTAGCTTAGCTTGCTGACCAAACTTTTTTCTGCACCCTGTAGTGAGTCTAAGTGAGCCTAACTTAGTGTCTAAATGCTGTCCCTTACACCCATTCCTCATTAAGCATCACTTAACACTTTTAAATGGACTCGATAGGTTTTCAGAAGAGGTTAGACGACCTAGTTAGTCTTGTAGGCTCTCTAACTAAAACCACAAAGGAGGCACATGTTGACTCTCCCCACTCTAGGTACGTTCCCCATTCGCTCAGTCATGCGAGTCGGAAGATGCCCCACTATGCTTATCAACCTAGTCCTGAGACTAATCCTCAACGACCTCACTTAGAGTCATCTTACCATTTGCCCACATTTGATGGCTCCTCGGACCCTTACTACTTTAGGGAATAGGCTAGACAACTAGATGACTATTTTGAATCATGTCATATCCCTGAATCCCACCAGATTAGCATTGCTAAATCTCACCTCAAAGGTCAGGCTCTTAAATTTTGGGCAAGATTGGAAGATCATAAAGAGTCTCGCGGTGAGTACCTTAATTGGAAAGACATGAGACGAGAACTTAATTTGAAATACCGACCCTCTACTAGTGACCGTCATCTAGAGCATCACCCTACCTCTTTTGTTGGGACAAGTCGTGGACATTACTATGGTCGAGACCACCCACCCATCAGTAACATCAGGGTTGCTGCCCCACCCTATAGGTCTTCACCTAACCATGATGGCCGACCCTCTATTGAGCCTTCTGTTGGTTCGATCCCACATAACTCCCCACTTGGACCGATTTCTAGCCATCCCTGTCAACCTTTAGCCTCTCCAATCCTTGACCTTGAAAGTGTAATTTTAATAGAGAAATGCTTTAAAAAGAAAAGGTCCCCTGAACCTGAAGCTGAGTGCATCCATTTCGTGGATGCTAATAATATCAATGATAATGAAGCATTCTTTGAGGATGAGATTGAAGTGATTACATTAGACTCCCAACATGATGTAAATCCTAAGTTAGAAGATCTAGAATCCTCAAATTTTGATATCTTAGCCCATCCTGATCCTAATCTCATAATGGATATCCCTTTGGATAAGGTCTGCCGGGAAGATATTAATTTAATCACGAACGACACTGATCTGACCTTGAACCCTGTGGAATTAAATTTGGAAGATCTTGATTTAGTTGTAACACCAAACTGAGATGACTCTGGATAATTCTGATTTAATTTTGGATAATTCTGATTTAGTTTTGGATAATTCTGATTTAATTCTGGAAAATTTTGATGGCGACTTAGATAATCTCGAGTTGGAAGTAAGTCAATCAAATTTATCACCTGATATAAGTGAAACGGAACCCATGGATCTTAGGGTTGCAACCAAACCTGAGTCTCTTTCAGAAGACAGTACTTTGAGTCTGAAAGTTTTTGAGCCTGATTTGAGCAATGAGCCCCCTCTTGTTTCATTAGAGTCTAACTTTAGAGCTGCTCAATTGGATTTATATTTGGCCGAGTGTGTCATTCCTGATTCTTACATTTTGCCCGTTATAACCTCGTCCTACCAGGATAAGGACCACTTCTATCCTAGTTGGATGAATTTATTAGATGACACTACCCCCACTAGGAGATTACTGTCGACCCTAACTGAAACCACCTATAGAAGTGCCCTGGTAGCCAAGAGTGTTTTCATTTCGCCCCCTACCCCAGTTCCCTTAGACCGAACACTTTAAAACCACTTTTTTTGGGACTTGTCCACTTTTTCTAGCTATGTGTTTGTGTGTGTTTTGTAGTCTGTTGTCTTCCAAAGTTTTCTTTGTTTGAAATTTGTGTGTGAATCCATATGTCATTCATCTTGTATATCAAGTCTCTTGCACCACCTCATGTTCATCTTGTTAAGTCTTAAGTTTTAGACATATGAATTCGCATATCACATGTCGCATTTACATTACATCTGCATGACTTTCTTAAGAAAATTGCACGTCTAACTGAATAGAGCAATAATAAGTATGAACTTTATGTTGAATCTAAACGACAATTTAAATCTATTAAAGTTGGTAACTCAGTAATGATGCGGATTCATCCGGGAAATTACATGCTAGAAGTGCATATCATTTAAAATAGTCAATAAAATCTATAACAATGCTTGCGTGGTGGATCTGCTTGGAGAATTCAATATTTATTCCTTTTCTAACATCAAAGATTTAGTAGACTTTGAAGGTCCGGAGTTAAACCCCCAAATCCAATTCAAATTAAGCCTTGTGTGACCCCACCTTGTGAGAACCCCAAAGCCTACCTCCACTCCCAAAATTATTCCCAAAATTCCTATAGCGGAGAAGGTTGACATGATTCCTAGTGATGAAATTATTTCCACAAAAGAGGGTGGACGAAGAAGATACTGGACTAGGTGAAGAGGTGAACCTAAGTCAGAGGATATGTGGTCAGAGTGGGAGGAGCTACAACAGATAAACTCATATGCACGAGGAGTTTCAAGACACCAACTCGACGAAGTCGAGTTTTTCTCCCACCTGGGGAGAATGATGAGGACATCGAAGATCAACGGCTACGATCGTGTCTATTTATTTTCATGTATTTTATTTGTTATTTGTACTTTTCCATTTATACCCTCACTTGAGGGCTTTGTTTTATGTTTGCCCTAGGGGCAATTGTGTCTTTTATTTTCCCTCATGTATTTGGCTATTTAAGCCCTCCCCTCCCTCTTGGAAAGGGATGATGATTATTGATAATGAAAGGTTTTATGTTCTTGTTGATCTCTTAGTGAGTTCACGTGATCTCTTAGTGAGTTCATGAGAGGAGAAGCCCGAGGAGGGTAATTCGCAATACCTGTCAATCTTTGGAAGAGTCCGAGGTTCGCGGTTCTTACGATCTCTGTGTGAGTTCGTTAGTTATCTCTATCTTTCTCGCATATTTTGGTTATCTCCTTTCTCCCATCTTCATGCACATTCTTCTTCTCCTCCATTGACTACCGCGAGCCAAGTCAAGAGTGGAAGAAGCCGAAACCTCCACTAGCATCTCCACCCTAGCTCCACCTGCCGGCCACCCTAGCTCCACCCGCCGGCCACCTTACCACCGGCCTCTCCCCTCGCCGCCATTTTCCCCCCACGCCTCCCTCCCCTAGCCTTCTTGGAATTTGAATTTCAAAATTCAAATTCTTTCCAAATTTGGAAATTCCATTTATGAAAATTTTTCAAATGAATTCGAATTATAAATTAAATTAATTTGGATTTATTTAAAATTTTCCTAGTCATCATCCTTGTTTGAAAACCCCCTCCCTCTCTCCCTAGCCCCCTCTCCCTCTAGCCATGCCGCCGGCCACCCCTATTTGGACTCCCCATTAATTATGCAATTAACTCTTCATCTTATTTGAAATCCTAATTAAGTCCAAATAAGTTTTCCCTCCAATTACACTAAAACTGAAAATAATTTCAGTTTTAAACTCCCTCTCCCCTTGTTATGTTTCTCTCTCCAATTACATTAATGGCCTCCCATTAATTCCCATAACCCCTCATTACCCGCTGCCCCCCCCCCCCCCTCCTTTGGAAATCAATTTGATTTTCAAATTATTTCCCCTCACGTCTCCTCACTAAAATTCAGTTTAAGAAAAACTGAAATTTTTCTCAAGTCCTTTCTCCTACCCGAGCACTTCCCTGGAATTGGCTTGAGATCTCCACCCAACTCCTCCCTTCAATTCCAGAAATCTGATTTTATGTCAATATAATTCATGGATGTGGCCGTGAATTACAGCAGCCTAAGAGTAATGTTATGCCTTCTCCAGTAAGCCTGGATGGCTGCATAAGCCTCACTTGACAGGACAAACTGCTGTCCCATTGTGTTAATTTGTTGTCAAACTGCTGTTGGGAGTATTTGGAAGACCAAAAGGGGTTTTCCACCAACAATTGCTGCTGCCTACGCATCTCCAGTTGTTGTCCAGTCGATTTAGTGGCTATCTTCTTGTTGCCCTGCTGTCCAAGAAGTCAAGGATCACCTTCCTGAATGTCTCCCAGCTTTGACATTGTTAGTTGTTCTTCATCCAGTACCTTGGTGATCAAACGGGAAGCTTCGTAAGCTCTCGTCTTTGGGGAAACTCTTCCCCTGGCTCTTTTATCTTCAAAGTGCAACTCAATTGTGGTAGTAGATTCATGACGATCACATTAATTCTTCTCCGCTAAAATCTAGTAATTAGAAGAGTTGTGTGAGGGACCTTTCATAGACTAATCTTATTGTTAGTTTTCGAATTTATTGATTGGAACGATCCATGTATGCAATGTCGGATTAAGTTGGCTGTCTTTTTGAACTTAACTTTTATTCATGTGATTTAACCTAAGCTAAGTGCATTTTAATATTTATCTTATCGTTCAATTCCGCATAAGATCTTGCCTATTATTGCCTCTAAATCTAATCGTGCAAACTTTCATTAAGAAAATCATTTTCGCATGGGATTTTGTTTCACATCAACTGTGCTCTCAACAGGTTGCACCTTAACTTCATTTATTTTAACAAGTTATTATAATTTTTGTTGTGATATAAATATTTTATGTCAAGAGTGTACAACTTTAACACCAAAGAAATACTTTAACTTGCCCGATTCTTTGACTTCAATTTCTTATAACAATCTTTCATTTAAATTTTTCATTCCTTCCAAGTCATTATCTATCATGATAATATTATCAACATAAAATAATTTTATAAGAACTCCCCTTGAAGATAGCAAACAAGTATTCACAAAAAATTTATTGTCTCTTTGACTTTATTTATATCTTAAGTTGAGCATTATCATGATGAGTCTTTCAAATCACGTCCTTGGAAATTGCTAGAACTCACACAATGCCTTTTTTAGTTTATATATCTTTTCCTTTGTATTTGAGTTAAATCACAATGGAACCTTTTGTGGGCTCCGAAAATTAGCGCCCCAGCCTCCCGGCGCTCGCTGCTTTTCTTTTTTACTTTTGGGGGGACTTTTAACCGATTAGGTTAGGAAGGCAGATTGAGATTGAAGATAAGACACCCAGATATTTTGCCCTCTTTTTGCAAGAACTTTATGATCTAAGTTCTGGTTTCTAGGCGCAAGCCCCTACAGTTAATTACCCCTCCTGATCACAAGAGAGAACTTTCGATTAAGGCTAGTCGTCGGTGAATACATCATATCCGTATATACGCGGTATCTGGTATATAGTAGCAGCATTGGTTTGGTGTTTGAAGATTTAATATTTAAAATTAAAAATTCACCATCTTGTACTTAAAGCGGATGGTAGGGGAGTGATGATAAGCCCGATCAAGATTCCATGATTTCATCGTCCTAGGCCATCTTGGTCCCTGCTCTACTTAGTCAAAGGAGGTAGTCGACCCAACCTGACAGAATGATCCTTGTCAGCAGTCATGGGTTGCGTCATCTAAGGGTACCTTATAGACGTGGGGTGGATGTTTTTCTAAAAGGACAAATTTGAATCTACCTTAACTGATAGAGGGCTTTAAGCCCTATTGATTCATTGCTCAATGATTTGTTGTCATTGTGGAGCATATAGGCGCTAACCATGACCGTAATATAATTGTGTCATTTTGTGATGAACCACCAAGTTCAGAGGGTCCCGATCATAACCGTTTACATGCGGTGTCATTTCGCAGCAAAACTGTAGATGTGGTGTCTTTTGATGGCGAAACCACCGATTAGAAGACATGTGCCACTCCTTACTAGCAAGAGATAGATTAAGAATGAATCCTAGTGATATTCTTGATTAGACATTGGCTCTTTGTGAGCTAGAGTAGTTTCAGATTTGTCTACCTTGGCAAACCATTGTAGAAGGTGGATGAGTATTTGCTTTAAGTATTTGATGATTTATTTCATTTAAATATCTTAAATTTTGATATTTTTGATATTTCAAATTTTGTGGGCATTTGGGGGCATTTTGAATGATCGTGGTACCCTTCGGTTGAGATAAGTATTCAACACGGCCATCATCGAGAAATATAGAGTCATTTGAAAACATTTGTGTTTTGTAGAAGTTCGAGGGCGTTTGAAAATATATGATTCCCTCTTATTAAGATTTACATTCAATACGGTCATCATCAAAGATATATGAGTTGTTATATTTATGTTGATTGAACATTGTCAACTCCATCTGCTTGCTGACAAAGGATCAGATTCGAATCTAAATTTATTTCTTAGCCTACGCAGCATTCTCAGACGTCACGTGTGTACCTACAACACACTCATCGGGGCCTACGTAGGTATATATCGTTGGACGTATTTTACATGATGCATTCGCATGAATGCATGATATGATTTTTGAAATACAATTATAGTTGAAACCCTCTGCTTATGTAGAAGGATCTTTTAACATGCAACGGTGATGTCATATGACATGTCCATGTAATGCATTATGTAAATTATGACACATGCATATGCAACATATTATCATGCAAGTGCAATGCGTATATGAGGGAGCATTCTAAAATGTTTGCATGCGGTGCAGAGGGATGTTCGGCTGCATAGGTACTCTATTATTGTTGAATATGTTGGGCTTTATTTCAGGCTTTGTTGAAGTCTTTTGGCTGCTTGTACAAAGTTTGCAGATCCGGTGGCGTGGCATTGCACTTTAATGGCATGTGATATTACTACCGATCCCCAACTTTTGAACACAGGTGAATCATAGCATTATCACATAGCTGTCATGAGATATTTCATTGCTTCACATGGTTGTCACAAGATATTTCATTGTTCTGATGTACTCTCTTTTCTCATTCATCAAGGGGTCAAATCTATAAATCAACTGACTCTTGTTTGGATTGGATAAAAATAGCTAAACGACATTGAGGTTGTTTTGTGATAAATGATGTATCACAAGCTAATGGAAACATAGGCTTGGTCAGTGCATTGTTATAATGCTTCGTCTCCAATTTGTCATGAGCTTGCAACCCTTAGTTAGCCGTCTACCAGTTGATATCTTTACACTACTAAGGGTACACTTCATGACATTCCGGGAGGACTCTTCCTTCATGAATTTAGGTCATACTAGTTTGAGAATATTGAAAACTTCCTTTACATGATTTTGGAATAGTGCACCTGAAAGTACTACCCTCTGAGGTGTTTTAATTCTTGAAAGTACATGCACAATAGCAGTGTTGTTATTTCTTAGGTCACGGCATTCATCTAGAATTAGAAGCCTGAGAACCATTAGCAGTTTTTCCCAACATAAAGCATCAATCTTTTCAGCAGATGTGATGCTGACAATGTTGGCGAACTGTTTATGGCTCAGAATAAAATGCCTCTGTTTTGTCCCCAGCTCTTCAAAATATCCGGCTATTGTAAGCTATGATTTGCCTTAGACAAATAAAAATCAAATAAGGATATGTCTTCTAATTATCGTTGCTGAAACTCCCTCTTCCACATGCTTAAGATCCCCCTTAGGAAGAATCACCAATGGTCTTTAGTCAAGTTTCTAAGTGATAAAGCTATTATGCCTATGTTGCACGGATACGCCTATTTATGATGCATGCTGTATCGGACACGTGTCGGATACGGATACGCCTCCGATACGGCATGGATACGTGTCGGATACGGCTTTGCCGTGTCCAATTAAAATATTATTTAAATTTGATCGAACATCGTATCGGATACGTGTGTCCTATTAAAAAAAAGAAATAGAGCCGCAATTTGCCCTATTCATTTCGACTATCCGCTCGATATCCCTATTCATTTATGCGGCTTAAATATTTTGGCGAGCTAGGTTTTTTGTTCCCGCATAGGTGTTCATCTTCTTTGTTATAGTCGAGAAGTGGATAGATCATCCATCGTCGACAAAGATGGTTGAAGACGCGAGCATTAAAGCTGACAAAATCCTTCGTCGATGGAGCAACTCGACAACACGAATAATGAAGGCGATGTAAGCATTGAAGGTTCGTTTTCTTCATTCTTCATTTTCTTAATCGTAGGCTCGGTGCAGGAACTCGGTACCGCTCGGTACTCGGTACCGCTCAATACTTGGTACTGATCGGTGCCGCTCGGTACCGCTCGGTACTCGGTACTGCTCGGTACCGGAACTCGGTATCGCTCGGTACTGCTCGATACAGAGGGATACCAAATGGTACCAAACTGTACTAAGAAGGTAGAGAAAACTTTAAATCAACTCTTATAATAAAATTTTGTTCCAGAACGCTGCCCCCGGAAGCCCCCGCAGGGGCGCTGCCTCTTAACCTCGCGACCTGACTGGGCAGGTCGAACCCCGCCAGGGAGCAGCACCCCCTTGGACCGCCGGCATAGGCGCAACATATCAACACTTTTAATTAAAATTTTTCATGTTTCAAATTCATGTTGATTAATTTGTGTCGATCCTTCGTAGGATAATGAGCTCTAGTGGTGTAGGAATTGGGTCTACGGATGGTCCATTAGAGACCAATATTGAAGATAACAAATCTCTGTGGGGTTATGTAACAAAAATAGGCAAAACGTCAGAAGGGGGTGGCAATATTGCATTCAAATGCAATTTTTGTAATGCCACATTCAAAGGATCATATTATAAAGTGAAAGCTCATTTGTTGAAGATTAGTGGTCATGGAATTAAAGTATGCCCGAATATAAGCTCATCACAAATGACTGAATTGCAAAGAAAAATCAGTGAAGGCGAGCAAATGAGTAAAAAAGAGCTTCCAAAATATATTTCACTTCCAAGCACTCATGCTTCATATCCTTCATCATCTTCTTCAATTAGAAGTGATGACAGTACTGTTAATTAGGGGCCTTTTCTGATGGAGGGAAAACACATTGTATATAGTGCTTTGGAGAAAGCATTTAATTTACAAATGAGAGAACAACTAGATGAGGAAATAGCTAGAATGTTTTACCCAGCTGGACTTCCTTTTAACCTAGCAAGGAATCCACATTACAAGAATGTCTTTACCTATGCATGCAATAATAATCTTACAGGATACGTGCCACCTGGATATAATGTCATTAGAACGAAGTTGTTGCAAAGAGAGAGGGAAAATATTGAGAAGTTGCTCGATTGACTTACAAGTGACATCAGCTAACTACGAAATGTATAAGTACTTCCTACATGTACTTACACAAGTAGTAGCCCTCATGTAAGTTGAAATAGTAACACTGTCAATTGACAAACAAGACCTCAATGTTTACAGACAATAAATGTTAATCAAAGATTCATTGACACGATCCTATAGCTCCTGACCCTTAGAGTGGAGACACATACAACCAAAGTACAAGTTTTCTACAGAACTTGATAGCCCGATTGGATCCCGGATCACCTAATTCCATGGGGTAGTTCACTTCTACAACAAATTCCACCCTTTGTTTACTAGCGCATCTTGGATTAGAGGACTCAGAAATGCAGTACTTGGAGACCTAGTACTGAGAAAGTGAATTTCATATCAAGAGGTTACAGTCTCTTTCCATTCTACGCACCAGAGTTTCGATGCCAGAGTTACAGGAGAAGGTTGTTGGATGGCGGGCAATGATATATATGGGAAGATGAGTTTGATAGGAGCACTAAGGCTCTTAGGAGGCATCGTGAGAGCTTGTCCAACATAGCCAATGAGATTAAGGGACTGACATCTCGTGTGAAGGACCTTTGGAGAGACATCAGGGGAGTCATGTCTCGCAAGTCAGACCTTCAGGAGCGTGAGTGGCTCGTTAGGGGAGAGCAGCAGTACAACCAGATGTTACACCAAGCATTGCAGACTGCTGAGATTGCATTGACTCAGGCTCTAGAAGAGCTACACATCGCTGAGACTGAGTACCATATTTTGGTTGAGGTTCTCATAGTTGGGGTATTTACGAGCTTGTATCATTTGATGTACTTTTTTTTATTTCCCTTGAGATGTACTCTATCACTTCTTATATTGATTGTATCTTATCCAGATTTTTATGATGATTATATGGAGTATTTTCTGCACTTTTTCTTTCTTTTTGTTGTATATTGATAAAATTTTTAAATATTTATTTGGGGATCTATGCATGCGACACGGTGTTGACCCAAATAAATATTTAAAAATGCCTTCAGCCTCTAGAGACACTTGTCGGCATCATTCAGTATACTACTTCCACATTTTTTTGCTGGAGTCCTGAGATTTTGGTTCCTTCAGCTCCATGCTTTATGCAACAAACTTGGTGAAGGATTTGTAGGCTTTGAGTTGAACTTGTAGTACCATATTTAGGTAGTATTCTAACATTTAACTAGTCAAGAAAACTTTAATCTGGGTTACTTGAGTTCATCACACTGGAAGAGCTAGGACCTAATAGCTCTTTGTCGTTCGGCTGCTAAAATGGGGGTTCCGCCACTACGGCCTTTCTTATAGCTTATTGAGTAGACGGAGCTGCAGCGTCTCGGCCACATCTTGGTTTGTTGAGTCCGACCTCATACGCCCGTTCAGGCTTCAGACTTGAGCTATGAAGAAATGTACTCCCCATACTAATTTTGTTGAAATTTGTGGATTTGAAGTTAACTTTTGTGGTTGTATGTTTTAGAGCATACACATTTGGTAGCTATGTTGATTGGCAATACATCATCTCCACTGTAACTTTAATTCTTCGGTCAATTAGAAGAATCTCGTAGACTGCGACTACTGAAACTTGTCGAGTCAAATAAGCATTCGTACTTCTTGCAATCCCTACTAACGAGTTGACGAAGTGGGGGTTTCGTTACTACGGCCTTTCTTATGACTTATTGAGTAGACACAACTGCCAGCAACTCGGCCACATCTTGGCTTGTTAAGTCCGACCTCATACACCCATTTGAACATTAAGCTTCAGGATGCAAAAGGACTTGTGCCGCTCTAACTTGATTTGCTGGAGTGCGTGGCCACGAAAGTCTTCTTTCCTAACCTTTGAAGTCTTGTCATGTTAGAGAGAGTGATATCCCAGACATTTTATAGAATTACCAGTATATACTGAAAGTGAAACTGCTATATTCTCTTTTTTGAAGGATTTTTTCATGTAATTCAATGATTTTGGATATCTATTTAGGGATCTCGACGTGTAGCACGATATCGAGCCAAATAAATATCGAAATACTCTCTCCGTCTTGCAGGAGAGGTTGCACTCTCTCTTTTTTTATATAGGGATCTCGGTGCAAAGCACGATGTCAACCAAAATAAATATTGAAATACTCTCTCTGTCTCGCGGGAGAGACTACACTTTTTTAAAATATTTATTTAAGGATCTCAACGCGAAGCACAATATCGACACAAATAAATATCGAAATACTCTCTCCTTCTTGCAGGAGAGGTTACACTTTTTTTACTTGGGGATTTCGACATGAAGCACGATGTCGACTGCTAGTCTTTCCTGTGATACTATGTACCCCAAATACTCCACTTTAGGCTAGAAGAATGAGCATTTCTTTAGAGTGGCAAACAAGTGGTGGTCCCCCAGAGTGGATAACACCAATCCCAAGTGTTTCAAGTGCTCCTTCTCAATCCTCCTGTAAATCAAAATATCATCAAAAAAGACTAACACAAACCTCTACATATATGGTTGGAATACCCTGATCATCAGGGATTGAAAAGTACCTGGAGAATTAATGATGCCAAAATGCATCAGTAAAAACAAATTTTGTCCCTCATGAGACTTGAATGTCATTTTGACAACATCCTTGGGCCTCATCCGAATTTGATGGTACCCTGAATTTAGATCAATCTTTGAGAAAAGCACCGCTCCATAAAGCTCATCTAGCAACTCATCAATCACTGGAATAGAAAACTCGTTTGGTACAGTCTCTTCGTTCAGCACCCGATAGTCCACGCAAAACTCAAACAGTCATCTTTCTTTTTCACTAATAGCACTGGAGTGGAAAATAGACTGACACTGGATAGAATGATCCTTGCCTCTAGCATCTCCCTGATCAATCTATTGATCTCATCCTTCTAAATTTAGGGATAATGGCACGGACAAACACTGATAAGTGAGACTCCTTCCTTCAAGATGATAGCATGATCATGTTCCCGCAAAAGAGGCAACCCCTAAACCGATTGGAACAACTCTCGATACTATTGTAGGAGTTGTTAAACCATATTTGATGCTTCTATCTTCTCCACATCCTCTTCTCCTTTCAAAAACTACAGCTCCACCAAAAGTCACACAGCTTCACCCTGGATTGCTTGCACCATAGTTTTGAGTGAAACAATAATTTTGGACATGCTAGGATCCCCTCTAATAACCACTTTTCTCCCATCAACAATAAACAACATTATTAGAGTCTTCTAATCAATCTTGGTCTTCCCCAATTTATGCAGTCACTTCATCCCCAATATCACATTTGTACTCCCCAAATCTAATGGCAGAAAGTCTTCCAATACCTGAACCTCTGAAAGGATTAGGATCACCCCTTTCCTCTAATCCTCTCTACTTTTCAAGTTCCCAACATAACCCCAAATCCACCCATGACCACTAATTTAAGTCCCAATTGATCCACCATCCTGTTGGAAATGAAGTTGTGGGTAGCTCCACTACCCACCAGTGCTACCACCTCTTGATGCCCGATTTTCGTTTAACCTTCATGGTATGGTTGGGCGTGAACCAGACCACTAAGTTAAGGGATACCTCTGCAACATCTAAGTACATGTGATAATCTTCCTCCTCTACTTCCTCTTATGTAATATCTTCCTCCTCATCGCATACTATCAAGACCTATAACAAATGGTCCTTACAATGGTAGATGGGAGTGAACTTCTCATCACACCTAAAGAATAAACCCTTGGCCCTCTTCTCCTGAAATTCTGACTCAATAAACCTCTTAAAGTTCACCCCTAGTCATACTCCCTGATCTCTATCCCTCGGGAATTCCTTCATAATAGGCACCATATGCACCTTTGGTGCTAGAAATGTAGTGGATGTGTGCTAGGAGACTCCTGAACTGCTATGACAACTCTTGTCCAAAGAGTTCTTATCCTTCACCAGCTAGGCTAACTCCATAGCCTCTCTTAAGTCACATGGTCGCAGTACTTGAATAGCTGCTTGAAAATCAGGCTTGAGCCCATTCGTAAAGTTCCCCTCTAGCACAATCTTTGACAACCTTCCCAATCAGTTCAAGAAGTACTCGAACTTCTCACGGTACTCTATCACCGTCCTCTCCTGCACCAGAGCAAAAAACTATTCATAGAAATCTTCTTCCTGACTGGTTCAGAAACGTTCTAATAAACAAACTATGAACTCCCTCCATGATCAAATCGAATCTTACAAGTCTCTCCACTAATACCTGGACAGAGCCTTCCCTTCTAGACATAGGGCAATTGCGGTGAGTTTTTCATCTTCTGTCAACCTATTTACAACAAAATATAGCTCCACCCTATAAATCCACCCGTGAGCATCTTTTCCCTCCAAAATCGGCATCTTAAACTTTCTCACCCTATAATCATCATCGCCCCAATAGCTTCTTTCTTCTCCAGTGTAGCGAGTGGTGTGATCCTTCCATGTTTTCCACTCCTCCAAATCAGCTCTCCGATCTTCATCATCCCAATTTCTTCGTGGGCCATACCCTTCACATGTTCCCCTCCTTGGAAGTGGTTCCAAAGGTGGCATCTCCTCTTCTTTTCCCAAAATTTTCACCTCCTGATCCTCCCTCACCATCCCTATATTAGGGTTTCCCCCACTTCCTTGTTCGATAAACAGTGCTCTTACCTCCAATGATGCCGTTTTATCATGAAATTCTAACATCATTTGAATCATCTCTTCCAAATTAGAAAGCATGCCCTCAATTGTTGAAATTTGCTCTTAAAATTCAAATTTCAAATTTCCAACTTCCCCATCAAGTCTCTCAACCATCGCATTAACCTTATTAGCCGCCATAGGTCCCAAAAAAGGTGTTATGATACCAATTTGGTAGGAATCCGACCTCCACGCAGCAAAAATAGCAATAATGAAGAGAAAGCGTAGCAGAAATCAGCAAGAAAGAGTGAGATATCGGCATAATAAACCAAGATACAAGTTGATATACTATTCGAGAGGTAGATTGACTCTCCGCCACCCTAAAAGCCGCTAGGAACAATTCCAAAGAAAACTACAACAAAACACAATTCATATAATGAAAATAAAGCAACATAATTTACCCTAAATAAACCTTTTTAAGTCCCTCCCAAATATAAATTAAAATCAGCCCTCTTTCCCTAAATAAACCTTCCTAATTCCCTCCTAAGTCTGAACTCAAATTAGCCCTCTTTCCCTAAATAAACTTTCCAAATTTCCTCCCAAATTTGATTTTCTATGGTAAGTAATTAAAGGTAGAATTAATCCCCTTTGAGCCCTCCTCCCTCTTTGTCTGCCGCCCACATTAGTAGGGACCATAGGCTCAACCTGTCTATCAAATATCCATCAACTTCTGTTCCCCATGTTTTGCTTTTTTTAAGAGCATTAATTTCTTCTCTCATGATATTATTCTAAATCACATTATTTAAAGCTTCAAAGATTATTTTTGGAATAGAAATAGAATGCGGGATAATAAAGAATGATTGATAATTATGAGAAAGGTTTTTGTACGATCAAAATCAGTATAAGAGAAATTTAATAGAAATTATTGTATATATATTTATAGGCTCAACAATTCCCCTAACAAATTTAGTGAAAGGAATACATTTGGTTGATTGGACTGGTGTAGATTGAGATATCTTTCTTCTAAAGTAAATCTATAATGACTATGTGAGAAGTGGTTCTAGTATAGGCTCAGTTTAGGTAAAAGTAGTTAGTTTATGAATAAGGTTGTTTGCTGGAATGAGGGGTAACGAAGAGCAATGTAAGAAAATAAACTCATTTGTGAATAACATCAGCAAAAACATAAAACTTACTTGTGAAGGGATGGTAGCATTTGTATTATGTAGGAGAATAGTAAATGAAAACACATTTAATTACTCCAAATTATATTTTCATCTATTTTGAGAATGTGTATGAACAAGAAAAAATACTTACTTTTTTTTTTTTTTTTTTTTGACAAATAACAGCAAATACAATGATACTCTAATTAGATCCACCGAAGGCCTGTAACGAAAATAGTCTCCGACTATTAAAAAGGCTTATTTTAATCCCTTAATTTTAAAATTGGCACCTAAATAATCTCATGAAATGACTAATTTTGTTCCTATTGAAAAACCAAGGGATCAAACTAGTACTTTTATATAGTCGGAGACTATTTTGCCCCTTCAGAAAAAGTTTAGGGACCAATTCAATCATTTTCTATTTATGATTTATAAGTGTAAGCTTTCCAACCTTAAGCTTAGCCTCAATAAAACATCTAGCAAACTTAAGATATAAACCACCTTCAGTAAACCACTCATCTTGCAGCATTTGTCTATTAAATTAAATCAGCCAACCAATTATTTTAAACACCCAAATAATTTATTAACTAAGCAAGCATTTCTCTAATATTTCTCCAAATAATGTTGATAATCCCAACATCAAGGCTTAAGTAATTAGCATTATTAACTAACCAAGTGAATCAATCATATAACTTATAATAAATATCTTATTGACCAAGTAATTAACCACTAAGATTAGGGTCTAATTGGCCACAAAAGAGTTGACCATTACGGGTTGTTTGGCTACAATTAAGATTTAATAATTCTTGTAAATCCATATTTAGTAAATCTTACGAGAGTTAAAACCTAAAAATTATTTGGCATTGATAAATTTTTTGGTTATTTATTCAATATTTCAGATACCTAATAGGGAAATTCTTAAATTTGTTATATACTATGAATCATAGGATTTAACAAATATTGAATTTAACCAATAACAGGGATGAAACAGGATTTATCAAAATAGTAGGATTTAAAATCCATAAAATTCTGTTTGGCAAGTGATGTGAACCTGATTGTAATTAGCTTAGTAGTTGAAAAAGGCAAATTAGTAGCAAGTACGCCTCACAATCCTATAAATACCACCAATTCGGGAGTATAAGGGGATGATGAAATGAATGAATATCCCCCTTTCTGTATTTATTCTCTCTTTTTATTCTTTTAGCAGTGAAAAAGCAGCTCAAAATGCTCCAAACAAGAATTAATTTTCTATCATTGGTGCTCTTGTTGAGAGATACCTACACCAAAATCCATTGTCATTCACATCTACCCAAACCGCCAACTACACTTCACACACAATCAAGCAATCTCACCGCAACTTCTTTGACCTCTATCTCCCTAGCATCAACTCACCAGCCCAAGAAACCAAATGATGCTCAGCTCAACCTTGTCGCTAACGCTGGTTTCGGCAAATCCTGTCACAATTTCTATCCTAGATCTTTGCTTGAACCACCACAACTTGATCCCGCCATTCTCCCTCACTATAACAATCAAATCCATGCTCACAGCGCCTTCTATCAACCCCGTGATATAAGGTTCAGTATTTCATCATCATATCCTTGCTCACGCTACTCTATCCTAGAGCAAACAAGATCCAACACCACAACTCCTCATATCGTAGACTCCCTTTTCACTCATTTTGAGTTTGGTTATTGGAAAAGTACGGTTCTTATTTAAAAACCTCATGTTGTATCCCATTAATGTAAGTTTCATCCATGTCACACCATTCCACAAGATCATCCATCAAATATATTGCCAAGGATCATGTCGCTTGGTGCACAAGTCGAGCTAGCTAATTTTGTGTTTGCATTCTTCTGATCATTACGTTCTTGTTTCTCAAGAATCACAAGAATAAACTTATTTTTTGTTATATATTCACTCTAAATAACAAAGAATTAATTGTTCAAAGTTGTTTAGTGAATCCACATTTTAACAAAGAATAACAAAGATTAACATCATGATTCGAATTTTTAATGGATTATGACAATTATTTAATTGATGATTTGTACTGCAAGACTTGATAATTTGGATAAAAAAGGTAGCATCTACATTTGTTGTCTTGAAAGAAATTAGTTTGTGCCTACTTAAATTGCATGTTCAATGCAAATTATGGACAACACCAACAAACTTTATTTCCAAGGTCATTCATTCTGCAGAAAAACTTGAAGAGATTACTTTCAATTTTCTTCGAGCAAATGTAAAAGAGGACATGGACAAGTATATTGTCTCCTTTTTGCAAACCTCAAGACCAATTCAAGGATAAATGGCCTTATGAAGTTTCCTTCTCTGTTATGGATGCTACAAGGATTAATATGATTATTGAATATAAGATGCTGGTACAAACCTACATTGTAGATTCGTTTGAAGCACTAATCGAGTTCATCAAGTGCCCATCAATGAATATCTTCTTTTAGGAATTCAATGTTGGTTTAGTGTGCAAGCAGGCTCTGCTTCGGATATTGTGGCTGAATGGATGGCCGCCTCCAATGGATCAACTGGGAAGTCCGACCTTTAGAGCAAAGTCGTTGTGAGAGGTGGAATAATGATGTGAACCTAAAGTAATTAGCTTAGAAATTCAATAAGGCTGATTAGTAACATAGGCATACATTGTAATCCTATAAATAATGAAATGAATGAATGTCCCCTTTCTCTATCCATTTTCTCTTTTTTTTTCTTTTGGACGTGTTTGAGCAGCTTGAAATGCTCTGTAAGGGAATTAGGTTCCTATCAGCAAGATTCAAGCCAAATTTTGCTTAAAGCCGGTCAAAAAAAGGATGCCAAACAGCCCCTTAGCATACGTAGTTTATATCGCACAATTGATTAAACTAAGCCAGCAAATTTTTCATTTGATTTGGCTAGGTTCACGAAAGCCAATAGCTAGAGGAAGAACATGCAAGATGAAAGACTTAATTCTAATGACGTTTCCTATTGGCAACTCGCAGCCAACGGCTTCCTACTTTAGCTAAAGAGGAAGAGAAAGGAGAAGGAAACGAAAGGTACCGTATCATTAGAACGATCCGCCTGTGGAAATCCAAGGCGGCGGTGGGCTCTCCTCCAATGTCTTTCGGACCTCTTGCTTTGAATCTCCTTTTCATTCTCCTTCAAGCTCTGCTCGATCTCTCTCTCCATTCTTTCATCGACATCCTCTCTCTCTCTCTCTCTCACTCACTCACTCACTCACTCACTCAATCACTGAAAATAAACACTTTTTGTTCGCGTCCTTCCACTAATTTTAGAAAGGCAAAATTTTCGGAACAAGCATCTTATATGCCACATTTAAAGATTCAAGCAGATTTTTTAAAAAATTTAAAAAAGATCAAATGCGCTAGATAGGTTGGCGCATTCAAAGAATGCGCCATCTTGTTCGGCGCATTCTTTGAATGCGCCATTACATTGAGCGCATTCTTTAAATGAATTTTTTTTGCATAAGATGCGCGTAAGCAGTCAGCGTATTCAGCTCCTTCTACACGCTTTGATCTTCCTCGTTATCAGTGTGCATAATTTTCGTTGTATGAGGTTTGTTTATTTTCGTTTTCAGGTCCGCATGTTATTCCGTGTAACTTAAAATGGTGTACAAATCGGATCTGTACCGTTCCACTTGTAAATCAGTGGATGATGTAGTGTGTTTTATCTTGTTGATTGCCAAATTATAATTTATAGATGAATTAGGTGTTATGTTCTGACGTTTTATGCTGAGAGTGGGAGTATTGTGTAGGGGAAATGGGTCTTAGAGTTTTTGAGTTAATTTGGAAAATAAAAATTCAGTTAGTTTATTAAATATAATATTTAGAAGAGTTGATTTATTGAGATCTTAAAGAATAAAACATTTATACGGAATTTATTGATTGGACCTTTATAAAAATAATCTCCAATATGGCTTGAGAAAGAAGAAATTATCCTGAAATATTAAAAATTAAAAATTTTCAAATTTAGAAATAGTTTAGATATTATATACAATAATTAGTTTTGCTATTAAGAGATTTAGAAGAAGTAACTTATTAATTATTTTTTATTTAATATTTTTATAAAAATAAAATTTTAAATAATTTATTTTTGGATAGATAACATTACTCAAAATATCTTATTTTCCATAAAATAAATAATTAGAGTAAATTAGGGTAATATTTATGTGAGCAAATGAGAAAAAAAAAGTGTTAAATTATATAAATTAAAATTTCTTATAAATAAAGTATAGTTAGAGTGAAATGTATAAAAATACTTAGCATCTTATAGTTGATAGTTGAAATAGACAATTTTTTAAACAACCATACCTTAGCATCTTGTCAAGAAACATGTTTCAACTTATGAATGTGCCAAGAAACATGTTTCTTTACCTTGCCCAACCTTAGAGATTTTCATTTATAGTGAAGCACATTTAAATAGTTGATACGTCTCACCGTGTTTGTTAGTTATTTGTTAATATTAGAGGTATGAATAAAATGTATTTTATGTGAATTAGTAAACTTTTTATAAAAACTTGTTAGTGTGAGAAATTTCAAAAATAATCAATAAAAATAATCATAAATATTTAAAAATTATAGATATGAAATAAAAGTATTGTATTTCTCATAAGTATCATATTCAAATTTAAAATAATAAATTTATTATTGATTTTAGGTATTTATAAACATGTGAAAAATATTAAGATACATTATTAAAGTTATGTTAATTGTGTGAATTAGGTATTGAGAGATGAGAATAATAAGAATAAAATAAATATAAAGGAAAAAGCTATAAAAAATATTTATAATTTAGAAGTAGGTATAATTGATTTAGATATTTTTAGGTTATTATTGTTATATTTAATAATAATTAAAAAAAAATTTGATTAATGATGGCTGAAGTGCTATGAACCTGTAAAAGCAAAAAAACTAAAAATTTAGAATAGAAATAGTGCGAAAAGTAATCAACACAAGTTCATGTTAATACATACGATAATGATTGAAAGCAACATCAAAAAAATTATTATTACATGTGGCTCAGTACTATGCGCATACGCGCTTGGAGTTGGGTTAAAGATGGACAGCATAAGAATTTTTCTGTGAACTGCATTTGGATGTATTGTCAATCTTTTATATTTAAGAACTCCTTTTTACCATCTATAATATTTAGCTCTTGATATTTTTCTGATAGAAATGCATCTTGATAAGTATGCCACCTTTTATAAAGAATACAATGTTGCACATCAGTTATTGGATTCTGAACATTGACCACAACAGAACCATCTTTTTTCCGTGCGATTTCACCAATTCTTGTCCTAAGAATATTTATTGGAGCAAAATGACCATTATGATCCCTGAACCTTTGTTGTACAAATTTCCAGCCCATATCAGTAATTGTTTCTCCATCCATATACATGGGATAATGACTTTTAATGACTTCATGATACGTATCCCATAAACTATCATCTTCATACCAAGACCATTCATGTAAACAACATCGAAAATTTTCATTTGATCTTGATTTCTCCTCCAAGAATGCATGCATCCATGGGATACGACATAGATTCTGTCAATCGAATAGTACCATCATAGATCAACTTCTTTCTTGGAATAATATGTAGGAAATCCCTTGATGGTGAGCGCTTTATTAATGAGGTCCTTGATGATGATGACATTATGTGCTGAATATTTAGCAAATGCAATATGAGTTACCATTATAAAAATAATAATACATTAAATTAAAAAAAATGATTTGAAGAAGTGGAGTCACATTAATAAAACAAATTTGAAGTTGAGTAACAATTAGAAACAAAAATATTAAGCATCAACATTACAAGACAAAGTACATTTTAAATTTATAACGAAAGAACAACATAAAGTACATTTTCGAAGTTACTGATTCATATTGTTAAGTAGATATCGTAGACGATTTTGGATCTGTGTTTGTGTAGGACAACACTTGAAGTCGATCTGAAATTGTTGTTGTATTTGCTGTCAATCTTCTCCATTAAGAAATTCCTTTGCTTTAGCATGTTTAGAACTGTGCAACAACTGTTTATAAGAATGTAACATGTGCTTATCATGGTTAGGCGTCCAGTAAGAGTATAAAATACAATATCTATATCCATCATGGACCTTCCCAAACCTGGTTCAATGTCACCGTTTTTAGCACGACAAAATTCTAGAATTCGACCTTTCAGGAAATCTTTTGCCACAAGGTGGTGCTTAAAATCGGTAAAGCCTTCTTGTATACATTTCCAGCCTAACTCTCGACGTGCAGGGTTACCTCTATATTCCTTCTCTTTCATCGTATCATCGTGTAAGTGCCACAGTAAGAAATCTTCATCTTCATCCCAAGTATGTATAACACACCTGAATAGTTCATTTGATGATACCCTGGCTTCTAGGTCCTCATCGATAGGATAAGATAAGCTTTCACGCACCCGGATGGTACCCTCTGTAATCCATTGTCTGATTTCGACAATGCTGCTAGCATCCAAACTTTCATTTCTTGTTACTTTTGCTTCTAGAAGATAATCTGTAGTATAAGTCAAACTTTCATATAAACGGGTACTTCCTTCTTCTATCAGTTGCTGTGTCGGTGCACCCCTCATTGTTTCATTGATCGAAGAGTACATTTTGTAGTTATGAAGTTGCTCTTCCTTAACAAGCGTTGTCCTATATTGCATGGAGTAAAAAACGATGTGAAATTACTTGAAAAAATATTTAACTCAAGTATGAAAAAACTTATTAAATACTATATTTTACATAGTGAGCATAAATAAGAGACCATAAATAAGAGGTATTAAGTTGTCTTACAGATCATCGAACATTCACATACACATGAAATAGTAAGCATAATTAAGAGAAAATTTTATTACATATCATCTATCGATGATGAGGAAGAGCCCTACTACCAGGAGTATATCTATCTGGAGCTCTTCTTCTGCATCGTTGTACTGTTGCTCTTTCTCAATGAATTCCTCATCTTGTGGTGGAAGTTGAGGTTGATGTTGCCTCACATTAGTACATTGTTGTGATGTTTGTCCTCCCATTAATAGTATATATTGCTACGAGGGAGAGGATGGTAACCTAACACTTGACATCCACTCTGGTATTGCTATGGGAAAAAATGTTTGTGTTGCGGGATGTTGAGATGGTGTACCATAAAAGATTTCATGTGCACTGCTCTCTTGAACTGCCAATGGGCTCCAATATTGTGTGGATGGTCCTGCCCCAGACATGTCATAGGTGATCGATGGAATGTGCATTGAATGTCTTGGTGGTTCTCGTTCAGTATTATGGTGCTGGCGATTTCTCCTGGATCTAGATGGAGCATCAGAAGTTGATCGTCTTGGTCCTTGAGAGCCATGAGAACCTATACCTTCTGCCCTGGTTTGACTCCTCTCAGATGATGTGGTGTCAAAAGTAGTATAATCGATGTAAACTGAACGCTGCACTCTGGCAGAAAGCTCTGATACCTGGTCTACTACTAATTGTAATGAACTTGCATTTTGTCCTTGACCCCCCGACAATGGCTCAAGAATAGCACTCGAACGTATGTAGTAGTCAGCCTAAGCGATATAAAATTATTATCAAAATACAGTCTATATCAACTTCGTAAAAAATATATATTAATGTGACGTACCACTAATCGTTCCCCTGGCGAGCGAGGGAAGAAAGTTTCAGGTGGCTCTGTTTGAGGCTGTAACAGATAGATCGAAGCCCGTGATCTATACCATCGTAGGTAAGTGCCTAACTCCTGATTACCTATTCCTTCTGGGCGAGTTATTGCTACTACATATGCTCTCCTATCTTCCCATATTTCTAGGTAATCTCTATACTGAACAGTCCAATCTAGATCAGCTCTACCTCTTCCATCAATCCTTCTAAAATTTAGTTCCATCGGTGGAACATCAGTGAATTGTATTCCCCCAAATTGACGCATAACTCGATCAGGCAGATGCCACTCGGTACGCTTCCAGCTAATGAGGGGCACTCGAGCACGCCATATGTCGCTCCCCTCCAAACATTCAGCAGACAAAGTTGCTAGAATGTCATCCGTGTATGGAGTCATGCTAACCTACATTTAATGAAGTAGAGGATTTATATTGAATCCATATATAGCAAATATTGATATGGGGTTTAGTCAACAAATTTTTATTACCTGAGTCAGTCGTAAACCGTCAAAATCATCACGATATGTCAATGTGTTACCGGATGGGAGCTCACGTATCCGATCTTCAGCCCACCTATATTTAATAGGTTAAAGTATAAGTAAATATCATCTACCTTTAAACTCTTGCAATGAATAAATGTTAATACCTGCAACCAAGAGGTCTTCCACCAAAATCATGTATTTGTGGTACACGCAGAGTGGGTCGGCCAATGTACAATCTCTCCCACGACCATACTTGTAGTAATGCAACACATCCGGCAATATAAGTATGTGTGGGCCTAGTCGCATTACATAGCTCTCTATATAGATGTGCAAGAACAGCAGTTCCAATAGACATTTGACCAAATGAGTCGACATCTATCAGTAAGGGCAACCACTGCAATGACACATGTGACCGCAATGTGTCTGGGATCAAAAAACATCCTATCATAAACAAAATGTAAGCCCGGACATGATGAAGAAATGGACCAGGAGCTAGCTGTTCATATGAATCTCTGTAGAAAGTCCAGCGAATCCAACGTAATGGGAGCATTGACTCAACTGTGAACTACCCATCGTAAAAGTGGCCGTGTCCTCTTCATCGCCTGGTGCATGGTAAACAGCTTCTCTACCTGGATGTGTACCAAGTAGTTCATCACAGCATTCTGGCCATGACTCCCAACGACGACCTACACCCACAACATTTGGTCCCACGACGGCTGGCCCATCAATTCGCAGTCCTAGTATAACCTGCACATCTTGCAGCATTATTGTCATCTCTCCAACCGTGAAATGAAATGTGTTTGTAAGCGGACACCATCTCTCGACAAGTACTGTTATGAGATTATGATTCAAACGTATGAACTGTATGTGCCGAATGTTATGTAGTCCGAGGTTTCGTAGAACATAAATCATGCGGGGGCACTCAACTGGCCACTCGCATGCTGTACGTAAATGGGTTGAAGCAACCAAAGGAGATGCCTATGGCAACGATATAAGAAGAACCAATTAAAAGAAAGATTAAGATGTATGGATGTCAGAATATACATAATTGTACTTGAATTAAATGTTAACTTGATCTGGATCATGAGCCCTATGCGATGCCCCCAGCGATGCTATGCTCATTTCTCGAATCGGTTCCTCCGTGTTCTCCTGTTGGATGGTACGACGCCCACCACGCCGCCGCCGAGTTCTTTCAGCCATAGCTATATTTCAAAAAATTTAGAGATTTGTGGCTAATCTAACGAGTTTTGAATATACATAAAATACTATAACGTACCTATCATAAGTAATCCAACTAAATTCAATAATAACAAAGACTGAATATGTGATGCGCATTAGTTAATTCAAGATGTAATATTAATAGTTACATAACAGTTGGTCGAAACTAAGAGCAAATCTAACTAGTTCTGAATTAAATAACACAACCTACAAATACGATATTTAAAAAAAAACATGCATTACGACTTCGAAATTTCAAACATCAACACATATTACAACTCTGACTTTTGAAAGTGCCTCACAAGCTTAACACATCACTAGCTGGAGCAATCAACATTTTCCCTTTATCGCCGATCAAAATCAGTATGCCTTGATCTATCGACCGTATCTTTAATTCAAGAAGAAAATTAAATGAGTTATTTCAGTGTATAGTTCAGAAGGATCCCAAATTAATATAATAAATAAAGGTATTATATTTAATACCTCGACAATGCCGGATTATACGGACACGTTGCCCTATTATGACCATTTCTCTTACAATGACCACACCGTTTATTTGAGCTTGATTGTGCCTCATCCATCGTATTACGAAATCTAGTTGTCCTTGGTCTACCTGCACGTCTCCTAAAAGCTGGTGCAAGCAAAGGTATGATTCCTGCTCCTTCATTAAAATTTGGCCAAACATCGTTAGGAGGGACAACATGGAAAAGCCTGGAGTATATTGCCTTATATAAGTTTAATGTGTAGTATTGAGACACGAAAGCATTGTGATTCCATCGCCTATATCCTGCGACCGCAATCACATGAACGCATGGCAAATAATGTAATTGTGGTTTGTTACATGTGCAAGCACACTTTTCAGGTGTAAGGACTTCAACTTTATGTGTTTTGTAAGCTGAATCCATACCTTCAAATTCTCCTCTATTAATGGTAATTGGTTCATGGCAATGTCGTGCTTTGTGTTCAGTTCTTTGTAGCATACTCATTGTTCTATGAACAAAGTCAGAATTTGCAGCCATCATCCACTTCTCAACATCTATGGAACGCCACATGAATAAAAAAACGAGATTATAGTATATAGACATTACTAGACCTTGAATCGGTAGTCCACGAGCATGTTTAAGAACTCCATTAAAACATTCTGATGCGTTTGTTGTAATGATGCTATATCGATATCCATTGTCAAATAATAATGACCACTTACTAACATCACGTTGTATCAACCAATCATATGCTTCTTTCTTTGCATTTTTAATATGCTCCATCATACGAGTGAAGCTCGCACTGTCTTCTGTACTACCAGCCAAGTACATATTATTGCAAAGGCCTTCAACATCAACAATACCTTGGCGACGTAAATATTTTTTGAAGTTTTCACGCAAGTGACGAAGGTAGTGTCTATGAACGGCTTGCGGAAATATTTCTCGGCACCCTCTCACAAGTCCTGGATGCTTATTTGAGATTATGCATAAATTTTGACGCTCTTTAACAACTTCAACCAGATCATGTAGGTTATGAAGGAACCAAACCCATGAATCATTGCTCTTTGATTCAACTATTGCAAAAGCCAACGGGAACAGTCCACCGTTCGCGTCAATTCCAATAGCAGCAAGAAGGGTCCCACAAAATTTTCCAAGCAAAAAAGTTCCGTCTAGGCTAAGGACAGGGCGACAGTGCTGCCACCCATATATTGATGGGCCAAACGTCCAAAATAATGCCTTGAATCATGAACCTCCAACCAATTCGACATTATATAATGTGCCTGGTTGGGACAAACGTATCACTTTCATGAAACGTAGGAGTGAACGATAAGAATCCTCATACGAACCAAATATTGCTTCGATGGCTTTCCTCCGTGCATCCCACGCTTTCATGTACGAGATCTTCATTTCAAATTTTGACTCCATTCTTGCAATTATCTCTTTTGGTTTCATGTCAAGTTGTTGTTTTATAATAGGCATGATATGCCTGCATATAAATTTTGAGGTACAATTGTGATGCCCACCAAGTATAACAGGTTGAGTGCAAGTATGTGGCGGACCCGCAGATGATACCTTTCAAAGACCGCATAATCTTTTACTTCGTGATGCATGTAGTCGCCAATAGCATGGCCTATGCACATTATTATGTTGTGCACATAATATTGTGAGATGATTTTTATTAGAAGTTGAATTTATGTATTGAACATTTTGTGAAATTGACCAACCATTAATTGCAGCCTGTAAGTCTTCCTTGTTATGAAAGATTTGACCTTCATACACTTCTGATGGAATGTTTGCTTCTGTTGAGCTAACAATATTGATGATAGGAGGATCACATTGATCATTACCATCCCATTGTTCGGTTGTTTGAATGGTTTCCTTGAAATTATTATTTGCATCCATGGATTCTAATCCAGCAACATTTCGTCTTGCATGATCTTCAATGAACTCAACACCAAAATTTTCATCATTCGTACAATTGTACATTTGTTTATGTATTTCAATTTCAGGTTGACTAGAACTATCCCCTGAATCAGTACTACCACTATCCATAGTTTCGTATGAATCTACGTCATTGTTATCCATATCATCTCCGTATGACGAAACATTATCGTTTTGCTCTATTTGAGGCATGAATGAGGAAGAGACTACGTTTTCTTCACATATATTACTACGTGGTCTGAACCAACGTGGACGATCGGTCACATTGGTACGTGAAGGTAGATGTTCCTGCACCAAGTTTGTTCGCTCTGACAAACTCAGTCGGCCATGAAAGTTTTGTGGCATTTCAATCGTATTACTTCCGCGGCCAGTCCACGTGTTTGGACTAATTCAAAAAGATTAAATTATGCTTAAATTTTAGATAAGGAATTTAATCACTACAGCAACATGTAATGAAGTTGTAAATACTTACAAATGTATCTCCGTTGACGGACCAGCAACGTCATATTGATTGATTTGTTCTGCCTCAACGTAAACAACGACAGGATCAATTCTTGCTTCTAATAACATAAACTCACAAACCTCATCATCGGCTACATGTGTTGTGCAGTATCCACCATGATTCCGAAGTCGACATGTTAGGTTGAAAGTATTTGTTGCAGAATTAATCCTAAGCGCACCCATAATTCTGTCTTTTAGCATTGTGAGAGAAATATTGTAATCAACGATTATTGGCCGATTTTGTCCACCGATATATCTCGCTGTGAAATCATCCCCGATACGAAGCTCGCCACCGTAAAATAACATTAAGCGTGACATTCTTTCCTAAATTACACAAATTTGAGGGTCAATCCCAAGAATGTCATTTTTCGCTAAAATTTTTTTACTTAACAAACTAGTCATAATGTAGCGAGAGTAAATGTATTTTAACGCGTAACAATGTACTAACTCTATTCCTACCGATGAGGTCAAATTAATTTATTCTTCAATTCAATCGCAATGATGTATTCAGCTTATAGCACGAAACTTTTCTCACTTTTTTTTTGGTCTAACATATCCACCCTATATGTAAACATTTAATCTCCTTAAGGATGATTTTAATATTCCCGATTTAGTTTTTCTATGATAGTCAATTCAATAATTTAGTTTCATGATCGAACTGATACTTCAATATTCCTTGTATTCATTATGGACAAATAATAAATTTTTTATCTACTTTTGATTTAAAAAAAAATCAAAATTTCATCATTAAAACATAGGTCAATTTTATTTATTCTCCTTAGGGGTGAGCTTAATAGTATTTATTATGTTTTTAAACTTCAAAAAGTATTGATGTTTTCTCTTCCCAATTTGATTGTTAAATTTAGTCTAAGGTACTACATAGAAGGATTTAGGTTAATTTACTATTTATGTACTTCTTACTATATTTTTAAACTAGAAAATGAATTGAGGTTGCCTCTTCCAAAATTGATAGTTAAATTTAAGTCTAACGTACTAGAATTAAGGATTCAGTGCAATCTAAACCTAATTTTATCAAAAAAAATTGCACTTCTACTAATTATCTTAAAGGATTTTAATAATTAATAAATAAAATATATTTACATACAAGATGACAAATTTTATTTGTAAACATAAATAAGTTTATAAAATTTTATTTTAAAAAAAAATTTTCGGGTTAAAATTTAATACATACAACTAATCAAATGTGACTACCTTAACTCAAACAGTTCTAACATTTAAATATTTTAAATATAATTCTAATAATTTAACTTAAAAAATTACATCCAAAAATATTGTCCCTTCAACATTATAGGGATATGAAATTTTACGTTACAAGTAATTGAATCTTGTCAGGTGAAGGTTGGTATCCACATTAAAAGTCAATTTTTAAATTGGTCATTGATTATTATATACTTGCACGAAATTATTTGTGTTATCTCTTAAGGATCAAACCAAACATAAAATGTGGACTTTTAAAAGAATATTTTTAAAATTGGTCATAGATTCTTACATACTATCCTCTTTTTAGGATCAAAATAATTGAAATATCTACCTTTGATCACTTCTTTATACCGCCAAAAATGTCTACAAGTCTTTTGTCGTTATGAAATTTTTTCTACAATTACAAGTAAAATATTTTATATTTGACCATTTTTCGTCCATAATCAAGGAATAAAGACAGATAAGCCAAAAGAATTAATATATGCTTTGTTGTTCCATATCAAAGGCATATGTCTCCTGCATCTAATTTGTCTAATACCTAAAAAAAGTATTTTGAATATTGAGCATCAAAATGTAATGTAATGATAAATCTTAAATTTTTTATTTATAAAATTACAAGTGATACGCCAAAGCTTCAAAACATCAAATGGTTATTTAAGAACTATTTCTGTTGAACTATGAATTTTAAATTTTAGGGATTTTTTTAAAAAATATGAAATATGAGTCTAAATTTTGTAATGTGAAGGAACAGCAAGAATACTTTCAAATAAACATTATTTAAAACAGTAATAAGAAAAAAACTATTAGCAGCAGGAATATATTTTTTATAAAATTTTCTTCTTCTTTTAGGAGAGAATTTAGCATATTCCTAAGTCAAGCGTTACGTAAATATTATTATTATTAATCAATATTAATAAGGATCATCATTTGAACTTCAGTTAATTATGAATAACTCATTTCATCTCATAATCATAAGATAAATCTTTGAGGATTTTCAATTTGTTAAGCTCATTAGTTTAATTACAAGGTGATCCGACCTACTTGCTAATCTTCTTTTCGAAGAATTCCTCCATGAAAGTCATTTAGGAGTTAGGACAACTGAAATAAAGGCTACGACATCTATTTTTTTAGGCTACTATTAAAATTAAAAATTGGTGAATTTGGCTGTGTACTACAAATTTTTTAAAAAAATATGTTACATAGTTGGGGATCTTTGGAAAATAAAACTACAACCAACTATCCACAAAACATTCATAAATTTCTTTCTACAAACCAGACCAAACAACAAAAAATGCTAAAAATAATTACAATACACCAAATTTATTTTAAATAAACTACAAATTTGCTGATAAAAATTAATTCAAGTCACTGCTAAAATAATAACTAACAAAACTGCAACATAGAAATATATCTCACAAAAACTGCGGCGAGCCTAAAACTACTTCATAATACAAAATTTTTTTAAATAAATGTAAACAAATTTTACATCTTAACCAAATAAACTTTGACATAAAAAAAAAAAATTAACATACCTCACCTATCTCTCTCCGGATGAACACAGCAGCAGCAAGAAATAAAGCAAACAAGTGAAGAAGCTTGTGATTTCCGCTCAGCTCTTCTGCTCCTATTTATAACTGAAATCTTCATGGCATCTTCACCCACTCCCTAAACGTCCAACCAACCGCAATTATTTGCATATTCATGTCCGCATCGGTCCGCGGAATTCACGGATCTGGTATCCAGTAAACTCCAAAAAATCCAATCAGATGACAGCCACCCAAGCAGAGATCGTGAAGAATGCGCCGGGCTGGTTGGCGCATTCTTTAGAATCCGCCGAACAAAAAAGCTCATTCTCACTGTGCTAGTTGGTTTAGCGTATTAGCTCGAATTTAAATTATTTCAAAAATCTGCTTCTTCCACGAAAATTCAATTGCATCATGCTGCTTCTGAAAATTTTGCCTTTTAAAAATCAGAATTTAACTTATTTTAAAAATTCAATTTTATATATACATATATTTATATTGGGATGTGGAGTACACAACACAATAATAAAATAATCCAAAAATTAAAAGCAACTGAAAAATAAAATATACCAAGATTTAACGTCCAAAAATTTAAAGTAAGAAAACAAATCATAGAGCCACACTACACAAAAAATTCATAATAAAAATGGGAAGAAAAAAAGTACAGATTTCTCTTATCTCTCATTCTCTCCTTGCTTCTCTTCTCACATGCACAATTCTCCTTGTCTAACAATACATAAATACAAGAAAAAGCCAAGTAAATAATCCCAAGGGACCCAATCCTTTAGAAAAATGACAAAGAAAACTATTCAGTCCATCTTGCAACACTGTGGTGCCAATTTGGGGTGTTGTGGTGCTCAAACCTTTTTCTTAATCTACTTCGACGCTCAAGCTCACAGCGTTGCGGCATTCCACAGTGCTACAACATTGTATCTTCACTTATGTGGTATTCTGTTCTTTGTCGTACAATGTTGGGGCGCTTGAGAATACAGCACCGGGGCCCTCAAGTACACAGTGTTGAGGCGTTGTATGAAAAAAAATTTCAAGCGGCGGGAGGACCCCCCCCCCCCCCCAAAAAAAATAAAAACAAGCACGAAAAACTTTGAGGTCCAAGCTAACAAAATAATGATTAATCAACAATCATATTCCACTCGTAATAATCTCCCACTTAGAACTGATTGAGATCAATCCATCTCCTAATCTGTAACACCGTTCATAGCACATGTAGTGTGGCTCACCCATGCTCTCATCTTCATTAATTCCCACTGAAGCTACACATAACTTAAGTTTATCAACTGTCACCATCTTCATCAGCGTGTCTACAAGATTATCAGTCTTATGTATCTTCTCCAAAGATAACTGACCATCTTCCAAAAGCGACCTGATAAAATGATACTGAAGCTGGGTGTGCTTCATCCTGGCATGGAATGCAATATTCTTGATCTGATGTATAGCATTCATGCTATCACCATGCATCTTTCCATTCCTTTTCCCCTTAAATAGTTCTGTCAAGAAACTTTACAACCAAATCATCTTCTTATTAGCCTCAGTGCTAGCAATGTACTCTGCTTATATGGTTGAGAGCGCAACAATCTTTTGTAACTTGGAAACCCAATTTACTGCAATCTTTTAAAAGAGAATATAGAATATGTTGTTCTCCTCCTCCCATCAAGATCTCCACCAAGATCAAAATCTACATATCCATGTAGATCAATCCCTGCACCACCAAAGAAAAGAGCTTTGTCAGCTGATCCTCTCAAGTACTTGAAAATCCACTTAACCACCTCCCAATGAAATTTGCTTGGGTTACTCATAAATCTACTTTCCACTCTTACTGCATATGCTACATCAAATCTCATGCAGATCATATAGCATGCATCAAACTTCCAACTATTGAAGCATACGGAGCTCTCCTCATTTGTTCTTCCTCTGCTTCAAATTTAGGTTATTGTTTCTTAGATAATTGAAAGTGACTGTGGACCTCCGAAAGAGCACCGCGCGAACGGGTCAATTGGAAGGGACAGATTGGATTGTGCATATGACTAACCATTGAGGATAGAGGCTGTAGCCAACACACCCCGATGGATAGTAATATACACGACCTAATCACGGGTTTCCCCCACCCGATACAACAGTTCGAGTGGGGTTTATTTGTTGTGGAATTCCGTTTCCCACGGGCGCAAGCCCCTGTGGTTAATTACATCTCGAGCTTAGGGCCCGAGAAAACTCTCGATTAAGGATCCGATATTATTCTTCCCATGCAAAGGGGATTGGCACACAAAAGGGAGACTAGGAAGTTCATACTCAAAAGGAAAGAAATTGGCTCAAATGGCTTAGTCAACATGCACGTCTCACACCGAACATCCGGAGGGACTAAGATAGTTAAGGAGGGAAAGAAAATCATGCACTCAAAACATACAGAGAGAGAAAGGATAGAAGTGGCGTCATCTACGTGACGCGGATAAACAAGATTTATAGTCCCTAAAGAGAAGGGACATACCCACTATTTAGGCATACTACGAGACACCCGATGTAGTAGCCTTGAACCCTAAATCTAAGATGGCACGAATCCTAGAAAAATGTGTCACTAAATTCTCTATGTTTTAAAGTCTCTATCCTAAAAGGAACATGCACCCTAAGTCTATGTTATCTAAGACTCAGTCCTTAATTTTTGTCCTGACGTGTCACTAAAGTTATGGGACGAAAAAGAGAAGTTTTTCTAACCCTTAGAACAACCTTGCAAGACACAGAAAAGCAAAGGGTTGTATTAGCTAGAGCACGTTCTATAGTATGAGCAAATGATGCTAAAAAGAAATGGAAATGCAATTAAAAAAAACGTACCTTTTTGTTATTCGTGCATCCGGTGGGCTACTTGCCATTTGCAATATTAAAACATAAAAGAAATTACAGGAAAACTAAAAACAAAACAAGAGATGACTAAATACAATGGAAAGAATGAAATCAAACATAAAAAGGAATGTAGGCATTGTTGTTGTTGGGCACACTTCTTTGAAGCCAAATGTGCCTCTAAAACAACCTTCTCTCCAATTCAATATAATATGAATATGGAAGAGGGTGTTTTTAATGCCCTTTGCTGTCCCCACGTTCCAAACAAAGCAATTGAATAATACCCGACTCAAATAACCAAGCTACTTCCCAAATAAATCTCAAAGTGACGAAAGGGGAACAAGTTCCCAAAACTAAAACCAAAATAAGCTTTCAACTCACATTTATAAAAAAAAAAAGAACTCAATTCTGGAAGTAAACATAAAGAGAGGAAAAATAATTCAAATACGAAGTATGATTTCGTTCTAAAAAGACACTAGAGAGCTTCCAACACGAAGCAAAACATGAAACTCTAAATCCCAAAAACAACTTATAAAACCTCAAAACAAAACAACCCCAAAACCCTTCTTTTTTTTATAAGAAATCCCCAAAGCCCTATCCGACACAAAATCACAGAGTGCTCTTATATTTGGCATGGGGGGTAAAATCGTGAAAGTTTTTTCAATGAGAAGGCATTGGGAAGCCTTTCATCATAAAACTTATCACAAAAAAAAAGACTCAAAAGCTTTCGTTATAAAACAATGACGAAACTTTCCGCAAAATAACTCAGAATACAAAACAGTAAAAAAACTGCATATAGATCATTCCCAAATCAACTCGGGATACAAAAAACAGTGAAAAAACTGCATACAACTTGTTTCAAAACAGTTTGGAACTCAACACTTTCTATTAAAATGTAGTCACAAGAAAGAGGATTTGATGCAAATCTACTTTCTCTGAATTTCAAGGAAAAAAAAAATTCCAACCTTCTCAACACAAACCAACATTATCTTGAATCCGTATAAAGCTCATACTTGAAATATAAAGTGTCCCAATATTTTTCAGTATGACAATCTACATGGCTACCCTCAAACATGTATACACTATGCTTTATGTGGTGAAATGCATTAGGGTCCTTAAAATAGGCTTCCCTAGAGAACAGCTAACATAGCCCATCCCATCAATTTAGTAATGAAAGAAGGTGAATGCAAAGAAAAGAGTAAAGTAAGCACTGCCCTTCTCTACATTCCTCACCGATGAAGCCACTTAATCATAGATCCATATGTAAAGCACTCTAAATGAATTTCAAAGCAGATGACTATTTTAACTAAGCATCCCTCATGAAATAATTGAAGCAATCAGTAAAACGCACGCGTCTGCATAACAAATCTCTATCTCATATGTTTGTTCCAATTCAAATTTTATGCCAAATGAATTTGAGAAGAGAAAGAGGCACTCAATCAAACAGTTCTTCTAAAGGAAGAGTTAATTTTGGTAGAGAGCAAATCCCCAACACAAGAAAGATCTCTTTGAGGAATTTTATCAAACATTTAATATGCCGTATGCATAACATTTCATGAAGCAATTTGAGATGGAACAGTTGAAGATGTCCAATAAAGAAATTGAAAAAAAAAAAATTTAGAGCATGTGATGAACAAAAATCTTCATATATCTCATTTTTAAAATAGTACGGAGCACTTAAACGAATAAAAATCTGCACCCAACTCGCTCTCGAGACAATTTGGAACTCAAAACAGTAAAAAAAAAGCATATAACTCACCTCCAAATAGGTTTGGAGCATAAAATCAATAAAAATCTGCACATAAATCATCTCCAAAACAGGTTGGGGCATTAAAACAAGAAAAATCTGCATATATCTCATCTCCAAAACAGTTTGGAGCATTAAAACATGAAAGATTTGCATATAACATGTTCCCAAAATAGTATGGAACACAGAAACAATGAAAAATCTGTATGTATTTTGTTCCCAAAATAGTTTGGAACTCTTACATTATGTGCCATGAAGCATGTGGACAAATCCTTTCCAACCCAAGCCCATGAATGTTGCAACAAGAAAAATGAGTTCCAACTCAATCTGTTAAAATTTTTGCTTTTGCTTCCTTCATATTCTTTCTTAAAATTCTCTAAAAACCCAAATAAGACCTACAACTATAATAGAATGTGCACAAAATTTACTCAGACATGGAGCTCAAATAACTACGGGATAAAAAAAAATATTTGAAGAACTTACAAGGTTTATACCATCCTGCCATCGTGACCCATTAAGGTTTAAAAAAAAAAAAAAAGAAGCCTCAATCAATTTGTAGAATAAGTTATTAGTCTATTTGGCAAAATAACCATATTCTCTAATGTGTCGAGGACTACTGTTAGCCATGTGCTCAAGCTTAAATAACCTCATCAGAGCATAATACCCATAGAATTTCAAACTAGTAGAGAACCTCTACACAACCATATGAATATTGTTAGGTATCGACCACATCAAAGTAGGCGTCAACAGCTCTAACCCAACAAACTCTTAAGCTATCACCATGAGTTCAAGGAGTTATACCCTTTTCTAAATCTCAGATGTCAAGAAAAGAAAGATATTCAGTAGATTGCCTTTAACAGAGCACATCACTAAACAAGCATGCCAATTTTATTTCTAAGAAAGCTCAGAACTTCTTTCATCTTATAACAAGAGCCTACTCAATGTAAGGTCTTCACTAGGATAATTAACTGATCACTCAAAACAAAATTTTAGCTCACTCACAAGTTAAAAGATGGATATTCTGGGCTGTAAGGCATTTGGTCGAATAACTAGAGTGCGAGATCTAAGAGATGATATAAAACAATATCGTTTAAATATACCGCCACATCACACCTAGCCTCTCTAAGATAACTCAAAGCAAAGAGCTACTCAGACTTGCAGTAGACACATTCTCAACACAAGAGATATAGAGAAGCTTAATACCTCTACAAATCATTGTCAGAACATCATTCCATCCTCAATACTTCATCGTCATGGTAGAGTTTGAACCAAATAAAACCAAGTCTAGCAACAGATGCCATTCTCAAAGAGAGTAACAAGAGAAACAGATCAAATAATATCTATAAAGTTATGTAGGAGAACAAGGATATAGCTTTGAATTGACATCTCGGGTGAGGAAATTCATTCAGGATTCTATTAAAGTGCCATTCAAAATAATTAACTTTAGTTCCATACCTGTATTTGGGAGATCGTGGTAGTGGGAAACAATAGGACGTGATCAGCTAGTGTGGAGGCAGAGAGGGAATGACCTGGGATTCACGAACTAGGGAAGAGAGGCTGGGGGTCTTCGGGTCTTGGCTTCGACACCTTCTGGGCTCGCGAGCAGTAGAGACGGAGGGAGCAGGAGCAGCCTTTGGGTTCAGCATAGGCTTCCATGCGAACTGGAGAAGAAAACGGGGAGAGCTAGAGGGGAGTTCGGCTCCTGGGTCATGTGAAACCGAGAGGGGGTCGGGTGAGGACTCCGCCTGGATGCATGCGAAATTGAGAGAGAGATCGGGATCCTCGGGCACTTGGAGCAGAAGCCATCGAGAAAGCCAAAGGAGGGGATTTTTTTTTGTCTCCGCCTCGAGAGAGGGGGAGGGAGATCCATCTTAACGGCTCCAAGCGACCGGAAAGGCATGAATCAAATGCTCGTTAATGCGCTCCGATTTTTTTTTTTTTTTTTTTTTGTTGAAATCATCCCATACCGGCTCGCTACTCGATGCCTATCCGATTCGGCTTAGCTTGAGGCAATTTGGGTTCAACTTGAACTCAATTTGATTTGAATCGAGCCGATTCAAGTTCGATTTGATTTAATTAAATTAGTTTCGTAGAATCGAACCCAAATCGATGACGATTTAGATCAAATAGTGCTCGAAGAGGCTAATGGGCGTTAATCACATTTATTTGAACTTCGTTGAGTCAAATTCGACCCAACTTGAGTCAATTCGAGTTTGAATTGGACCCGACGGGGCTCGATTAAATCCATTAAAGGCCCTCGAGGGCGCTCGAGCTAAAATTGAGGTCAACAGTGACTACTCAAGGGAGAGCAAACTGGCTTTTCCTTTCTCATGTTAAATCTCTAAAGCATATTTTCAACATACTCTGCCTCAGATAATTTCAATATACATGCACTTCTATCTCTACTAATTCTCATGCCAAATTTTTCTTTGTTGGACTCAAATCTTTCATTTCAAACTCCTTTGATCATTATTCTTTCAGATATCTTATCTTCTCTATATCTTACCTTATAACCAGCATGTCATCTACATATAATAGCATAATAATATAAAAAATTATCAAAATATTTCAAAAAATAATAGTGATCAGAATGGCACTTCGTGTACCCATTATCTAATATAAACCTGTCAAATTTAAGGGTGTCAATTCGGGTCAACAGGTCGGGGGTCAACAGGTCGGGTTTGGGTCAAACCCAATTTGATCTGATCTTAAATGGGTGGACACTAACCAGACCTGGTTTTGCAAATGGGTCAGGTTTATCAACCCGTACTTTACCCACGCGGGTTGCCGGGTTAACCCGACTCGACATGTGATTGCGTGGGGCTTGGGCGAACCGTAAAGTTGCGAACGCAGCATGGCAGCATGTGAGGCGCCGAGGCGAAGCAAGCTAGCAAGGCTGGGCCGGAGGTGAGGTCGGCCTGGTCGGGGTCACTGGGTCGACTGGTAGCACTGGGCCATCGATAAGTTCCCTTCCCAATGGATTAAGCGACACAATAGTCGTGTGAGGTGGGTAGCCGGCCAGTTAGTGACTAGACGGACCGAGTGACAAGACGAACAAGACCCAAGCACTCAACGACGCGACCCGGCAATTGGCTGGTCTGAGCGACGCGACCGCTTCTCAGCTTTTGCAGGCCTGAGACCCTGAGCAATGTGACCGTGATGAGACCCAGCGACACGACCGCTTTAGGGTCAATTTGGGTCGACCTGCGGGTTTTCGGGTCAACCTCAACCCAACCCATTTTTCAAACGGGTCAGAAATTCGAACCTGGACCCGACCCATGTCACAAACTTGTTGACCCAAACCCGAATTTTTTCTGGTCAGGTTTCGAGTCGGGTTAATTTTTGACACCCCTAGTCAAATCTCTTATAGCACTATCTTGGTGCCTACTTCAACCCATATAATCTCTTCTTTAGCCTACACATCAGATCTTTGTTACATGTGACCACATATCTCTAAGGCTACTCCATGTACAACTCTTCATTAAGGTTATCTTGAAGAAATGTTGTCTTAATATCCATCTGCTTTAGATGTAAATTATACACTCTATTATACTTAGAACAACTCTGATTGTAGTCATCTTCACCACTGGAGAAAAAATTTCAGTGAAATCCACTCATTCCTTCTGTTAAAAATCTTTAACTATAAAGCCTCGCCTTGTAGCACTTATCATCAAGTTATTCTTTCATTATGTAAACCCACTTGTTTTTGCAGTGTTTTCTTGTCACTTAATTGGTAGCTCTGTCAACTCCCAAGTCTAACTCAAATCAAGTGAATAAATCTCATCATGCATGGCTTACTATCACTTCTTTGAATCATCAACTTGAATGGCCTCATCATAGTACTCTGGTTCAGCATTATATGTCAGCAATAGATAGTATAAGGAGAATACCTTTGCATTGGCTTTGAGATCTTGTTGGATCTCCTCATTTTAGAAGCTTGAGTCTAAGGTACTCTCTATGTTTCATCGACTTTGTCTTCTTAATCCTCACTATTCTCAAATTCAACATATTTGGAAGAATCTTTAGGAGTCTCATTTATATCATTATATATTTTATTTTCATTAAATTTTACATCATTGTTTTTAATAAATTTTTTATTCTTATAATCTCAGAATTTGTAACCAAATTTACATGAGCCATATCCAATAAATATATACTTGATAGATTTTGGATCAAGCTTACTCCTATATCCTACATCAATATGAACATAGGATGAACAACCAAAGACTTTGAAGTGAGATATACTTATCTCATTTCCACTCCATCCTTTCATAGGTAACCTCTCATTAAAAGGAACTGAAGGACCACAATTTATAAGATAAATTCTAGTATTCATTGTCTCTGTCCATAAATGCTTAGACAGACCAGAATGTAATATCATGCTCCTAGCACACTCAGTGATAGTTATAGCTATTCATATGCTCTACAACACCATTATGTTGTGGTGTTCTTGGAACAGTGAACTAATGTTTGATCACATTCAAATCACAATACTCATTAAACTTCTTATCACAATACTCGCCACAATTATTTGATTTGAGCACTTGAGCTTCAAACCTATCTCAATCTCAAGCATAGCCTTCCACTTCTTAAAAATATCAAATACATCTAACTTGTATTTTTAGAAGTACACGCATATCTTTCTACTGTGATCATCAATAAATATGACAAAATATAAAGATCCTCCTATAGAAGTAACTAGAGCATAACCTCATACATAAGTATGCACTAACTCCAACTTCTTTAACTTGACCTTTGAACCAGTATTTAAAAAACTCACCCTATGTTGCTTATCATATATACAGTCTTCACAAAAATCTAAATCTATAAATTGTAAATCAAGAAGCTTTCCTTTAGTAAGATGTGAATGCATATCTTTCTTACCTATATAACCAAGTCTTCGATGCCAAAGTCCTCCATGAACATCTGAATCTACTACTCCAATAGAATATGATTTTCTATTGATAACATAAAGGGTGCCTTCAATGCTACCACGAGCTATAATCATAACCCCTTTTATCACATTCTATAAATCTCTTGTGAATGATGTCATATGGCTTGAGTTTGTAAGTTAACTTGTAGAAACTAAACTCCTCTTCAAACATGGAATGTGCCTAACATTCTTGAGTCTCTAAACTGACCCATCCGGCATTCTGATATCAACATCTCCTTGTCTAATAATATTGCAAGGCTTGTTGTCTCCCAAATACATTTTATCGAAATCACTTTGAGTATAGTTCTTAAATGTCTCTTTGTTATGACTTGCATGAAAAGAAGCAACTGAATCTAAAACCAATAATTTAGAATTATTCAATTGTCTAGAGATAAAATTAGAGAATATGAATGATACTCTTCTATAGATACATTTGTAGAATAATTTTTATCTTGACCTCCACCACTACCCTTCTTTGGAATTGTACAACCCTTCTTCAAGTGACCATTCTTTCCACAGCTCTAGCACATAACTTTTCCTCTATATGAAGTTGATTTTTTATCTCTTAGATTTAGATATCTCTCTTTTTATTTCTCTCTAAACACTTTCTTTTGCTCCAACATTCAGAACAGAATTTGAAGATTCACTATTTGCCTTCATGCGAACTTCTTCATTAAGCACAAATCTCATTATGTCTTTAAAGTTCAGCTTTAAATTTCCTAAAGAGTTACTCAAAACAGTAACAAGTTCATCTCAACTTTCTGGCAATGAAGGTAACAGCAGCAATGCCCTCACCTTATCATTAAAATTGATGCCAATTGAACATAATTGACTCATTACAGTAGTGTTCAGGTTATTCAGGTGTTCTGGCATTTTGGTGTTGCCCAACATATTCATATCAAATAACTTATTCATCAAGAACACTTTTATTTAAGGCTGATGGCTTCTCATACATCTTAGTCAGTGTGCCATGAGATCGACTATAGTCTTCTCATTTACAATATTGAATGCAACATATGAGGAAAGTAAAGTCGTATCAAACCTAATGTTGTATGATCAAGAACCTCTTACTCCTTCATAATTATAGAATCTAGCTTCTTGGTTATTCCTTCCAACGGCAAATACAACTTATTCTAATATAACAAATCTTCAATTTGCATCATCAAGAATGTGAAGTTCAAACCATTAAACTTTTAAATCTTGTACCTTGCTTTATCTGCCATTACTCCCACTCAAATTGAACAAACTCGCTTTGATACTAGTTGTTGGGGATGAAGAGGAGTAAACACCACTATGATGAAATAAGCAAGAAAATAAAAGCAATGAAAAATAAAGGACATCAGTATTTAATGTGAAAAAACCCAAAATAGGAAAAAATCACGAAGTCACACCACACCAAGAAATCTGCCACATATATGGGGAGAAATAAGTACAAATCTCTCTTCTCTCTCACTCTCTCCTTGCTTCTATTTTCACATGCATAGTTCTCCTTGGCTAACAATACAAAAATATAAGAGAGCAAAGTAAATAACCCCAGGGGACGCAACCCTATAGAAAAATGAAAAAGAAAATTGTCCGGTCCGTCTCGCAGTATTGTGTCGCTCAAACCTCTGCCTTGATCAGCTGCGATGCTCAAGCTCACAGCGTTGCGGCATTCCACTGCGCTATAATGCCGTATACTTCACTATTGCGATGCTTTGTTCTCTGACGTTCAATGTTAGGGCTCTCGAGAAGACAATGCTAGGGCGTTATACGAAAAAAGAAATTTCAATTCCACACATTACAATTTATAGGCTGAAAAAAATGATTTTATGTCGCATGTTGACAACTCCTGATAAATAAATAATTTTCAAACATAGCTTAAGAGGATCCCGATTACTACTGTTAAGAAGTGAAATAATCACCTTGATTCATAATTCCATGGATATACCAAAAATGAACCGTAGTATGGGTGAATTACAAGTTCTTAGAGTTCCACTTAATCCAAATTCTTTCACCATTGCAGATGCCAAAATTGTCACACCTTCATCAAGAAATAACATCAAGTTTCTTATAGGAAAGGGGTCTTAAATCAATCAAATCAATAGACAATTTTGTTTCTAGTGAACAGAGGATATCGATTCTATGATCAGCAATCAACTTAGAATTTACTGGCTCTGTTTATATAGAGATTATTCTGTGCGGACATCGATCGCAGCTCTATATCTGGATACCAATCAAAATGAGTCACGTCAACCATACCGAGCCACGGTACCAAGCGGTACCGCGCTCAGTACCGCGGTGTCGAGTCGCGGGCTTAGCCATCCGGATGGGGTTCCGCTTCCGCAAAGAATAATTTTTCTGCTTTTTTGGGACTGGGAATCAATGGAGATGGACTTCGTATTTGAGACAGCATTTGGTAATGTGATCAGGAAGATGTGAGGAGAGCTAGTGTTTGAATTTGGCCTTTGAATAAGATCCATAACAGCTTTCTTAACAAAGGAATTTATGAAAGAAACTTAACCAGAACAATGTTCATAATCAGCAAGAGGAGTGATTGCTTGGAAATGTTCCCCTCTTGAAAGAGTGGTGAAGAATAGTTAGTGGGTCTTTATTTTCTTCTTTTAAGGGCATCTCCAACTGAAAACTCCGATTTTACACTCTAAAATATTGTAAAACTTCAAAATGTGGTAGTTCATCTACAATGGAACTCCATTTTTTTTTTCGCGTGCTTCTTTTGCAAAGGTAACCATCTCTTTCCTGTTTCATGCTCTTCTGCGAAGGTAATCGCTTTTTTTGGCATAGGAGAACAGTCAGATGCCAATATTGGTTGGTGTCGTACTGTTTACTTACCAATTTTTGGCGTGAGCTTTAGAATTCGAATGCAGCGATTCGCAGACTGCATACAATGGCATGCAGTTCGGTTCGAGATCATCTAGCAACTATTGTGTCAGCTCATCACATGTGTACAATTCCTGCGACTGTGTTAAAGTGGTTAAAATTGCCTGATGCATGCCTGATACACCGTGAGAATCTTATCTTCCTTGTGTCTGGTTCTCCCTTCCAACCTAAGTGACTTGATGCCCCTCTCATGCCTAAAGCTCAGCTAGAAAGAAATAAAAAGAAAAAAAAAAACAAAAACTACCCACTAACAGTAATAACCATTACAAGTAACTAAGTAAGCCAATAAACAAACTTCTAAACAACTACGTCCAAATCTCAAAAGCAATCAAAAAAAGTTTGTCTACCATTTGCCTGTAATTGGAAACCATCACAAAAAACTTTAGAAATAGATGCCCAAAAGCTTGGGAGCTTTCTTCTGTTGACCACTGTGAGTCTGCAAAACTGTAAATGATAACTCCTAGAAAGAAAGCAAAAGGGAGGCAATGGAAAATGAGAAAACTTTCTTCTTGCTGTCTTTTTATTTCTTTACTTTGTCTGCAAGGTGCCAAAGAAAGGAGAGCACGGGAGCATTAATATACTTTTATTTCTTTCTGCTTGTAAGCAACCATGTAAATGCCTTGTGAGAATAAAGAAGAAACGGTACGATAGTGGGAGGCAAGTAGGAATTGGGAGTGCAGATAAAAGATATGGGCCATATGGCACATGTGGGTATCAAAAGCTTGCTGCTTTTATTGGTTTTTGTGATTAGAAAATGGCTGTGTTTAGTGAAAAGAGGAGCTTGATTTTTCCAATCCGTTGTTTGTATTCTTTCAATTTTTTTCCCACAATCTTCTCCTTCAATCATGGAGGGCTTCAAGGCTTCATAACATTTATTTATTTAATCATTTATTTATTTTAGGTTTTTTTAAAAAAAAAAAAATTTAAGAAAAATAAAATTTTCAAATAGAAATTTAAGAAGATATATTATTGTATGTGGTGACAATATTATCTACCATGTTAAAAATTATGTTAGTGATATGTCTTATTATGTGATTTGTTAAGTGACAAAGCTCAAATCAATTGCTTTTTATTACATTTTTCTTCTTTTTTTTCTTTTCTTATTTTTATTGAAGTTAAAAAAAAATTTTGTGTTGATAAAAGTGAATAAATTTTAAGTGTGGTTTAAAGTTTATTATCAACCTATTATATATGATTATGTTCACTATGCTAGCTTATATGTTCCACTTTACATTAATATCATATTTATAGGCGCAATGAGTGTGTTGAAGATGCAAATTTTTTACTTATAAAAGCCTTTATTTTTAGTAATTTTATTTTAATAATGGTGAATCGTGGTGACAACAAATGTATTGAAGGATTCTTCAACTCTTCATATTCATGTATTTCACGATAACGTGTGGTCAGTCTAAAAGAAATATCAAGAGAGGTGTTGATGGCGTCTCTTATTTTTATCTCCAAATCGAATAATATACATTAGAGATCAACACATACTAATGTGATTAATTAGAGATGAGCCAAAGATGCCTAATGGTATCAAAGTCGTGCAAGGAGAAATGAGTTTTTGAAATGTAATAAGTAGTAAATGGGCTTATAAGGCTAATAAATGTGATGATAATATTGATCTTAAATATCAATACAATTAGATGTAAGAACCTCTTCCTCTTTTGTCATTATAAGCATTGTTGGACAAACAATCAAGATGAGCTACTTTTGAAAGTGCAAGTTGAAATTATGATGGCAAAAAAAGTGCCCTATGATGAATTTTGTAATGATTTTTGATAGAGATTATCACACCAAAAATTTATTATGACAACCTGCCACCTAGTTTGGCTATAAAATATTTATATGAGATACGACTATATCTTGCACAAAACGGTGGGGGTTCAAAAAAAGTTCTAATATTCACTTAAAAAATATTATAATTAGGTATGATATCAAGAATGAATTATTACAAATGACCATATCTTAGTGAAACTGTTATGATGAATTGATATTGGTTGGCTTCAAGATAGCAAGAAGAAATTTTTATTAAAAGACGGTGGGCAAGAGGTGAAACATCAATTCTAGTATGTAAGCTTAACATTAAATTTTGCTTCAATTCTAGCTATAATCTCCTTTGAGTTTAGATTAATAAGTTGGGTAATGCTCAAGAGAGTAAAAGAACATATCAATTTTGAATTTAATTGTCGATTCAACCAACATAATAAAATGTGTGCAAGTCTGTTGGGTGGTTAGGTTTGATATTTTTCAAGAACAACCAAGCCTCTTATCAGCCAAAGAAAATGTCAAAAAAGGTGGTCACATTGCACATAATCAATACTTAAAATGAGTTATGTTTAAATAAATTAACTTATACTCAACATTATTGATAATTGATCATCTACTTAACGGGCATTATGGCCATGGGTGGATCCATGTTACCTTGAGGGGGCAATTATGTAAGTTTGCCCCCCCCCCCCCCCTCCTCCCTCTCCTAAATTTTTTATTTATTTATGTTAAGTTTGCCCCCTCTAAAAATTTTGATTTGCCCAATTCAACCCCGCTATCGCATCTGCTCCACTCCGCTCGAGTAACCCACAAGACACCTCGAAGGCCTTTGGTTGGCTACCGTCTACTCCACACCTTGGCCTACTACGCGCCATTTTTCGCTTCTCTTCTCTACATGACAGCATCGCCAATTTGTCGGGCCTTTGCCTTCGGTAGCAAGTAGGATTTTGTTGCCGACTTCCACAGTTCGACCTAAGTCTCCTAGAGTTTCTCCATTTACAGCTTTTTTAAACCAAAATTGAAAGCCCATTTTGCGATCTCAGGTACTCGATGAGTCTGATGCCTTCGGTTGCAAACACCAACTTCAACTGCTCTACCCAGTCACCTAGAGCAGCCGAAGTAGCATAGTTGACTAGCTTTTCCTTTACTTTATTAATGTATCAAAACTTGTTAATGTGTATATATATATCATGTTTGTGTTTTATTCACTCGATTGAGGAAACCCAAAAAAATTAAGTTAGAAAAACTTGCATGATAAGTGTGATGGTTGATTTTAATGGTTTGAAATTATAAAATAATCTTCAACTTTTTTTAATGGATCATTTTTTAAAACACGTAAGTGATTAATAATTTATCAAATATGACATGTTGTGTTGTGGTATATTGGTAAAAAAACTAAACACTTTGTGTATATGTGTTTTAAAAAAATTTCAAGATTTATTGAAAGAAAAAGTATGTTTTCCCTTCCTAAAAATCAAGGCTGGTTCCATTGATTATGGCCCCAACTTCCCTAAGAAAAACATATTTACAAACAACTCCTATGAATATATCTCTTCTAAAATGACAATATGTTTTCAGGAGAATCATAAAAAATTTTGTTTTGGTTCACCTCTTGTAACATTTCACAAAAAAGAACATTATTATTCTTGGATATAATATCCTTGATTGTGTGGGCTTTAGCACAAGCATATTTGTGAACCAAATCATAACCCATGAACCTATTGTTTTCTAGATCCCCATAAGATTAATTTAGAATCTAGCTCTCCTTGAAACAATGATGTCGCGATGGCATTGAGCATCAATGTTGTGATAGCATCGGGCATTGTTGTGAAAGCCTAGTTGTGATATGGCTGAGAGAAATGAAAATGACATGTTTGGGGAATAAGGTATTGAGTGCAAGCTATTGATTTGGGATTGTTGGGAGAAAATAAGAAATTTAATTTTTAATTTTAATAAATAAAAAATTCAAATAAAAATTTATAATAAAACATTAATAAAATATTTAAGACACGTGTCCATTTTTTTAAAATATTTTTTAATCAAATACATTTTTACGAGTGTATGATACATATTGAAGGCGTATCGGACGTGTGTCGTGTTCAATATGTGTTAAAAACAACATATCTCATTGAGGATAAGTGTCTGTGCATTATAGCTCTAATCTAAAGGAGAAGAAGCCTATAAATGAACATAGAAGAGTCAAGACGATAATTGCTACATTGAAGTATTACCTTCAAATTAATAAATTTCAAGTTATATTTCTATTTTTTTAATGTAACCACTCTTTTGGCATCATTTCATATTTCGCCCCCTGGGTAGATTGTTTTCTCTTAAGGACAAACCTATTGCAATTGTTTTCTCGCATCTCTGAAATGCCCCAGCGTAACATTGCTATGAAAAATTACTATTATTTAGTTACTAAACATTCTTTATATTACTTATGGAGGGAAAGTAATGTAAGGTGCTTTGGTGACACTATTGATAGCTCTTCAACCACTTGCACCCAAAAAAAAAAGTTATACGCCAAAAATTCTCTTCTTGGATGAATTTCAATATTATCAAGCAGTTGATTCCTTGAATATTTTTTGTGCGAGTTTTTAGCTTGGTATTCTCTCCTGACTCGTACTTCCTTTACTAATGCATGATTCTTTTGTATTACATGAGAGTTTCTTTTGGCTTTCTTTTACTGAGGAGTCTTCCCCTCTTTGTTGGATTGGTAGTATTTATGTTCAAAAGATTCTGGATGCCTTGATTACTCAAGTTGTTACTCATATTCGAGGCTCATGTTGTCACAAATTAGGATCTATAATGAAAGAATTTCTTTTCAATTTCATTTTTTTTTGTCTTCTTAATTCATTCTATTCATTTATCATCCAAATCAATTTGACTCCAAAGTTGAATAATTGCATCAAAGAAAATAAATAACTGCGGAAACTATAATTCACATTACTATAGCTCATAATTACATACTGCATCCATAGTCCAAAATAATATGTATAATAGCCACACTTGCTACAAAAGAATACATAAACCAAAGAGTTGAAATAAAAACTACACTACTATCAATGCATACATAACCTTAAGCTGCAGACTCTTTACCTAAAATCATTAAAACCACATAATAAGAGTGAAAGCCCAACAAGTAATCAAAATTTTACAATTAAAAATCATTGCAATATAAAATAAAATAATATGTTATAAATTATATAAAGAAATATATGCATCAAAATCTATACTGATAATATTTATCAATTACATAGTTTATAACGCATCAGATCTTTGTATATTATATCATTATTAATGATATCAATAATAGTGATACATATGACTAACAGTCAAGGTTGTGAAAACCGGACCGGACAACGAACCGGAAGAGGGAGAGGTTCACGGTTCGACCGGTCGAACCGGGGTCGAACCGGATGACGTAATAAATAATTATATTATTAAAATTTAATAAAATAAAAATCAGATAATATAATTATATGAGCATTTAATAATATTTATAAATTTTTATACATATAAATATCATTTAATATTAATATATTTATACGAATAATACTTAATATAATATATAAATTTATAATATAAAAAATTTATGATAATTAATAATTAATATAATATAAATAATTGAATATATGACCATTTAATAATATTTATAAATTTAAAAAAATATATATATAATAATATAATACAAAGTTATAAATATAAATGTCATTTAAAAATAATATATTTATATATTTATAATTTAATATATTTATAAGAATAATATTTAATATAATATATAAATTTATAATATTAATATTTTATAACATAATTATTATAATATATTATAGCAAATTTATAATACATATCATCCAAATTTGTAGCCCAACTAAGCAAAAATTTTAAGCCTAACTAAGAAAAAATTTGAAGCCCAACTAACCCAAATAAGCCCAAATTCACATTCTAAGCTATTCATGCAAGTATGCAATTTTTTTAGTCCCACATCATAGGGGGAGTTTGAAGATCCTTCCTTGAGCCCTTTATAAAGTGAGAAGTACACTCTTTTTGCAAAACAAATTATGTGAGATATTTAAGAAATCTTGTATGTATTATGATGAAATTAATCATCATATTTAATAAAAATATTTTAAAAAGTTTAAAATTTTTTAATAAACTAAAATATATATTTAAAATTTTAATTGAAACAAAAAAAAATATTTTTTTATAAACCGGCCGGTTCTTTCCAACCCGGACCGGTTCAACGGTTCACCGGTTGAACCGCCGGTTCAATCCGGTTTGATCTGGTTCTTTGCAGAGCCTGTTTTGAAGCTGGATCGGACCGGCCACCGGACCGGTTCACGGTTGAACCGGCCGGTCCGGTCCGGTTTTCAAAACCATGCTAACAGTAATTAGTATCAATGCAGTCATAATATTAATAACTATAAATTGTCTCAACGACAATAACCATTCTAATAGTAAACACCACCATAGAGTTTATAATATGAAGGAGCTAGTTTGTGCCTAAGATGAAAGAAGTGAGGACTTTTCTCATTTCTGTGTCATTGGAGGATATGAAGAAGCTGATTTTATAATAAAAGATCCCACTATTAGCCAAAAGGAGTGAAAACTCTCTCTCATGGGATATGTTATTGGAAAGAGGTCATTCTATGGGTCCCTCTAGGTCACAATCAAAAAGTAATGGAAGCTTTAGTGCATTGTTAATCTCATTACTCTCACATAAAACACCTTCCATTTTAAGTTATCTTGCAAAGAGAGTTTTGATATGGTGTGGGATGGAAGTCCTTAAATTGGCATCCTTTTTTCTTCAAAAATGGAGTAGGGATTTTCATCACATAAAAGAAGATTTCTCAGATATTCCTTTATTAGTAAAGCTTCTCAAATTTTCACTTTATTTTTTGAAGGAGATTGGTTTTTCTAAGGTTGCAAGCAAGGTGGGCATTTCTCTAGCATGCGACAATTTGACTATTTCCAAGACATGAGTTACAATTGCAAGGGTGCAAGTATCCCCTATCAAAGTTCTTCAGTATTTTATCACAATTAAATGTAATTTGAGCATTAAATTCAATATATGTTTTATTCATAATTAGGTTGGACATGTGTCTTCTTCTTTCATGATGACTCCACCTATCCTCTTAATGGCGGTTCATCACATCTACGTTTGAATCAAGGTAGAAGCCAGATTTATGTCCTTTATGGAAATTAAAAAATGGAATATGAATGGTAGGGTGCTTATCTTGTTCTTATTAATTACCCAACTAATCCTTCCACTCAATGACCGCCTAATCTTAATCATTTTTATGCTAAATCCTCTCCTTCTAAACTGACCCTTGTTACCCCAAACTCTCCCTCTCCTTTTCCTAATTCAATTCTTCAAATACGTGGCATTATTAGCCATATTAGTTCTCTTAAAAATTACAAATTGTACATGCTAAACTTATATTTCTCTTTATTTTTCTTATGATTTTAAAATCTGAAAGTTCAAATATTTGAAATGACTAACAATATAAAATTTATAATTTTTATTACAAAATTTAGTGAAATTATCATTGAAAGAATATATATATATATATATATATATATATATATATATATATATATATATATATATAATACTATTCCAAGTATACACACTGATTCATCTACATTGATACTTCTCCATTCTTCGAACCAAGTGTTCCACGTGTATAAACTCGCCATCATCTATAAATAAAAGATGACTCATGATATTTTTTCGTAAAAGAAAATTTTCATGAGGTAAGATTAAAAAAAAACCCCCTCTATAAGCACATTCTATCAAACATTTCATTGCATTTGTTATCTCAAGAGGTAGGTTGCTAGGGATGGCATGAGTTACTAGGTGCTATGCAAGCTTGTGGCAACATCCAAAATCTTGTAAGTAATGTTACAAGCTTCATATCAAGGATTATGACCTTGCAAATACTATTTTAATCTTTAGTAGTGCTTGTGATCTTTCAAGCAATGTGCTTCATTGAGCATGCATGACTTACAAACTCCCATTTTATGGCAATAAAATCTAACATTTATAAACTCATGAGTGCTGTTGAGTGCTTTAAACTCATAAAAATACTAATAAGTTTAATGAAAAATGTGGATTTACGTGAGGGATGTTTTAAGGGAAGCTTCTCAACTACTATGTATTGGGTGAATATGTAGAGTAGGCAGAGGCAATCCAAAAGAGATGCTTCTAGTTATGACGATAAACATAAATACATGAACACAATATTGGGGGAAGTAAAATGTACAGCGAACACAAACAAATTAGATAAAATACAGTAGAAATAAAGAACACTAGAACTAAACCCGAAACTGGGAAAAAGTCATGGAGCTACACCACACAAAAAAATTCACTATGAAATTTTGAGAGAAATATTATAGGTCTTTCTTCCTTGTTACTCTCTTCTTGCTTCTCTTCACCCTTACCCCGTTCTCATACTAGACATACAAAGAGAAACTTAAAGCAAATCACAAAGGAACGCAACCCTTAATGAAAAATTAGAAAGAAAACTATCAACCCATATTTACAGCATTGTGGCGCTCAACTTTCTGTCTCTAGATTGTCTTACACCACTGCAGCACTGGGGTGTAGAGCGCCACAGCGCCCCTTGGCAACGCCACATCGCCGATGTTCGAAATGCTGCATAGCTCCATTCTCTATCTTTCTCGAAGCAAACTATACAACACCAAGGCGCTTGAGTAAATAGCATTGGGGCACTCGGGCACATAGTGCCGAAGTGTTATATGGTTGTACAAAAAAAATACCTTGGTGCAAAACACCCGAACTCAAGCATGAGAGGACCCCAAGTGAGATCAACAAATTGACTTAAGATCTGAGACAATAGTACAATCAGATTGATCAACACAGTCAGGTTCCACAATCCACATAGAACTAACACTCGTATTTCCATTATGATGACAAAGGAGAACTCATCATATGAGTTAAATATGTATATTATTAATAGAGAAAGAGAAATAGAAGAGGATATATAATTTATCAAGACAATCAAATCATCATATCTGAGATAATCTGACAAAATTAGATAGGATTACAGAAGATTTAAGATGACTTGAAGAGGCAAAAAGGGAAGAGAATTGATAAAGAGAGCATAAGCAATTAATCTTTTAGCTTCGGAACAAAATGGAAGCTGGCAGGCGCCACTGATCAATGGTGAAGCTCCTTTTACCTCCATTGATTGGAATCACGGGTGGTCATGTGACCGCATGGAAGAAGACAAAAATTGGACGTGAAGTAAGATATTTTTGTAAACAGAATTATAAATATTTGTAAAATATAAATTGCATAGAATATTATTTTCTTAGGAAAAAAGATTATGCTGCAAATAGAATTATATACAGATGCTCTTTGTTCTCTAGCCTGAAGCATCGGGGAACCTGGATTTCATGGACGCATTCGGCTCATAGAAACAGGCACAGCCACCCATTCCAGTGCACAAAAATATTCCTTTCTGCTACTCACGCCTGTGTCCAAGGTTCTTTCACCTTCACAGGCCAATTCCTCCTTGGAATTAAAACCTATCATATTGCCCTCTCTCTCTATCTCTTCTGTCTTCCCTGAGAGTTTTGGGAGGTGCAACCATGGTGCCCTAATCATTCAGACATTGAAGCGTGGGAGATATATATATATAATGAACATAAGATGAAAAAAATTAGAGGCGTTAATTTGAGTTGAAAGATTAGGTTCAAATCTGACCCTAAACCCATTGATTGAACTAATCAAAATATTTTAGTCAAATCTGACTCGACCCAAATCTAACCTGCTTATCTCTCTCTCTCTCTCACACACACATATATATATATAACCCAAATAAAATCCAATAAAAATTAAATCAATTTAAGATTTTCATGTCAGCCATAATCTACCATGAAAATTTTATAAAACTAATAGAATAAATCAAAACATAAATATTTTAAGTCAAATTCGAGTCACATTATAAAAGTAAATCATTTGTTGACATACTAAAAGAGCAATACAAATGGAAGAAAATGACTTTAAGTTTTTTTTGGAGATCAATTAAGATTTTGTTTAGGACGACTTTCTTACTATTTCTTAAAATAGCCTTCTAGTATAAAAGTTTTAATTTTTGTACTAAAAAATTGTTTTAAGTAGTAAGAAAGTCGTACCAAACGAAAGTTAAGGCTTCATTTAGGATGGCTTTCTTATTGCTTCTTAAAGTAGATTTTTAGTACAAAAGTTTTAATCTTTTTACTAAAAAGTTGCTTTAAGAAGCAGTAAAAAAGTCATTCCAAACGAAGCCTAAGACAAATTTATACACACATCATATATATATACAAAATTAAAATTTAAGATATCTTAATAGATAGTGAAAGCTATTAACTAACAAACCAAATGAGCTAAGTAAATGGCCAAATTAGTATGCTTGATGAAAAAAAAAAGAAGAATATATATGATAGGATGTGGTTATTGGGTTTCCAGCAGTCCAGAGAGTCACATGCGAGAATTGGCCCTCCTGCCAAGGAGTCTAATATGCAGGCTTTTGCAAAGAATGCCCTGCTGGCCACCACTGTGATTTCGTATTTGATGGGTTTACAGTGTCCTGGCTCTCTTCATTCCAACTCCACTTGGAAAAAAAAGGTGAGCCAGCGTGGTGAATGATGGAAACAACGAATGGTCTTCCTTCTTTTGGCTTATTGTGTTAGGATTTTAATCCCATTTAGGATATATTTAAAAGTCACAATTAAAATTTGGTGAAATTTTATTATGAAAATAAATAAAATTTTTAAATTTATTTTCTTATGAAAATTTGGGCTTAGTCCGTAAATTAAGTAAGAAGAAACGGATAACATGTGTAAAGAAAAACCTAAAGATCCGCAAAATGAAGGAGCCTCACCAAAAGGAACTTTTATTTGGTCCGGTCACAGGACGTAGCTCTACGTTCGGCCGCCAGTAAAATCGCGTCACGCGTTCTCACTATTTACCGCGCGCCCCGACAACCCGACCCGGAACAAACCCAGGATGGCTCGGTATTTCTCGATTTTGCTAGGTATTGGTTGATTTTGCTCGGCAATAACCAATACCGAGCAAATACCAAGCAATACCGAGTTGTACCGAGTTTTTAGAAAAACTCAGTACAACTCGGTATTGGTCTTTACAGAGCGGTATTTCTCGTTATTGCCAAGCAATACCGAGCAAATACCGAGTAATACCTCGCAATACGCGAACATAGCATTCTCGGGTTCCGGTCCGGGTCAAGTCGTCGGGCCGCACGGTAAAGAGTAAGAGCACGTGGCGACATGTTATTGGCGTCGAACGTAGCTCTACATCCGGTCAGAGGACGTAATAATTGTTCCACCAAAAGAGGCAAAAATAAAGAGAGAGGCTACTAACTCAAAAAGAGCAAAATTTGAGAAAAAGCCGAGAGCAACAAAAACCGTCTTAGAAAAGAGAACCAAAAGAAATCCCCAATGCCACATAAACCGTGAAACCTGCGAAAAGTCTGGATTCAGAGTAGTCTGATCTCAGTCATTATAGAGTCATCAAAATGGAAGACCCCTAGTTGCCCGAAAACCATCCAAAGGGGTGCCTGTGGAATGGGAGACATCATCGTCCAAAACTAAAAACATTCCCAACATGTCAAAATAACATAATTCACGATTCATGAAGGCAGCCAGCAACACATAACATCTCAAATAGGTTTGGCGACAAAGCACGATTAAAGTAGTTCCAAAAGATATCCAGAATTCCTCCACTTCTTCTATTATTTTTTTCTCTCCAAATAAAATAAATTGAGCAACAAGTAATGAGATTAATAAATATTCTGTTTTAAAAATTGTTTTATGTTTAAAAAATGTGTACGTTATAACTCTTTTAAGTTTTATATATTATTTTATTAAAAAATATTGAACGTAAAAACTAACAAAATTATTAAATTTAATAATTAAAATATTCAATAAAAACTAGGTGAAATTTTAATATTATATAAAAATAATATTTAAATAATAAATATAAAAAATAAGTATAAAATTATATAAGAATAATCTCTCCGGGATATCTCTCTCTCATATATACTGTCTCTTCTCTCTCTTAACTTGAATGCGTCAAATGAGTTAGGGAATTGAGAATGCTTCAAATATTTTAACGATTATGCTTCTTTTTAATTAACTTATTCCCCAATTACAGTAAGTCCTTACTCTAATTTAATTTTTAATCAGATTAATAAAATAAATTGAGCAACAAGTAATCAGATTAATAAATATTCTGTTTTAAAATTTGTTTTATGTTTAAAAAATGTGTAGTTATAACTCCTAAGTTTTATATATTATTTTATTAAAAAATTATTAAATTTAATAATTAAAATATTCAATAAAAATTAGGTGAAATTTTAATATTATATAAAAATAATGTTTAAATAATATTATAAAAAATAAGTATAATATTATATAAAAATACTCTCTCCGGCATCTCTCGCTCTCTCTCACTTTCTCTTCTTTCTCGTAAGTTGAATTCGTCAAATGATTTAGGGTATTGAGAATGCATCAAATATTTTGAAGATTATGCTTCTTTTTAACTTATTCCCGGATTATGCTCCAATATAAAATTTCATCTAAAAAATAAAATAAAAAATACTTTTGAAAATGCTGGTTTAGAGCACTCTGTCTCTTCTTATTCCCATGACCAAAACAAAGGAATAGTCAGATAAATTTTGGTTACTATTTTTTTTACTATATTTAAAAAAAATTATGCTAAAAAGTTGATTTAGACAGTGCTAAAAAAATTGTCTCAAATAAAACCTAAGTATAGCCAATTCTTCTTACAAAGATAGAAATAATTAAGGATGGATGATAGTAAGCAATAAGAGATTTAATTATAGATAAGAGTAAAAGGGTTAGTGTGCTTCAAATGTGGAGCTTTTAATTGAAGAGAAAAAACTCTACCAACCCCTTCACACCTCAAACATTTTGTATTCCTTATTTCATTGAAGTTTGGAATTATTTTGGTATTTGCTTTCTCTCATTGGAAGCACCTTTTTTTTATTTTGAGCAAATTTGAATGTAAACTCATATGTATAAGGATGATATTGAATATCTTGATTGAATCTCTAAACTCCCAACCAATAAGCTAAAGATCCATTGGGAACAATTTTCAAGCTTCTTTGTTTTTCAGACATCAGCCACAATTTCGTTTTGCTACTACTTTCTCATGCCTTTTCACTTTTTTTAGGAGGAAAACTGCTCTTTGCAACTAGAATAACTAAAGCTTTGTTTGGGATGGCTTTTCTTACTGCTTCTTAAATCAGTTATCCATTACAAAATTGTTTACTTTTTTACTATAAAGCTGTTTTTAAAAAGCTGCCCCAAACTAAGCCTAAATTACTTTCCTTATATTAACTTCACAACTAATTTTATAAAATATTACAGTCATCCCAAACATATTCTAAGATATACTACAATTAAACATTAAATTATCTATCCCAAACAAGCCTTAATTAGAATTAGGCAATCTTTCTTTAATTTTTTGTAGGATGAGGCACATGCTAGAGAATGCATTTTTTCCTTATTAATCACTAGCAATAGTGACAACACCTTGACTTCTTTGTGATGAGTCTTTAAGATAAAAATAAAAATGTGACATCTCATCAAGAATACTTGATATTCTTATTTAGAAGCTTTTTAATGTCCTTCGTAGAAAATCTTTGAGCAATAAGGTTATTAGCCTATTCATATTCTTCAAAAGAATTCTAACACATTACCACTCAAAATGGAGTTCACATCTCATACAAAGTATCGCGTCCTGGAAAATTTGCAGTAATAATTAAAGAGATAAAGAGTTTAATGTCTTAACTTTGAATGAAGATCCAGCACACATACAGATAAAGTGAGAGGGGTGGAAGAGTCATAAGATACACCATAGTTTTTTCATAGAAAATCCTAAAATGAGAGAAAAATCATGGGGCCATGCCCATTTGAAATGAATCAATTAGTGTTTGTTTTTCGTTATAAATGATGTCCTTCCTCGGGGAAAGGTCTTGGCTCAATGTAGAAAATATATGGCATATTACATAGTTGGGTTTGGAAGATTTCAATGATATGAGAGATTTTCTCAAGATATACGTTGGTCTATTTGTTTGGTTGGTAGAATCGTAGTTGTGCGATGGTGGCTGAAGGGACCTTAGTCTGTGGGCGACGGTGTTCTGAGGGAATATAACCAGCGGGCGACGGTGGTCCGAGGGACCATAGTTAGCTAGTGACGGTGGCCGGAGGGACCATAGTTAGGGGGTGATAGTGGCCGGAGGGACCATAGTCAATTGACGACGTACATTGGAGGGACCGAAGTTGGCAGGCGATGGTGGTCGAAGGAATAGTAATCATCAAGTGACGTAGGTCAGAGGGACCGAAGTCAGCAGCCGATAGTGGTTAGAGGAACTGTAGTCGGCGGACGATGGTGGTATGAGGGATCATAATCAGGGAACGACATAGAACAAAGGGACCGTAGTCAGCAGGCGGCGAAGGTCGGAGGAGGGATTAAGGGGGATTGTACGGTCGGTGGTGGCCAGAGGGGCTATAGTCGGCAGGCTACAAAAGTTGGAGGGATTGTAGTCAGCGGGCGACAATGGTGGGAGGGACCGTAGTTAACGGGCGATAGTGGTCAAAGGGATCGTAGTTGGTGGGCAGTAGTGGTTGGAGGGACCGTAGTCAGCTAGCGATGTAGGTAGAAGGGACTGAAGTTGGCGAGAGATAGTGTCGGAGGGACCGTGGCCAGCTAGTGACATTGGGCTCAACCCCTTGATTTAGACCCATTTGAGCTCAAATTGGACTGATTTTATTGTCATTTTGCTCGTCTCACTGAGTTGCTCAATTTGATTATAAGTTTTCTAAAATTTGAGTTTACATGATCCCGAATTTAATTTTTGAAGTTACTAACTTGAATATGCCTCGAGATTTGTGTTGAATAAAAAAAAGTGTTACTTACCACTAAGGATCTTTCATCTTAGGCTGTAATCTATTGGCGATTAATTAAATATTTGCTTTTCTACAACTAAATCATTCATTTTTTATATAATGAAACATTTTGACAAATAAAAATTATAATAGTAAAAGTAGTAAGAAAATTATCCTAATTCTACACAGTTCACTTTAATCTGTTGGTTGAGAGCTTAGACTTCAAATTAAGAGGTCTTGGATTCGAGTCTTTCTATATATATTGTGTGCGTGAATTTACCTTAAATAACCTAAATGTCTCAAAAAAAAATCCTAATTCTCCCATACAATACACCTAAACAATCAAATCTATTTTGAAATAATAATAATAAGCCAATGAAAAAAAAAATTAGGACAGATTGATCGCTTTTCCTTTTGTTTTCACTACTATATTCTCTGTTACCGTTACTGTAGGTTGATGTATGGATCGAACCTCTTATTCCAATTGGGGTGCAGGAAATAGTAGGCTAACTCATAACCTATTTTTAGCGATTTGACGGCACTTTTGGCTATGGGAACTCATCTCTCTGTTCTTTCTCTCTTTCCATTTGTTTGTTTTTTTATGTAGGGGTTAATTTATTTTGACTCTAGAATATTAAAGTAGACAAAAAGATTTATATATTTTAAAAATAAATTTAAAATTCACTTCTAACTTATCAAAAAAATTTCAAAATTTTCCCTCTAAATATTAACCCAAAAAAAATTGAGGTTGGGCATTTGCCCACCCTAAGCATGTGATGGATCCGCCCATGGGAGTAGCTCCAGTGGAAGATATGATTAGATAGAGTCACCTTAGATTGTTTGGTTATATAAAACTACGACCTTCTGATGATCAGACGAGAAAAGTACTTTCAAATCATAAAATTTCTTATTCGTATTATTGTCTCATAAAATTTCTTACATTCAAATGATATATATATATTTTTTTAATATGGGAGTAAAGGTTGTTCGTTTAATACTAAAATAGAGAAATATAGAATGAGAAATAAATTAGATAAAAATACTCTAATTAAAATTTTAATTATAGTAAGATTTAAATTTATTTAATTATTAAGATATAATATTTATTTTAATTAAAATTTTAATCTAAATATTTGACTAAAAATAGATCAGAGCTAAGACCATCTTTTCTCTAAACTATTCTTTGTGCAAAAATTATAAACGATTTATTTATAAAAATCATTTCCTTACAAGCATGAAAATAATTCAATAATAATTATAAATTTTATTTTATTAAACTAATAAATCCTTTATTGTGCATTATAGATTATTATTTTTTATATTACAATAAAATAACCCCAATTTTATCACAATTATCCTGATTTTTTTAAGTTGCTGAGCAAATCATATTTTTTTTTCAAAACTCAGATTACAATTTTTTAAAAAAATTATCATAAGAGAAGCTGCAGCTAAGTTCCATTTGCATTATTAGCCATAATTCTTCTTCCTAAAATAGAAAAAAACAAGCTTATATAATATTGATAGTCATCAATCATCAATCACCCAACAGCTCTCAGTCTTTTATCAGTTGGACAAGACCCTATAAAAGGAAAAGCTTTTAGCAGGGTATAGTCTCTCTGACAACACCTTAATTACACTTCAGTTTCTTCTTATAACAGTTTCATTCTTGTGAATTTAATTTCTGTTTATTTGAATTAAAATTTTATTTAGATTTTTTTAAGAAAGAGCAATTATTTAATTTAAATTATGAATAGAAATTGTATATTAATTTTTTTAAAAAAGAAGCTAACTAGCTCAATAGAATGATGGCTTCTATTGAATACATCAAATTATTTGACATATTTAAAATAAGTCAAACAGTTTAACTCATTTAATAGAATGCGTCATACTATTTGACGCATTCCATTCCATTGAATGTGTCTTTCAGTACGACACGTTGCTACAGTTTCACATAACTGATAAAGTGGCATGCGGTGTGAATGCGCCAATTTATTTGACTTGTTTGTTCCGTTTTAACCTTTACATGTTCCTACTGTATATATATACATGCTTCTTATTAAAAAAATTCTTTTATTTTAGCACCATTTAATTAATATTATTTTATTTGCAATTATAATTAGTATGAATATTTGCAATACTTTGATAGGCCTGCAATGTTTTATATATATATTTTTTGCTTGATGTCTGTCATCATTGTTTATAAAATTAGTTGTTAAATTATTGTAAAGAAAATAATTTTGATTATGGTTGCATAAATCAATTAAAAAAAACAATTTAAAAGTAATAGCTAAACGAAATTGTAAGTGATGTCTAAAAAAATAAAATAGTTATATGTGCCTTAAGTTGTAATAAGTGATGCTCGAAATATAATCCATTTAAAATAAATAATTCAATTATTTTGCAATTTAGCATAGTTATATATGTCTTCAGCATAAATTAAATAGTGGCTAAAAATAAAATTGATTCACTATATTTATAAAATATGATTTTTATTTATAAAAAAAATATATTTTTTTCATCCATTTTTTATCAAAATAAAATGATAAAAACCCAACTAACAAATTTGATTATTTGCACCTCATTTACTTAGACTAAATCAAATCATATTAAATAAAAACATGATTATAAGCAAACAAAAAGTCCATTTTTTATTGAGCTTTCTTTCTTTCCTTAATGACAGTATAAATGGTTTCCTTGCAGAGCCCTACATGGGGTCCTGGTTGGGTACCCATTGGGTACCCACACTCTGCACTGGCGGGCTTTGCTCACCCACACCCACCTATAGTGACTTTCCGGATGTCATACCCACCCACACCCACCCACTTTCCAAGCTTATTGAATGCAGCCTGCCATAGAATAATGGCATTGAGATTTTTTGCCATTTTATCTGACTGCAAACTTTCAAGCCACATATCAAAATTTATCATGGTCATGACGCGGTTCAGTGTTGCGCACTGTGTAGTAAGGATTATTATAATATACTGCAAGTATATGATGATTAGTAATGTAAATTGGTTCTCCTCTGATGTTGAGTACCCACCCATATCCACCCACAAGGCTGTGGGCGTACCCATACCCACCCATGCCCATTGGGTATGGGTGGGTACGTGGGTGGTTGTGGGTATGGGTATCCAATGTAGGGCTCTGATTCCTTGAGGTTGCCTAAATTTGAGAACAACTATTAGCTTATCAGATTTTGACTTATTTTTCTTCCCATGTTGTTATGTCCTTTTTCATTTGGGTAAATATATTGGCCATTTGTCAACCAACCTCTTTATTATTTTCTTACTTCTTTAGGCCGTCCGTCGGTCTTGAAGGCTCAAGAGGTGAGGAGATATAAAAATATGAACTGTTAGCACGGCCTCCTTACAAAACTCTTCCAATTGTTTACTTTTACCCAGTAGCCATTCTGTATACGATAAAATAGAAAAATTCAAATCAGCAGGTTTTTGCAATTTTTTTATGAAAGTTTGGAATCATTTTGCATTTTTGGTCTTCTCCAAATGAACTTCAAATGCATGAATGGCATCTTTCGCGAGCTTCTGCCGAACGACAAAATTTTCGATATTTATTGCTGGTGAATAATGTGACGTCAATATTGATGTTGCATTGTTCACAGGCATTATTTTTCTGTCTTTACGAATTTGCCGAAGAAACACGTGAAAGAGGAGAAAGACGGGTTACCTTTGCAATGGACACACAATTTTTAAATTTTATTATATTTTGGAGTAAAAAATGGAATTTTTTTTTTGTTGGAGATGCCATTAGGAAAATTATTTCACCTTTCAGAAAATGTAAAATAATTTAATATTTTCATTAAAAAAATAAATTTAAATTTTTTTATTTAATTAAATTTAGCATCCGCTTCTATTTAATGATTCGGCTGGCCATCACTTTTGGTCACCGTCTTCACCGCTGTCTTTGAGTTCCTGCCCTTTGATTCTGCTATCATGCGGAACAGTCTGTGGAACGCCATTGTGATGGCTGTAGCTCTTGTTCAGCTAAGCTATTCCATGGATTCGGAGCCCCAGCTCTCCATTGGAGACAAGATAACCAAGCTTCCTGGCCAACCGAACGTCACATTTGAGCAGTTTTCAGGGTACATTACAGTGGATGAGAGGAAGCAGAGGTTTCTTTATTACTACTTCGCCGAAGCAGAATTGGATCCATTGTCGAAGCCTTTGGTTCTTTGGTTAAATGGAGGTAAAGCTGAGACTAAAGTCTCCAACACAAAAAAAAAAGTTCTGTTTTTCTTTCATAAAGCAAAGCAAAGCAAAGAGTAAAGTTAAAAAGGATAATCTTTTTTCTCTCTTTTTCTTCCAGATGTTAACTGTTGTGCTCCATTTTTACAGGTCCTGGCTGTTCTTCAGTCGGTGTTGGTGCCTTCTCCGAAAACGGACCTTTCAGACCGAGCGGTCGAGTTTTGGTGAGAAATGAGTATAGCTGGAACAAAGGTACCTTTACCTGGCTTTTTTTTTTTCCGTCTTTGGCTTCCTTTTGATTCAAAATCCAAGCTTTACCTTTGTTTCATCTCTTTTCATAGAGGCAAACATGTTGTATTTGGAAACCCCAGCAGGAGTTGGGTTTTCTTACTCAACGGATAGCTCATTCTATGAAAACGTGGATGATAAGCTGACAGGTAAGATCTTTTACATCTATGTCGTCTTCCCTTTCCCTCTTGAAGCTTTTTAATCCTTTTGGCATTTGAATAATTGCAAATGCTGATTCGATCTGCTTTAGATTCAAAGGTCTTACTTTGAGTCCAGAAATGGCTTTTTTCAAGTTTTTAAGGCAAAGTGAAGCCTCTGAAACTTCTTTTGCTTTTGGGATCTTAAAGCTAGGGACAATCTCGTGTTCCTGCTTCGGTGGCTCTCCAAGTTCCCCCAGTATAAAGATAGAGAACTCTACATTGCAGGAGAAAGCTATGCAGGTCATCTCTCTGTCTCTCTCTCTCTCTCTCTCTCTCTCTCTCTCTCTCTCAGCTGAGCAGGTTGTCTTTCCATTCTTAGGGCATTATATCCCACAGCTGGCCAATCTCATCGTTCAGTACAACAAGAAAGAAAGGACATTTAATCTAAAAGGAATAGCTGTGAGTCAAGTTATGCCCTTGTTTTCTGTTTGCATATTTCACTGATCTGAACAATTCTGATAGTGCCGTTCTTCATGATTACCGATTTCTGCAGCTGGGAAATCCTGTGCTCGAATTTGCCACCGATTTCAATTCAAGGGCAGAATACTTCTGGTCTCATGGCTTGATATCTGATTCCACATATAATATCTTCACCACTACCTGCAACTACTCAAGATATGTGAGTGAGTATTACAGGGGCTCTCTTAGCTCAGTCTGCTCTAAAGTTATGAGCCAAGTGACCAGAGAAACCAGCAGATTTGTTGATAAGTATGATGTTACACTTGATGTCTGCATCTCATCAATTCTTTCTCAATCTAAAATTCTCAATCCTCAAGTAAGTAGACCTGGAAAGCTCTTCTGATTTACAAATTTCTGATAGAAAGTTCTGAGTTCTGTATTTTTTTTCCTTAAATTTCTTTTGTTTCAGCAAGTAAAGGAAGCTGTAGATGTCTGCGTAGAGGATGAGACTCTGAATTTTTTGAATAGGAAAGATGTGCAGGAAGCATTGCATGCTCGGCTTAACGGTGTGACGAGGTGGACAGTTTGTAGCAGGTAACTAGAAAAGTTTTCTTGTTTATAATGTAGTTCTGAATGTGATGTATTTTCTTTCTACTTTCTATTTTCTTGTTTATAATGGAGGTAACTGGATGGATATTACTTGGATATCTTCCAACTGTTTATCAATTACTTCCCTTTTCTATGAATGGGGAGCAAAATGATTCAGTTTATCCTTTCTCCATGAGAATCCGTCCACAACTTTGTACATATTAATATTAATAAGTTATTGTATTAATAAGACAGAAAACTTCGAATTTTAGCAGTCATGATGGGTGTTTTTTTTTTTTTTGAAGGAAAAGAAGTATTATCAAGCTTATTATTACTAGACCTATTTAAATTAATAAGTTATTGCATTAATATTATCACTTATCCTTAATATCTATTAAAATTTTATAATATTTATTATTATTTTATGTCCTTGTAATAAAGGATATTATTCTTTAGTATAAAAGAAAAACTATTCTGGGATGTATTTATATATAAATTCTTATGTATTTATGTATCTAATATTTAAATTTTCTATATTTTTATATATACTAATTTTGTGTCTAAATTATTTGAAAAGATATGTATTAAAATGTGAATTTTATTTTTGATAACTTATACTATTTGATATGATTCAAGATTTGAGTGTTTATAAAGCAAATATAATGATTTAGGTATTAGATATGCAAATATATATGAATTGTGGTATGTATGAAAATCTTACTATTCTTTATTATAATTTCATTGTTGCTTTAGGAATTGTTAGATTTAATGAAAAGTGAGTGTAGAGTAATTTAGTGTTTGGTTTGATTAAAAAGGAAGATTGAGAAAAATCTTAGTAAATTCTAAGTTCATTTTGTATTTATTTTTTATGTATTCAGAATTTGCATGTTTTCCCCCGAATTTTAAATATATCACAAGATGACTTCGTATGGCCGGCCACCTACCACTATTGCTCATCAACTCTGATCGCTGTCTCTGGTGGTTGTTTCCCACGACCACTGTTAGCCAATGCCACTAGCTGCCCTTTGCAACCCTCTCGTTGGCCACCATGGCGCGCCGCCACAAGCAATAGAACGTTGTTGCCAACCGCCTGCCATTGTTTGCTACCAATTGCCGTTGCCATCATCGACCACCACTAACATTGAGCTTTACATTATATTCATTTTACTTGCAAAAATTTCAAATACGTTGATTTTTTTTTTTGCACTATATTTTAGTTAACTCTGCAATCCCTTTTCTGCAAACTAGATGTAGCTTTTTGTAATTTCTCTCTAAGTATCCTCATTGAAAATTAATGAACTGGGCATGCAAATTTCTCTCTGAATGCGAGTTAGCATTGAAAATGAAAAAGAGCCGAGGATGAATGCTAGAAGCTCAAAGAAAGAACAATATGTTTTGAAGTAGTATTGATGCAGTTTCAGTGTATTATTTACTGCATGTAGAAATAACAAGTCATCTCTATTTGTTCTTTAGTGTGCTGGAATATGATCTACTCAACTTGGAAATACCAACCATAAACCTTGTTGGTTCGCTGGTCAAGTCTGGAATACCAGTGCTTGTGTACAGGTAAAGAAGCAATCTAAATATATTGGAAGTTTAGGTTAGTTGAGTGTAGCTTTTGCTTCAAATTACTGAATTTATGTTATTATACTTATCAATCCAGTGGTGATCAAGACTCTGTCATTCCCTTGACTGGGAGCAGAACGCTTCTGCATAAATTGGCACATGAACTTGGATTGAATACAACAGTGCCTTACCGAGTTTGGTTCGAGGGGCAACAGGTGAACTTTTTTGTTTATCAACAGCCTATTTTCTCACATTATTATATAGGTTTAGTTTGGGATGGCTTTCTTATTACTTCTTAAAGTAATTTTTTAGTACAAAATTTTAACTTTAAGTAGTAAGAAAGCCGTCCCAAATGAAGTCATAGTTCGTAGGGATCATTTGGCTGCTTTTATAGATAGAAAATATGTTTTACAATATCATGATTTTATTTTGCTTACCCGTAGTAATTAACATTGGATATTTCTGTTGGAGGATTGTATCCAAAGCTTTGCATTGGGTACCCATACCCACACCCACTCATGTATCCACCCATACCCAATGGGTATGGGTGGGTATGGGTACGCCCATGACCTTGTGTGTGTGAATGGGTGGGTACTCAACATCGGGGGATAAATCGTTTTACATTGCTAATCACCGTATATCTTATATTATTGTAATCTTTATTACATAGTGTGCAGTAAATTTTGATATGCTGCTTGAAAGTTTGTAATCATAGCAAAGGGCAACAAGCCTTAAGGCCATTAGTTCGTGGCAGATTGTGTTCAATAAGCATGGAAAGTGGGTGGGTATAGGTGGGTACGACATCCCGAAAGTCATCATGGGTGGGCGAAGCCAGTCCGAGTAAAGCATGGGTACCCAACCGATACCCATGTAGGGCTTTGATTGAATCCCTCACCACTTGCAACAAATGCCAATGAAAACAACTATTATTTTTTTTTCACATAATGCGTCAACATGAGTTATTTTTTTCAATTTTGTATGTTCTTATGAGCTCTAGTTGTTCCATCACTTTGCCAGGTAGGAGGCTGGACTCAAGTGTATGGCAACATCCTTACTTTTGCAACCATAAGAGGAGCTGCACATGAGGCTCCATTTTCACAGCCAGAGAGGTCTCTTCGTCTCTTCAGAGCTTTTCTGCAAGGTAGACCACTCCCAGAAACATTCTAACTTCCTCTCCCTGAAAGCAGACCTTCCTTTCTCAAGTTCAAGAGAGTGTGGATGTGTTAATGTTTTGTGCATGTTAAGTGAAGTTTAACTAGCATTCGTTTTCTTGTGCTGATGAAGCTTTTGTGTGTAATCTGTAAGTTGAAGAAATTCTGTGAAAGTATTATTAGCGCACAAATGTGTGTTTCAGATTAGTTTCCAGCTTTTAATTCAGATTTGTTGGCTTGTTTAGGCTTCATGCTTGGTGAAAATATTCTCTGCGAATACGAACGTCATTCGGAGGTGAATCAGAAATGTATCATGTCAATCGTATGTTGTGTACTGTGGTGTACCAGTTGAACCGGCAGGTCCAACCCTTAAAAACCGGGCGTGCATCAAACCGGCCAGAACCGGTTTGAACCGCCGGTTCAAGCAGGAACCGGTGAACCGGTCCCGATTTTCTAAAACTGGCCGGTTGTGTACTGTGGTGTACTGATTGAACCGGCAGGTCCAACCCTTAAAAATCGGGTGTGCATCAAACCGGCCAGAATCGGTTTGAACTGCCGGTTCAACCGGGAACCTGGAACCGGTCCCGGTTTTCTAAAACTGTTCGGTCCAAAATTTTTTTAAAATAATTAAATAATTTAATAAATGATAAATTTAATCATAATATTATATATTAAAACTCTTAAATAAATATTATAGGATATGATTTTATAATTACTTGCAACATTCTCACATTGCTTCACAAGACTTCATATGAGCTCCTGTCATGTGCAAAAGCATAAAGGTATATAAAATATGCAAAATAAAGAATCACAAGTGATGTGAGATTAAATCATACAAGCAAAAAGCTCTCTTTGATTTCATGTATATAATGCAAAGCAAAACATCTTTTTTCTAATGGTTTTTTTAATTAATTTTTATAATTTGAATAATATTTATTTATTTAGTTGATAATATTTATTTTTTATATATTTGATTATATATTATTTTTATAATATGAATAATATTTATTTATGGAAATTTTACTTTTTTAGTTAATAATTTTTTTTTTCTATTTATATTTAATTATATATTATAAATTATTAATTTTTATTGTGAGTTTTTTATATAATTTATATTTATAGTTTATATCTAAGCATGCAATATAAATTAATAATAATTTATATTAAAGTATATGATTATTGTATATCATTATTATGTTAATTTTATTATTTTTTTATAATAATATTATTATTTATTACGTCATCCGGTTCGACCGACGGTTGAACCGTGAACCTCTCCTTCGTCCGGTTCGTATTCTGGTCCGGTTTTCACATCTTTGTTTAAACAACAATTTTTCTTTTTTACTTTTAATAGATTTTTCATTAAAAATAGCTTTATAAAGTAGTAAAAAGATTATCCGAAATAAGATGGAATTTGCTATTGAGGTTTAATAAGTTAAGAATACATTAAAGTTCTTGCTTATGTCATATATCTAAGAAGGATTGGATTTGCAAGCGTTGGATTCTAATTTTTTGGAATGACATAAGAAATATATTAATGATTTTTTATTGATATTAATGGTTATTGATTAATATGAAAATGGAGATTAGGGAGTTAGGGAAGTTGAGAATATTCATTATAGTTGTATATATTTTTGAAAGTGTAATTTAATATGATTTGAGATAATAATATCATATTTTTCGTTGGTCATAAACTTATAATTATAAATGATAAACTTTCCTATTATTAATTTATGCGTAGTATAACTATTTATTTGAAAATGTTATAAATTTATATTAAATCACTTAAATGATTATAGGCTTAATGGATTTGGCTTTTTATTTACAAATTATCATTTATATGCAAATTAAAATGAGCCGTATAAAGAATAAAATGTAAACCCAATGAATCTAAAAAAAACACCATTTAATGATTAAAAAACAACATTTCCAATAAACCAATGCATGCCATTCAATGCTAAATTCAACTAACAACATCAACTCCAAAATTTATTCTACACTTATTATTCCCTGATCTTTTCTCATAAAACAAAAAAAGGGAATAAATAACAACAATAACGAGCATTTATCCCATTACATAAGGTTGATAACATGAATAATTTTTTTTTCCATTCTCCTTAAAATTCGACGAATATGACTAAAATAAGAAAGATTGGCATGAGCAGCTCCCGAAGTATAAGAATTACAAGAGGTGCAGACTAAGCTTTAGATATTGTCTCTATATGATTTAGGGCTCTAATAAGCATTCTTGAATAGCCAAGGTAAATAGATAATAAAGAAAGATTCTAGGCCAACCGGCCCAAAAGGGGTATTGGTCTTATCTTATTTACCAATGTTCGGTAAAAGTCGAGTTTTTACTAAGACCTGTCGGTGAAACCAAAACTTTTGATGTTACTTGACATACAATAGTCTCTATATGTCTATTATGGATATGTACCTCCTAGGATCGAAAAAACTTTTGGGTCTTATTAAACAAGGAGATATGGCTTTGGGTTATGGTTAGTTCAACCCCAATCAAGAATCCCCAGAGCATCTATAGAATCCTTCGAATACGTTTGCCCCAACCTTCAACTCTGCTTTCGAGGTTCATCGATATTGAATCAATTGAACAAATTTCTAAGATTTGTTCATTAAGAGGAGAATTTTCATTCAAATCTAATAAAAAAATTTATTTTTTTAATACTATCTAAGTCTTATTAAGTCTATCTCTACAATTTTTTAATATAAGTCAAATTTAATACATCTATTCTCCTAATTGGGTCATTGGAATGCCAATGTTTTATGTGATCAAACCATCTAAGATGACTTTCTCTAATCTTATCTATCTCTAGAGCTACTCCTACCTATTCACTTATATACTTGTTTCACATTCTATCTCTATGAATAAAACCACTTATCTACTTAAACATTCTCATCTCTACAACACTTCATTTAAATTTATGCTACTTTTTTAATAGCCAACAATATGCCATAGAATATTACAAATCTCACGATCTTATAGAATTTTCCCTTTTAATTTGAGGATACTTTTTCTATTACATAATTGGCCCAATGCTTTTCTCTACTTTTTTTTTTCTCTACTTCAACCACCCACAACTTGAATTCTACAAATAATATCCCCATCTATTTCATCATCATTTTAAACAATAAGTTCGAGATATCTAAAATGTGTACTCTTTTTTAATGATTTGATCATCCAAATCACAATCTAACACTAGATCTATTACTAAAATTACACAACATGCATTTGATTTTAGATCTACTCAAATGAAAACTTTAACTCTCTAAGAGGATTTCATTTAAGTAGGATTTCATAAATCCTCCAAATTCCGACTTACAAAATCCTAAAAACTGTTTGGTAACATTCATGATAAATCATGTGTCTATTTGTCTATTCAATTTATGATTTAAGGAAGTTAAGAGATTTGACATGCATTTCTTGGATAATTAAAGTACAACAAGAAGTTTAAATAAAATACAACAAAGTTTCATTAGAAATACAACAATAACATAAATTGAATTCCGAATAAATTAAAGTTGATTCCCTCTTTACAGCAATATTGTCACCACATATTTTCTCAAAGATATATAAAAAAATCTAAGATGCTTTGGATTGTCCTACTAAAAAAAATCTCTTAAGGCATGTGTTTGAGGCTTATGAATGGATCATTAAATTATATTAAGCAATCTATAACTCGATTATCTCATCTCATATCTCATTAGTAGCTACAAACAAATGAAGAGTTTCATCCGAACCCCATCCACTTCAGTGGGACAGTTGGAAACTAGCACGAAAGTCAGCTTTCATTTTTTGAACCTAGTTTGTGCAGTAGCTTCAATATAGCTTCCTTCAACTCGACGATTTAGTGAACAAATCAAATCCTTCCACGTCCTTCCTCAATATGCCATTCTTAATATTGCCACACAAAAATTGCTCCAACAATAACTCTCTAAAAAGATTTCATTATGATGATCTAGCCAACTAGGCGTACTGAAAATACTTTTATTAGTATTTCCTAACTTCATATTTAAATCATCCATGATGTCCACTTGAATACTAACTAATGATCATTGCACCGCTTTGCCTTTGAAAAAATGATTCATTCTTGCTACACAAATTTCAAAGAATATATTTTAATAGCATCCATGGACGTCTTTTAACATTGATAACTACAATTTTTAATATGCATGTTTATCATTTGAGGAGTGAATTTTACTATATTTGTTTCAGGTATAAGCTATGTAATTCATGTTTTAGGATTCGTTGTCAATTGATTTGATTTATCCAATACAAAACTAATATGATCATGGAGTAAGAATGATTATTTACAATTTATTTCTTTATAAGTTCCACTACTAATCACATCTTCTCCAAGTGTCATGTTAATAGCACAATGTTAAACTACCACACCACTCTTACAAAGAGAATATCACAAAACAAAAATATGAATCAAAGGAAAAATTTGACAAAAGGCAAATTGAAGGAAATATCGGACCAAAAAAAATACAAAAACGATGGATAACCTAGCATAAAAGGCCAGAATGTGAAAGTTATAGGTCATACCTACTGACAATCTTCTTCACCCTGTTGGATTCCTGGGGCGACTAACCGTGTGATTGCAAGGAGATGTGAACAGTATACCTTATAATAGCAAGAAGTAGGGGTGCAAGGGAGTAGCCGATTCACGAGCTAACTTGAGCTCAACTCATTTATGGGCTCGCAAACCAAACTTATCAAGTTCATGAGTCAAGCTCGAGCTCAAGTTCGAGCTTATTTGCTAAACGAGCTAGAGTTCGAGCTTGAGCCGGCTCGACTCATGAGCTCACAAGCCAACTTGAATAATATTAAATTTAAATATTAAAAAAATACTAAATGTTATGTAAATCATGCGTGTATTTCATCTACGGTGGCATTCCTTTATCATGAGATTTGGTTTTGCATTTTAAGCCATTTGGTTGGATTTCACTCAAATCCAACCCAACTCCAACTACCAAATAGCCCCTAAGATTGACCTCCATAATTCAAGTTTTCCAAGTTCCCTCTACTCTTATTAACAAGAAAAATTTCATCAACCAAAAGCTTACACCATGATACATCAAATGTCTAGAAAGAACATCTATGACTGAAGCAAAAAGATATAGGCGTAAAAATGTTCCTTGATATAATTCAACTAAAAAAAAAAAAAATTCATCAAACCTCCTTGTGTGTTTGAACACAATTAATAACACTAATATACATACCCTGAATGATTTGAATGTGTAAGCATATTATTAATCCCTTACCTTTTGCAATGGAATGCTTTGAAAGTTAAAACTTTATCATATGCTCTCTAAATCATAAAATATCATACGAAGATCATCCTTATTTATCTATATACTTCTCCATTACACTAGCAGACTGTTAAAACTTACAAATTGAAAATTTAAGATAATGACAATTTTGCTAATCAAAACAGAGCATCAAGAAGATCAAAACAACCAAAATCCCCATTTGAATTGAAGAAATCAAATCTCAACTTTAAAGAAAAAAAAATTTCAAGCCTGCAAATGAACGCAATTTGAAATAAAATCAACATTTCATTTTTGTTTTAAATCTAAATTCAACAAACATCACAGTATGAATTTATAATAGAACATGAAGTTTATAAAAAATTTATCACTAATCCGAAGCCTTACAAAATTTATAAATCAACTCAGAAAATCACACGAAGTATACTAAATTCTTGAATATTTAAATATCGCCAAAATTCTTAAGATGTTTACATATCAAATCTATAAAACAACCAACTGAGCCAAAGCCAAAAACTAAAATAAATTGAAATAAATATTTGAACCACACCACAGAGAAAATTTAAGCTAATCAAGTAAAGTGTACTGCATTAATAATTCAAATATGCGAATCAGTTTTTTTTTTTCAATTCCCTTCAGTGGCTAGCATTACACTAAACAGTCACAGTGAAACCCCCCAAAAACACCAACAGAACACTATTCCATTGCAAAAGACGATAAGCTTCGATATATCGCAAACAGAACGATAGACATATTACAAACCCCAAGAACCGAGCGGATTCAGAATCCGCATAAGCTAACCACCAAAACCATAGAGGGTGCGACCCTGACGCTTGAGAGCATACACAACATCCATAGCAGTGACGGTCTTCCGGCGAGCGTGTTCGGTGTAGGTCACCGCATCGCGGATGACGTTCTCAAGAAAGATCTTAAGGACGCCTCGCGTCTCCTCATAGATCAGGCCACTGATTCGCTTGACGCCGCCGCGGCGAGCAAGTCGGCGAATCGCTGGCTTAGTTATGCCCTGGATATTATCTCGGAGAACCTTGCGGTGGCGCTTCGCTCCCCCCTTTCCCAAGCCCTTGCCGCCCTTTCCTCGGCCCGACATTGTTTCTAGCTTCGAAGATCGGATATCTTTTTCGCTTTTTCTGATTGATTAGTGTGAGGGTGATGGGTTAGGGATTTTATCGAGGGTGTAGTGGCTTTATTTTGGTCTTCAGCTGTTGTTAGCCGTTGGATGGAGGAGCGATCCTGGGTTAGAGGTTTCTTTTGCTTTTGTCCGTCCGATTGGGAGCGTGGATTTCACTGATAGGAGCGCAGCTCGCATACTTGGATGAGGTATTAATGCGATGCGTGTAAATAAAAATATAAAATAAGAAATAAATAAAGCAATTGTTATTTATTTTTTTTTGGGACATTTAGGCCATTTAAGGCAAACTCACACAAACAACGCATACACATAGACTCGAACCTTGGACCTCTTAGTTGGAAGCCAAAGCTCTCAACCAATAGGCCAATGAGAGCTGTGTAAGCAATTGTTATTAGCAAAACAAAAAAAACTGGAAACCCAGATGTTCCAAACTGAAATATTGCTGAATTTAGCTCATAAGGTTTTTTGTTGTAAGAATTTGGCTCATGACTACGAGCTAGATATGTTATGTCTTGAAAACCGTATCCTCCTTCCCAATCTCCATGACTCATGGTTTTGTTGACTCACAAATTTTTTGAGAATGAGACGAGTTGTAACAACTTCGACCTTGCTTCTCCGGGTCGAAAACCCAATCCGAACCTGACCCGGATGGAAAATCCGGATTGGACCCGACCCGATTTCAAAACGGGTCGGGTTTGGGATGACCCGGCGGGTTGCCAGGTCAACCCGCCAACCCGTTTAACTTGAACTGCCTGCGCTGCCCGAGGCTGCCCGCACCTACCCCGACTACCCGTGCAGCTGGCCGCGCCCTGCCCGCGCGACTGCCAATGCTGCCCGAGCCCTGCTGAGGCTGCTCGCACCGCGCTGCTGCAGCTTACGAGTCGCGCCCGCTCTGCCCGCACACCCCCGCCTTGCCCGCACGCGCCAGCGCTGCCCGCATGCGCACGCCCTTCCTGCACGCACCCGAGTTGCCGACCTGCTCGCCCGTGTCCGCTCGTGGCTAGCTCGCGTCCGCACGCGCGCCTGTTCGGTGCGCACCCGCCTGCACGTGTCCTCCTGCACGCCTGCACGAGTCCGCCTGCGCACCTACGCGCCCGATTCCACAAGCTCGAGCTTGTGTCCTGCATTCGCCACCGCGTCCCACCTTCGCCACAGCGTCTCGTGTTGGGTCGGGTCAACCAGGCAACCAGACGGTTCGGGTTCAGGTCCGAGTTTTCGACCCGTTTACCTACTCGGGTCGGGTTAGGGTCGACCCGATTGAACCCGGGTCAAATCCGGGTTCAACCCAAACCCTACCCGTGACCCGAAATTGACACCCCTAGATGTATGCCTCAAATTCATTTGAAGAGCATAATATCCTTTGGGATGAGCTTAGGAACAGCTCCCTTAATAATGGCATGCCTTAAGTAGTGCTTGGTGATAGCAACTGTTGTCATTTTCCCTCCGAGAAATAAGGTGGAAATGATATTAATATATCCAGATTGGCTCCTTTTAATTCACTTATTTTTTATACAAATCTTGTGGATCTTTCTTCCTCGGGCAACTTTTACACATTGGTTCAACCAAAGAGAAGATAATCATATTCATCTCAAGTTGGATCGAGTTCTTACAAATGATTCATGGACCGCTACTTTTCCTAATTCCTTCTACAAAGTGTGCAACATTTTAATCTCTAACCTCACGCCTTTTATTATGAAAATGAATTCAATAAAGACTACTAGAAAGAGATTTATGTTCAAGAATTACTAGTGTAAAATTCTTGAATTTTGGGATATTCTTATATCAAATTTTGCCAGGCAACACTATCATTATCTTATATCATAAGCTTAAACTTCTGAATGAGGAAATCAAAACTAAGAGATGGGAGACTTCTAATCATATTGAGGATAAATGTGCTGAATTGTCCTCTCTTCAGAAGCATTTTCAGTTGCTTATTGATTCTGATCCCCTCAATGTGAATATTTATGGTAACCTCAAGAAGATTAATATGGAACTTGCCTATTACAACTCCTTATGGGCTGCCTGGACCATTCAAAGATCTAAAGTTAAGTAGCTAAAAAATGGGGAGGAAGACCTCAAATTTCTCTATTCCAAGTTGCATAATAGAAAATCACATAACAAAAGTATTCTCCAAGCCTCTATTTGTGATTCTGACCACTCGTAAGCTTCAAACTTGCAAGGTATTATTGAGCATTTCAAGAACCTCTACAACTCCCCTAAGCCAAATCTCTCTAATCTAGATAACATTCTGCCCGAAAATTTGTTATTTAAGGATGCCAAGCTTTCTCTTTTACATCCTATATCTAGCCACATCACATGGGAGAATAATGAGAATGCATCCTCCAAAGATTTCTATTCAAAGTACTTTGTTACTGATTTAGTTGTTGAATGGTCGCATTTGGTCTAGTATAAAAATCACTCCCTTAGATACTCGATCTTTACTTGGATGGCGTTGTGTGGTGGACTCAAAACTACTTAGGCCATTTCCACGAGAAATATTCAAATTGGGGATCATTCCTGCCCTCTTTGCCACAACCACAATGAAAATACTGTTGACCTTATATTTGAATGTGACTTCTCTTTCCAAGTCATAACAAATCTTATTATGTATTTCAAAATTTTTCTTTTAAGACCCAACATTGCTCAAGCTTTACAATTCATTGATGGTCTTTACATCAACCGAGATATTAAGAATGAGATTCTTCTTATCTTTCATGCTTCTATTTACTTTATTTAAAATGAACGGAACAGTTGAAAATTTAAAGGGAGAGTTGTCTGTGCTATCACTTTATCCAAGAAGATTTCTAGAGCAGTCTACCTTAAACTTGATAAATGGAAGTGTGGGAATTTCATAAAAGAGAAGTTACATCTGAAATACAGCTGACTATTTCGTATTTGCTTGAGGTTTTTCGTCCTATTCACTGCTGGTATTTATTCTGGTTACTCTTGTTTCCTGATGACTTTCGTCTAAAGATTATATGGATCATCTTGTGTGAATTGGTTGGTAGGTGGCATTTTTTTGCTGCCCAACCTGTTAGCTATCTGTTCAATTTTTTTTTATTATGCTGCTGTCGTTGCTCATTTTTTGGTCCTGACAGACTATTTGTTAGGTTGTGGACGATGATGACATCTGCCTACTCCTTTTGGATGGTCTATGGGCAACCAAAGGAAAGTTCATATTCTTTCTATGATCAAAACTGCACGTTTTGAGTCCCGGCCAGACAGGCTTCCAGTCTGATTTTGTTATCCTTTTTATTTTGGGTTGTATTTAATTTGTTTTACCATTTTTTCTTAGCCACTTTTTTGGTATGTCGGCTAAGTTTTGGCACACTTTTGTACACCTTCGTTCTTTTTATAGAATGGGCTAAGACCTCAATTTACCAAAAAAAAATATTAAAATTGTTAACACATTTCTTTTTTTAATTCTTTTATAATTAAATTTTTATAGAAATCAGCTCATGAGTTGATGAATCTAATTAGGGTTAACTCTAAATTTAACTGATTAGGATCTAATGGAAAAATTAAACATAACCTATGTACTTCAACTTCAATTTACATATACATGAGAGAGCCTCTAAACATTCAGAATCTTATAGAAATAAAAAGATACACAAAATCACAAATTACATTTCTTCCCAAAAATAGTTAATTACAACAGTTCAGTATATTTGTAAATCATTAAGATATATGAACAAAATTGGACTATCAAAAGAATATCTTCACTACGCTAGTTCCCAACGGAATCTAGTCTAAACAATGCCAGCATAGCCAGTTCTTTTACTTTTCTTAAAATAAAAGATATTTTAGTGTGAGCAAAGAAATGCTTAGTAGGCTATCCCAAAAATTCTATCTAAGTGATCAAAATCCATATTTGTAGTTTTACAAGAAAATGATTTAAATGACTTACAATTATAATAAAAAATAAATTTAATACTTAAAAAATATTAACACCAAGTCACTTATGTTTAGTATTTAACATTATCAGAATAATGGCATAGGTATGACTTGAACTTGAACATACATTAAAAAAAAAGTGCTTCATAATATGTTAGTTGAACTTAAGCATTATAAACATTAACATGTATTTCACTTGAGTGTCAATGTATAGTTATCAACATTGGCTTCCAAAATCTCGCACATTGGCTTCCAAAATCCCTTCTCTTCTCTTCTCTCTCCCTTCTTCGGCCAGGTCAAATGAGGAATGATTTTGAAAATGACTTTGAATATTTATATATAAAAACTCATTTTAGCGCTAACCACTGCGGCGTTCTAAGCGTTGTTACGCTGGGCTGGAATATTTCAAATACACCTAAATAGAGAGATCAACACCGCAACTCTTCGTATCGAGCACCATAGCGCTCCCAATGCCTAGGATTTTCCTTCTCTTTAAACAAAAAGCTTAATGTCCTAGTATAGTCCAGACTAACACTAAGAAGGCTTTTTGGCACTTAACATGTCACACCATAAGATCTAAAGTTTGAGAATTTATTCTCTTTTCCCTTTAGTCATATTTAATTTCTTTTTCTAATTCATTTCTTTTCTTATTTTCAATTAAAAATCAATATTCATTTATAATAAGGTTATTAATAACTAGAGAAGACTATTTGCATTCAAGGAAATATAAGTAACTATAAAATATAATTATATTTCAATAGTCAATATCTACATTATGCTACAAAATCCAATGTCCAAAATAATATACATAATAGTCATCACAAACTATAAAAAAATACATATAAAACTAAAGAGCTAAAATAGCTAAACATGCATCATTGCCTAGTGCCATGTTGTAGGCTCCTTCCTTTTGCTTGAAATTATATAAAATCATGTAATGAGCATAAAATTCCAAGTAATCAGAACTTAATAATGCATTCAACGCAAGACAAAGAGAAATAATATATTATACATCATGTAAGGAAATCAATATATATATATATATATATATATATATATATATATATAATGCCAGACACCTGAATCCATTTATCAGTCTATTATATATCGCATATCAGTCTGCCAATTATATATGATATATTCATTATCAGTCCTGATCATACATCAATCCATATTAGTCAATCAATAAGTCAAATTATCTTTATCAATTAACCAGCCTCATTCAATCTATCAATTTCATCATTTATTCTATCTTCTCAATCGATCAATTATATTAATAAAGTTGTTGTATAAGTATTTTTATCATATATCAATGCTATCTATCGCAAATCAATATTATTTATATTTTTATTTGATATTTAGATGAGAGTATCTTAATCTTGCTCTCGCACTTATGACTCTTATATTAGTCACTAACTTCTTATAACTCACAATCACTAAATCACGTGGATTAGTCTCCAACTCCAGCATGAGTCTCCAACTCCTTCTAACTCTCAATCAGTAAATCAGGTGAATCTTAAAGATATTATGTGAGGTTATTATTTCATATATGTGATATCCATTAGTACATTTTATGGTGTTTCATATTAGCCTTTTGGCTTCCCAAATTTAACATATATATCAAATATTTCATTATATCTTATTAAATTCATACCAATATCAACATTACATTCCAGTACATATCAATTAGATTAATCATTTCAGCACTTATTATATTTCAACATTATCACAACAATTAACAATACATCACTCTCAACTTATTTTCATTACATATTTTTTTACTCATTTAACATAGAAATTCTTATACATATATTTAACTGATAAAACTGCAATAAAATCATATCAAATTGTTTAAAATGATCAAATCAATAATATATAAAAAATTTAATAGTGAAAGCTTATGAAATTAGGAGATATTATACTTTTGATAGATTTAGGAGAGATAAAATCAGTAAAAATTTAAATCATAAAAAACAAAATTAAGAGTTTAGTCACTTATTTTGAATAGAACAAAATTTGTAACAAGAGTGTCGAATGAAAAAGCCTTGGAGAGCTTCCTCTCGCTTCTCTCTCTCTCTCTCCTCTCCATCTTCCCTTCTCTTCTTCTTTTTCTTTCTTTCATTGCCAAGCAAAATGAGTGACAAGGCAGTGGGGTGATTATACTTAATTTAAATATATATAAAAACTTACTTAAGTGCCTGGCATCGCGACACCCAAGGAACCCAGTGTCGATGCATTGCATGCTGAATCCAAAATTAATGTAGACCCGAACTCTTAGTGCCATGACAAATTTTTTTGGTGTCACGGTGGTCTTAGAGCTATAGTGCTCCAAGTATATTTTCATATTTTTCATTTTAAAGTATTTTTCATATTTTTTAATTGTTACATAACATTTCTTCAATTTGAGACTTCAAACCTCATTTAAATTTCTAATAACTCGAAATTAAACATGTGCAAGGGGGTTACAAAATTTTTACTAGTTTTGTAACAATGGATATTACAAGGAATATATTTATGTAGTCTTTATAGAATAAAAGTTATGTCGATATTATTAATAGTTTTCTTTCTTAGGCTAAACTTAACATAAAAATGCTTTTAAGAGTAGAGGGAATCAATTTTTTTTTCTTTCAAGGTCCAAACATGAAACACACCCTTTATGAAATGCTTTTAGGGTTTAAAATGAGGAATAACTTAAGGGTGGCAATATTAACAACCTTTATTTTTTATTTACTTCGGAATTTGAGAGCCAACCCATCTCTTCTTTGAGTACTCATTTTCTATGCGCCTTATCAAGAATTAACTTTTGGACGGACAATTCGATATGCATAAAGCTATTTTATTTCAAAGTCAGAACCTAGGTTTGCACATGAACACCCTGTGGGTAGGAGGCTTCATCTTCCAACTATTTCTATTCGTATTTACATGCTTTGCATCCAACTCAATTTGATATGTTGATTTAGAGCTTTGGATACTAAACAAGAGGTCTTGTGTTCGAGTCTTGCGTATGTGATATGCGTGTGAATATATCTTAATTGACTTAATTTTCAAAAGAAAATATTACCTTCTTTGGAGGAAAAGAAGTAATAGATTATATGTTAATGACAACTCTTATGGAGTTGTAATTATTGTGAAGGTCAAAATTGAAGTGGCTTGAAAATTGGGAAGATGAAAAATTGAAGGACTGGCATTCTCAATTTTGCGAGCTTCTTTTCAGGAATGGCCACAAAGAGGAAAAATAATTTATGATGCCTTCAAGCTGCTTTGTCCTCTTGCTTCCATTGATATGGTCAACTACAATAATTTTATTAGATTTTTTGTTAGGGTGAAAGAGCCTTTTTATTTGGCAATTATTTTTCTCCTATTGGTATGAATAATCTTCTTATTTTTCTCCTCGACAAAAGGGTAACTTAGACTTCATTTGGGACGGCTTCCTTACTACTTTCTAAAACAGCTTTCTAGTGCAAAAAATTTAGAACTAGAAATTTTAGTACTAGAAAATTGCTTTAAAAACAGTAAGAAAGTCGTCCCAAATAAAAAATTAGTTTGATTACTTCAACAAAAATAAAAATATTTGTGTTACTCGTTGATTTTTTTTTTCTATTCTGATATATGATGTCTCAATAGGAGTTTCTAATCACAAATACTATGAAATGAATGTGAGCAATCAATTTTGTTGAACCTGATAAAGTTCTTTAGATGTAAGGTTAAGAACTCATGGAGGGTTTTTGTTCAATCAACAAAAATGATAATTGAGGACTTGAGACTTGTTTCTACTATTTTGTGATTTATTATTCTTCTGGCAACCACTCTACTAATTTTGACTTCATTTTTCTATAGTTATGACCTTCCATAGTGTGTTGGACAATGGTGAATATTTTTACTTCATTTCAAACTTATCATTTTGTTGCTTTATGAGATTTGTTTTGGCTTATATATACTTTCTTATTTTTGCGTTGGTGGGTCTTATCAACAAATTTCTTTTTTTTTGGAACAATTAAGCTGTTAAGGTAAATTCATACACACATCACATACATATATTTTGAACCCAAAACCTCATGGTTAGTAGTCAAAGCCCCCCAACCAACAGATTAGGGTGAGCTGCCTATTATCAATACATGCATTTCTATTGGAATAATTTTCTTATTGTTTTCTAAAATATTTTTTAAAACAAAAATTTATTAAAAGCAGCAAAAAAAAAGTGACGAAAAGCTATATCAAATGAAGCCTTAGGATCTGTTTGGCACGACTTCAGCTTTTTATAAAGATGATTACAAATTGTTGTGGAGAAAGCTTTTGTTTTGAAAATTGCTATAGAAAGTAGCTTTCTAGCATAAAAAAGTAGCAGCCAAATAAAAATTATAGTTATGATCTAAAAAAAAGCAGTAAGAAAGTTGTATCAAACAAAATCTTAGTCTTTCTAAAATTTGTTTTTTTGTTGGAATCAAATGATTGATAAATTTATATTTTGCAACTGCTTTGGGCTAACATTTTAAGAGCTCTATGAGATGAGGTTGCATGCTTAATACAACAATATGTTAATATCATTATCCCTAGAACAATTACTCTTTTTGATCAGATGTTGCCAACGGAACAAGAGTGCCTGTGGACAAGTTAAATTTTTTATGTTTGTATATTTAATATTTTGTTAGATAAATTTGTAAAATTAGTGTTAATTATCCCAAGAGACAAACTAACACTGCATTACCGGTTTGAGGAAAGAAATGACCTATTTTTGTAACCAAAATTGGCATAGAGAATGTAAAAATTATTCTGAAGGATATAATTCAAGTTCACCTATCATTTTAAGTACTAAATTAACCCAGGATAGACTTTAGTTGACATCTAGAGATTTTTCCCCTCTCCTAGCAAACTAAAACATGATTTAGTTTATACTGGGATCTTGGGTTCCTATAGAGATAAGCCTCTATAGTCAATTGCATTTTTGAAGAGAAAACTTTTGATTAATGTGGATATTAGACTCGTTTCGATTTTAAAATATAATAAAGTTGTTTAATTTTGTAAAAAATACATTTTTTTAAGTACATGATATCCCTTTAATGATAGAGTTCAAGGTGTACAAATACCTTTAAGCTTATGATGACTTAAAATGTACTGCTAACTAACAACCTTATACACTTGAAACCATCCTAGATGCATTACATGATAAGGTTGGCTCTATCTTAAGAGATTAAAGGAATAGATCATACTCTAAATATTTAACTGCTTACGATGAGTAATTTTTACTTTATGTTTAAATGACACTAATGAGACAACTCGTTAAAGACTTTAAATTTTATCTTAGTTTACCTAGCTAAGTTTTCTAACTACAAAATATTTTTAAAAATTTTGGTAGCATAACGGCCTTATATCAGTTGGAAAAGTGTATCATCCCCCATGCGCAATAGGGACCCAGCTACCTTGCCAACGGTGGGCATAAATCTAGGCTCTAACGTATGAACCAAAAATAAAATAAGCATGTATGTATGTATGAATAGGTAAAGGGATTGATATCTACAATACCTAATACTATATCATCCTAGCACTAGTATACATGTTCCTACAAAGTCTAGAATGTGCACAACAAATTTTTTTTTAGGAAAACTACAACCTGCTAATGTAAGCTACCACCTATATGTATGTGATGTATGGAATGATATAAATAAAATAGAAAACTAAATAAATAAAATAAATTTTATTCATTTCTTGATTTGAATGCATACAACAGATTTAGACTATGCATGAAAGTAAGGTGGTTAGGCTCTACCATAACAAACATGAATTTCTAAGCCTACTACATCTGCTTATTTTCTTTGAGCTCAAAGTCTTCTATAGAATTCTGAAAGAGAATATCCTCTAAAGAAGAAGACATCATCTTTTGGAGCACCACCTATATATATAAGCATATGTATTTGGTTCTTTCACAACTCAAGACAATATACAATTCGATCTATATACAAAATATAATTTACAGACAATTGTATATTAATACAATAGTTCTTTGGTACATTCTACTTTAACTCTTGTAGGAATGTAAAGACATGTATAAGAAACATAAAAGCATCTAGAAATATAAAATGTGCGGAGCTATTGTGTAATATCCTATTGTTTCTAATGTAGTCCTTAAAGAGCCTAAGTGCATTAACAAAAATATAAAATACATGACATCCATAGAGCTAAAAATAAATAAATAAACACAGGGTCCTCTTCAAGCAAAGAACCCGTCAAGTAAACCACACCACTGACCTAACCTATGCTCGAGTTGATTGTCCTAACAAATCATCTAAGTGTGTGAAGAAGCTGTGAGGCTTTGATATATACAAGTTTAGTATTTACGTTGCATCAATTTAAAGTGTGTGTTCATTAAATCCAAAAGGTAATTAAAGTAAAGTTTAACTTGCACGCATTTGGGATTTATTATTTAAGTTTTAAGAGATTGAAGTTGGTCATTTAATTGTAAAGAACTTTTAGATTAATAACTCTAAGTGCAAGGGCTACTAATGTACAAATCATAAGGCTTACAAATGAAATGCAATCATCCTCCATATAGGATAGATGACCACAAAATACTGTGAAGTTTTATTAATGATTTATTATGGAATAGAAAAGGGACCCTTCAATCCAATGCATATGCTCTCTAAGTAGAGTCAAGCATGATGTATAAGGTCTACGATTTATTAAGGTTTGAAGATTCTCCCAATCTAATGTGTTAGTGTCTTCCTACAAAGAGTTGTGCATAATATATAGGGATCCTTTGGTTACTTAAAATGTATTAAAAGCCTTAAAATCAAATGTTAAAATGTCCTCCAAATGGAGTCAAACATTAATCATAAAGATCGATCTTTATTCATTTAATAAAAATTAATTATAAATTTTATTTGACTTGAATAAATTTAATCACATAAATTATCAAATTAATTTAGTTTAAATGGTTTAAATTTAATTATAATTTTTTATGTTCATTTGAATTATTTGTTATTTTTAAATAATTAATGAATTTTTAATTAATTTTAATTAATTATTAATGGATTTTATTCAATTTTATTCAAATAATTTATTTAAACCTAAATCATTAATCTATGAATTTTACTTGATTTTATTTAATTATTTGTGTATTTTTAAATTATATTTATTTAATTATATTGAAAAATTAATCATTTAATGAATTATTATTAAATTTTAATTCAAATTTTTATTTAAATTGAAATTAATACCCTCTTATTTTTATTTTATTTTATTGATATTTTTTATAAATTTTGGAATTATATTAACTTCTTATAACTCACAATCACTAAATCACGTGGATTAGTCTCCAACTCCAGCATGAGTCTCCAACTCCTTCTAACTCTCAATCAGTAAATCAGGTGAATCTTAAAGATATTATGTGAGGTTATTATTTCATATATGTGATATCCATTAGTACATTTTATGGTGTTTCATATTAGCCTTTTGGCTTCCCAAATTTAACATATATATCAAATATTTCATTATATCTTATTAAATTCATACCAATATCAACATTACATTCCAGTACATATCAATTAGATTAATCATTTCAGCACTTATTATATTTCAACATTATCACAACAATTAACAATACATCACTCTCAACTTATTTTCATTACATATTTTTTTACTCATTTAACATAGAAATTCTTATACACATATTTAACTGATAAAACTGCAATAAAATCATATCAAATTGTTTAAAATGATCAAATCAATAATATATAAAAAATTTAATAGTGAAAGCTTATGAAATTAGGAGATATTATACTTTTGATAGATTTAGGAGAGATAAAATCAGTAAAAATTTAAATCATCAAAAACAAAATTAAGAGTTTAGTCGCTTATTTTGAATAGAACAAAATTTGTAACAAGAGTGTCGAATGAAAAAGCCTTGGAGAGCTTCCTCTCGCTTCTCTCTCTCTCTCTCCTCTCCATCTTCCCTTCTCTTCTTCTTTTTCTTTCTTTCATTGCCAAGCAAAATGAGTGACAAGGCAGTGGGGTGATTATACTTAATTTAAATATATATAAAAACTTACTTAAGTGCCTGGCATCGTGACACCCAAGGAACCCAGTGTCGATGCATTGTATGCTGAATCCAAAATTAATGTAGACCCGAACTCTTAGTGCCATGACAAATTTTTTTGGTGTCACAGTGGTCTTAGAGCTATAGTGCTCCAAGTATATTTTCATATTTTTCATTTTAAAGTATTTTTCATATTTTTTAATTGTTACATAACATTTCTTCAATTTGAGACTTCAAACCTCATTTAAATTTCTAATAACTCGAAATTAAACATGTGCAAGGGGGTTACAAAATTTTTACTAGTTTTGTAACAATGGATATTACAAGGAATATATTTATGTAGTCTTTATAGAATAAAAGTTATGTCGATATTATTAATAGTTTTCTTTCTTAGGCTAAACTTAACATAAAAATGCTTTTAAGAGTAGAGGGAATCAATTTTTTTTTCTTTCAAGGTCCAAACATGAAACACACCCTTTATGAAATGCTTTTAGGGTTTAAAATGAGGAATAACTTAAGGGTGGCAATATTAACAACCTTTATTTTTTATTTACTTCGGAATTTGAGAGCCAACCCATCTCTTCTTTGAGTACTCATTTTCTATGCGCCTTATCAAGAATTAACTTTTGGACGGACAATTCGATATGCATAAAGCTATTTTATTTCAAAGTCAGAACCTAGGTTTGCACATGAACACCCTGTGGGTAGGAGGCTTCATCTTCCAACTATTTCTATTCGTATTTACATGCTTTGCATCCAACTCAATTTGATATGTTGATTTAGAGCTTTGGATACTAAACAAGAGGTCTTGTGTTCGAGTCTTGCGTATGTGATATGCGTGTGAATATATCTTAATTGACTTAATTTTCAAAAGAAAATATTACCTTCTTTGGAGGAAAAGAAGTAATAGATTATATGTTAATGACAACTCTTATGGAGTTGTAATTATTGTGAAGGTCAAAATTGAAGTGGCTTGAAAATTGGGAAGATGAAAAATTGAAGGACTGGCATTCTCAATTTTGCGAGCTTCTTTTCAGGAATGGCCACAAAGAGGAAAAATAATTTATGATGCCTTCAAGCTGCTTTGTCCTCTTGCTTCCATTGATATGGTCAACTACAATAATTTTATTAGATTTTTTGTTAGGGTGAAAGAGCCTTTTTATTTGGCAATTATTTTTCTCCTATTGGTATGAATAATCTTCTTATTTTTCTCCTCGACAAAAGGGTAACTTAGACTTCATTTGGGACGGCTTCCTTACTACTTTCTAAAACAGCTTTCTAGTGCAAAAAATTTAGAACTAGAAATTTTAGTACTAGAAAATTGCTTTAAAAACAGTAAGAAAGTCGTCCCAAATAAAAAATTAGTTTGATTACTTCAACAAAAATAAAAATATTTGTGTTACTCGTTGATTTTTTTTTTCTATTCTGATATATGATGTCTCAATAGGAGTTTCTAATCACAAATAATACTATGAAATGAATGTGAGCAATCAATTTAGTTGAACATGATAAAGTTCTTTAGATGTAAGTTTAAGAACTCATGGAGGGTTTTTGTTCAATGAACAAAAATGATAATTGAGGACTTGAGACTTGTTTCTACTATTTTGTGATTTATTATTCTTCTGGCAACCACTCTACTAATTTTGACTTCATTTTTCTATAGTTATGACCTTCCATAGTGTGTTGGACAATGGTGAATATTTTTACTTCATTTCAAACTTATCATTTTGTTGCTTTATGAGATTTGTTTTGGCTTATATATACTTTCTTATTTTTGCGTTGGTGGGTCTTATCAACAAATTTCTTTTTTTTTTGGAACAATTAAGCTGTTAAGGTAAATTCATACACACATCACATACATATATTTTGAACCCAAAACCTCGTGGTTAGTAGTCAAAACCCCCCAACCAACAGATTAGGGTGAGCTGCCTATTATCAATACATGCATTTCTATTGGAATAATTTTCTTAATGTTTTCTAAAATATTTTTTAAAACAAAAATTTTTTAAAAGCAGCAAAAAAAAAAGTGACGAAAAGCTATATCAAATGAAGCCTTAGGATCTGTTTGGCACGACTTTAGCTTTTTATAAAGATGATTACAAATTGTTGTGGAGAAAGCTTTTGTTTTGAAAATTGCTATAGAAAGTAGCTTTCTAGCATAAAAAAGTAGCAGCCAAATAAAAATTATAGTTATGATCTAAAAAAAAAGCAGTAAGAAAGTTGTATCAAACAAAATCTTAGTCTTTCTAAAATTTGTTTTTTTGTTGGAATCAAATGATTGATAAATTTATATTTTGCAACTGCTTTGGGCTAACATTTTAAGAGCTCTATGAGATGAGGTTGCATGCTTAATACAACAATATGTTAATATCATTATCCCTAGAACAATTACTCTTTTTGATCAGATGTTGCCAACGGAACAAGAGTGCCTGTAGACAAGTTAAATTTTTTATGTTAAGTTAAATTTTTTATGTTCGTATATTTAATATTTTGTTAGATAAATTTGTAAAATTAGTGTTAATTATCCCAAAAGACAAACTAACACTGCATTAACGATTTGAGGAAAGAAATGACCTATTTTTGTAACCAAAATTGGCATAGAGAATGTAAAAATTATTCCGAAGGATATAATTCAAGCTCACCTATCATTTTAAGTACTAAATTAACCCAGGATAGACTTTAGTTGACATCTAGAGATTTTTCCCCTCTCCTAGCAAACTAAAACATGATTTAGTTTATATTGGGATCTTGGGTTCCTATAGAGATAAGCCTCTATATTCAATTGCATTTTTGAAGAGAAAATTTTCGATTAATGTGGATATTAGACTCGTTTTGATTTTAAAATATAAGAAAGTTGTTTAATTTTGTAAAAAATACATTTTTTAAGTACATTATATCCCTTTAATGATAGAGTTCATGATGTACAAATACCTTTAAGCTTATGATGACTTAAAATGTGCTGCTAACTAACAACCTAATACACTTGAAATCATCCTAGATGCATTACATGATAAGGTTGGCTCTATATTAAGAGATTAAAGGAATAGATCATACTCTAAATATTTAACTGCTTACGATGAGTAATTTTTACTTTATGTTTAAATGACACTAATGAGACAACTCGTTAAAGACTTTAAATTTTATCTTAGTTTACCTAGCTAAGTTTTCTAACTACAAAATATTTTTAAAAATTTTGGTAGCATAACGGCCTTATATCAGTTGGAAAAGTGTATCATCCCCCATGCGCAATAGGGACCCAGCTACCTTGCCAACGGTGGGCATAAATCTAGGCTCTAACGTATGAACCAAAAATAAAATAAGCATGTATGTATGTATGAATAGGTAAAGGGATTGATATCTATAATACCTAATACTATATCATCCTAGCACTAGTATACATGTTCCTACAAAGTCTAGAATGTGCACAACAAATTTTTTTTTAGGAAAACTACAACCTGCTAATGTAAGCTACCACCTATATGTATGTGATGTATGGAATGATATAAATAAAATAGAAAACTAAATAAATAAAATAAATTTTATTCATTTCTTGATTTGAATGCATACAACAGATTTAGACTATGCATGAAAGTAAGGTGGTTAGGCTCTACCATAACAAACATGAATTTCTAAGCCTACTACATCTGCTTATTTTCTTTGAGTTCAAAGTCTTCTATAGAATTCTGAAAGAGAATATCCTCTAAAGAAGAAGACATCATCTTTTGGAGCACCACCTATATATATAAGCATATGTATTTGGTTCTTTCACAACTCAAGACAATATACAATTCGATCTATATACAAAATATAATTTACAGACAATTGTATATTAATACAATAGTTCTTTGGTACATTCTACTTTAACTCTTGTAGGAATGTAAAGACATGTATAAGAAACATAAAAGCATCTAGAAATATAAAATGTGCGGAGCTATTGTGTAATATCCTATTGTTTCTAATGTAGTCCTTAAAGAGCCTAAGTGCATTAACAAAAATATAAAATACATGACATCCATAGAGCTAAAAATAAATAAATAAACACAGGGTCCTCTTCAAGCAAAGAACCCGTCAAGTAAACCACACCACTGACCTAACCTATGCTCGAGTCGATTGTCCTATCAAATCATCTAAGTGTGTGAAGAAGCTGTGAGGCTTTGATATATACAAGTTTAGTATTTACGTTGCATCAATTTAAAGTGTGTGTTCATTAAATCCAAAAGGTAATTAAAGTAAAGTTTAACTTGCATGTATTTGGGCTTTATTATTTAAGTTTTAAGAGATTGAAGTTGGTCATTTAATTGTAAAGAACTTGTAGATTAATAACTCTAAGTGCAAGGGCTACTAATGTACAAATCATAAGGCTTACAAATGAAATGCAATCATCCTCCATATAGGATAGATGACCACAAAATACTGTGAAGTTTTATTAATGATTTATTATGGAATAGAAAAGGGACCCTTCAATCCAATGCATATGCTCTCTAAGTAGAGTCAAGCATGATGTATAAGGTCTACGATTTATTAAGGTTTGAAGATTCTCCCAATCTAATGTGTTAGTGTCTTCCTACAAAGAGTTGTGCATAATATATAGGGATCCTTTGGTTATTTAAAATGTATTAAAAGCCTTAAAATCAAATGTTAAAATGTCCTCCAAATGGAGTCAAACATTAATCATAAAGATCGATCTTTATTCATTTAATAAAAATTAATTATAAATTTTATTTGACTTGAATAAATTTAACCACATAAATTATCAAATTAATTTAGTTTAAATGATTTAAATTTAATTATAATTTTTTATGTTCATTTGAATTATTTGTTATTTTTAAATAATTAATGAATTTTAAATTAATTTTAATTAATTATTAATGGATTTTATTCAATTTTATTCAAATAATTTATTTAAACCTAAATCATTAATCTATGAATTTTACTTGATTTTATTTAATTATTTGTGTATTTTTAAATTATATTTATTTAATTATATTGAAAAATTAATCATTTAATGAATTATTATTAAATTTTAATTCAAATTTTTATTTAAATTGAAATTAATACCCTCTTATTTTTATTTTATTTTATTGATATTTTTTATAAATTTTGGAATTATATTAATTATATTTATTTAATTACAATTGAAATTAGGTGTTTTTTTAATTGTTTAAATAGGATATTTTTACATTAAACATAAGTTATTTAAATTTAATATCAAATTAACTCCAAAATTCATGAAATGGATAATTTTGGTTAATGATAACTCATATATCAATCTTTAAAAGTTTGAGAGTAATTTGATCAATATTTTATTTTTATTGAATTTATTTAGTTACTAATTAATTAATTATTAATTAAATTTTAATGAAAATTGGTTTTGTGTTTTAATTTGTTTGATTGTAGAATTGATTTAGAGTTGATTGAAGGTGATTTCAAATTTTTATAATTTTTCTTTAGTCTGTTATGAATTATTCAACTTAATTTGACCCTTAATGAAGGGTTGATTTTAATTAATTTGGTTTGAAGATCAATTAATATCAAATCAAGGTCAAATTAAATCCCATGATGTATATTGTCACTAAGTTGAAGGATTTGAAGTTTCATCCCTATTGGATGTGGCTACATATTCCCAAAGTTTTCCTAAATTCACTAATACTCATTTGTAATTGTTTTCCTTAGATGTCAATAGTATTTAGAATAGGTTTGAATAATTACGTCTCTAACTCTTGCACATATGTATAAACAAATCATAACAATCATATGTCGTAAATCTATATGAATTGAGAGTGACAAATTTTCAAATATTTTGATCAAGTTATGACCTAAATATTAGTCATAACTTAAATTGATTCCATAAAGCTATGATTTATAAAGATTATATCATAGCTCAAACTCATCAACTTTGAACTCAATTCATTGAACATATAGAGAGTCAATGAAAGAAGTTTGGATATAATATTTATTCAATTACTCTCTATATGACAATCAAGTACCATTGAATTAATTTTTCAATATTAATTAAGCTCTGCTTAAGGATTTCATAAAGGGCTTAAATGCATGCAATAGAGCTAAAATCTATTTATGATGAAATTTTTTGAAATACAAACTCAATTATATCCCATACTCATGTAAATTCAATTATCATCAAAATAAAGCTTATATAACTCTAAGAAAATTATTATAGGCGGAGTATAGCATGAAATTCAATGTGGCCAAATCTCAGCCCAAATTGATGAATATTTTTGAGCTAATTAAATAACAACAGAAAATCATATTATTGAAATTATTTTCTGAATATTCATTCATTTCGGCTAGAATTATGTTTATTTGAAAGAGCTTGTAATTCTAAATCCATAGCCACCAAAATTACGAACAACCATTAAGAAATGAATTTTCTAAAATTATTTGAAGTTAAAACATATTTTATAATTTAAAAATAGGTTTTATATTAATAATAAGCTGGCGAAGCATTAATTATCAATGATTGCGCCGCGTACAGTCATTGGTATTTAATGCAAAGCAGTGGCGGCATGGATTTTAACACCACGGTGTTTCACTTAGGGCTCGTTTGGTTCCTGCACTCCTTTTGCATAAGGAGGTAGAGGAGCAGTTATCCAAGAAACTGAGTTCTAAAAAAATTTATTTACGAAACTAAAATTTGTTTGGTTAATTTTTTTTTAAATGCTTACGCAAACCTCTGTTCTCATCATAAAAGACAAAACTACCCTTCATAGGAGACGATTTTACACAGACCATCGTCGCATCCGCCATTAACTTGCGAAGAAGTACGCTTCTGCTGCCTAGATGAAGAAGAAGGATGCTTCCTGTGGGAAATGGCAAGGCCAAAGGAACTGTGACTATCTCCTTTCTTTGAGAGAGCTTCAACGTGCATATTTGGCTGAGGGGGTAGATAAGAATGTACAACAAAATTGAGAAGATGAGCTTGTTTTTTTTTTTTTAAAGTATCCTCAAGATCCGCCTCTCTGTATAAGCAATTCCAAGCGTCTTCTTATTTGCAAGAGCTTGCTTGTTGATGATCTTAATGGCGTACATCGGTAGGTGGAGTTCTTCATCATTGTCATCATGGAAGCGGCAAAGATATACATTGCCATACGAGATCTTAAAATCTTTGGGAGCAAGGCGGCCGGCATCGCGCTATCTTATGGCCGCCAAGGCAGCGTCGGAGGAGCAGTGGGGCTTCGAAGAGCAATCCGGCTTGAGAAGGTCCGTCGGGACGTGCCATGGAAATCGCGAAGAAGAAGATCAGTTGCGAGCTTGGAAGGTCGCTCGGGACGTGCTTGGATTTGCGAACATAAAGGGGGGTAAAATGGCCTTCATCATTTCTAAACTGAGGTGTTAGAAGGAGAAAGCCGCATTTTTTTCCTTTTCAGACTGGCAGCAATACCGAGTTTTACGAAACTGCATTGTAAAAAAGGCGTGTTAACAAACACAAAATAGTAACTGTTTTCTCCGATACTAACCGGAAACGGCGTACTTAAGCCGAAACAAACGAGGCCTTAACCGCGTCGGCATTGTGCTACGTCGTTCGATCACCCACGATTTGGAACGAACGGCTGAGATCGTGCCAGACAAAGATACAAGCAAACAAACATGATGCACAGTTCGGACAAGAAGCAAAACTGCGGGATTTGAGCCGTTGATCCTAAGATCAACAATTCAGATTTTGTACAATTCATGCATATATTAATTAAAACCCTAATGATGAAGAATAACTCGTTCTTAAAAACCAGTGACCAAACATTACCAAATTTTAGATAGAGCTTAAACATCATTAAATGATGGTGGGCATTTTTACATTTTGAAAAGCACTTTGCAAAAAATTATTTATTAAAATTCATAAACTAGGAATTATGATTTACCTTAGTTGGATGGATCTAATTAGGGAATAATTATTAGGTTCGGACACCTGACGTAGCTCTACATCCGGACGCCAATAACATGTCGCCACGTGTTCTTACTCTTTACCGCGCGGCCCGACAACCCAGACCCGATATTGCTATGTATTGTCTGATTTGTGTAGACCGGGGTATTGCTAGGTTTTGCTCGGTATTGCTCTGCAATAACGAGAAATACCAATCTGTCAAGATCAATACCTAGCAATACCCCAGTTTTGCTAGGTATCGCTTGGTATTGCTCATTGACAGAGCGGTATTTCTCGTTATTGCCAAGCAATACCGGGTTTCGGTTTTGGTTGGGTCGTCGGGCTGCACGGTAAAGAGTAAGAGCATGTGGCGACATGTTATTGGCGTCCAGACGTAGAGCTACGTCAGGTGTCCGGACCTAATAATTATTCCTAATTAGGAGTCATACAATGGCTTGTTTTCTTTTTGACGAAAAGCACTACAACTTTGTAGAAGACTCCGCGATCGGATAAGCACTATGGAAGGAGCTTGTAACATATGAACGAAATTATCCTCCTCTTTTAGAAGTGCAAACAGTGGGGTTTTTCTTGGAGATTGTGTATGGAGGGAAATGGTTTGAATGGGAGAGTTTGACTATTTAAACTTGGTTTAGTGGGTTTGTTGACTATTTGACCAGTCAATTGGTCAATGGTTGATATTGGGGACTCCAGGGAGTGTGTGAATGCTAATTGCATTGAGAAACATGGCTTTGAAACAAGGGATTGAATGTTCAAGGAAGGTTGACCATTCAATAGGTTTGACCAAGTCAAATTTCTCAAGTGTGACTCATCACTAGCTTTGGATGTATTTGAACTATGAAATGAAATGGATTTGAAAATTTGATGTGGTTGAAGGGATTTGAATTGATTGTAGTCAATGATTTAACGCAACTGGGTTTGATTTGACTAGACCTTCAGTTGACCAAGTCAACTATTGACTGAGCCAGGGTGATGAATCATGTCCATTTCATTAGGAGTAGAGGTGTAAGTGAGCCGAGCCGGCTCGAGCTCGACTCGTTTATGGGCTCGCGAGTCGAGCTTATCGAGCTCACTAATAGAGCTAAAGCTCGAGTTCGAGCTTGAGCCGACTTGGCTCGTGAGCTCGCGAGCCGGCTCGAATAAAGATTAATATTTATTAAAATTCATAAACTAGGAATTATGATTTGCCTTAGTTGGGTGGATCTTGGGAGTCATACAATGGCTTGTTTATTTTTAAAATGATTTTATTTTATTTATTAAATTTAAATATTAAAAAAAATAAAAAACAACATAAATTTTATTTAAATGTTAAACATTTCATTTTTTTAATTTTAACTAAGTTTTAAAATCCCGCTTAATTTTTAAAAATCCATCCTAATTTTTAAAAATCCCGCCTAAATTTAAAAATTACCGCTCATAGCTTGCGAGCTGGCTATCGAGCCGGCACGAGCTCGTTTATAGTGAGACGAGCTCGCTTTCCAACTAACGAGCCGAGCTCGATAAGGGCCTAAACTCAACTCGACTATTTTGCATCCCTAACAAGGAGTGAGGTTCAGAACAATAAGTTCAGAAGTCATTTGGAATTTGATTGGAGGTGATTTAGCTGGATGATCAATTGAGTTAATCTAAGGCAGCTCAATTGGGTCAGATGATAACTGAAGAATGCATTGATGGATGATTTACCCTCTAAAACTCTCACTTAAGTGAATTGGATAGTTATTGAGATCAGAGAGGCCAATGCACTGTGTAAGGCAATGCACTAGGTCAACTAAATGTAATATTGGGCTATTGATTGTCTAGATGATTGAAGATTGAATGATTGTAAATCATCGTATGATTGATTAAATATGATTGAATTGTTGATTGTAGAAGTGATTGAGGTATTGATTGAAGATCACTAATTGTTGACTTTAGAAAGTGATTGAAGTCTGATTGGATGGCCAAGAAGATTGTAAATTAGATGACTATTAATCGAGGTGTTGATCGAAGACTGGATGATTAACAACTTGGTGATTGTCAACTGTAGGACTAGAAATCAGGAGTTTAGAATGATGACCTCATACAAAAAGGAAGTTAACATCATCTTCAACCCCGTCATCTTTTTTTAGACATATTTAAACTAATTAAAGCAAACACATCCGCACAACACAAACATAAGATTCGAACATAAAACCTCTTAATTGATAGTCAAAATTTCCAACCAACAAACCAAGATGAACTGCAATAATATTATCATCTAAACCTACTCCTACGTACTTTTTGCAATTCTTCTAACCACCTTTCTTTTTCAAGTGCCTGATATGTCCACAATAGCTTGATTGATCTTTTTACTACGTAATTACCACACACATGTACCTTCCTACTGTTATAGAATTGAATTTTTGCCCTCACCATTCCCATAAAAGAAAAAGCTATCAACATTCTCTATCAGTCCATGTGCTCCAACTAACCCTAACGTTAGACCTTAGTACACATGTTGAATTAGACTGTTGAATGTTGAATGGCCCATAGAAGTAGATGGCATTTATGTTAGACCAAAGGCTGAACCAAGCAAAATACTTCTAATCTTCTCCAACCATACAGTGCTGGCCCACACCAACATGCCCAACTATTTAGATGCAAGTTGCATGACAGAAAAGCGCGACACGTAATTTGCCCATGCTCAATAACAATCTTCAATAGGGAAAAATTATTACGTGTGGACACCGAATGCATCTGGATGCCAATCAGGAGCCGCTACGTCACCCAATGCACTATGGATTGCATGACGTAGCGACTTCTGATTGGCCTCCGAATGCATTCAGCATCCACACGTATAATGACTAGTGCCATTATACACGTAATTTACATACTCGGGAACAGAGAAAAAGGTCTCAAAGTAAGGTAGACAAAAACAATAAGAAAGATCAAGTAGTTTAATATTTGAACTACTTTAATACTAAGAAATATTTACAAAAGACTGGAAGAAAGAGAATGGCCACTCTTACTTTCTTGCACAATATATGATCCCACAAGAAAAAAGGTGTAAAAAGGATACTTTTCTGCGCCACCATAACACTATCACAAGAACTGTAGTAGATAAGGAAGAGGAGGCAACCAGCACTCCCAGATGCTAAGATGGGCCTCACCATCATGGGAAGTATGCCCCACGCCTTTTCAGTAGCCATTAAAATTTTTACAGCCCAGCGAGTCCTCTTCATCCTGTATCAACAGCCAAACTTCACACTACTGAGATGCTTAATATACCATTCAAAGCCTACAAATAAGCACTACTAACTTAGCTATTTATAGAGTTGGCATTAGCAGTTCTCTACATCAGTTATTGATGAAGAATTGAAATCTTTTAATCCTTTTGGAACTGCACTATCCTCTGAATCGAGCAAGCCTTGATTCATCTTCTGAACCTCCTCCCTTGTGTAGATGAATATCTTGCGAACCATGATGCAGAATTCCCTATCAAACAGAAACAAATAAGGACATGAAAGCGAAGAAGAAAAGCAGGAAAGAAAAAAAAGTGTAAAAATGTTGTGTTGAAAAGCGAGAGATTATTACGTGCGGTGTCCGGACTGTCTGGAGGTGAATCCGGACGCGCCATATCACCCGGATGCACTGGACCGCGAGTGATGTGGCGTGTCCGGATTCGCCTCCGAACGAATCTGGATGCCGCACGTAATAATTTTCTGTTGAAAAGCCTACCTCCATGGATCATCTCCGACAAGCATCATATCACCCTCGTCATCAGTATAGACTAACAGCCAGTGTTTGGTGGGAGCCATCAGTTCGCCCTCAAATTCAAACATTTGATCTAATCCCATAATTAATTCCTCGTAGTTGCTGAATTTTGAAAGGTCCACAGATCTGCCAAGAGCAATTCCCTGCTTATGCACCTGGAAGAAATTGGGATAACAATAATGAACAGAGCAAGGAAATTCCAAAAGATACAAAGTTTGTTAGTATAACTAGAAAAAACTTGCTTCCTCACAAGTGCATGATATAACATAAAAGTAACAAAATCTTAATAGTTAGATCGGAAAGGGTAAAAATATTATAAATAGTAACATAGAATTAAGCATTAACAATGACAAGAAGAGGGACCTTTGTGCAACTTCTTGCCAAGCTACCCTGCTGTCTGACTTGTACACCTTTCAAATTACGTAAAGAGGGAAGAACAATTTCCCCTTTGATAGTAGCTGCTGTAGAACTATCTCCCAAGTTTGGGGCTTCCGATGGTTCAAAATGGTGATCTTGCATGGTCAGTGATAGATGATGCAATGTAGAAGTTGGTTGAATCTGAACCTCCGAGTCATTTAAGACACTTGCCTGAGGCAATGGTAACTCAGATGCTGAAGAATTGCTATTAAGTTGAACCCCAAAAAGCTTGCAGTTTCCATTCCCTTTAAGTTTCCCAATCTGATTTTTTGCTGATTCCAATGGCTGAGGTTTTATCAAACTTGGCTTTGTTCTGTTCCCTGTTTGGGAATCTGGCAGCGAATGTGTGAACCAATTTGGAGTAGGTTGCTCAAATTCAAAAGGAAAATAACCCACCTGGTTACCAAATCTACCATTTCCTATTCCAGGATAAGATGGCTTATCAGGTTGGGCTGCCATCTTCAAGTTTAATTCCATGTTTCTGTGCGAGCTTTGGGGCAATAAAGACCATTTGCCTGAAATAATACTCTGTTGGGAAAGCGGATCCTGAAAGTTGCAACGCAAAAGATTTACAGCATCTATGTTTTGTTCAAATTGTGATGAACCTAACACTCGTGAACCAATACATGTCGAAAATAAGGGATCCCCATAGTTTGATCCATGCTTCATAGTTTGTGTCTGGTCTTCTGAACCCAACGTCCTCTGAATGGAAGATAATTTTTTTACTTCATCATGGGATGAAGACCACATCATGGGCTTCCGAGCACTATATGCCTCTTTCAAGGTCATGGATTCTTGACCTTGCAAGACCCTCAAAACACAAGTGGAAGGATTTACCTGGACCTTCGATGTAGCTGAGAGATGTTTAAAGAAAAGTTAGTCAAGATTTTGCATCTTGAGGAGGCATTGATTATATAAAGCTTATAACACAATAAGAGCTAAGGAACAGTACTTTCTTTTGTACGGACCAATGCATCCAGAGATGCCGGTATTGTATGGGTTCGAGGCTTCTTAGGCCGTGCTATGTGGAGAGAGTTTGGCGGCGGAGGGGTCACAGAAGGCTCAATTTGCCATGGAGAAACTCTCTCTGGTCGAGGAATTGAAGATGTTTCATCCCATCTCACCTTAAGTAAAAAAGTTACCGTTAACAGTTAAGCTTTAATGTAGCAAAATAAGAAGAATTTCATTTAGCTGATGCCCTAATAGTCTTTAGTTGATTCGCTACATGAGTGGTCAAGGGTTGAAAACTATACCACAGCAAGTTGGAAAGACCATTGTACTATCCCAAAAGAAAGTAGTGTTTGTTTTGTGTTTTTACCTTGAGGCATCTCCATTTTGAACCAGGCCAATTCTTTGAATCCGCATCACCAACATCAATTATGGTACCAATGAACCTTACCCAGCAACAAAAACAACTTACTAATTGAAGCATACAATTTCACCTGAATGTCCAAAAAGCTAGTTTGCTGAGATAAAAAGTGATAGGGAAAACTAATACCTCTGCTCTGGAGCCTCTTCACCTTCAAATCTCATTTTGAACCTCATCCCTACAGAATGATTGCTTTTGATGGACTCCATATATTTCTCATATGGAATAATGAATTCTGAGGGACTTGTTCTGTCGGGTAAAGACAAATATTATCAGAACTAGATAGATACATTAACGCCATTTAAGACATCATTTTGGGACAGCTTTTTTATTGCTTCTTAAAGTAACTTTCTAATATAAAATTTTTAATTTTTTAACTAAAAATTTGTTTTAAGAAACACTAAGAAAGCCGTCCCAAACGAAGCCTAAATCTATATTGAACTGCACAAATTCTGATTAGAAATGTTCAGCTCATGTTCAAGTTATTCAAGTTCTTATGGATGCAACACGATGAGTACAGAGAACCATGAGGCATACCTTGGCTTATAATAAACAGTGAACATTGTCCCTGTATTTATAGCATGCCAAGCAGTAGCAAGGACACCAAGGTGCATACTGTGGCTAGATATAACCGAAGGAGGGACATTTGGCTGCTGCCTTATTGCCCGTCTTACTCCAACACGAAGCTCATCATTCTCTCCTCTACGAAAATGGCAGTAAATTGGCCGCCACAGCAAAATTTACGCACTGTACGAGCTCAGAGAGCACAAAGGCATACCTCAGAAATATAAAAGCATCACCTGCAACAAGCCTTTTTGCACTTACAAAGAGACTCCAACCACTTTGAAGTAGGTGTCTCCTTGGTTGGCCTAGCGTTAAACATCCAAAATCCATATTAGCATATACTGGTAAAACTTAGTAGAATCAATCCCTATATTTGAAGGCTAAATTGAGCACCAAACACGAAAGATTACCACGGAATATGTGCCGAAATCGCCACTCGACCCTATGAAGATCCTTTGCAACCAATTCCTGAGCTGGGGGTTGCCGATCCATGTCCTAACAAGCCAAGATAAAGAAAGTTACAGGGACATCAGATGTCGATTGTCATCCAGAAGCCAACTCACGTGGATTAAAACTAGTGCCATAAAGTGATCTTTACCAGAGCAGGAAGGCATTCATCCGCGTGTCTCCTCAGCACTGAGAAGCCACCATGGGTGCTTGTATCCGAGGCAGTTAGTGTCTTGCAGAAGGAGCGAACATGGGGCCGCGGCAGCGGAGGAGGAAGTGACTCCTTCTCCACTGTACTCTCATCCTGCTGACACAAGCCATAAAAAGTCCTCGACCAAATTCCTTTCCACCGCACTAATATTTTTTAGTTAATTATAATACGATACCAGAATTGATACCTTGGACTCGGGGATCAAAGTCACTTGCGCAAAAACCTCGTCCGTATCAGGCTCGGCCTATTAGAGCAAATTGATATCACTTTATACCATAAAACCTCAAATTACCGAAAGAGAAAGGAAATATGAAAGAAAAGGGACGAATAAACCTTTAAGAGGACGTTCACAACTCGGCAAAGGATCTTAGCAGGTAGGTTGTAAACTGGCATCTGCTGGTCAGCCACCTGATTAGTTGACGCTGCCACCTGAATATCAGAAAAGAAATTTAGCATCTTTTAAAGAGGAGAGAACATCCGCTAAAACCCTCGAATTAAGAGTTCAATACAACTATGACGAGAAAGCTACCTGTTCTATGTGGCCTTGAGGGAAATAAAAGACTCGCTCACCCAAGCGAGGGACTGTCACGAGCGGTCCGGCGCAAGCGTGCCACAGCTCGTTCTCAAGCGCACCATCCATATCTGAGTAAAGAACAGGGAAAACCAAGTGATCAACAACAAAATCAGTAACACCCCGGCAACGAAGATTGCTTCAAACCCGGAAATCGGACAAGGCCTCACCTAAACCAGCAGAGACTCCGCCTGCAAAGCCGCATCCGACCTCTGACGCCATACTCCACTCAGCCTCACTCTTGTGAGGCTCGCTGCAGGCCGAGGAAGTGCTCTCCCCACGGCAATTGGTAGCCTTCACCGAAGCCTCCGACGCAGCCATGTACATACATGCCCTGTCTCAATTTCTCTCCGGGGTCTTAGATCCGATTCAAACCCGTAATCCCCGTTTTCGAATCCTCAAAGAACCCAATCAATCAGCCACAAAACGGCTTTTACAGCAAGAATCCGTCCACTAATAGCTTTATAAATTCACCAGAAACTTGCCAAATTAAGAATTCGTCTCTCCTTCCTTAGCCGAACTCCATCACCTTTTCCATTCCCGCTGCTCCCCTTCTCTCTCCGCAACAACGCTCTCCCCCTCTCTCTCTCTCTCTCTCTCTCTCGCCCGAAACAGGAAGTTCTCTGTTCTCAGAATTTGCTACGAAGAACTAAAGAGCAGAGGCCCCCAGAGCCCAGAGGAAACCAAAGAGCGTGAGGAGGGAAGAAAACGATTGTATTATCTTGTGAGTTGTTGTTTCCTAATTGGCTGAGATGGGCCCACCGTATACTTTTAGCTGTGGGTCCCATTTTGCTGTTTGGTGTGCGGTAATATTCAGGGGATCTTTCCCTTGCGGACCAGCCGGACATACCAGTGATCGGGGAAGCAAACTCCGTACCGACACCGCGAGGTACAACACTGCGCGACACGTGCGGTGCCAGTGAGTTGCTCGCACGCGCGCACTCACGAATTCCGCGTGTGCGAGTCTGCGAGATGCTATCAACCCGGCCCGAACCGTCATTCGAGTGGGCCAGTAAAAATGGATGTCATTTTATTCATTTGGAGCCTCGTCATCCTTAGTTAGCGCTTTTTAGTTTTTATATAATTTTAATATAAAAAAATATTTTTTCCTCTAAAATCTGCACATGCACTATGATTTAAAGGATTCTACTATTCAAATATTCAATACAACAGCTCATAATTACCTATAATAATATCATAATTTTATTTATATAAAAATAGCAAATAATACTGATATAGATGTGTTGTGCAAACATGGGAAATAAAATCATGACGATTTATATGGTTCGACAAAGATGCCTATGCTCATGAGAGGGGATGATGATTTCACCATATTGGAAAAAAATAGGGATTACAAATTGACTCCTTTCCTCTCTTGCATTACAACAACCTTACACCTCTATTTATAGATAAATTTGAAATAAAGCTATAAAAAACTTTGATTAATGTAATAATATGGCAAAACTTAATCATGCCAATTATATCTCTCAAACAAGTTTTTTGCGGGCTAGAATATACGCAGTGATAGAGTTAGAAAGTTTTCGTTTTAGTGTTATACGGATATCCAACACATAAATATGAGAAAAATAAAAACACCAAGATTTTAAATGATATTAGCGTTGTACGGATATCCAATCAAAACTTTCCTAATCGATGTTGAACTAGATTAGGAAACAATTTCAAATCAAAAAAAAAATGTGTTAAAGTTTAGCTCAGATTTTGTTAAGTGATCTTTTATGGCTATTTATTCTATTATAAATGAAATCATATTGAGCATGATGACTGACAAATGACATTTGATGATTTGCAAAGCAATTTAGCAATAATTTTATAAATAACATTGCGAAGGGGAATTGATGATGTAGAACTAAAAATAATGACAATGGCTTTGATCTTATTAAAAAATTGAAAGAAGTATTTAATAACAAACATATAGAATTATCAACTATCCAAAAAAAAGAAAAATAATTCAAAATTAAATACTTGGGCCTAGGTGTCAAATTCTTAGGATAATGTAGATAACCTTTTTAATTCTATTATTAGAAAATAGGCATGTGAGGTCCGCAAAGACAACAAGAGGGACTTATGTACCCGAAAGGTGGGATAGTAGGAGAAATGGTTGACATTAAAGTTTACATAGTTCTTTAAGTAGTCGATAACATCAACAATAATGGCTGTGAGAGGTCAAACACCCATTAGCTGTGAAAACTCTTGCACCGGAGAAGAGAGAGGTGAGCGGCCGAGACAGAAGAGCAGATGAGATCAGAGAAAAGGAAAATAGGTGAAGTATATTTTCATATCTTGATTATAGCCTATGGGTTCTATATATAGACTAGGTACAGTAAATGAAAAGCAAGAAAGTACAAATTGCTGACAGGGCAAGTTCTTTGAACCGGTGAACTATGATTGGTTCTTAACAGCCTCCCTCAAATTAACCATTCTTGGAGCGAATGGTTAATTTGGATCTTAAGAGCTGAAACCGGTTGATAGGAAGAGCTTTGGTGAGTATGTCCGCGAGCTAATCGTTGGTGCAGGCATGATCTACCCGGATGTTGCCTTGTCGAATGTGGTCACTAATGAAGTGGTAGTCAATTTCTACGTGTTTGGTTCTGACATGAAAGATGGGGTTATTGGCGAGAGCTATGGTAGACGTGTTGTCACAATGGATTAGTGTGGGCGAGGTGGTGGGGATGTCAAGGACGGTAGCCAGGCGACAGATCCATAGTATGATACTTGTAGGGAAAGTGTTGTTCGTAGAATACTACGTGCCAAGATATGTAGAATCGATCTTGTTGGTGGTTGTAGCATCGATATCCTTTGTGATGTGTGGAGTAGCCCAAAAACACACATTCTTGAGATCGTTGCGATAGTTTGGTTGGGGCATACGGCTTGGTCCAGGGAAAACACAAGCACTCGAAGGTGCGTAGATGGGAGTATGATGCTTGGATGCCATGTAACCAGAAGTATGGAGTCTGATTTTGAATGATCGATGACGGTAGACGATTTTTGAGGTAAATCACTGTGGACGTGGCTTCCGCCCAAAATGAGAGTGAGAGGTGGGCGGTGTGGAGCAGGGTCCTTGTGACTTCGAGGATGTGACGGTGTTTCCGTTCGGCGGTGCCGTTCTGTTCCGGAGTATGAGGACAACTTGTTTGATGTGTGATCCCTTGTTGAGCCAGGTAATTTTGGAAAGCTCTGCTCGTGAATTCTCCTCCTCCGTCGGAGCGGAAGTTCTGAATTCGAGCACCAAATTTATTATTGATCATATTGCAATATTGTTGAAATTTACTAAGCACTTTGTCTTTGGAATTAAGCAAGTATAACCATGTAAATCTAATATAATCGTCTATAAACGTAACATAGTAGCGGTAACCGTATTTGGAAGAAATTGGAGCCGGGCCCCAAACGTCCGAGTGGACGATTTGGAACGGCTTATTACAAATGGAATTTCTAAGAGGGAATGTATGTTTATGACTTTTAGAAGTGTTACAAGCAATGCATAGAGTGTTGGAGGACGAATTTGCTAGTTATGGAACGTTTTTGGCAAGAGTGCTAATCTTGCGGTTATGTGGGTGTCCGAGACGGTCGTGCCAGAGGTTCTTGTTTAGCGGAGGTGTTGCCAGATCCACGTCGTTACCCTTGGTAGGATGCTTGATGTGGTACGGACCATTGCATTTGGGACCCCGAAGAAGCACATGATTGTCCTGAAGGTTCTTTATAACAAATTCATTAGCCGTGAAAGAAATCGAAAAAATATTATCAGAGGTAAGACTAGAAACGGATAGAAGATTGTGTGTTAGATGCGGGACATGCAAGATTCTGCGTAGGTAGAGCTTACGAGTAGTCTCGGGTAGGGGCAGGATGCCTTGGCTCGAGTTTTGGATGGAGAGGTTGCTACCGTTTGCAATGGAGACCGAGTCATAGACGTTGTATGGAACAGGATGTTGGAGGTGCGTTGCGTCCGCGATCAGGTGGGAGGAGGCACCAGAGTCCAAGATCCAGTCGTTCGTTGTGACTTCTTGTTGTTGTATCGTGAGAGCTCTTAGATTTGTCGGCGGGGCATAGTTGAGATTGCATCTATGCCATCAGTTTAGAGCGGCATGGCCGGACTTGCCGCAAATCTGACAAGTGGGGCGCTGGGACGGAGGGCGTGCAGACGATTGCACGTCGACTTGAGGCATCGAGCGATCATTAGTCTGTTGCCTTTGAAACGGTCCTCTCCCGCGTGGCATTTTCCCACGGTAATTGTGATTTGAAAAGAACGCCGTGGAGTCAGAATTTTGGGAGTCTTTGAGGTTTTGTTGCTAAAGGATTATCTCTTCACTACCGAGGAGTGAATAGAGATCATCAAGATGTATAGGTTGGAGCGAGGTTCTTATGGCTTTTTTGAATGAATTGTATGCATTGGGCAGCCCATTTAGAATGTAGAGTACAATATCTTCTGTGTCGATGGTGGAGCCGACGGCCGCGATGTTGTCGACGATCGTCTTGATTTGATCAAGATATTGTTGCATGGTGCGGTCTCGCATCTGAATTTGATGAAGCTCATTCTTGAGCTGAATTACGCGAGAGCGATTTGTAGGTTGAAGACGAAGTTCGAGAGCGGTCCAGACGTCGTGGGCGGAGCCAAGATTGATCACGTACGGGAGTATGGGGGGGAGATGGTGGCCAGCAGAGAGGAGACAAGATTCCGATCTATAAGCTTCCACCGATTTTGTTCTTGAGTGGTCGAATCCGGTGGGCATACGGCGAGACCAGTGAGATGCGCTTCATAGCCATTAGCGGAGAAATGCTGATGAAGTTGCAAATGCCATATTGAGTAGTTTTCAGAGGTGAGAGGGTTGGGAACCATGTTCTTGACATTGGATATCAAGAATTTGAGATGAGGAGGGATGAGAAGGTCAGAATCTTGATTGAAAATGGTGGACGAGATTCTGCCCTCAGCTCCGATCCGACGAGATCCGGTAGTGTCTTCTTCTGCCATGATGGATTAGAGACGAGAAACAGAAACAAGAGCTATTGAGCTTTGCAGCTCTGATACCATGTGAAAACTCTTGCACCAGAGAAGGGAGAGGTGAGCGGCCGAGACAGAAGAGTAGATGATATCAGAGAAAAGGAAAATAGGTGGAGTATATTTTCATATCTTGATTACAACCTATGAGTTCTATATATAGACTAGGTACAGTAAATGAAAAGCAAGAAAGTACAAATTGCTGACAGGGCAAGTTCTTTGAACCGGTGAACTATGATTGGTTCTTAACATTAGCCATTATAAGTGGAGAGCTTTTTAATATAATTTGAATTTTTGGAGCCTTTAATCATAGTGAAGAAGAAGTAAAGATCATCCTTTCTATCAGCTAACTACTTAACTTTAGTCCTATAGGCAAGCCAAGAGGTGCACAAACTAGAAGAATGTGCAACATATTATCAACATCCTTCATCAAATGATTACCATTAAGATCTATAACAAAATCAATGAGGAGATGGGGCTTAGCTTTATCCTTCATAAGGGCTTTAATAAATTATAGGAGATGTTGAATAGAAAATCAACTTTGATCCTTAAGGCACCTTTTTAAAAAATTTAATGTATAACAAAAAGAAGATGATTGACCAAGCATGTTGGAGAGGGGAACTAAAGACAATGAAGCCAAATAATTTTTTAACATAAATACGTAATTATTAAAGGATGAAGAAATATTTAGTGTAATAAGTGGATAGTGATCTAAATATAAATAAGGTATGAATTTACAATATGCAATGGGAGAAAGGATTAGTCATATTTGATTAGCTAATACCCAATTCAGCTTATTATGTATAATATTATTTGCTCTGTATTTAAACCAAGTAAAAAATAATTCAGCATAATAAAAGACAATTAAGTCAACATAATAAATGAGTAGTTACATTTTAGAAATGTGCAACTAGAGATTGTTACCACATGTTTTTCTTGTTGAAGTATGTAATAGTTAAATTATGCCATAAAAATCCACAACTCATTCTTATTAGAGCCCATGTGGACATGAGAATGTCAAAGTTATGATCTATCAGAATATGAGTTGACAACATAAATTATTTTGAAATAAAATTTTTTACATTGACTTTATCCTTGATGAATTTTCCATTAGTGATTAGAGGGGAGAAGTACTAGAATAATTTCATTCATTTTATCTAAATATGACTAGAATTAGAGAGGTGAAATTTTTTGTAGCTACATTCAATGGGAAAACTTAATGGGAGCTCATTAAAAAGGGGTCATTAAGGAGGCAGGTTTTTTTTTCCAAGAATATAAAAAAGGTTGAGGATGTGGGCATAGATTAAGTCTTTATAGTGAAGGAATGACGCCAGAGCTGAGTCGTTAATTGTATTAACTTCAGGATAGTTTAATTCCAATTGGTAGTTGTATGGCTACATAGGATTACTTCTTGTTTATGTTTGGTCTAGCCTATTATATTGCCACTATTGTTTATAAATAGGTAAACATTGATTGTATTAGGAAAGATTTGGAGATTAATAAAATTAGAGTTTTACCCTCTTGTGAATTTCTGTATCCTAAGATTTGTTCCTAGGTGGTGGTTCTTGCTCCAAGAAGGAGTTCTTGGAGTGGTGTCTAGCGACCGCCACTGGATCGACGACGTGGATTCGTCGAGCCCCCTCCAGTCCGATGTCATTTGGTATCAGAGCCAGCAAAATGCTGGAGTTAGTTTCTATTGTTTAATTCCTCTAGAAGTATTCATATCTGTTCGAGTCTCGTTGAGTTTTATTCTTTCACTCCGGGTGCAAGGGCCAACAAGAAGAATACTTCTTATTCTTTGTTGGAGGTTCGTCCAAGGTGAAGCTTCCCAATTGCGGCTTCATTTTTTGCCTTAGCTTTTTGTATCCTGAGAATTCTCAGGTGGTGAAGCCCGGGTGAAGACAACCGAGAACTCTGGCGGAGAATCTCTGAAGGAACAACCCAGCAGTCGCCAAGCATCCAAATTAATGGATTGGCGTCATCAAGAACAATAATTGCTGCCTCCCAGATTGGTCCTGCTACTGTCTTTGGGTTTTTCACATCCGTCCAAACATCCAAATGAAACCAACCACTTAAAGTCTTTTGCATCTTCTTGTCAACACCTTACTTGATCTTTGTTCTTGGGAGCAGTGCCATCTCTTGGGCAACGCCAGCACCTGCAAGTGAAGGCAATAACGTGGAAGTTGTCCGCAAGTTGAAGCAAGCCGAAGGAGGCAAGATCGCCGCATACGGGGCTGATTGGGTTGGGTGAGTCGGCGGAGCACCTAGGTGACGATAAAGAATACTTTGGACGGGGCTTGGTCGACATGGCTCCGGGGAGAATAACTGACAGGTGGTTCTTGATCAGGCGCGGGCTGAGCAGAAGCGTGTTGACCGCGAACTGGTGTTGTGTGGGTCAAAGCAGCCAGACAACAAGACGAGCAAGAAGTGCTCAATGATTTCCCTACTTCAATATTTTGTCGCCCTCCCTCCTGAGATCTCTCATTCAGACCATCTCCAGATACCCCTCAATTGCGCAATTGTTAATTATGCCGGCCAAGCAAGCGAACTTGCTGTCTTGAATATATTCTTGAAGATTAGAAGCAAGATGCCTCCTAGACAAACGTTGCTGCAAGCAAAAATTGAAAACCTTCAATGAGAAATTATTCAACTCCAACAGTGATTATCAAGGCTCAAATGGAGGAAAGGCATGAGTTCCCTTGCCCAGGACTTTGATGACATCCAACCACAGAATAAATATGTTCCATTGGTGGTTTATAAATCCTCTGCTCATATTAAATCCTTACGAATTTACTACGATGATGAGGGTATTTTAGATGATCAAATCTCTTCCACCCCAACCTTGATCGAGTTCAGCTTCGAAGAATTGGAAGATCCATTGTCGAACTCGTTGTCTTGGCCTGTCTTTGATGAACCTGTGTATGACCTGTATGAAGATGATGATATATTCTTGGAAGTTCTTGATGATGATAAGCCTTTGTATGATGATGATGATGATAAGATCGAGCCGGATGTCCATTATGAATTATTCACTTCTAGTGTTCACAATATGATAACAAACTTAATCGTCATCACTGACAAAAAAATTGCAAGCCAATATCTCTCTAATGGGTTGGATATTGAAGCTCCTCTCTACTTCTCTAGGATGCTGAAAGAAATACATATGATTCCCAATAATCTCACAATCACAATGATCCATCTACTTGGGCCTAAGCTTGATATGTCGAAGATTGATAGACAAATTGACATCGGGTGGATCTATCTAGACCGATTTAGCTAACCAAAACCCACCTCCTTATGGCGGACAACCGAACATCTTTTCCATGAGCCTAAAGTTCCTCGTAGCCCAGTAGAATGACGCCGGAGCTGAGCTGTTAATTGTATTAACTTCAGGATAGTTTTATTCCAGTTGGTAGTTGTATGACTATATAGGATTACTTCTTGTTTATGTTTGGTGTAGCCTATTATATTGCCACTATTGTCTATAAATAGGTAGACATTGATTGTATTAGGAAAGATTTGGAGATTAATAAAATTAGAGTTTTACTCTCTTATAAATTTCTGTATCCTAAGATTTGTTCTTAGGTGGTGGTTCTTGCTCCAAGAAGGAGTTATTGGAGTGGTGTCCGGCGACCGCCACCAGATCATTAACGTGGATTCATCGAGCTCCCTCCAGTCCGGTGTCAAGGACCTTATCCATACCATGTGATTCTTTGACATTATTTCAAGCAACTAATGTTAAAAACAAGATCATGGATGAGATTTTGAAGGAGGGAGATATTATGTATCATTATCTTGATATTTGTGAGGAGGTTTTGACTAATTTATTGTGAGAGGACAAAGATCTTATTATTGTGGAGTGTCAACAATATTGTTTGAGGGTTGATTGTTGGGAATCCAAGCATAAATCAGGATATTCTAGGGAGTTTAGGTTTGAAATGAATTCAAAATTATTTGGGAAATTAAGATAACTAGGTGATTGCTGATAAGTATTTAAATTTGTAGCCTAATGAGAGGTAATTCCTAGAGAAAAAGGATGGTTCTCTCTTTCTAATTTTCTAATGACTGGTGTTATGCCTTTTAAGAGTGAGAGGAGATTTTAGGATGCGGGTTACATTAGATGAAAGAGGTGTAGCGATTTTAGGACAGAATGACAACTCACGAGTTGTATGAATTGCAGCTCAGAATAATTCCAATAACAAGCTTCTTGAAGGGCTACACCACATGATTTACTCAGGACACAGAACCCAAAACCAATTTCCAAATTTTTATTATATTCTATACCATTTTATTATAAAGGCTACATGTTTATATAGACAGCTTAGCTATATACAAGACCACACACTCAACTACAAATAATATAAGAAAATAACAGAGAGGAGGTGGGTTTGGTTGGCTGAATCGATCCGAAAAATCCACTCGGTGTCATTCTCCCTATCTAAGAGAGACCTCATCATAAGCTGAAGCCAATGAACATTGAATCTGTTTTGAGAATCCTCATGAATTCCAAGCTTGAAGTTCTATGAAAATGTCTTACATAACTTATTATAGCATTCCCTATTTGTAGCAATATCAAAGAAGAGATCAAACTAACCAATCATGAGAACATCAGCAACTAGTGCATCAATGAGCTTTATGTCAGAATGCTTGAAGATAACAAGGTGGTTAATAAATCCAAGTTTGGTCGTGCTAATTTCATTATCAATGAAGTTGAGCATATTTATGTCCTTGATATGAATTAATAACTCCAACGATGGATCCGCCATGCTATCATCATTATCATATACGAGCTTATCAAGACCAAGAACTCCAACAAATGTGTCGTCATCATACATGGGCTTACCAAGATCAAGAATTCCAATGAATATGTTGTCATCATAAACATAAAAGATGAAGATTTTAACACAAGATCTTTAAACTCATCGAATATAGACTCAATCAAGGGTGGGGTGTAAGACTTATAGCATAGCATCCCAAACTCCTAACTATTAAGATATTGTCCATTTTGGCCTATGAGCCTCACAGTTTTGTCCTGTTGGTATAATTTTCTAGTAGGTCACTCATCCAAGAATTGCTTTGAGATGAGCACACTTTACTATGGAGTTTCTTACAAAAATTTTAGCCATTACACCAAAAGGTGACTCGATATTTTAAGAGTTTAGCTTTTTTACTTAAGAGATTTCATAATCTCTCCCACTTAAGTAACTGACGTCTTCATCAGCATCTTTATCCCAAAATTATACACCAGCCAAATAGAATTTTATAGGTGACCCCTACAAGTTTAAGTGGTGGCTCCCATCATATAGTACTTTAACACTTTGTCTTGCATGGTTTTTATTTCTCATCTTTGGTTTGGTATGTTGTTCTGATATCATTTCTAACATTCCAAACTCTTAACAATCGACATATTACTTGCTTTAGCCTTAGAGCCTCAAAATTTTATCCTATTGGTGTAACTTTCCCGTAAGCCATCCATCCCAAAATATCTCTAGGATGAGCATGCATAACTACGAGGTTTCTTACAAAAATTTTAGCCATTACATCGAAAGACGCATCGATGTTTTAAGAGTTTAACTTTTTTACATAAGTCGTTTCACATATAGCGTGGTCCTCCAAACATGTCTTCATAAGAAGAAAGAATCTGATCGTTCGATATACCATCTCCCTAACTCGAAAGATCTTGATAAAAAAGATGAATGTGTTCTTTCTTTTCTTGACATTCACCCGCTTGTCTTTGCTCAAGTCTTGCTAATTTTTGTTGCAATTGTTGTATTTCTTTTTGTAGTTCCTTAATCACCACTTTTTAAACTAGTCTTTATAGATTTCGACTAGGCGGTATCTTGCTAGAATATTTTTGACAGTTAAAGATATTGTATGAAAAAAGCTTTTGCTACTAGTTTCTAATCCAAGAACCCGAAGTTGGTTGTTCTTGGTGGCTGGAATAGTGAAGCAGATGGCTTTATTACAATAGGGACTAGTTGTGGCAGCCTGAAAAGGGCAGCCAGAAGTAGGATAGTAGAAGGAAGTCATGTTGCCTTCTTGAAGCATGCTTGTGGATGTCGGTAGGAGGAGGGAAGGCCACAATTGGTGGGATGAATGCTACTGTCGCTAGATGTAGAAATCATACTTGTCGAATAAGTTAGATGGAAAGTTCTTGTAATCTACTGAAAGGATGATTCAATTTCTGTTAAATGTTATTGCCGATGATTTGTAAGATGCCCAGAAGGCAATAGAGTTGCTATCGATAGTGATAGAAATACTGTATGACAAAATTGTAGTAGAAAAGCCTTAATACTATTGTTGGCGGCTAAAAATATTGGGTGAGCACTTGTTTGGCAATAGGACAACAAAAAAATTGTTGTCCTTGTTGATCTTGATAATGAACTGCACCTAAATGGCCCATAGAGGCTGTAAGGAGGGAGATGGGTTGTTGTTCTTGATGGGAAAGAAGAGATCCACAACAAAACAATAGTAATTTTTAATTAAGAAGCAAAAATACACAAAACCTAGTCCTCGAGTTGATCACAAGATTTGGAATGAATAATTCAAAACTAGAATAAGGATGTGAAGAAGATAAATGCAGCTTTCTTGTGAGCCCTTGATCCATGGAATATATAGCAACAAGAAAACGTTAGTTATTATGGAGGAACGACCTAATTACTAGACATGGAGGATATACTTCCTGTGGAGGTAGAATCTGACGGATGGAGAGCTGGGTATAGGATCACATAAGAATTGTGTGTTGCCTTGGCCAAATGTGCATAGTCGTGCCTGTGAGAGTGGGTTGCCCATGGCGTTCATGGAGCAAGGAAAAATCAAGCTGAGTTTTTGTGCAAGCAGTTAGGAGCGAGAAGCAAAATAATAGCTCTTGATGGTTGGCACCAGCCTTTATAGTGCTTGGATGCCGAACAACAATAACCAATCTTCTTACTAGAGCTGGGTTCTGGTACCAAATTCCACCAGATGAAGGAGGTGTCGAGGTTTTAGAAAAGAACGTGAGATGATTAGCTCACGAGCTGCAGGAATTGTAGCTTAGAATAATATCAAGAACAAGCTTTTTGGAAGGGCAACACCACCTGATTTACTCTTAATACATAACCCAGAAACTAATCTCCAAATCTTATTATCTTATCAACCCCTTTATTACAAAGGATATTGATTTATATAGACTGCTTGGCTACATACAAGGGCACACACTCAGCTATAAAATAACAGAGAGGAGGTTAGTTTTGGTTAGTTGAATTGGTCTGGATAGATCTACCCAGTGTTAGTGGGAGATGTGGAACAAAAATAAGGAGAATGATAAAAGTAGCCACATAAAATACACAAAGATGATTTTCAACAAAAAATGACTTTCGAAAAATCGACACTTCCTTAACGACTTGCACAAATTTCTTCTTAAAGTGGAGACATATTAGCAACTTACACAAATATTCTAGTAATTGTAAGCCTCAGCTTAAGCTATTAAAGTATCAACAATAAGGAAGATCCTAATTTTATTAGCTATCTCAAAGATCTCAATAAACATAGTGGCAAATCCATGATTTAATCCATAAAGGATTAGAAAAGAAATTTTCTCAAGCAAGCTAAAACTAAGGAATCTATTGTTGTACAAAGAAGAGGAACAAAGGGTCTCTCATCCACATTATGTCATAATCACTTTGATAAAAAAAATCAAAAATAAAGAAACCATCATCAAAAGAGATTATTATTACCTTTATGGGACCAAACTTCTTTAATAGACTTAAGAGAAGCACTATAAAAAAGTCATTTGTACCAACCAACAATAGATCCCAATCTTTGGAGCCATTAGACAATTTTAGCTGAAGAAATTAACATCTAAAGAATGCTCATAGGGAAGTCTTTAGAGGTGGGGTTTTGTATTGTAAGTAAGCTCTTCCAAAAGAGGTTGTTAGCAAACCTTATCATATATAGCAAAATTTTCTTAATTAATTTTTTTTTATTAAAAAATAATTCAAAAGTTATTAATCTCCAAACACTTGACCCAAATACCAAAGCAATTCAATATTATCAAATTAACAAATTAATTAGTACCATTATCATGATAGCTTAGAACTCCAAAATTTCTCCCTAATTCAACAAGAGAAATACTTCTCTCTCTCTCTCTCTCTCTCTCTCTCTCTCTCTCTCTCTCTCTCTCTAAGCTTATTGAGTGTCTCTATAAGATAGAAAGTATTATGTATTTTAATCACTAAATATATTTTAATTTTTTTTATTTGCATTTTGTGCATCACAATATTTAATTTAAATTTTATTTTATTTTTGTAAGCTTTAAAATGTAATTGAAAATTTAAATATTATAATTACAACAAAATTTAGTATAATTTTTATTAAGTTCCAGTTATTCTGAATTTTGGTGATTTCAATGGTTATGATGATTTCTATTTTAATTTTAAAGCGTAAAAATTGGAAATTTCTCTCAAATTCTAGAAATTATTCTTGCGGATATCGGACGTAGTTCTACATCCTGAGGCGAATCAGGTGTAGCCACGTCAGTAGTATCGAGCAGTACGGAGTGAAGGGGTGACGTGACGCATTCTGATTGATTTATGGACGGTGTTAGGGGTGCAACCAAGTCAAGCCGGCTCGCGAGCCGGCTCGAGCTCGACTCGACAACAGGCTCGACGAGTCGAGCTTATCGAGCTCTCGAGTCGAGCTCGAACACAATTTCGAGCTCGATAGCTTATCGAGCTCGAGCTCGAACATCCAGTTGATCGACTCGAGAGCTCGTCGAGCAGCTCGCTTCGCGGGAAAAATGAAATTGCACCGGGAATAAGAAATCAGGGAAGCGATGACGGACGCGAGAAAAGGGAAATTGTTGTGGGAAAACGCTGGATCGGGAAGTGACGACGTCGCGACAGAGAATCAGAAAGAAGAGGGATAACGTGAAAGCGAAAGGAGAACTCTGAGCGTCTGAGGAGGTGGTCGTCGGACCCGAGGTGGTAACCGTCTATTGCGGAAGGTGTTCACACTTCACACTAGGAAGGTAACGATGCCCTAGACCCCATCTCACGCATTTGTTTCTCATCCTCTCTGAACATGATCGTGGACGCTGAAAGTTATCTCCAATGGTTTCCTTCATTATCATTCATTTCTCTATCGCATTTGTTTCTCATTCCTTGTATTCCTTTTTTTTTTTTATCATTCATTTCTCTGTCGCGATGGACTCGGTCGCAGAGATACGGTGAGCGGAGATGAGGGAAGCGGTGACGGAAGTGGACTCGAGCAGCGACGAGGGAAATGTTTTTCTCTGTCGCGACGGACTCATTCGCAAAGCGTCGACAGATGCGCCATTGGCGGCGGACGCGGACATGAGCGGCGAGGATGTGGACGTGGCATTGGCGACGATGCGGTGAGCGGAGATGAGCGAAGCGGCGACGGACACGCACGCGAGCAGTGACGAGGGAATTTGTTTCTCTGTCGAGTCGAGCTCGAGAGCTCGACGAGTTTTTTTTTCTCTGTCGAGTCGAGCTCGAGCTCGGCTATTGAGCTCGACTCGAGTTCGAGCTCGAGCTCGAGCTTGACATTTGACAGACGAGCTCGGCTCGAACAACCCCTGACTCGAGCTCGACTCGACTCGTTTGCACCCCTAGACGGTGTTAAGCATCCGCAGAGAATCATGTGCTAAAGCAACATTGAAACCACTTGAAATAAATATCTAATAAAAAATAAATTATTTCACCTTATTTTTGTAAATTATATTATTTAAATAATAAATTTTCAATGAAATTTTTGCTTAAGGGCATTGCCTATTGAAGAAAGGGACACGTGGCTACGTGATATGAGGAGTTAAAAGTCTAATTGACTGATATAGAAAGTTTGCATTAATTGTAACATAAATAAAAGGTGGGATTGATTGTGATGTTAATTATTAATATGAAACTAATCTATGATGATTCGAGTTGGGAAAATTTTATGTTGTTTTAATTTATTTATTTATTTTTCAAAAAAAAAATATTTATTTATTTTTATTAAATTTGAGATGATTCAATTTTTTAAAATTTTTAAAATTATGTTTATTATTTTATTTATAATTTTTATTTTTATTTTTGTTGAAGTCTATTTTTAATTGAATCTAACTAACGAGTAATTGAATGAATATTATCTAAATTATTAGTCTTATTGCTAATTATAATATGTTCAAAACCTTTTATTAAAATTGAATAAAAAATTATCAAGATATGAAGATATATTTTATATCATGATGAGACTATTTTTAATAGGGCCACAAACGAACTGAGCCGAGTTGAGTATGTGAGTATTCATGTTTGAGTTCATTTATTATCAGCTTGTTCAAGTTCGGCTCAAGTTCGATTCAAGCTTCTTGATCTATATTAAAACTTTGTTCGTTTAAATTAATGGGGGTTCATGTTAGGTTCATGTTTAACTCATTTCTTGCTTATCAAGTTTTAAACAAACGAGGCTTATCGAGCTATAAACTAACTATACTTCTAGAAGCACATTAGCTTAACAAATGAGTCTTACCGAGTCTTCTAAAGAACAGTTACATCGAGCATGTTCGTGAGCATATCTAGCAAAAAATTTTAAACTATCAAACAAGCTGCTCATTCACAAACATATCTAAAGAGTGTTCTTGAGCTATCAAATGAGCAAGTTCATGAACATATAGAATTAATATTTTCAAGCTGCCAAATGAGCTCATTGACTAACAAACGATCTATAATTTGTCTTATATTTTTTCATGAACAATTTAAACAAAACAATCTAGCAAATATGAACAAATGTCTCTTGTCAATGAAATTTATAAAATGTATGAATTAGCAATCATTATATCATTATATTATAATAAATATAAAATATTTATATTATATTTGTTTATCAATTTTAAAATCAAATATTAATCAAGTTTTTAAAGAGCTTATTCATGAGTTCTGAATCGAACATGAATTGACCTTTTATCGAGCTTAATGTCAAGCTTATTTACTAGTTTTAAATGATATTGTTTGTGAACATAAATGAGTCAAACACATTATTGTTCAAGCTTATTTAATTCAGGATCGAGTATTCAAAACAAATTCAAATTTATCTGTTTAGTTAATTAAACGATCACAAACGAGCCGAGAAATGAGTAGCTAGTCTTGCAACCCTAATTTTTATTAACAGTATAATTACATTTTAAAATAAAAATAACTAAACTATTAGACAATTATTTGTGTGATCATAATAAGAAATATTATGAATGCTAAATTATTGTTTAATAATTTATTTGTTTTAAAAGATGAAATATAACTCATAAAACAAAATATAACTTATGATGAATATAATTTCATTATGATATAAAATATATCAGAATATTCATATATAAAATTTTTACATTCAAATTGAATGTACAGGTCAAAAAATTTTCTTAACATTAGTGCATAAAATAATTTTATTCTATGGATAGGACATAAATTAAATTTTTATTTTTAAAATCATCTGATAATAAAGAATTATTAATCATTATATATATATATAATTTTTAGGGAGAGCACATGCCCCCATTAAATCCACCCTTTAATGGTCAATAATTCATTTAAAATTATTTTAAATATTTCATTGAAATTAAATTAAATTAATTCATCTAATTATATATTTATTATTTTATTACCAAGTATAAATAAAAGATCAATTTAATTTTTTCTTAATATATTGTATTGTTTCTTATTTTATTTTCGAATATTAAAAAAATAAACTAATTTAAATTTATTAATTTAATTACTTGCTTAAAATTTTTCTTATATTTATGTTTCCAAGAACAAAAATACTTTAAATACATAAAATATAAAATTAAAATAACATTATAAAATATATTTAAAATAATTTAAATATTATTAAATAAATATTTATACAACTCTTAATAAACTATTATTTATACAATAAATTAACATATTTACCAATGAAAATGAACAAGCAGACATTGTTTGATTTATGCCTAATTAAAAAAAAAAAGTTTTCATAATTATTTAATTACTTAAATTAGCGAATATAAAATACTGATTGGTTCATGAAATATACTAATTCGCTTATAGCCTATTCTCCTAAATGAGGGACCGTGCGAGGGACACGTGTCAATTAGGGGGCAAAGGTAGCATCATTGGACGGGTGAGATTCCTGCATCTCCTCGGGACAGGGTAAGGCGGGGTAAGGGTGCAGGCTTAAGGGACCACCGGAGGTCCGGACTCGACAAAATGTGCTGGCCAGGGTATCAATTGTGTGGGGCCCACGAATCCTTAAAACGCAAAACAAATTCATAATTTTTTTATCGGAGATCAAACAATCATCATTGCTGTCTGCTGAATAGCAAACGAGTGGGGATTGAGCTCAGATTGGCGATTGATCTGAAGAAATTATTAGCTCATCTTTGGATTTCAATAAAAGATTATAACATTATTAATACATATATTATGTATAAGTTTATACATATTATATGCATTAATGCTTATATTGTTTATAATAATGTGATTTTTTTATGAGGTATTATTACATGTGAAGTCTGAACATAGAGAAATATTTGATTTTGTGATTGTAAACAATAAAAGAACAATAAAAGCACATCATTGAGCAGTAAAACTGCAATATTGAACAGTAATTTTACGTTTACTGTTCACGACCATAAAATCTAACGGTTCTTTGTGTCCGAACTTCGTACGTAATAATTTCTCATTGGAGTCTGGACGATGTCCAAACTATGCACATAATAATTTCACCTTGATCTCTTTTTTTTTTTTTTTTGAAAATTAAGGGCATAGCCTAGCTTCATTCATATAATAAAAAAATGACTACTCAAAAAATAAAAACTAAAATACAACTCCAAACAAGGAGAGAAAGACGATGAAAGAAAGACTAAGACCAATCAAACATGTAAAAGCAAACAAAAGAGCCAAAAGAACAAAAGAGCATCTGAATAATAGAGCCTGACCTACTATTTTATTGCTGCTATCTCACATTTTTTTTTAATTTCTGTGATAAAAAGTTATTTTTTGTAATCATAACAATGAATTTTTTTTCTCTACAATAATTTTATAATTAACTTTATAAAATATTACAGTCCTAAATAGACTCTAAAAGAATTAAATAGGCAGCTGAGTTGCCCGTTAAATGAAGATAGTAAATAGCATAGCAGTAAGCAGTGTAATATCAGAATTCATAGAGGCTCTAATACACTAAACCTTTTCCTAGGGGTGTCAATTTTTATAAAACGGGTCGGATTCGGGTTGACCCGAATAGTGCCGGATTAGTTTTGAATTCGACCCGAATTCAACCCGTTGACCTGAATGAACACCCCTACCTTTTCCACTAATAAAAGAGCTATTGCATTACGATTAAAATAAACAAAGGTGGTGGCGTTGGGCTGACAACAATAAAGACTGTTGAGCTTCTGTATACTCGCTACAGAAATGGCCACAGCCACAGGGCTGATCATGAGGTCCACGAGCATAAAAGTGGGTTAGTATTGTCCTTGAATCTGGCTGATGAACAGTGGCTAGCTACAGCGATTAAATTGTCCTCACAGCGAATCTGGGCCGCACGTTTGCGACGTCGGTGCTGCAAAAGACCAAGCTTGTAGCAGTGTATGGAACTGGCTGCTGTTCACTGCCTCTTTTAGTAAAGCTCTATTCTTTTAATTTATGGTAGGGGCTGAATGGCACAGTACCTTGCTTGAATTGGGCTGAGCTAAACCGACAGAACTACACACTCAACGTTTTACATGTGAAGAGGTTGGTGGCATGTAATAATTCTACTCTCTCTCTCTCTCTCTCTCTCTCTCTCTCTCTCTCTCTCTGTTACAATTTATCTATAATTATATAAATATAGGACTAATGGACATACAACAAATATGTACTTGAGGAGATTTAGAAGTATCTAATGGGGGTATGATTTTATTTTGATTGATCAAACTGGAGAGTAAATGGGCTTAGAACAACATGATAACACACACAAGATTTGGCACATAAAAAGGATTCTCGACATCGATCATCTTTATGGTGTGATGTCCTAAGATCTAATGAAAGGATTGGATTTACTTAAATTTATAATTAGTTGCCTCATCTACAAAATTACAACAACCAGAACTACGTACTAAATCTCCCAAAAATAAATAAAAAGTAATATAGTCAACCTTCATTTTAACTAAACATAATTATTGCAGTAATCTAGATCATAGAAATCTATATATCAAATAAATGAAAAAGAATTATAAAATCATACCTCAAAAATTTGGATCCTAAAACCTTACCTCTACACCTGATTTACTCAGCGGGATTTTTACCATTTCCTGAAATATTAACAGATCAAAGTTAAAGGTTTTCAATAGAAGGAAACAATGGGCTTCACTGAAATTTTCTCTCTAGTGGTGAAGATGACTACAATCAAAGTTGTACTAAGCATGATAGCAATGGAGGATTTGCATATGGAGCAAATGGATATAAAGACAGCATTTCTTCATGGTGACCTTGATGAAGAGTTATACATTGTGCAACCTCATGGATATGTGGTCATAAGCAATGAAGAACTGGTGTGTAGGCTCAGGAGGAGCTTATACAGACTGAAGCAAGCAACAAGATAGTGGTACAAGAGATTTGACATGTTTATGTCAAATAGTGGGTACACGTAGTGTCAGACAAATCACTATTATTTTTTCAAATATTTCAATAATTATTTTATTGTTCTGCTTTTGTTTTGGATGACATGCTCGTTGCAGGGTTAAATATGGAGAAAATAAAATATATGAAGGAACAATCATCAAAAGAGTTTAAAATGAAAGATCTGGGTCCAATAAAGAAAATTCTTGATATGAGAATCAATAGAGATAGAAGTGCAGGTATACTGAAGTTGTCTCAGGTAGAGTATGTTGAAAAGGTACTTCAAAGATTCAACATGAGTGAAGCAAAGCCAATTTACACTCCCTTGGGTAGTCACTTTCAATTATCCAAGGAACAATTGCCTAAATCAGAAGCAGAGAAAGAACATATGAGGAAAACTCTGTATACTTCAGCAGTAGCAAGTTTGACGTGTTATGATTTACACAATATCTGATATAGCATATGTAGTTGGAGTAGTAAGCAAATTTATGAGTAACCCAGGAAAACTTCACTAGAAGGCGGTTAAGGGGATTTTCAGGTACTTGAGAGGATTAGTTAACAATGTTCTTTACTTTGGTGGTGCAGAGATTGATATACGGGGTTATGTAGATTCTGATATTAATGGTAGAAAAAGCATAACAGGTTATATCTCCACTTTGGGAAAAATTGCAGTTAGTTGGGTTTTTAAGTTATAAAATATCATTACACTTTCAACCACAGAAGTAGAGTATATTGATATCCCTATGGCTAACAAGGAGATGATTTAGTTGCAAAATTTTTTGATAGAACTTGGCAAGAGAAAAAAATGGGAAGTTGTATAATGATAGTATGAGTGTTGTACATCTAGCCAAGAATGCAACATTCCATGCCAGGACTAATGACATCCAGCTTCATTATCATTTCAACAGGTCACTTCTAAAAGATGGTCAATTATCTTTGGAGAAGATAAACACGACTAAGAATCCTACATACATGTTAATGAAGATGGTGATAATTGATAAACTAAAGTTATGTGTAGCTTTAGTTGATCTTTATGGAGGATGAGAGTATGCAGGGGTGAGCCACACTACTGATAATATGAGTGGTGTTATAGATCAGGAGAAGGACTAGTGTTAATCAGTTCCAAGTGGGAGATTATTATGAGTGAAATTTGATTGTGTTGATCAATCTGGTTGTTATGTTATCTCGGACCTAAAAAATTGTCATGTTCATTAGAGTGGTAGGGGCTTACCCCCTTCTTGGCTTCAGGTGCTTTGCACATGAAATTTTTTTTTTGTACAACATCCTAAGCGCCCTGGTGTTGTGTTCCCGAGTGCCCTAGTGCTAAATAATAGATATTAGAGCACTGCAACGTTTCCTATACAGCGTTGCAGTGGTGTTAGATAAAGGCTTGAGCACTATAGTGCTGCAAGATGGACTGTATAATTTTCTTTCTCATTTTTTTAAGGGTTACGTCCCTTGAGATTATTTTACTTGACTTTCTCTTATATTTTGAGTGTGTAGACATTGAGAACGGTGTTTGTGAGAAGAGAAGCAAGGAGAGAGAGTAAGAGAGAAGAGAGATCCGTACTTATTTCTTCTCATTTTTATAGTGGATCTCTTGGTGTGGCATGGATCTGTGTTTTTTTTTTTTTTCCTATTTTGGGTTTTTCCATATAAAATCCTAGTGTCCTTTACTTTTTCGTTACTTTTACTTTCTTGTTTGTTTCATCATTGTAGTATTTACTCCTCGTCTTCATCCCCAAAATCTTTTATAAACTTGCTAGAATTGAAATCAGAGATAGGGATTTAGGAGTCTACCTGGAGCTCTATAATTTTATGAACTTGTCTGATAGACGAATCCTAAAGTTTGACATCTAAAATCTCTCTGTTCTATTATTTCTCTTATCCTCTCCTCTCTTTCTCATTTCTTCTCCTAAAAGGTTGGTGCGGTGAGTGACATGAGCAAGTGAGTTGAGATATTTTAATATAAAGTTTTCTACTATTTTGACCTAATACTGAGGTGCCCAACTTTCCCAGCACCGCAATACTCCAAAATATATTCTAAATGCTATATGAATATATGCTCAACTAAGACCCAGCACAGCAGTATTCACCTATTTTTTTCCCAAAACTAAAGAGCTTAGCATCAGGGCACCGTATCCCCCAACACCACAAAAAAACCAAACTTAGATTTTTCACCTTTTTAATCCACACCTCAGTTACTTTCTACCCAATTCAAAATTCAAAAACTCATAAGTACTAATTAACTTAGTTATAGAAAACAACTTGAATTTGATGATGGATATTACGTCTTACACATCATTTAAACAACATGAGTGATGACATGTTGTAAACAAGCGATGGTTCCTCTGTTGAGATCGATTTTTGCTTGTTTTCACCTTGAGCTTGCTTAACTAACGTGATTGAGCCTCATCGAGCCCAATTTGAGTTGAATCGGTGCTAATATTGGTTTATTTCATCAAATTAATACAGTCGAACAAAATTGAACCCAAATCGATGCAAGTTGATTCAAATCAAGTCTAATTTGAGTTTAATTTTAGCACTTTAAAATTGAGAAAGTGTTAACAATACATGCTTTACTTACTCTTCTAAGATTTTCATAGGGTGACAGACTTTGCGAGTTTAGAGTGGTATTGAGGTTGAAAGGTTTAATATGTCCTTTGTCTCTTCATGCTCGAATAAGTGGTTGGTGATTCTTATGTTATGATTAACATCAATATAATAGAGAATCATTAGAAAATATATTGTATTTACATTCTATTAATCCCAAATATTTTATTCAAATAGTATTTTATTTAAATTTTTTATCTTAAATTAAGATATTGAATCTCCACAAAAACTTATTTTTATTTTATAGGATAATTATTGTAAGTATAATAGATAGTACTAGTATTTGCAAGTAAACATTCTTCCTCATGGGATCAATACTCTACTCTATCATTATATTACTTGATTCTGCATGTATACTTGATAGACTAAGTGGGAATTTTATAATTTTTATATCAAAGAAAACCTAAGCATTATTTAATGATAGAAATATGCTTAAATTATTTTAAAAAAAAAAAATAGGTTACTCTATCGCCCCCATTAAAACCCAGCAATAGTTATGGCCTTTAATTATTATTTATTATTTGATAATTGATGTATTTATATTGCTTGTGCAGTAAAAAAAAATCTCTTAGGTTTCTTTTATTGCCTTACTTGGGGGTGGCTCAGATAGATTCAATGCTAGGCTCTTAGGATGCTAAATTTTTTATAATGATAAAAAAATTTCTTAAGCAAGATAAAATGAACATAGACTTAAAATCAACTAACTTTTTAAAAATAAATACATAACCACTCTTTGGTCATTTTTCAAGGTATAATTATTATTTCAAACTAAGTCCACTTCACATTGGTTGTTTCTAGTTCTGATTAGCCCTATCCATACATGTATAACCTGAGTTAAGCATATAAACTTTATTTCTAACATATAGAGGGATAGTTCACCATTGTATAGCATGGTACCATTTTTGATCAAGCTTTAGGCCCATTCCTCTTTTGTACCTCCCACCACTCTTACATTTGCATAACACCGGATTACAAGAATTTGGGATGCTATGTGGAGTTTAGCTCGTATCTCTTTCTGAGCAGGGTGGTAAATCCAAGTCGGGATTGTTTAGGTCCCTAGTGGGATTTAAGTTATAAGTCTCGTCGCTATCTTGCATTAGTTAGGTCATGGGTATTAGTACTAAGGATACAATACGTCCTTTGTAGATGTAGGATCAAAGGCTGATGATATGGGTATATCGTTGCATGGCTTATTATTGGGCGAGCTTTCCATTATTGGGAGGCTATAAATCTCACATATTCACATCACGTTGATGTGTTGCTTCCATATTTATCTCATGCATGCTTCGTTTGTGATGTCTCCTCTTTTGAGCGTCTGAGTGTTTATATGATCCTTGTGTGTTGAGTAGCCCAATTGAGCCTATCTCCCTTTGAATTTTGAGAGCCTAAAAATTTCATTATGTGTCAAACCAAGATGAAAATAAAATAGTATCCCTAATCGACAATATTCTTAAAGGATTAAGATGTAATTAACTACAGAGGCTTGCACGAAAACTGACACTTACATCAAATAAACCTCATTCAAGCTAATGTATTGAATAGGAGAAATCTTGTGATTATCGAGTTATTCATATTATTATCAATCGAGATATGCAGGTGAATGACGCTATTCTCCATTGATAATCATATGTATAATTCAATTTGCTCTTCTATTGGTCTGCTTGCGTAAAGTGTAAAAATTTATGACCGTTTTTGTTCTATAGGAAAGTGCGATCGTACCCTTTGCACTCTAGCCCCCACAAGCATCATCCTTTTGGAGACCCACATCCTCATCATCGATAATTGGTGAGAGGGGTTGGCTAGCGAGTCAGTATAAGGAAATCATTATTCAATCATAATTTAATCATAGGATGGCTTAATTTCCATTGTTAACAAGCAGTAGCAATCAACACTTTATCTGATATAATCATCATCATTGGATTCAAGCTTATGTTATTGCTACCTCTAAATTCATTGCTACCTCCATCCCTTTCATCCATTGTAGTGGCAGATCTTGATCTAGACATTATTATCTCCAACAAAAATACCAACTGCAACATGACATCGATGCCATTAACATTCTTGCAATGGATTATTCTAGAGTCAATATTTCACCTAAGACTACACAACTTTCCCACTTAGCTCAATAAAAGTTATAAATACTATGCATATTATAAGAGATAAAAGAACTCTTTTTCTCTTATGGATCTTTTTCGATACTCTAAACAAATTAAAAAAAAAAAAAAAAACTAATGTAATGAAGACTTCATAACTGAATATTCTCTCTTCTTTCTCATTCTCTTTTTTCATTTTACACTGCATCTCCTTTAATTACTACTTATTAAAGTTTTAGCTTATTTTTCCTCACCATTCCAATCTTCCAATGTCTCAAAGCTAATATTAACATTACCAGCTCCATTTACTACATCCAACAATTTTGTTTTTTTTTAAAGTTATTGTGAGTATTATAAATATTTCTTTTGAACAATTCGACATACAACAGCTTTCTCATAGCCACCACATTTTAGCGCATCACATTCTCAAAAGGAATTTCTCATCTCAAAAAAAAAAAAAGTTTTAAAATAGTATAAAAATAATAGCCAAATAAACATATAATTGCGATAAAAAAGTAAAACAACGATAAAACTGCTTGAAATAGGAGACATTATTCTGTGCGGAGATCGGACGTAGAACACCGTCCGGAGACTAATCAAAATACTTCACATCAGCAGTATCGAGTTGCGGTACCGAGCAATGGATAACATGACACAGTAGTTGGTGTCCGGACGTCATCCGACGACGCACATAATAATTAATCTCGAAATAGACCCATAAAACCACAAGTCTTCTCCATTAATAAAGGGATGCTTTGCTTTAAGTGGTGAACAATCCATGAGGAATAAATTTATGCCAAATTTGGTTAAAATTTCCAAATTTTATGAAGTGCTTTTAAGTGTACTTATTTCAGATGAATTGAACCAATAAAGCCATATCTTCTCAATCTTTTCCACTTGAAAATGTTTAATGCACCACCAACCGCATAGAGTGTGAAATAACTTCAAATTACTTGCATATTAGTTATTTGCATTAATAATTATTATACTTAATTTTCATGTATTTAATCCACCGCCAATCACATAGTATTTAATATAATAAAATGTTATGAAAATTAGATCGGATATCAAACCGAAAAAATGAGAGGTTCAATTTTCAATAATTCGATCTGAATTGAACCGAATGATGTAATAAATATTAAAATTATTTTAGAAAATAAAAGATAATTTATATTGGGTGATGGGACCATGCGGTTAATTTATATTAAAAATTCGTTGAGAAATAATTATTGTGAAAATTTAATGGTTATTACAAAATAAAATATATTTAATTTAAATTAATTTATAAAATTCTAAGGCTCCTATTTTAAAAACCATTAAAAATATCTCAAAGAGGAAGAGGGGAAGAATATTCTTATGCCGTTAATATCAGATTCGCATCACTTTATCTCTAGAAAGGCACTTAAGAGGGTTTATAATACTATTGAAAAATAGTTATTTTATTATGAACTTTTTTTTATAAAATTCTTGCCATTATTAAGATTATATTTTGGATAATTTTTTTTACTATTTTCTAAACTAATTTCTTATTATCAAAAATTTTTTGAATTACATTTTTTAATTAAAAAATTATTTTAGAAAACAATGAAAAAAGAAAACTATCCCAAATGAGGCTTCATCTGAGACTGTTTTTTTATTGATTCCTAAAATGATATTCTAATACAAAAATTTTTAATAAAAAAAAAATTCTACCAAAAAATTACTTTTAAAAGCTGTAAGAAAATTATCACAAATAAAACTTAAGTTTTGAAATGAAAAATATGATAAGCAATTTTCAGCCACAACCGCTACTAAATATGTGCCGAATGCCGATATCACTATGTTACAATAGAGCAATTGATTTATTGAGGTATAAATGTGACTCTTTCATGATGAATTTATAACAAAAAATTTTTAGGGGGCAAGTTGAGCGCTTGAATAGGGGTGTTAATATTTGACACAATCCAAAAACTTGACCCGAACCCGGCTAAAAAATTTCGTATTATGATCAACCCATTTGTCAAACAAGTCAGGTTCAGGTTCAACAAATTGACATGTTTCAAAAATCGGGACAGGTTAAAATTGACCTGGAAACTCGAGATTGACCCGGAAACTCGAGATTGGCCCGGAATTGACCCGACCCTAACTCCCACAATCCCATTGTAAATGAACCTTGTTGTTCACCTCTCCTGCCATCCCACGGCCTAGTCGTCCCGCCCCCAACACTCGGTTCGAAGTCCACTCCTAACCGTAGGCTAGCTCAGAACTCCGCAGTCCGCACTGCACCAGGGCTTCGACAACATTTCTTCCGGCTTCGACGACATTCCTTCCGGCATCCTGCAGTGACTCCAAACATTTCTAGCTAAAAATTCATATAGTTCATTTTTTTTTCATATTGTGAGTCTAAATGGTATGTTACTCTAGATTTTTTTTATTATTTTTTTTTTTTTTGGCTCAATTACTTCATGCTAAAATCCTCGATTTTTTTAGATTTCTCAATGTAGTGATACTTAGTTGACATGACAAGTCCCTATGATGGTGATCTTTTCACTTAAGGAATAACTAGATCGGATGGCTTGTGCCAAAGAAAGTTGATCTTCAAATATGATAGAAGCATCAAGAAATTCATAGAGATTTTTGGATATCCAAAGCAAGTCCAAAGGGAGGTCCCAACATTAGCAATTGCTTGACACATATATGCTTCTAATATGGAGAAAGAAGAAATGAACCGAGAGCGTTCGACGAGCTGCTCGTGGCTCGGCTCAATAAGGGCTCTTTCATGTTCGTTTGATAAGATAAACAAATGAGTTTGAACACACTTGATAAATACTCGATAGCTATTTATGTTTACGAACAATTTCGCTTAGAAGTTCGATTAGAGCTCGACTAAGAAGTTCGATTAAAGCTCAATTAGAGTTTTAAAAATAAATACTATTTAGTCTACTAATTTAATAATTTATTTTTACTAATTTAATATTTTAAGATTTAACCTTTTTTATTTTTTATTTTTACTAATCTAACTAATTACAAATATTCTATTAAATCTTTTATTTATTAAATCTTTTATTCTCCCGCCTCAATTCCCGCCCTCTATCTCTTTGCATATTTCATAATTTTCAAACTCCCGCCTGCCTCTCTCTCTCCCTTCTCCATGGCATCAACAAATTTAAAAAAAAAAAACTGTAGGCAGTTTAGTCTCACACCCCTTGTAGGAGAATGTTTATGCTATAAAAACAAATTCATCTGATGGCTTGATGAAAAGTGGGCAGCTGGAGAGGCAGGTTGTCTGGGCGGAATTTTTAGCGAACGTGCTTTTATAAACGAGCTCGAGCTCAAACAGGTGTCCAAGAAGCTCGACGAGATTCGAGCCGAACTTGAACTCTATTCTGACGAATGAATCTGAACTCAAGCATGCTAAAGCTCGGCTCAGCTCGATTCATTTGCAGCCTGAATTAGAGATATCATAACTTAAAAGACCTCTTAGAATTGTGATCTCTTACTCACAAGTAGTACTTTGCTTGCTATAGTAAACACACAAAAAAAAATAGTAGAAAACTCAAAATACAATCTTTAATTCAATATCCTTATCATAATATGATAGTACATGAAGATATATACCTTTATATATAAATAGAGCAAGAGGCAGCCTAAAAGCCAAAGGGGGAAGTGGAAGGATGTTCATGGCATGAGGAAGGGGAGGAGAGTTGGATCGAAGGTTTTGAAGGATTCATATTAGGTTTCGTTTGGACAGCTTACTTATATTTTTTTAGTACAAAAGTTTATTAAACTAAAAATTTGTATAAAAAAAATTATTTTAGAAAATAATAAGAAAATTATCCCAAATGAAGCCTTTGTTTCTAAAAGTTTAAAGAAGGCTCGAGACAAGCATTCAATTTTTAAGTGAATATCATAGACTCATAATAGCATATATATATATAAATGCAAGGAGAGAAAAGAGAGAATGTAGGGTGGGCAAGACATATAGGATGATAACATAGCAAGCTAAAAGTGAGATGAGGAGACCAACTTTGATGTTGTTGGCCAATTGGTTGTTAAAAGTGTGAAAAAAAGGACAACCAAACATATTCTAAGTGCATGAAATCTGGACTTCATGAAATAATAAAGTAACTCTAAATGATTAAGATTTTGTTTTGGATGACTTTCTTAATGCTTCTTAAAGCAAATTTTTAGTACAAAAATTAAGATTTTTTAAACAAAAAAGCTTCTTTAAGAAGCAATAACAAAGCCGTCTCAAACGAAGCCTAATGCTTCGTTTGGGACGGCTTTCTTCTTGCTTCTTAAAGCAGCTTCTTAGTACAAAAATTTTAATTTTGATACTAAGAAGTTGCTTTTAGAAGCAACAAGAAAGCCGTCCCAAACGAAGCCTAAGACATTTGGGACAGTTTTGTTTTATTGCTTTTTTAAGTAGTTTTTTAGTACAACTTTTTTTTACTTAAAAACTATTTTAGAAAGCAATAAAAAAACTGTCACAAATGAAATCTAAATGTCATCTCTTCATGAAAATTTCCTCTAAATCATCATACTATACGTTCGGATTCAAACATCAGTATTTCCCTTACACATTTAAAATTTACATAGCATACAAAATCAAGCTATTTAAGATGTTTGAAAGCTCAGAAAGTCCTCAAGGAAAAAAAAAAAAAAAAAAAACTTAAAAATTAGGCTTAGGCCTTCTCCTTGCCGACTCCAATTTGGTACTCAGGCTCACAGAATTCTCCTCCAAGATCATCACATGCTTCGCCAGGAAACACTCTGCATTTTTCACTTCAAAATTTTAGCTTTGCTTCTATATATTACTGGTTTAATAAAAAAAATATTACCTAAAATATTTTCCTTACAAAATTCACAAACTCTCTGCAGATTAAGGGTATGTTTGGGACGGCTTTCTTCCTGCTTTGTTTTTTCAGACCGCAACCATAGATCTGTTTGCCTAATACTTTCTAGATATTTTTGTACTATGAAACTGCTTTTTACAGCAATTTAAAAAAAAAAAATCACTTCTCTTGCAACGGCTTTATAACCACCTTTGAAAATAAAAACTATACATTTTTCACTATTTTGTTTTTCAGACAGTAACTTTTGACTAGTATTTTTTTACAATTTTTCAAAAATTCTTCTAATAGAAATCTAGTTTTTACAACCATAGTAGTTAAGCTGTTTTTCCCACAACAATTTTACAATCAACTTTAACTTCGTTTGGGGCAACTTTCTTACTGCTTTCTAAAACAACTTTATTATACAAAAATTTCTAATTCAAAGAAATTTTTATACTAAAAAGCTGCTTTAGAAAATAATAAGAAAGCTATCCTAAACAAAACCATTATAAAATACCACAAACCTTCAAAACAAATCCTTGATCTCTACATGTTCTCAATAACTTCATGAAAATAATTGCAAAAATAATTATAGATGTTAAAATTAATTAAATTGGATTTGGTAGATAAGCTGTTCATGATAAATATTAATTTAATAGATTTTGAACTTACGTTTTTTGCTGATTATATTCCAAATACTCCCTCTCAACCTCTTCCACTGCTTTGGGGGATTCTGCAGAATTTGTTGAAGCCGTAAGCTTTGCTTCTGGATATATAGCTGCATCGCAAGCTTCACCACCGACTGTCTCACAAGCTTCAGCTGGAAAGACCCTGCAACGCATGCATCATAGTCGTTTGGCATCATAGGCATTAAGATGACAAAAAAATGCTAAATGATGGAATGTCTTTGATTTCTAAACAAAATAACCTAAAAGCTTCTATAGAAATTTATAAATAAGACCAACCTACCTATTTGTTGATCTTTACTCCCCTTAAGGTCAAATAATGACTGAGCAAATTAACCACCAATGGTCATCTAACATCCCCCATCAAAGCACAGCTCAACTTTGTCTGTAAGAGACCTTGGATTCGAGTCTTGTGTATGCGATGTGTGTGTGCGTCTACCTTAATTGGCCTAAATGTTCCAAAAAAAAAAACATCCCCCGTTAATCATTGTCCGACATCTATTAATGTTTAATGTATATCAGCCATTAATGATCAATATCTGAGTTCATAGTTGTAAGTCTCTTCCCCTTAGGGGTGTCAATATTTGACACGAGCCGAAAATCGAACTCGAATCCGACCCAAAAATTTTGAGTAAAGATCAACTCGGACCCAAAACGGGTTGGATTCGGGTTTAGCAAATTGACCCATTTCAAAAATCAGGTATGGTTCGGGTTGACCCGAAAACCCGAGATTGACCCATTTTTTTACCCGAAAACCCATTTTTGACCCGGAAACCCGAGATTGACCCATTTTTGACCTGAAAATAGGAGATTGACTCAAAAACTAGCAATTTTTTATCGGCTCCGGGTCAGTCAGGTATTGTCGGGATAACCCGGACATGAAGTGGGTCGAGTTCAAGTAGGGTTTGGTTGACCCGAATAATGGTTGGTCAATTCCAGATTTAACTCGAACCTAACCCATGGCCCGAAATTGACACCCCTACTTCCCCTATTATGAGGACTTGGAAGACAAGTAATCATCACCCGACATCTAGCGTTCCCAATCAACCTTCAAATGATTGTCAATGGCTACCACATGTTGTTCATCAAGTGCCTACATATAATGACAATATGGGCATATTAACACTCCTACTTCTATCTTCTATCATATAATATTTTTTTGTAATTGATGTATGCTATGTTGTATTAATATTTTATCAGTTACAAAGACATACATCATTTGTTATATATGACATAGTGAAATTATTCAACTGGATCAGATCCTATAAATTTTTTTCCATCTCTTGTTTTTTATATATATAAAAAAAATCTAACATCTAATAGGTGTTATTCTTAATTTGTTTATATGAGCATGAGATTTTCGTTCAATGCTCAAATAATAAACTCTATCTATCACTATGAATATTTCAACATACAACATAGAAGTCTCAAAATACTAATATTTTTCTTAATAATGTAAATTAAAATTTGTTTCGCATATTTTAATATTTATATTTTAATATTTTTTCATTTAAATATAATTATGGTGAAATGGTCGCAACCCATAAGGCATTGTTCATATCATTATAAAAGAAAATCAAAGTAGATATTAAATTGATCTATTGTTTAGGAACTTTGGCTACTAAGTAAGAGGATTTGGGTATGAGTCTTCTATATATGATGTGTTTATGAGTTTGCCTAAATGAAAAACATAAAAATTAACTTATTTAATTACATAAAATAATAATTAATTTTAATTTAAAAAATACACAAAAATTCATAACAATCATAAATAAATAATAATAATTAAAAAAAAAGTTAATGCAAAAAATTAAAATTGGAGGATAATAATTAGTGATACATGAGAAGACAACAAGAATATATATATGATATCCTAAATTAAATACTTAAAAAAAAGATTATGATAAATAATAAATCACAATTTATATTAAATAAATTAGATTGCATTCTTCCACACTAACAAAAAATTAATTAGCCCCAAAAATTATTAAAAAACAATACTCTATAAACACACAATCATGCAAATTTTGGTTGGGCAATTTTTAGGACTAAGCACGATTAAAACCTTAATTACGGGATTAAGCATTATTTTATAAAAATTTAAAACAGACATAATCTCCCGTCTATACAATAGTCGACTTTACTTCCAGCTTAAATCGCCGAATGAAACCGCGTCTATGCCTACTTTTAAATTTTTTTTAATTATGCTTATCTTCTTAATTAACTTCCTAATGATGCTTAGACTGAAAATTTGCCCATTTTGGTTTCTCAACTTCTCATCAAGTTCAAACAAGCAAACACTTAAAGGAAAATTAAAAATAATCTAAGAGCCAAGAAATAAAACTTACGAGCCCAAAGAGCTATAATCAACCACACTCTCCACGGCGGCGGCGGCGGTAGCATCAACACCGCCGCTGTCGCCGCCGGCCGCCATTAGAACCGGCTTTGCTCTCTTGATGTTTGGCTTCAAGGAGAATACAGAGCTTGGCATCAACAAGCTTTTGGTGTTCTTCAGATGCCAAAAACTAGCACTGAAACACACAGTGCTGCCAGCTGCTTGCATCTTCTTCAAATCTACAGTGGTATTCTCAAACTGGTTTGGAGTATTTGTGAGATGTAGGAGGAGAGCTAAAAGAAGATAAGGTTGCGATTTTTTTTTTCCTGTAATCTATCTGATTGCGGTAGGTCCCACTTATTTGGTTGGTTCATCATAATTGTTTTTTTTTTTTTAATTATTATGAGATTTTTCTCTACATTATTGATTATTATGTAACTGTTTCCATGATTATGACCAGTGTTGCAGATATTTTTGGGATTTAGAAGGCTGGATTTAACTAAATTTTGCTATTTTAAACAATTGGGCACTGTAATTGGATGGCTAACATAATTGATCCACTAATTTAAGGCTGGAACCAGGCTACAACTTCAAAATTTTGTGAATGTGTAATTAAAATTGTTAAGATATTTTTTTATTATTTTTTAAAATAATTTTTTAATTAAAATTTTTTAAATTTTTATATTAAAAAATTATTTTAAGAAGTAGTAAGAAACCTATTTGAGGACTTCTTTTAAGACGATTTTCTTATTGCTTCTTAAAATTATTTTGAGAAGCAGTAAGAAGTATCCCAAATAAAATCTTATAATGACTATAATATTTTATAAAATAAATTTCAAAATTATTATAAAAAATAATTTAACTATTCTAATTCTAAAATATAATTTTCTATCATAAATTTTTTTAAATATTGAGAAAGTTAAAAAAATTATGATTGCTCTATAAAAAGAGTAGTATTTTATAAAATTATAATGTCAAAAATTATTTAATTACTCAAGTTATAAAAAGCAAATTTACATCATAGAAATTTCTTCTAAATAATATTGAGAAAATAGAAAAAAAATCAAATAAAATTATAATTTGTTTAAAAAATAAAACAATAAAAAAATTGTCCCAAACTGATCTTTAATTTTCCCTCATGAAATAAGCTACTTTGATTTTTTTCCTCTTTTTAATTTTTTTTTTAAATTATTCTGAAAATGTGTTAACTTTGGTTGCGTTAATGAAAGGGTTTATGTTTTTTTTTTCCTTATTAATTCATGTTATTAAGTAGAGAAATCCTCTGCTTCGGTAATTTCAATCTATCTGCATCAGGAGGGATTTTTCTTTATTCCAAAATAATCCATGCTAGAAAAAAAAAATAAAAATTTAAAAAAAAAAAAACAATGTGAAAAAGATTTTCACATTGTTTCAGTCTTACTTGTTAATACTAAGCTACTCTTGAGATATATTATTTAAATAAAATAAAACCAGTAATATCATAGCATTGTTTAAAATTGAGCAATATGAGGCTCAATGAGGCCCGTCTTAACGCAATTCCAATAAAAAACACCTCGAGGCTTAGGCCTCAATTTTTTTTATGAGGCTTGCGCCTCAACTTCATTGAGGTCCGCCTTCAGGCTCGCCGCAACTCGCTGGCATGAGGCTTACATCTCACTTTATTTATATGGATTTTTTATTTGAACTTACATAAATCTTAAAGTAAAGTTCTAAACAAATCAAACCTTCGTGCGCTGCCGAGTTGCAACAAATGCCTCAACCTCCAACATGTGGCCTTCGCCATAGCCACCATCATCGTTGCCGCCATCAAGGATCACTTGAAAGTGCACACCACCACCTCCTCCTCTAAAAATTTTGGAGCAATCTTATCTTTATGTTGATGAAAAATATTTTTAAAAGAGGAAATTAACTGAATTAAATGAAAAATAAGCATATTATGAGGTATTGGGCTCCATAGGATGAGACAGTGGAGAGACCAATTTGTTATGATTACAACTCAAATAAAGATCCCCTCAATAATAAAAATATAGAAGATTTTCTAGTTGCCGCTATTTCAGCTTTTTTAGAAATTAAATATAGATGAATAGGGAACTGAGAAAAAAATAATTTAGAACTAAACTTAATGTTATATAATACTTTTAAGCAGTTTCTATATTTAATAATTTTTTTTGCTCATATAATATTTGCATTTCAATGATATTTCATGCAGTTTATCATTAGTCACATTACATCTTGTGCAATTTTTTATTTCATATGTACGTCAATTTGTTACTTTATAGTTCTATTGAAAAATAATGGCATTTTTAACACCTTAATTGGATATTCTATAAGAAATTAATTTTAACATTTATTATACTTAACATAATTTTTTATTTTGAGGCTTATGCCTCATCTCACAAATAAAAAATACCTCAATACCCTATTATGCAATTTTAAATATTGTATCATTGAGGCCACCAAACTATTATACAAATTTATTTTTCATCAATATTAAACTACCTATGAGGCAAGCATATTATGCTCCTCTCCATCATACATTTTCTATGCATTATGTATATATCAAAATTAGATTTATTAAATAAAAAACAATTGCCAATAAAATAAAATTTCATTTAGGGCAAATTTCTTATTAATTTTTAAAATAACTTTTTAATACAAATATTTCTTGACTAAAAATTTTTATGCAAGAAAACTAATTTTAAAATTAACAAAAAAATTATCAAAAATAAAACCTAAAGCTCGATTTGGGACAACTTTTAAATTGCTTTATAAAATAAATTTTTAGTATAAAATTCTTTTGGAAAAATATATAATAAAAATTTACATTAAAAATAATAAAAAATTTATTCCAAATGAAACCTAAATTTTGATTCAGAAACACTTCAGAAGAACGAGCTCTGATTTCTAATGTAAATATAAGAAGATCTATTTTAGAGCTCTGCAAAATTTTATTTCAGGCCTGCATGGCTGCACAACTAGAACAAAGCTCAATCGGTCAAGATTCTTTCAAAGCCAAAAATTGATTTATTTCCCAATCAACTCTATCATTTAAGATGAATTTGTAGTCCACACATTATATAAACAAACATATCATTATATATGTGCATGCTAACTAAATTTTGCAAAATATTCTGATAAAATTTTATCATCCTAGATTCTGAATACCTTTAGATCTACTCTGAGATTGATGCAATACAAATTATTCATACATTTTACTAATCTTTTACTAATCTTAAAGCAAATTCAGAAGCTTTTTAATATCCATTATAACAATTTTGTAGTCATGACATCCTAATATTTTTTTTTAAATAAATATAAATACTTGATAGATGAAATAAATTTTTTTTTTTTTTTAACTAAATTCAGACCATCCCCAATCTAACCCTAAATTCGACCTAAGCACTTTCACAACTGCTTGTCGGCTAGTTCAGGCTTCGTTTGAGGCAGTTTTTTTGCTACTCTATAAAACTGTTTTTTAGTAAAAAAAACTAGAAAGACATTTTAGAAAGCAGCAAAAAAGCTGTCCCAAACAACGCCTCAATCTGAGAAATATCTAAAAGCCATAAAAAATGAATATTTGAAGATTTTTGAACTTCATGACAAATTCACCAACAACCCATAAGAAGAAAACACAACAATGCAAGAAACATGTGAAAGATGCATAGTTCGACCAACAATATCTAGAGAAAAAAATGCTTCAGACAGGAATGCAAAGCAAGTTCAGATAGAAAGACAAACCAATTTTTGGGAACAGAACATAGAACAACAAATTTGATCAATGAATCACATATCCTTAGAAAGAGAAGCACAACGCTGGGTCCAGATTAGTCATTCCTCAACTGCGAGCTTCCTCCTCTTGTACCTCACCATGACCTCACCCTTCACACCAACCACCATGGCATTCCAGTCAATTTCCGGAAAAGGAGAGATGAGCTCAAAGTCAAAGTTTCTGAGAAGATGGCTCCAGATTGCCTTTATTTGCAGGTACGCAAATGGTTCGCCAAGACAACCATGCCTTCCACCGCCGAATGAGATGTACGAGAAGGCTCCGGCCACCTTGTCCTCCTCCCTTCCGGGCGAAAACCGGTCAGGGTCATAAGTATCAGGGTCCTTGTAGATGGACGGAAGCCGGTTCGCAAAGGCGGGTGAAGTGGCAACAATATGTCCCTTTGGTATTACATACTCGATTCCCTCCTTTGTCTTCACTGTGAATTCGCTGTGAGATTGACGAAGAAGCATGATGAGAGGAGGGTGGAGCCTGAGGGCTTCCTTAATGCAACGATACAGAACATCCATTTCAGACAGGATATCATGATCAACTTTATCGCCATATTTCTTCATTAGTCGCTTCTGCTCGTCAAGCGCCGCTGATAAGTATTGATTGTATTTCAGTAGATAGGCTCCGGTCCAGGTAGAGGTGATGGAGCTGGTGTGCTGTCCAGCAAACAGGGCTGCAATAAGAAGGCCTGTAATCTCTACCTCGGTGGTCGGACGACCGTTCTTGTATTTGGAATCAATGAAGCACTGCAGCATATCATCCTCAGTGATTCCAGAGCATTTGCGGGATTTGATGATGGTTGCGAAGATCTCAGAAATTCGGAACCGAGCCCGGTCGCGTTGTCTATGTGCAGGGATTGGGAGGTAGGGGAAGATGACACTGATTGGGCGCATCCCATTGTCAAGATCATGAAAAAGAGCAGACACATCGTCAAAGAGCTTGTCTCTTACTTCGCGACCTAAAAGGCATCGACTGGCAGTCAAGATGATGAGGTGCTCAAGCTCATATTTTAGATCAACAGTGCCACTATCTCCCCACTTTGAGAAGTAGTCCTGCAGAAAAACAGTAGAGCAAAAAGTATTGATGACCAATTTATGCGTTTATGAACTATATGTGTATCATGGACTAAAGAATCATCGAAAATCTTCTAGAAGTTAGAGCATGATTTTGATCTCTCAGTTATCTTCAAAAAGGCTAGCAGGTTAAGCTTTGCAATGCAAAAGTTGATTAGCCTTCAGTGCTAAGTATCTGTTCTATCTAAATTTTCAAGAACAATCTTAGGTGGAGCTTGTATCTATAGCCATTAGAAACAGAAATGCACAAATTAATGAAAATTAACTAATTAAATAAGCTAGATGAATAAGAAAGAAATACCAATAATAACTTTTTGGAAAATGGATGTTGATAGTATACATTGAATAACTGGGTTTTGTAATGGAAATAAAGCAAGAAGAAATACCATGATGAACCTTAAAAGGATTTCTCCATTTGAGTTCCCTGACAGTTTGATAATTATGGCAATTTTCTTATTAAGTTATCTCAACACCATAATAAACTCGTTTCCATTTATCCCAATGCCTACCATTACTTAATTGGCTATACTTTTTTTGGGGAAATTAAAAGCATAGCTTAATTTCAAGTTAGCTATGAGCTGTCTGAGCTGCATCAAAAAGAAGCAATGCTCACCAAAAGATTAAAAAAACATGCTAAAACAATACAACTGCCTCAAAGAAGAAGAGATTAAATCAGAAAAACAAAACCAAAGCAAACCAAAAACCTAGATTCTAAAATATACGTTCCTGCAACCAGTATGCAAAAATCATTCAAACGAACGGAAGATCTCCTGGTTGCCCAGAACAACCATCCAAAAGGAGGTCTGAATGGTCTAGGATTTCAACAGTACCCCCATCAGATCAAATGTAACGAGGCCACCATGATAATCGATCACAGCAGCAAAATATAGCTGCAGCAAGGTGCAATTTCCAAAGGTAACCACCTCCAAAATGGATAAAACCATTAAATTCCAAAGCCACAGTAAGGGAACCAAAATTATACATTCAGAAGAGATTTTAGATTATCCTATTTATTCCATCTAGAAGCCTTAAGTTGAATAGCTTTCTTGTTTTTAAGGCATCCGTTGATCTACAATTGAATGCTGAACCAAAACTTCCATCATTTCTCCCTCCAAATGCGATAAATCGAGCAACAGATCACCAATAGGTAATAGTATTTAAGAAATGAAGGAGTCTGAACCATTTCAGATATAAATTCAATTAATTGCAGCAAGTTGGCTTGAGAAGAAAGCTATTCATCCAAGGCAACAAATTAACCATAATAGAGAAGGAGAAGTCACATTCGAAAAAGAGGTGAGAGAAGTGTTCAGGTGACGTTTTGCAGAGTCTACAAATCAGGTGTATTGTATATTTCTCTTAGATAGCACATCAGCAGTCTTTAAACCAGCGAGAAGAGCCATCCAACTGTATGCTTAGAATCTCAAATCGTAGAGTTTGTGCCAAACAGAATTATGCCAAGGCACAAAGGGAACATCGCGGTAATAGTAAGATAAAAAGGCCTAAAATGAAGGATTATTTGAGTTCTTCCACTGAAAGCAGTTAATAGGTAATTCGTGAATATGAATAGAATGAATTGCCAGAAAAATGTGAGATGGGAGAGCCGGAGGCAAAGACGAGGAGTTGTTGGTCATAATATCTTTCAAATAAACATTAGGAGATAATATGTGCCAGAGAGCATCCTGAGAGTTCCAAGAGGGTGCAGCCATTGCACTAGTGATCCCAAAGAAGGGAGATTGGGCAGTTTGGTAAACAGAGAAAGAAAAGTTTGCCTTTGTTTTCGCTGCAGTAATTGTTAGAAGTTTTTAGTATGCTAAAGGTTTAAGTGTTAAGGTTTTCTATGGAGAACAATATTTAGCCCTATACCAACAAGATAGAAGACTCCCAGTGCTATATATTCGACATATAAGAGAGCAACTATAAGAGTGTCGTAATGCTTGAATGGCAGGAATTCCCAAACCACCAAATTCTTTTGGCCTGCTTGTGTTTTTCCAGGAAATAAGATACAATTTCCTAGTGATAGTGTTTCCATGGTAGAGAAATAGCACAAGTTTTGTCAATAAATTTACAACAAGATTTTGGTAATATAGAACCTCTAATCCAATAAGGTATGATATTTCATATGATAAATCTCACAAATTAAAGGCTCCCTACAAAAAAACAATAATTTTGCTTTCCAGACATCCAAATGATGAGTGATTTTTTGCATAAGGGGCAGGAAATCAGATAAGGATCTAAAAATAAATAGGGAGATAATGGGCATCCCTGTTTCAATCCAGGTAAGGATCTAAAAACACCTTCAAGACCACCATTAATACATATTAAGTAATAACTTCATTAATGCAAGCTTTGATCCAGAAAAAAAAAAGTGGCAAGAAAACCTTTTTGCACAAGCCTCTTGATGCGGACATCGGTGCGAAGATTTGGCGCATCTATCACAGGCGGCGTCGTAAATCGACGGCCATTATTTAAATTTTAAATTATGAGTTATTTTCTGCATTTTAGTTTTTAATTAATGTATTTCCTGTTTTACCCCTAGAATAGTTAATGTGAGTGTTATGGCCCAAGGGGCATTTTTGTAAATTTTATTTTCTCATGTTGTGGCCTATATATAGGGCCTTTAGCTATTGTAATAGGATGGTTAATGAATATGAAAATTTTGTGTTTTTCCACACTTGTTTTCTTCTTGAGAGAGGACGAGAGTGAGATTCCTATGGGAAGGAATCGGAGTTGTCACCAGCCGCAGGATGGGTCCGGGCTCGTGATTTAAAGTCCCTTGGAGAGGGGCAATCGTATCACCCACCAACCTTGGAGACGGCCGGGTTCGTGTTTTCCTCTTTGCATCTTTCGTTTCATCTTTTATCGTGTTTTGTTTTTTTTTTTTTTCATCTTTTCTTCCTCCCTCAACTTCACGGCCAAACACCCCTTTGGATGCTGTCGGCCCAATCTCTAACCGCCAGCCACCACCCACCACCTCATCCCAATTGAAATCCTTGCCTAATTTGGGTGTTCATGTTTTGGGCTGATTTCAAATTCAAAATCATGTATTTTGAAATTCGAAATCTTTCCTAATTTATGAAAGCTATTTTGGAAAGTTTCCATTTTCAATGCGATTTGAATTTCAAATTCAAAAGGAGTTTAATTGATTATTTCCTTAATTCCCTAACATTAAGCAAATTCCATTAAGTCCTTATTAATTTAAATTCATTTGAATTCTAAATTCATTTGAATTTTAAATTCAAATTAAGAAGCCTTAAATGCTATCTTTACATCCTCCCATCTCCCCTTAATTCAGCCGGCCTCCTCCCTTTATTAAATTAATTTTGAAATCCATCCATAAGTGCAGATTTTCTCTTTTAATTTGGCTTATTTCAATTTTCAAAATCCTGAGATTAAGAAATTTTCTTAATTCCCCATTCCCGTAATAGTTTTTCCTCACATCCAAATCCTGAAATCTCCTTTTAATTACTTCCATCAGTTTGATTTATTTCCCTAAGCTAATTATCACTTTTGGAAACTAATTCAAACTCCCGTAACAGCTCTTGGAAAATTAAGGGAATTTATTGAATTAAAATCCATTTAATTCTCCTTGTGGCCCCGCCGTTCCCCTCTTCTCCTAATTGCTCCAGAAAGAATTTTCCTTCACTCCCAAGCTTTAATCTTATTTCCTAAAACCAGAAGTCAGGTTTTGGAAATAAAATTCCTTTTTTTTTTCTGTCACCTGTCTCTCCCTCTCTTCTACTTCAAGTGCAATTGCTGTTGTAATTCCTTATTCCAATTTTCAATTCCTTACTAACTAGAATCTGAGATCTCCTCTCAGATTTCTGGACCGGAAATCTGAAATAATTTTTCAGATTGTTAGAAAGAAGCTCGAGGCTATTCTCTTATATCTCTTTTCCAAAATCTGAATTTCTTCTCAGTTTTTTTCTCTTCACCATCAAGGCTGAAATCTTCCAAGGCCATCACGTGGGAATTTCTCCACTAGAAGCTCTCCAAATTCATTACAATATTGAGCCCTCTTCCTCCCAAAGCTGCAGCCAATTTCTAAAAGAAATCTGAATATATTTCAGATTTTCTAGAAGGAATTATTTCAGGTTTTCGGGAGGGCGCTTGGAGTTCGTTCTTGCCACTACTTCCCTCCTTTTTCGTTCTACATCACCTCTTCCATAGAACGCCCGTGGAAATACTAGTAAAAACATTGTAGAAGTGAAATTTGGCACAGAAATGTTTCCTTCTAACTGAAATATTGAATTATCCCAGTAGCTCAGAGGCAAGTATGACGCTGTTTGTTGAGACCCTTTTCTGACTAAAACCAGAATGGCTAGGATGAATAATCTGGGCTTAATTGGTTTAAGCTTGTTAGCCAAAATTTTAGAAATTACTTTATAGAAAGTATTGCAAAGGGAGATAAATCTGAAGTCAGTGATATTACTGGCATAATTAGATTTGGGGATCAAAGCTAAAGAAGTGGCTTTGACTCTTCTTGGGAGATATCTTTTATGAAAAAAAAGATTTCACAACTTTACAGACTTTGATAACCAAATATATTATGATTTCTGACCACCTTTATAAAACTCAAAAGTGAAACCATCCAGACCAATGACAGAGCAAGAAGCAACAGAAAAAATGACCTCTTTAGTTTCGCATAAGTGGTCGGAGAAATAAGAGAGGCCACAAGATGAGGAGGTATAACAACACCAGGGGGAATGTGGATTGATTCGTCCTGGAAAGAGGAGGAATTAAATAGAATTTGAAAATGCTGGGTCATCGAATTGATCATGTCCTGATTGGAGGGCCCAGATTGAGAAGAAATCTTAAAGATTTTGTTGTAGTTACGCCTAATTTTTATCTTAGCATTTAGGAACTTGAGATCATCCTCACATTAGGTCAACCATTTAGTTCTGAATTTCTAGGTGATCCAGTAAGCCCACGCAGAGAAGCATGAGAATTTGAAAATGCAGGATGATAGAATTGACCGTGTCCTAGGATGTTGAAGGTCCAGATGGAGCAGAAATCTTAGAGATTTTGTTGTAGTTACGTCTAATTTTTATATTAGCATATAAGAACTTAAGATATCCTCACATTAGGTCAACCATTTAAGTTCTGGATCTTTGAGTGATCCAGTAAGGCCACGCAGAGGAGCATGAGGCAATATGATTGTTAACAATCATTAAGTTGGAGTTTAAGGAATGATTTAAAGGATATAAATCTAGCTGCAATAGTAAAAAGGCTTGTTGTTCATTAAGTTTATATATAGTGAAATTCAGGTGGGTGGTTTTGGCCCAAGTATTGGATTTAATGAGGGTCTTAAGGAGGTAGAGCTTTGGTAGAGGATAAGCATTGGATTACCAGAAATAATATTTGGAAAAAATCAACATCAGGATGTCCCATAAGTTACATTCTTAGTCAATAATTCTTGAATAAAAATCTGTGATGATTGGTATTAGAGGTGCTTGATTAAAGGATGAGAGATGAGTCGTCATAATATCTAGGATTCTCAACCCTAAAGAATGAGCCAGAAAAAGTGTTCCAGCTATAAATCATTAAGAAAATATCTGTACAGCTTAATGCGGATTGGTTGATAATCTCTCTGATTGAACCAAGTATAGAATAAACTAACAGATGTCAAGTCTTTTAAGCCCCCTACTTCTCAGAGTGATATCTATAACAATTAAAATCACCAAATATAACCCAAGATCTAGAGGAGTTGTTAGCAATACCTCTAATTTGATCCCCCATAAAACAAGTCTTTCAGTCAAGAGTTAGAAATATAAACCACATAAATCTGAAATAGAATAATAGGTCCAACTATAATAATCTCATGAATCATTTGATTAGAAAAAGAATAGGGAGAAAATGTGCATTTAAAAGAGTTCCATTAATGCACAAATTCTTTCAGATTTGGAAAAAAAAAATTGTGCAACTTCTTCATCATCAAAGTGCAATGAGAGGAAGAAAACCATGGGTCAGACAGTGATAAAACATTGAACTTGCCCTCCAAAAGGCAAAACATATAGAGAGAATAAAGACGGGCAAGCTCACATCACAGAGGACTTTTTGGTGTGATTTTTTTTCTTAGTTTCCAAACAATAATAGAGGGCTAGGGCAGGGTTATTAGGATTTAGAGGGGGGTTAGCTGCCTTCTTGACATTCTTAACTCTGGTGTAGTTTGCTGGTTGGTATGAAGCTGTGTTGGACTGGGAAGCTTCAAGAGTATCCGAATTTTGAGAGTTTACGCCAGCTTGTAGTGCTTGAAATTTGTTGAGGAAGAACTGGTTAATAGGATCTAAGGAGATGTCATTGGGAAAAATGACCACAGGGGTCATCTCTTCAGTGGGGAGTTAAGTTTGGGATAGGTTCATTATCAAAGTTGGATTTGAAGGTAGGTGTGTAATATTTGGGTCAGGGGGGTTGGATAATTGGCTGTCTAAGGAAAAAGATAAAAGATGAGGGTGAGGAGCTTAAGAAGTTATATGGGTTGAACTTAGTAGCATGTGTTTTGCGGGGGGGGGGGGGGGGGGGGATTTTATTAGGGAAAGGAGATTTATTGGTAACTTGCATGTTAACCCTGGCAAAAGTGATGCTAGTTTTCTCTATCGTAAGAGAGTCAACCACAAAGAGACAGCAAATAAAACTGGCAATTCTGGAAATCCCCTTGGGGTTTCAGCAAGAAAAGGATAGATCATGAATCTTATTAACCCAAATAGAGAGAAGAAAATTCGTCCCGCTTAGGTCTGAAATAGGGTGACCATTTCTGTAATATGAAGGGCTTGCCTAGAAAAAACTAAGGACCCAATTCAAGCCATATTGTAATCTTCTAGGGCTAAAAATTTAAACAGGAAGAAGAAAACTTCACTAAATGAGAGCATTTATAAAGTACTTCTGAAAAACTAGAACTTACGGATAGCAATAAGGTCTGTGGCCAATAGAGTATCCAACAATAGAAAGCCTTAATTTCACAGAGCCTTTGGAAATCTCTGCTTCAGATAAGTTGATCACTCCATCTTGCAGAGGTATAAAGGAAATAAGAAGTCTTTGATGAAGGTTTTGCGGAATGAGAAAATGTTTTCCAGTTAAGAGTTGGAGGTATGTGTGTGTGCGTCTACCTTAATTGGCCTAAATGTTCCAAAAAAAAAAACATCCCCCGTTAATCATTGTCCGACATCTATTAATGTTTAATGTATCAGCCATTAATGATCATATCTGAGTTCATAGTTGTAAGTCTCTTCCCCTTAGGGGTGTCAATATTTGACACGAGCCGAAAATCGAACTCGAATCCGACCCAAAAATTTTGAGTAAAGATCAACTCGGACCCCAAACGGTTGGATTCGGGTTTAGCAAATTGACCATTTCAAAATCAGGTATGGTTCGGGTTGACCCGAAAACCGAGATTGACCCATTTTTTTACCCGAAAACCCATTTTTGACCCGGAAACCCGAGATTGACCCATTTTTGACCTGAAAATAGGAGATTGACTCAAAAACTAGCAATTTTTTATCGGCTCCGGGTCAGTCAGGTATTGTCGGGATAACCCGGACATGAAGGGGTCGAGTTCAAGTAGGGTTTGGTTGACCCGAATAATGGTTGGTCAATTCCAGATTTAACTCGAACCTAACCCATGGCCCGAAATTGACACCCCTACTTCCCCTATTATGAGGACTTGGAAGACAAGTAATCATCACCCGACATCTAGCGTTCCCAATCAACCTCAAATGATTGTCAATGGCTACCACATGTTGTTCATCAAGGCCTACATATAATGACAATATGGGCATATTAACACTCCTACTTCTATCTTATTCATATAATATTTTTTTGTAATTGATGTATGCTATGTTGTTATTAATATTTTATCAGTTACAAAGACATACATCATTTGTTATATATGACATAGTGAAATTATTCAACTGGATCAGATCCTATAAATTTTTTTCCATCTCTTGTTTTTTATATAAATAAAAAAAAATCTAACATCTAATAGGTGTTATTCTAATTTGTTTATATGAGCATGAGATTTCGTTCAATGCTCAAATAATAAACTCATCTATCACTATGAATATTTCAACATACAACATAGAAGTCTCAAAATACTAATATTTTTCTTAATAATGTAAATTAAAATTTGTTTCGCATATTTAATATTTATATTTTAATATTTTTTCATTTAAATATAATTATGGTGAAAAGGTCGCAACCCATAAGGCATTGTTCATATCATTATAAAAGAAAATCAAAGTAGATATTAAATTGATCTATTGTTTGGAACTTTGGCTACTAAGTAAGAGGATTTGGGTATGAGTCTTCTATATTATGATGTGTTTATGAGTTTGCCTAAATGAAAAACATAAAAATTAACTTATTTAATTACATAAAATAATAATTATTTTAATTTAAAAATACACAAAAATTCATAACAATCATAAATAAATAATAAAAATTAAAAAAAAAGTTAATGCAAAAAATTAAAATTGGAGGATAATAATTAGTGATACATGAGAAGACAACAAGAATATTATATGATAATCCTAAATTAAATACTTAAAAAAAAGATTATGATAAATAATAAAATCACAATTTATATTAAATAAATTAGATTGCATTCTCACACTAACAAAAAAATATTAGCCCCAAAAATATTAAAAAACAATACTCTATAAACACACAATCATGCAAATTTTGGGTTGGCATTTTTAGGACTAAGCACGATTAAAACCTTAATTACGGGATTAAGCATTATTTTTATAAAAATTTAAAACAGACATAATCTCCCGTCTATACAATAGTCGACTTTACTTCCAGCTTAAATCGCCGAATGAAACGGCGTTTATGCCTACTTTTAATTTTTTTTAATTATGCTTATCTTCTTAAATAACTTCCTAATGATGTTAGACTGAAAATTTGCCCATTTTCGTTTCTCAACTTCTCATCAAGTTCAAACAAGCAAACACTTAAAGGAAAATTAAAAAATAATCTAAGAGCCAAGAAATAAAAAACTTACGAGCCCAAAGAGCTATAATCAACCACACTCTCCACGGCGGCGGCGGCGGTAGCATCAACACCGCCGCTGTCGCCGCGGCCGCCATTAGAACCGGCTTTGCTCTCTTGATGTTTGGCTTCAAGGAGATACAGAGCTTGGCATCAACAAGCTTTTGGTGTTCTTCAGATGCAAAAACTAGCACTGAAACACACAGTGCTGCCAGCTGCTTGCATCTTCTTCAAATCTACAGTGGTATTCTCCAAACTGGTTTGGAGTATTTGTGAGATGTTGGAGGAGAGCTAAAAGAAGATAAGGTTGCGATTTTTTTTTTTCCTGTAATCTATCTGATTGCGGTAGGTCCCACTTATTTGGTTGGTTCATCATAATTGTTTTTTTTTTTTTAATTATTATGAGATTTTTCTCTACATTATTGATTATTATGTAACTGTTTCCATGATTATGACCAGTGTTGCAGTATTTTTGGGATTTAGAAGGCTGGATTTAACTAAATTTTGCTATTTTAAACAATTGGGCACTGTAATTGGATGGCTACATAATTGATCCACTAATTTATGGCGGAACCAGGCTACAACTTCAAAATTTTGTGAATGTGTAATTAAAATTGTTAAGATAATTTTTTTATTATTTTTTAAAATAATTTTTTAATTAAAATTTTTAAATTTTTATATTAAAAATTATTTTAAGAAGTAGTAAGAAACCTATTTGGGGACTTCTTTTAAGACGATTTTCTTATTGCTTCTTAAAATTATTTTGAGAAGCGTAAGAAGTATCCCAAATAAAATCTATAATGACTATAATATTTTATAAAATAAATTCAAAATTATTATAAAAAATAATTTAACTATTCTAATTCTAAAAATATAATTTTCTATCATAATTTTTTTAAATATTGAGAAAGTTAAAAAAATTATGATTGCTCTATAAAAAGAGTAGTATTTTATAAAATTATAATGTCAAAAATATTTAATTACTCAAGTTATAAAAAGCAAATTTACATCATAGAAATTTCTTCTATATAATATTGAGGAAATAGAAAAAAAATCAAATAAAATTATAATTTGTTTAAAAAATAAAACATAAAAAAATTGTCCCAAACTGATCTTTAATTTTCCCTCATGAAATAAGCTACTTTTGATTTTTTTCCTCTTTTTAATTTTTTTTTTTAAATTATTCTGAAATGTGTTAACTTTGGTTGCGTTAATGAAAGGGTTTATGTTTTTTTTTCCTTATTAATTCATGTTATTAAGTAGAGAATCCTCTGCTTCGGTAATTTCAATCTATCTGCATCAGGAGGGATTTTTTCTTTATTCCAAAATAATCCATGCTAAGAAAAAATAAAAATTAAAAAAAAAAACAATGTGAAAAAGATTTTCACATTGTTTCAGTCTTACTTGTTAATACTAAGCTATCTTGAGATATATTATTTAAATAAAATAAAACCAGTAATATCATAGCATTGTTTAAAATTGAGCAATATGAGGCTCCATTGAGGCCCGTCTTAACGCAATTCCAATAAAAAACACCTCGAGGCTTAGGCCTCCTTTTTTTATGAGGCTTGCGCCTCAACTTCATTGAGGTCCGCCTTCAGGCTCGCCGCAACTCGCTGGCATGAGGCTTACATCTCACTTTATTTTATGGATTTTTTATTTGAACTTACATAAATCTTAAAGTAAAGTTCTAAACAAATCAAACCTTCGTGCGCTGCCGAGTTGCAACAAATGCCTCAACCTCCAACATGTGGCCTTCGCCATAGCCACCATCTCGTTGCCGCCATCAAGGATCACTGAAAGTACACCACCACCTCCTCCTCTAAAAATTTTGGAGAATCTTATCTTTATGTTGATGAAAAATATTTTTTAAAAGAGGAAATTAACTGAATTAAATGAAAAATAAGCATATTATGAGGTATTGGGCTCCATGGATGAGACAGTGGAGAGACCAATTTGTTATGATTACAACTCAAATAAAGATCCCCTCAATAATAAAAATATAGAAGATTTTCTAGTTGCCGCTATTTCAGCTTTTTTAGAAATTAAATATAGATGAATAGGGAACTGAGAAAAAAATAATTTAGAAACTAAACTTAATGTTATATAATACTTTTAAGCAGTTTCTATATTTAATAATTTTTTTTTTGCTCATATAATATTTGCATTTCAATGTATTTCATGCAGTTTATCATTAGCACATTACATCTTGTGCAATTTTTTATTTCATATGTACGTCAATTTGTTACTTTATAGTTCTATTGAAAAATAATGGCATTTTTAACACCTTAATTGGTATTCTATAAGAAAATTAATTTTAACATTATTATACTTAACATAATTTTTTATTTTGAGGCTTATGCCTCATCTCACAAATAAAAAATACCTCAATACCCTATTATGCAATTTTAAATATTGTATCATAGAGGCCACCAAACTATTATACAAATTTATTTTCATCAATATTAACTACCTATGAGGCAAGCATATTATGCTCCTCTCCATCATACATTTTCTGCATTTGTATATATCAAAATTAGATTTATTAAATAAAAAAACAATTGCCAATAAAATAAAATTTCATTTAGGGCAAATTTCTTATTAATTTTTAAAATAATTTTTAATACAAATATTTCTTGAACTAAAAATTTTTATGCAAGAAAACTAATTTTAAAATTAACAAAAAAATTATCAAAAATAAAACCTAAACTCGATTTGGGACAACTTTTAAATTGCTTTATAAAATAAATTTTTAGTATAAAATTCTTTTGGAAAAATATATAATAAAATTTACATTAAAAATAATAAAAAATTTATTCCAAATGAAACCTAAATTTTGATTCAGAAAACACTTCAGAAGAACGAGCTCTGATTTCTAATGTAAATATAAGAAGATCTATTTTAGAGCTCTGCAAAATTTTTTTCAGGCCTGCATGGTGCACAACTAGAACAAAGCTCAATCGGTCAAGATTCTTTCAAAGCCAAAAATTGATTTATTTTCCCAATCAACTCTATCATTTAAGATGAATTTGTAGTCCACACATTATATAAACAAACATATCATTATATATGTGCATGCTAACTAAATTTTGCAAAATATTCTGATAAAATTTTATCATCCTAGATTCTGAATACCTTTAGATCTACTCTGAGTTGATGCAATACAAATTATTCATACTTTTACTAATCTTTTACTAATCTTAAAGCAAATTCAGAAGCTTTTTTATATCCATTATAACAATTTTGTAGTCATGACATCCTAATATTTTTTTTTTAAATAAATATAAATACTTGATAGATGAAATAAATTTTTTTTAATTTTTTTAACTAAATTCAGACCATCCCCAATCTAACCCTAAATTCGACCTAAGCCCTTTCACAACTGCTTGTCGGCTAGTTCAGGCTTCGTTTGAGGCAGTTTTTTTGCTACTCTATAAAACTGTTTTTTAGTAAAAAAAACTAGAAGACATTTTAGAAAGCAGCAAAAAAGCTGTCCCAACAACGCCTCAATCTGAGAAATATCTAAAAGCCATAAAAAATGAATATTTGAAGGTTTTTGAACTTCATGACAAATTCACCAACAACCCATAAGAAGAAAACACACAATGCAAGAAACATGTGAAAGATGCATGTTCGACCAACAATATCTAGAGAAAAAAAATGCTTCAGACAGGAATGCAAAGCAAGTTCAGATAGAAAGACAAACCAATTTTTTGGGAACAGAACATAGAACAACAAATTTGATCAATGAATCACATATCCTTAGAAGAGAAGCACAACGCTGGGTCCAGATTAGTCATTCCTCAACTGCGAGCTTCCTCCTCTTGTACCTCACCATGACCTCACCCTTCACACCAACCACCATGGCATTCCAGCAATTCCGGAAAAGGAGAGATGAGCTCAAAGTCAAAGTTTCGAGAAGATGGCTCCAGATTGCCTTTATTTGCAGGTACGCAAATGGTTCGCCAAGACAACCATGCCTTCCACCTCCGAATGAGATGTACGAGAAGGCTCCGGCCACCTGTCCTCCTCCCTTCCGGGCGAAAACCGGTCAGGGTCATAGTATCAGGGTCCTTGTAATGGACGGAAGCCGGTTCGCAAAGGCGGTGAAGTGGCAACAATATGTCCCTTTGGTATTTACATACTCGATTCCTCCTCCTTGTCTTCACTGTGAATTCGCTGTGAGATTGACGAAGAAGCATGATGAGAGGAGGGTGGAGCCTGAGGGCTTCCTTAATGCAAACGATACAGAACATCCATTTCAGACAGGATATCATGATCAACTTTATCGCCATATTTCTCATTAGTCGCTTCTGCTCGTCGAGCGCCGCTGATAAGTATTATTGTATTTCAGTAGATAGCTCCGGTCCAGGTAGAGTGATGGAGCTGGTGTGCTGTCCAGCAAACAGGGCTGCAATAAGAAGGCCTGTAATCTCTACTCGGTGGTCGGGCGACCGTTCTTGTTTTGGAATCAATGAAGCACTGCAGCATATCATCCTCAGTAATTCCAGAGCATTTGCGGGTTTGATGATGGTTGCGAAGATCTCAGAAATTCGGAACCGAGCCGGTCGCTTGTCTATGTGCAGGGATTGGGAGGTAGGGGAAGATGACACTGATTGGGCGCATCCCATTGTTCAAGTCATGAAAAAGGCAGACACATCGTCAAAGAGCTTGTCTCTTACTTCGCGACCTAAAAGGCATCGACTGGCAGTCAAGATGATGAGGTGCTCAAGCTCATATTTTTAGATCAACAGTGCCACTATCTCCCCACTTTGAGAAGTAGTCCTGCAGAAAAACGTAGAGCAAAAAGTATTGATGACCATTTATGCGTTTATGAACTATATGTGTATCATGGACTAAAGAATCATCGAAAATCTTCTAGAAGTTAGAGCATGATTTTGATCTCTCAGTTATCTTCAAAAAGGCTAGCAGGTAAGCTTGCAATGCAAAAGTTGATTAGCCTTCAGTGCTAAGTATCTGTTCTATCTAAATTTTCAAGAACAATCTTAGGTGGAGCTTGTATCTATAGCCATTAGAAACAGAAATGCACAAATTAATGAAAATTAACTAATTAAATAAGCTAGATGAATAAGAAAAGAATACCAATAATAACTTTTTGGAAAATGGATGTTGATAGTATACATTGAATAACTGGGTTTTGTAATGGAAATAAAGCAAGAAGAAATACCTGATGAACCTTAAAAGGATTTCTCCATTTGAGTTCCCTGACAGTTTGATATTATGGCAATTTTCTTATTAAGTTATCTCAACACCATAATAAACTCGTTTCCATTTATCCAATGCCTACCTTACTTAATTGGCTATACTTTTTTTGGGGAAATTAAAAGCATAGCTTAATTTCAAGTTAGCTATGAGCTGTCTGAGCTGCATCAAAAGAAAGCAATGCTCACCAAAAGATTAAAAAAACATGCTAAAACAATACAACTGCCTCAAAGAAGAAGAGATTAAATCAGAAAAACAAAACCAAAGCAAACCAAAAACCTAGATTTTAAAATATACGTTCCTGCAACCAGTATGCAAAAATCATTCAAACGAACGGAAGATCTCCTGGTTGCCCAGAACAACCATCCAAAGGAGGTCTGAATGGTCTAGGATTTCAACAGTACCCCCATCAGATCAAATGTAACGAGGCCACCATGATAATCGATCACAGCAGCAAAATATAGCTGCAGCAAGGTGCAATTTCCAAAGGTAACCACTCCCAAAATGGATAAAACCATTAAATTCCAAAGCCACAGTAAGGGAACCAAAATTATACATTCAGAAGAGATTTTAGATTATCCTATTTATTCCATCTAGAAGCCTTGTTGAATAGCTTCTTGTTTTTAAGGCATCCGTTGATCTACAATTGAATGCTGAACCAAAACTCCATCATTTCTCCCTCCAAATGCGATAAATCGAGCAACAGATCACCAATAGGTAATAGTATTTAAGAAATGAAGGAGTCTGAACCATTTCAGATATAAATTCAATTAATTGCAGCAAGTTGGCTTGAGAAGAAAGCTATTCATCCAAGGCAACAAATTAACCATAATGAGAAGGAGAAGTCACATTCGAAAAAGAGGTGAGAGAGTGTTCAGGTGACGTTTTGCAGAGTCTACAAATCAGGTGTATTGTATATTTCCTTAGATAGCACATCAGCAGTCTTTAAACCAGCGAGAAGAGCCATCCAACTGTATGCTTAGAATCTCAAATCGTAGAGTTTGTGCCAAACAGAATTATGCCAAGGCACAAAGGGAACATCGCGGTAATAGTAAGATAAAAAGGCCTAAAATGAAGGATTATTTGAGTTCTTCCACTGAATGCAGTTAATAGGTAATTCGTGAATATGAATAGAATGAATTGCCAGAAAAATGTGAGATGGGAGAGCCGGAGGCAAAGACGAGGAGTTGTTGGTCATAATATCTTTCAAATAAACATTAGGAGATAATATGTGCCAGAGAGCATCCTGAGAGTTCCAAGGGTGCAGCCATTGCACTAGTGATCCCAAAGAAGGGAGTTGGGCAGTTTGGTAAACAGAGAAAGAAAGTTTGCCTTTGTTTTCGCTGCAGTAAATGTTAGAAGTTTTTAGTATGCTAAAGGTTTAAGTGTTAAGGTTTTCTATGGAGAACAATATTTTAGCCCTATACCAACAAGATAGAAGACTCCCAGTGCTATATTTTCGACATATAAGAGAGCAACTATAAGAGTGTCGTAATGCTTGAATGGCAGGAATTCCCAAACCACCAAATTCTTTTGGCCTGCTTGTGTTTTTCCAGGAAATAAGATACAATTTCCTAGTGATAGTGTTTCCATGGTAGAGAAATAGCACAAGTTTTGTCAATAAATTTACAACAAGATTTTGGTAATATAGAACCTCTAATCCAATAAGGTATGATATTTCATATGATAAATCTCACAAATTAAAGGCTCCCTACAAAAAAACAATAATTTTGCTTTCCAGACATCCAAATGATGCGTGATTTTTTGCATAAGGGGCAGGAAATCAGATAAGGATCTAAAAATAATAGGGAGATAATGGGCATCCCTGTTTCAATCCAGGTAAGGATCTAAAAACACCTTCAAGACCACCATTAATACATTTAAGTAATAACTTCATTAATGCAAGCTTTGATCCAGAAAAAAAAAAGTGGCAGGAAAACCTTTTTGCACAAGCCTCTTGATGCGGACATCGGTGCGAAGATTTGGCGCATCTATCACAGGCGGCGTCGTAAATCGACGGCCATTATTTAAATTTTAAATTATGAGTTATTTCTGCATTTTAGTTTTTAATTAATGTATTTCCTGTTTTACCCCTAGAATAGTTAATGTGAGTGTTATGGCCCAAGGGCATTTTTGTAAATTTTATTTTCTCATGTTGTTGCCTATATATAGGGCCTTTAGCTATTGTAATAGGATGGTTAATGAATATGAAATTTTGTGTTTTTCCACACTTGTGTCTTCTTTGAGAGAGGACGAGAGTGAGATTCCTATGGGAAGGAATCGGAGTTGTCACCAGCCGCAGGATGGGTCCGGGCTCGTGATTAAGTCCCTTGGAAGGGGCAATCGTATCACCCCACAACCTTGGAGACGGCCGGGTTCGTGTTTTCCTCTTTGCATCTTTCGTTTCATCTTTTATCGTGTTTTGTTTTTTTTTTTTTTCATCTTTTCTTCCTCCCTCAACTTCACGGCCAAACACCCCTTTGGATGCTGTCGGCCCAATCTCTAACCGCCAGCCACCACCCACCACCTCATCCCCAATTGAAATCCTTGCCTAATTTGGGTGTTCATGTTTTGGGCTGATTTCAAATTCAAAATCAGTATTTTGAAATTCGAAATCTTTCCTAATTTATGAAAGCTATTTTGGAAAGTTTCCATTTTCAATGCGATTTGAATTTCAAATTCAAAAGGAGTTTAATGATTATTTCCTTATTCCCTAACATTAAGCAAATTCCATTAAGTCCTTATTATTTAAATTCATTTGAATTCTAAATTCATTGAATTTTAAATTCAAATTAAGAAGCCTTAAATGCTATCTTTACATCCTCCATCTCCCTTAATTCAGCGGCCTCCTCCCTTTTTAAATTAATTTTGAAATCCATCCATAAGTGCAGATTTTCTCTTTTTAATTTGGCTTATTTCAATTTTCAAAATCCTGAGATTAAGAAATTTTCTTAATTCCCCATTCCCGTAATAGTTTTTCCTCACATCCCAATCCTGAAATCTCCTTTTAATTACTTCCATCAGTTTGATTTATTTCCCTAAGCTAATTATCACTTTTGGAAACTAATTCAAACTCCGTAACAGCTCTTGGAAAATTAAGGGAATTTATTGAATTAAAATCCATTTAATTCTCCTTGTGGCCCCGCCGTTCCCCTCTTCTCCTAATTGCTCCAGAAAGAATTTTCCTTCACTCCCAAGCTTTAATCTTATTTCCTAAAACCAGAAGTCAGGTTTGGAAATAAAATTCCTTTTTTTTTTCTGTCACCTGTCTCTCCCTCTCTTCTACTTCAAGTGCAATTGCTGTTGTAATTCCTTATTCCAATTTTCAATTCCTTACTAACTAGAATCTGAGATCTCCTCTCAGATTTCTGGACCGGAAATCTGAAATAATTTTTCAGATTGTATAGAAAGAAGCTGAGGCTATTCTCTTATATCTCTTTTTCCAAAATCTGAATTTCTTCTCAGTTTTTTTCTCTTCACCATCAAGGCTGAAATCTTCCAAGGCCATCCAGTGGGAATTTCTCCACTAGAAGCTCTCCAAATTCATTACAATATTGAGCCCTCTTCCTCCCAAAGCTGCAGCCATTTCTAAAAGAAATCTGAATATATTTCAGATTTTCTAGAAGGAATTATTTCAGGTTTTCGGGAGGGCGCTTGGAGTTCGTTCTTGCCACTCTTCTCCTTTTTCGTTCTACATCACCTCTTCCATAGAACGCCGTGGAAAATACTAGTTAAAAACATTGTAGAAGTAAATTTGGCACAGAAATGTTTCCTTCTAACTGAAATATTGAATTATCCCAGTAGCTCAGAGGCTAATGACGCTGTTTGTTGAGACCCTTTTCTGACTAAAACCAGAATGGCTAGGATGAATAATCTGGGCTTAATTGGTTTAAGCTTGTTAGCCAAAATTTTAGAAATTACTTTATATTTGTAGTATCAAGGGAGATAAATCTGAAGTCAGTGTATACTGGCATAATTAGATTTGGGCGGAGATCAAGAATGTAAGGGAGAAGTGCGCTTAGACTCTTACTTGGAGCTGTGTGTGTGTGTGTGTTTTGATGGAGATAAAAAAGGGATTTCATGTGTGTGTGTGTGTGTGTCTGATTGATAATGTGTGCAAACTATATTACTGATTTCTGACCACACTTTATAAAACTCACTCTCTTTCGCGCGCTCTCAGACTTAGTATAGACTAATGCCTGAATTAGAGATATCATAACTTAAAAGACCTCTCTAGAATTGTGATCTCTTACTCACAAGTAGTACTTTGCTTGCTATAGTAAACAGACCAAAAAAAAAAAAGTAGAAAACTCAAAATACAATCTTTAATTCAATATCCTTATCATAATATGATAGTACATGAAGATATATACCTTTATATATAAATAGAGCAAGAGGCAGCCTAAAAGCCAAAGGGGGAAGTGGAAGGATGTTCATGGCATGAGGAAGGGGAGGAGAGTTGGATCGAAGGTTTTGAAGGATTCATATTAGGTTTCGTTTGGACAGCTTACTAATCGTTTTTTTAGTACAAAAGTTTATTAAACTAAAAATTTGTATAAAAAAAAATTATTTTAGAAAATAATAAGAAAATTATCCCAGATGAAGCCTTTGTTTCTAAAAGTTTAAAGAAGGCTCGAGACAAGCATTCAATTTTTAAGTGAATATCATAGACTCATAATAGCATATATATATATAAAATGCAAGGAGAGAGAAAGAGAGAATGTAGGGTGGGCAAGACATATAGGATGATAACATAGCAAGCTAAAAGTGAGATGAGGAGACCAACTTTGATGTTGTTGGCCAATTGGTTGTCAAAAGTGTGAAAAAAAGGACAACCAAACATATTCTAAGTGCATGAAATCTGGACTTCATGAAATAATAAAGTAACTCTAAATGATTAAGATTTTGTTTTGGATGACTTTCTTAATGCTTCTTAAAGCAAATTTTTAGTACAAAAATTAAGATTTTTTAAACAAAAAAGCTTCTTTAAGAAGCAATAACAAAGCCGTCTCAAACGAAGCCTAATGCTTCGTTTGGGAAGGCTTTCTTCTTGCTTCTTAAAGCAGCTTCTTAGTACAAAAATTTTAATTTTGATACTAAGAAGTGCTTTTAGAAGCAACAAGAAAGCCGTCCCAAACGAAGCCTAAGACATTTGGGACAGTTTTGTTTTATTGCTTTTTTAAGTAGTTTTTTAGTACAACTTTTTTTACTTAAAAACTATTTTAGAAAGCAATAAAAAAACTGTCACAAATGAAATCTAAATGTCATCTCTTCATGAAAATTTCCTCTAAATCATCATACTATACGTTCGGATTCAAACATCAGTATTTCCCTTACACATTTAAAATTTACATAGCATACAAAATCAAGCTATTTAAGATGTTTGAAAGCTCAGAAAGTCCTCAAGGGAAAAAAAAAAAAAAAAAAACTTAAAAATTAGGCTTAGGCCTTCTCCTTGCCGACTCCAATTTGGTACTCAGGCTCACAGAATTCTCCTCCAAGATCATCACATGCTTCGCCAGGAAACACTCTGCATTTTTCACTTCAAAATTTTATCTTTGCTTCTATATATTACTGGTTTAATAAAAAAAATATTACCTAAAATATTTTCCTTACAAAATTCACAAACTCTCTGCAGATTAAGGGTATGTTTGGGACGGCTTTCTTCTTGCTTTGTTTTTTTCAGACCGCAACCATAGATCTGTTTGCCTAATACTTTCTAGATATTTTTGTACTATGAAACTGCTTTTTACAGCAGATTTAAAAAAAAAATCACTTCTCTTGCAACGGCTTTATAACCACCTTTGAAAAAAAAAACTATACATTTTTCACTATTTTGTTTTTCAGAGAGTAACTTTTGACTAGTATTTTTTTACAATTTTTCAGAAATTCTTTTAATAGAAATCTAGTTTTTACAACCATAGTAGCTAAGCTATTTTTCCCACAACAATTTTACAATCAACTTTAACTTCGTTTGGGGAAGCTTTCTTACTGCTTTCTAAAGCAACTTTATAGTACAAAAATTTTTAATTCAAAGAAATTTTTACACTAAAAAGTTGCTTTAGAAAATAATAAGAAAGCTATCCTAAACAAAACCGTTATAAAATACCACAAACCTTCAAAACAAATCCTTGACCTCTACATGTTCTCAATAACTTCATGAAAATAATTGCAAAAATAATTATAGATGTTAAAATTAATTAAATTGGATTTGGTAGATAAGCTGTTCATGATAAATATTAATTTAATAGATTTTGAACTTACGTTTTTTGCTGATTATATTCCAAATACTCCCTCTCAACCTCTTCCACTGTTTTGGGGGATTCTGCAGAATTTGTTGAAGCCGTTAGCTTTGCTTCTGGATATATAGCTGCATCGCAAGCTTCACCACCGACTGTCTCACAAGCTTCAGCTGGAAAGACCCTGCAACGCATGCATCATAGTCGTTTGCCATCATAGGCATTAAGATGACAACAAAATGCTAAATGATGGAATGGCTTTGATTTCTAAACAAAATAACCTAAAAGCTTCTATAGAAATTTATAAATAAGACCAACCTACCTATTTGTTGATCTTTACTCCCCTTAAGGTCAAATAATGACTGAGCAAATTAACCACCAATGGTCATCTAACATCCCCCATCAAAGCACAGCTCAACTTTGTCTGTAAGAGACCTTGGATTCGAGTCTTGTGTATGCGATGTGTGTGTGCGTCTACCTTAATTGGCCTAAATGTTCCAAAAAAAAAACATCCCCCGTTAATCATTGTCCGACATCTATTAATGTTTAATGTATATCAGCCATTAATGATCAATATCTGAGTTCATAGTTGTAAGTCTCTTCCCCTTAGGGGTGTCAATATTTGACACGAGCCGAAAATCGAACTCGAATCCGACCCAAAAATTTTGAGTAAAGATCAACTCGGACCCAAAACGGGTTGGATTCGGGTTTAGCAAATTGACCCATTTCAAAAATCAGGTATGGTTCGGGTTGACCCGAAAACCCGAGATTGACCCATTTTTTTACCCGAAAACCCATTTTTACCCGAAAACCCGGAAACCCGAGATTGACCCATTTTTGACCTGAAAATAGGAGATTGACTCAAAAACTAGCAATTTTTTATCGGCTCCGGGTCAGTCAGGTATTGTCGGGATAACCCGGACATGAAGTGGGTCGAGTTCAAGTAGGGTTTGGTTGACCCGAATAATGGTTGGTCAATTCCAGATTTAACTCGAACCTAACCCATGGCCCGAAATTGACACCCCTACTTCCCCTATTATGAGGACTTGGAAGACAAGTAATCATCACCCGACATCTAGCGTTCCCAATCAACCTTCAAATGATTGTCAATGGCTACCACATGTTGTTCATCAAGTGCCTACATATAATGACAATATGGGCATATTAACACTCCTACTTCTATCTTCTATCATATAATATTTTTTTGTAATTGATGTATGCTATGTTGTATTAATATTTTATCAGTTACAAAGACATACATCATTTGTTATATATGACATAGTGAAATTATTCAACTGGATCAGATCCTATAAATTTTTTTCCATCTCTTGTTTTTTATATATATAAAAAAAATCTAACATCTAATAGGTGTTATTCTTAATTTGTTTATATGAGCATGAGATTTTCGTTCAATGCTCAAATAATAAACTCTATCTATCACTATGAATATTTCAACATACAACATAGAAGTCTCAAAATACTAATATTTTTCTTAATAATGTAAATTAAAATTTGTTTCGCATATTTTAATATTTATATTTTAATATTTTTTCATTTAAATATAATTATGGTGAAATGGTCGCAACCCATAAGGCATTGTTCATATCATTATAAAAGAAAATCAAAGTAGATATTAAATTGATCTATTGTTTAGGAACTTTGGCTACTAAGTAAGAGGATTTGGGTATGAGTCTTCTATATATGATGTGTTTATGAGTTTGCCTAAATGAAAAACATAAAAATTAACTTATTTAATTACATAAAATAATAATTAATTTTAATTTAAAAAATACACAAAAATTCATAACAATCATAAATAAATAATAAAAATTAAAAAAAAAGTTAATGCAAAAAATTAAAATTGGAGGATAATAATTAGTGATACATGAGAAGACAACAAGAATATATATATGATATCCTAAATTAAATACTTAAAAAAAAGATTATGATAAATAATAAATCACAATTTATATTAAATAAATTAGATTGCATTCTTCCACACTAACAAAAAATTAATTAGCCCCAAAAATTATTAAAAAACAATACTCTATAAACACACAATCATGCAAATTTTGGTTGGGCAATTTTTAGGACTAAGCACGATTAAAACCTTAATTACGGGATTAAGCATTATTTTATAAAAATTTAAAACAGACATAATCTCCCGTCTATACAATAGTCGACTTTACTTCCAGCTTAAATCGCCGAATGAAACGGCGTTTATGCCTACTTTTAAATTTTTTTTAATTATGCTTATCTTCTTAATTAACTTCCTAATGATGCTTAGACTGAAAATTTGCCCATTTTCGTTTCTCAACTTCTCATCAAGTTCAAACAAGCAAACACTTAAAGGAAAATTAAAAATAATCTAAGAGCCAAGAAATAAAACTTACGAGCCCAAAGAGCTATAATCAACCACACTCTCCACGGCGGCGGCGGCGGTAGCATCAACACCGCCGCTGTCGCCGCCGGCCGCCATTAGAACCGGCTTTGCTCTCTTGATGTTTGGCTTCAAGGAGAATACAGAGCTTGGCATCAACAAGCTTTTGGTGTTCTTCAGATGCCAAAAACTAGCACTGAAACACACAGTGCTGCCAGCTGCTTGCATCTTCTTCAAATCTACAGTGGTATTCTCAAACTGGTTTGGAGTATTTGTGAGATGTAGGAGGAGAGCTAAAAGAAGATAAGGTTGCGATTTTTTTTTTTCCTGTAATCTATCTGATTGCGGTAGGTCCCACTTATTTGGTTGGTTCATCATAATTGTTTTTTTTTTTTTAATTATTATGAGATTTTTCTCTACATTATTGATTATTATGTAACTGTTTCCATGATTATGACCAGTGTTGCAGATATTTTTGGGATTTAGAAGGCTGGATTTAACTAAATTTTGCTATTTTAAACAATTGGGCACTGTAATTGGATGGCTAACATAATTGATCCACTAATTTAAGGCTGGAACCAGGCTACAACTTCAAAATTTTGTGAATGTGTAATTAAAATTGTTAAGATATTTTTTTATTATTTTTAAAATAATTTTTTAATTAAAATTTTTTAAATTTTTATATTAAAAAATTATTTTAAGAAGTAGTAAGAAACCTATTTGAGGACTTCTTTTAAGACGATTTTCTTATTGCTTCTTAAAATTATTTTGAGAAGCAGTAAGAAGTATCCCAAATAAAATCTTATAATGACTATAATATTTTATAAAATAAATTTCAAAATTATTATAAAAAATAATTTAACTATTCTAATTCTAAAATATAATTTTCTATCATAAATTTTTTTAAATATTGAGAAAGTTAAAAAAATTATGATTGCTCTATAAAAAGAGTAGTATTTTATAAAATTATAATGTCAAAAATTATTTAATTACTCAAGTTATAAAAAGCAAATTTACATCATAGAAATTTCTTCTAAATAATATTGAGAAAATAGAAAAAAAATCAAATAAAATTATAATTTGTTTAAAAAATAAAACAATAAAAAAATTGTCCCAAACTGATCTTTAATTTTCCCTCATGAAATAAGCTACTTTGATTTTTTTCCTCTTTTTAATTTTTTTTTTAAATTATTCTGAAAATGTGTTAACTTTGGTTGCGTTAATGAAAGGGTTTATGTTTTTTTTTTCCTTATTAATTCATGTTATTAAGTAGAGAAATCCTCTGCTTCGGTAATTTCAATCTATCTGCATCAGGAGGGATTTTTCTTTATTCCAAAATAATCCATGCTAGAAAAAAATAAAAATTAAAAAAAAAACAATGTGAAAAAGATTTTCACATTGTTTCAGTCTTACTTGTTAATACTAAGCTACTCTTGAGATATATTATTTAAATAAAATAAAACCAGTAATATCATAGCATTGTTTAAAATTGAGCAATATGAGGCTCGCATTGAGGCCCGTCTTAACGCAATTCCAATAAAAAACACCTCGAGGCTTAGGCCTCAATTTTTTTTATGAGGCTTGCGCCTCAACTTCATTGAGGTCCGCCTTCAGGCTCGCCGCAACTCGCTGGCATGAGGCTTACATCTCACTTTATTTATATGGATTTTTTTATTTGAACTTACATAAATCTTAAAGTAAAGTTCTAAACAAATCAAACCTTCGTGCGCTGCCGAGTTGCAACAAATGCCTCAACCTCCAACATGTGGCCTTCGCCATAGCCACCATCATCGTTGCCGCCATCAAGGATCACTTGAAAGTGCACACCACCACCTCCTCCTCTAAAAATTTTGGAGCAATCTTATCTTTATGTTGATGAAAAATATTTTTAAAAGAGGAAATTAACTGAATTAAATGAAAAATAAGCATATTATGAGGTATTGGGCTCCATAGGATGAGACAGTGGAGAGACCAATTTGTTATGATTACAACTCAAATAAAGATCCCCTCAATAATAAAAATATAGAAGATTTTCTAGTTGCCGCTATTTCAGCTTTTTTAGAAATTAAATATAGATGAATAGGGAACTGAGAAAAAAATAATTTAGAACTAAACTTAATGTTATATAATACTTTTAAGCAGTTTCTATATTTAATAATTTTTTTTGCTCATATAATATTTGCATTTCAATGATATTTCATGCAGTTTATCATTAGTCACATTACATCTTGTGCAATTTTTTATTTCATATGTACGTCAATTTGTTACTTTATAGTTCTATTGAAAAATAATGGCATTTTTAACACCTTAATTGGATATTCTATAAGAAATTAATTTTAACATTTATTATACTTAACATAATTTTTTATTTTGAGGCTTATGCCTCATCTCACAAATAAAAAATACCTCAATACCCTATTATGCAATTTTAAATATTGTATCAATGAGGCCACCAAACTATTATACAAATTTATTTTTCATCAATATTAAACTACCTATGAGGCAAGCATATTATGCTCCTCTCCATCATACATTTTCTATGCATTATGTATATATCAAAATTAGATTTATTAAATAAAAAACAATTGCCAATAAAATAAAATTTCATTTAGGGCAAATTTCTTATTAATTTTTAAAATAATTTTTTAATACAAATATTTCTTGAACTAAAAATTTTTATGCAAGAAAACTAATTTTAAAATTAACAAAAAAATTATCAAAAATAAAACCTAAAACTCGATTTGGGACAACTTTTAAATTGCTTTATAAAATAAATTTTTAGTATAAAATTCTTTTGGAAAAATATATAATAAAAATTTACATTGAAAATAATAAAAAATTTATTCCAAATGAAACCTAAATTTTGATTCAGAAACACTTCAGAAGAACGAGCTCTGATTTCTAATGTAAATATAAGAAGATCTATTTTAGAGCTCTGCAAAATTTTATTTCAGGCCTGCATGGCTGCACAACTAGAACAAAGCTCAATCGGTCAAGATTCTTTCAAAGCCAAAAATTGATTTATTTCCCAATCAACTCTATCATTTAAGATGAATTTGTAGTCCACACATTATATAAACAAACATATCATTATATATGTGCATGCTAACTAAATTTTGCAAAATATTCTGATAAAATTTTATCATCCTAGATTCTGAATACCTTTAGATCTACTCTGAGATTGATGCAATACAAATTATTCATACATTTTACTAATCTTTTACTAATCTTAAAGCAAATTCAGAAGCTTTTTAATATCCATTATAACAATTTTGTAGTCATGACATCCTAATATTTTTTTTTAAATAAATATAAATACTTGATAGATGAAATAAATTTTTTTTTTTTTTAACTAAATTCAGACCATCCCCAATCTAACCCTAAATTCGACCTAAGCACTTTCACAACTGCTTGTCGGCTAGTTCAGGCTTCGTTTGAGGCAGTTTTTTTGCTACTCTATAAAACTGTTTTTTAGTAAAAAAAACTAGAAAGACATTTTAGAAAGCAGCAAAAAAGCTGTCCCAAACAACGCCTCAATCTGAGAAATATCTAAAAGCCATAAAAAAATGAATATTTGAAGATTTTTGAACTTCATGACAAATTCACCAACAACCCATAAGAAGAAAACACAACAATGCAAGAAACATGTGAAAGATGCATAGTTCGACCAACAATATCTAGAGAAAAAAATGCTTCAGACAGGAATGCAAAGCAAGTTCAGATAGAAAGACAAACCAATTTTTGGGAACAGAACATAGAACAACAAATTTGATCAATGAATCACATATCCTTAGAAAGAGAAGCACAACGCTGGGTCCAGATTAGTCATTCCTCAACTGCGAGCTTCCTCCTCTTGTACCTCACCATGACCTCACCCTTCACACCAACCACCATGGCATTCCAGTCAATTTCCGGAAAAGGAGAGATGAGCTCAAAGTCAAAGTTTCTGAGAAGATGGCTCCAGATTGCCTTTATTTGCAGGTACGCAAATGGTTCGCCAAGACAACCATGCCTTCCACCGCCGAATGAGATGTACGAGAAGGCTCCGGCCACCTTGTCCTCCTCCCTTCCGGGCGAAAACCGGTCAGGGTCATAAGTATCAGGGTCCTTGTAGATGGACGGAAGCCGGTTCGCAAAGGCGGGTGAAGTGGCAACAATATGTCCCTTTGGTATTACATACTCGATTCCCTCCTTTGTCTTCACTGTGAATTCGCTGTGAGATTGACGAAGAAGCATGATGAGAGGAGGGTGGAGCCTGAGGGCTTCCTTAATGCAACGATACAGAACATCCATTTCAGACAGGATATCATGATCAACTTTATCGCCATATTTCTTCATTAGTCGCTTCTGCTCGTCAAGCGCCGCTGATAAGTATTGATTGTATTTCAGTAGATAGGCTCCGGTCCAGGTAGAGGTGATGGAGCTGGTGTGCTGTCCAGCAAACAGGGCTGCAATAAGAAGGCCTGTAATCTCTACCTCGGTGGTCGGACGACCGTTCTTGTATTTGGAATCAATGAAGCACTGCAGCATATCATCCTCAGTGATTCCAGAGCATTTGCGGGATTTGATGATGGTTGCGAAGATCTCAGAAATTCGGAACCGAGCCCGGTCGCGTTGTCTATGTGCAGGGATTGGGAGGTAGGGGAAGATGACACTGATTGGGCGCATCCCATTGTCAAGATCATGAAAAAGAGCAGACACATCGTCAAAGAGCTTGTCTCTTACTTCGCGACCTAAAAGGCATCGACTGGCAGTCAAGATGATGAGGTGCTCAAGCTCATATTTTAGATCAACAGTGCCACTATCTCCCCACTTTGAGAAGTAGTCCTGCAGAAAAACAGTAGAGCAAAAAGTATTGATGACCAATTTATGCGTTTATGAACTATATGTGTATCATGGACTAAAGAATCATCGAAAATCTTCTAGAAGTTAGAGCATGATTTTGATCTCTCAGTTATCTTCAAAAAGGCTAGCAGGTTAAGCTTTGCAATGCAAAAGTTGATTAGCCTTCAGTGCTAAGTATCTGTTCTATCTAAATTTTCAAGAACAATCTTAGGTGGAGCTTGTATCTATAGCCATTAGAAACAGAAATGCACAAATTAATGAAAATTAACTAATTAAATAAGCTAGATGAATAAGAAAGAAATACCAATAATAACTTTTTGGAAAATGGATGTTGATAGTATACATTGAATAACTGGGTTTTGTAATGGAAATAAAGCAAGAAGAAATACCATGATGAACCTTAAAAGGATTTCTCCATTTGAGTTCCCTGACAGTTTGATAATTATGGCAATTTTCTTATTAAGTTATCTCAACACCATAATAAACTCGTTTCCATTTATCCCAATGCCTAGCATTACTTAATTGGCTATACTTTTTTTGGGGAAATTAAAAGCATAGCTTAATTTCAAGTTAGCTATGAGCTGTCTGAGCTGCATCAAAAAGAAGCAATGCTCACCAAAAGATTAAAAAAACATGCTAAAACAATACAACTGCCTCAAAGAAGAAGAGATTAAATCAGAAAAACAAAACCAAAGCAAACCAAAAACCTAGATTCTAAAATATACGTTCCTGCAACCAGTATGCAAAAATCATTCAAACGAACGGAAGATCTCCTGGTTGCCCAGAACAACCATCCAAAAGGAGGTCTGAATGGTCTAGGATTTCAACAGTACCCCCATCAGATCAAATGTAACGAGGCCACCATGATAATCGATCACAGCAGCAAAATATAGCTGCAGCAAGGTGCAATTTCCAAAGGTAACCACCTCCAAAATGGATAAAACCATTAAATTCCAAAGCCACAGTAAGGGAACCAAAATTATACATTCAGAAGAGATTTTAGATTATCCTATTTATTCCATCTAGAAGCCTTAAGTTGAATAGCTTTCTTGTTTTTAAGGCATCCGTTGATCTACAATTGAATGCTGAACCAAAACTTCCATCATTTCTCCCTCCAAATGCGATAAATCGAGCAACAGATCACCAATAGGTAATAGTATTTAAGAAATGAAGGAGTCTGAACCATTTCAGATATAAATTCAATTAATTGCAGCAAGTTGGCTTGAGAAGAAAGCTATTCATCCAAGGCAACAAATTAACCATAATAGAGAAGGAGAAGTCACATTCGAAAAAGAGGTGAGAGAAGTGTTCAGGTGACGTTTTGCAGAGTCTACAAATCAGGTGTATTGTATATTTCTCTTAGATAGCACATCAGCAGTCTTTAAACCAGCGAGAAGAGCCATCCAACTGTATGCTTAGAATCTCAAATCGTAGAGTTTGTGCCAAACAGAATTATGCCAAGGCACAAAGGGAACATCGCGGTAATAGTAAGATAAAAAGGCCTAAAATGAAGGATTATTTGAGTTCTTCCACTGAAAGCAGTTAATAGGTAATTCGTGAATATGAATAGAATGAATTGCCAGAAAAATGTGAGATGGGAGAGCCGGAGGCAAAGACGAGGAGTTGTTGGTCATAATATCTTTCAAATAAACATTAGGAGATAATATGTGCCAGAGAGCATCCTGAGAGTTCCAAGAGGGTGCAGCCATTGCACTAGTGATCCCAAAGAAGGGAGATTGGGCAGTTTGGTAAACAGAGAAAGAAAAGTTTGCCTTTGTTTTCGCTGCAGTAATTGTTAGAAGTTTTTAGTATGCTAAAGGTTTAAGTGTTAAGGTTTTCTATGGAGAACAATATTTAGCCCTATACCAACAAGATAGAAGACTCCCAGTGCTATATATTCGACATATAAGAGAGCAACTATAAGAGTGTCGTAATGCTTGAATGGCAGGAATTCCCAAACCACCAAATTCTTTTGGCCTGCATGTGTTTTTCCAGGAAATAAGATACAATTTCCTAGTGATAGTGTTTCCATGGTAGAGAAATAGCACAAGTTTTGTCAATAAATTTACAACAAGATTTTGGTAATATAGAACCTCTAATCCAATAAGGTATGATATTTCATATGATAAATCTCACAAATTAAAGTCTCCCTACAAAAAAACAATAATTTTGCTTTCCAGACATCCAAATGATGAGTGATTTTTTGCATAAGGGGCAGGAAATCAGATAAGGATCTAAAAATAAATAGGGAGATAATGGGCATCCCTGTTTCAATCCAGGTAAGGATCTAAAAACACCTTCAAGACCACCATTAATACATATTAAGTAATAACTTCATTAATGCAAGCTTTGATCCAGAAAAAAAAAAGTGGCAAGAAAACCTTTTTGCACAAGCCTCTTGATGCGGACATCGGTGCGAAGATTTGGCGCATCTATCACAGGCGGCGTCGTAAATCGACGGCCATTATTTAAATTTTAAATTATGAGTTATTTTCTGCATTTTAGTTTTTAATTAATGTATTTCCTGTTTTACCCCTAGAATAGTTAATGTGAGTGTTATGGCCCAAGGGGCATTTTTGTAAATTTTATTTTCTCATGTTGTGGCCTATATATAGGGCCTTTAGCTATTGTAATAGGATGGTTAATGAATATGAAAATTTTGTGTTTTTCCACACTTGTTTTCTTCTTGAGAGAGGACGAGAGTGAGATTCCTATGGGAAGGAATCGGAGTTGTCACCAGCCGCAGGATGGGTCCGGGCTCGTGATTTAAAGTCCCTTGGAGAGGGGCAATCGTATCACCCACCAACCTTGGAGACGGCCGGGTTCGTGTTTTCCTCTTTGCATCTTTCGTTTCATCTTTTATCGTGTTTTGTTTTTTTTTTTTTCATCTTTTCTTCCTCCCTCAACTTCACGGCCAAACACCCCTTTGGATGCTGTCGTCCAATCTCTAACCGCCAGCCACCACCCACCACCTCATCCCAATTGAAATCCTTGCCTAATTTGGGTGTTCATGTTTTGGGCTGATTTCAAATTCAAAATCATGTATTTTGAAATTCGAAATCTTTCCTAATTTATGAAAGCTATTTTGGAAAGTTTCCATTTTCAATGCGATTTGAATTTCAAATTCAAAAGGAGTTTAATTGATTATTTCCTTAATTCCCTAACATTAAGCAAATTCCATTAAGTCCTTATTAATTTAAATTCATTTGAATTCTAAATTCATTTGAATTTTAAATTCAAATTAAGAAGCCTTAAATGCTATCTTTACATCCTCCCATCTCCCCTTAATTCAGCCGGCCTCCTCCCTTTATTAAATTAATTTTGAAATCCATCCATAAGTGCAGATTTTCTCTTTTAATTTGGCTTATTTCAATTTTCAAAATCCTGAGATTAAGAAATTTTCTTAATTCCCCATTCCCGTAATAGTTTTTCCTCACATCCAAATCCTGAAATCTCCTTTTAATTACTTCCATCAGTTTGATTTATTTCCCTAAGCTAATTATCACTTTTGGAAACTAATTCAAACTCCCGTAACAACTCTTGGAAAATTAAGGGAATTTATTGAATTAAAATCCATTTAATTCTCCTTGTGGCCCCGCCGTTCCCCTCTTCTCCTAATTGCTCCAGAAAGAATTTTCCTTCACTCCCAAGCTTTAATCTTATTTCCTAAAACCAGAAGTCAGGTTTTGGAAATAAAATTCCTTTTTTTCTTCTGTCACCTGTCTCTCCCTCTCTTCTACTTCAAGTGCAATTGCTGTTGTAATTCCTTATTCCAATTTTCAATTCCTTACTAACTAGAATCTGAGATCTCCTCTCAGATTTCTGGACCGGAAATCTGAAATAATTTTTCAGATTGTTAGAAAGAAGCTCGAGGCTATTCTCTTATATCTCTTTTTCCAAAATCTGAATTTCTTCTCAGTTTTTTTCTCTTCACCATCAAGGCTGAAATCTTCCAAGGCCATCACGTGGGAATTTCTCCACTAGAAGCTCTCCAAATTCATTACAATATTGAGCCCTCTTCCTCCCAAAGCTGCAGCCAATTTCTAAAAGAAATCTGAATATATTTCAGATTTTCTAGAAGGAATTATTTCAGGTTTTCGGGAGGGCGCTTGGAGTTCGTTCTTGCCACTACTTCCCTCCTTTTTCGTTCTACATCACCTCTTCCATAGAACGCCCGTGGAAATACTAGTAAAAACATTGTAGAAGTGAAATTTGGCACAGAAATGTTTCCTTCTAACTGAAATATTGAATTATCCCAGTAGCTCAGAGGCAAGTATGACGCTGTTTGTTGAGACCCTTTTCTGACTAAAACCAGAATGGCTAGGATGAATAATCTGGGCTTAATTGGTTTAAGCTTGTTAGCCAAAATTTTAGAAATTACTTTATAGAAAGTATTGCAAAGGGAGATAAATCTGAAGTCAGTGATATTACTGGCATAATTAGATTTGGGGATCAAAGCTAAAGAAGTGGCTTTGACTCTTCTTGGGAGATATCTTTTATGAAAAAAAAGATTTCACAACTTTACAGACTTTGATAACCAAATATATTATGATTTCTGACCACCTTTATAAAACTCAAAAGTGAAACCATCCAGACCAATGACAGAGCAAGAAGCAACAGAAAAAATGACCTCTTTAGTTTCGCATAAGTGGTCGGAGAAATAAGAGAGGCCACAAGATGAGGAGGTATAACAACACCAGGGGGAATGTGGATTGATTCGTCCTGGAAAGAGGAGGAATTAAATAGAATTTGAAAATGCTGGGTCATCGAATTGATCATGTCCTGATTGGAGGGCCCAGATTGAGAAGAAATCTTAAAGATTTTGTTGTAGTTACGCCTAATTTTTATCTTAGCATTTAGGAACTTGAGATCATCCTCACATTAGGTCAACCATTTAGTTCTGAATTTCTAGGTGATCCAGTAAGCCCACGCAGAGAAGCATGAGAATTTGAAAATGCAGGATGATAGAATTGACCGTGTCCTAGGATGTTGAAGGTCCAGATGGAGCAGAAATCTTAGAGATTTTGTTGTAGTTACGTCTAATTTTTATATTAGCATATAAGAACTTAAGATATCCTCACATTAGGTCAACCATTTAAGTTCTGGATCTTTGAGTGATCCAGTAAGGCCACGCAGAGGAGCATGAGGCAATATGATTGTTAACAATCATTAAGTTGGAGTTTAAGGAATGATTTAAAGGATATAAATCTAGCTGCAATAGTAAAAAGGCTTGTTGTTCATTAAGTTTATATATAGTAAAATTCAGGTGGGTGGTTTTGGCCCAAGTATTGGATTTAATGAGGGTCTTAAGGAGGTAGAGCTTTGGTAGAGGATAAGCATTGGATTACCAGAAAAATATTTGGAAAAAATCAACATCAGGATGTCCCAATAAGTTACATTCTTAGTCCAATAATTCTTGAATAAAAATCTGTGATGATTGGTATTAGAGGTGCTTGATTAAAGGATGAGAGATGAGTCGTCATAATATCTAGGATTCTCAACCCTAAAGAATGAGCCAGAAAAAGTGTTCCAGCTATAAATCATTAAGAAAATATCTGTACAGCTTAATGCGGATTGGTTGATAATCTCTCTGATTGAACCAAGTATAGAATAAACTAACAGATGTCAAGTCTTTTAAGCCCCCTACTTCTCAGAGTGATATCTATAACAATTAAAATCACCAAATATAACCCAAGATCTAGAGGAGTTGTTAGCAATACCTCTAATTTGATCCCCCATAAAACAAGTCTTTCAGTCAAGAGTTAGAAATATAAACCACATAAATCTGAAATAGAAGAATAGGTCCAACTATAATAATCTCATGAATCATTTGATTAGAAAAAGAATAGGGAAAAAATGTGCATTTAAAAGAGTTCCATTAATGCACAAATTCTTTCAGATTTGGAAAAAAAAAATTGTGGCAACTTTCATCATCATCAAAGTGCAATGAGAGGAAGAAAACCATGGGTCAGACAGTGATAAAACATTGAACTTGCCCTCCAAAAGGCAAAACATATAAAGAGAATAAAGACGGGCAAGCTCTTCACAACTGAGGACTTTTTTGGTGAAGTTAAATTCTCTTAGTTTCCAAACAATAATAGAGGGCTAGGGCAGGGTTATTAGGATTTAGAGGGGGGGTTAGCTGCCTTCTTGACATTCTTAACTCTGGTGTAGTTTGCTGGTTGGTATGAAGCTGTGTTGGACTGGGAAGCTTCAAGAGTATCCGAATTTTGAGAGTTTACGCCAGCTTGTAGTGCTTGAAATTTGTTGAGGAAGAACTGGTTAATAGGATCTAAGGAGATGTCATTGGGAAAAATGACCACAGGGGTCATCTCTTCAGTGGGGAGTTAAGATTTGGGATAGGTTCATTATCAAAGTTGGATTTTGAAGGTAGGTGTGTAATATTTGGGTCAGGGGGGTTGGATAATTGGCTGTCTAAGAGAAAAAGATAAGGGTGAGGAGCTTAAGAAGTTATATGGGTTGAACTTAGTAGCATGTGTTTGCGGGGGGGGGGGGGGGGGGGGGGGGGGGGGGGGGGGATTTTATTAGGGAAAGGAGATTTATTGGTAACTTGCATGTTAACCCTGGCAAAAGTGATGCTAGTTTTCTCTATCGTAAGAGAGTCAACCACAAAGAGACAGCAAATAAAACTGGCAATTCTGGAAATCCCCTTGGGGTTTCAGCAAGAAAAGGATAGATCATGAATCTTATTAACCCAAATAGAGAGAAGAAAATTCGTCCCGCTTAGATCTGAAATAGGGTGACCATTTCTGTAATATGAAGGGCTTGCCTAGAAAAAACTAAGGACCCCAATTCAAGCCATATTGTAATCTTCTAGGGCTAAAAATTTAAACAGGAAGAAGAAAACTTCACTAAATGAGAGCATTTATAAAGTACTTCTGAAAAACTAGAACTTACGGATAGCAATAAGGTCTGTGGCCAATAGAGTATCCAACAATAGAAAGCCTTAATTTCACAGAGCCTTTGGAAATCTCTGCTTCAGATAAGTTGATCACTCCATCTTGCAGAGGTATAAAGGAAATAAGGAAGTCTTTGATGAAGGTTTTGCGGAATGAGAAAATGTTTTCCCAGTTAAGAGTTGGAGGGCTAGGTGATGAGGTGACGAGTTTGATCACGGTAGCTTGGAGGCTAGAAGCAGTTTTAATCTCCTCAATTACTACTGAGAGCAACCCCCTTCTCAGATAAGCTTTTTATATCCTAGACACCCCCTTTTCTCTCCTTAATATTGTTAAAAGCTAGTTAGTAGGTTTTGTCTATTTAAACTCTCCCTTCTTACTATAATTTTCTATTGGTATCATTATATACTAAAGCCCTTAATGAATCATCTATAAAAAATAGCTTGATCATGAAAAATGAATCTCATGAGTATTAGCCATGTGTTGGCCTATTGTAATTGCTTTGATTTTATTAGGATCAATGGATACTTTATCACTCAACAAAATAAATCCCAAGCATATTGCCAAAAGTGCAACAAAGAATAACTTTCAAATTTAAATACAACTTTTCAACCTACAAAACATCAAAGACCATCCATAGATCTAAATGATCTTCTATAATCTTGTTATAAAAAATATATTATCAAATCACACAATTAAATATTTTTGAAAGAAAGATAAAAGAATATGATTGACAAGTCTCATTAAAATACTTGATGAATGGTCAATCCAAAAGACATGACCAATCATAAACATAATATATCTTTAATTTTAAAAGTAATTTTTCATTCATCATCCTTTTATATTCTTATTTGATGATACACACTCCTCAAATCAATATTTAAAAATATGATAGAACCAATCATCATATCCAATATATCATTCAATCTAGATATGAGAAATCAACATTTGATTGTAACTTTAGTTTTACTAGCCATGCATATACATCAACTATCAATTTTTAAGGGTAAATAATACATGACTAACATAAGTATTTATATTCTCTAGTAAATCCTTTCTTTAGTAATTCATCAACTTGTCTTTTCGGCTTGGAGTTCAATTATACTCATTCTACAATATGATAAAGTAGGTAAAAATAATCTAGAAATCAAATAATGGAACATCATATGTCTCTAAGCAATGGTGATTCATTGAGAAGATCTCTAGCATATAGGTTTTTAAAATCAAACAATACTCAGTTAATATCCTTTGACTATATTCATATTCTCAGCAAACATCTTCTATTTAAAAACCACCAAAGCATAAATTAGTTTCTACACATCTCACTTTTACCAAAGTAATGTAGATTCAAAATATATATTGATTTATTCAGTTCATTAGAAGGACTACTGTTGACCCCTACACACCAAACCACACACAAAAAGAGGCAAAATCGGCGACTTAATCAACATGCATGTCGACACAACGCATGACTTAAAGGGCCAAACGACCTCTGATTGCCAAACAGACTGCGCCATTGCAAACAGTCTATTGTCAGTAAAGAAGTGGTACGTGTCCTCTAACTAGCAGTTTCGCCGCCAAATGGCACGCACGTAAATGGTTATGACCCGGGCCCTCTGAACTGGGTGGTTTGCCGCCAAATGACACCACTAAATTAAGGTCATGGCCAGAGCTTGTAAGCTCCCCAGTAGCACTAAATCCTTGAGATATGAATCAATAAGATATAATCGATATGGCACAAATCCCTCTGTTAGCTAAGATGGATTAAAATTTATCCCCGTAGACAAATATTCACCCAAGATCTACAATGTACCATTATACAACGCAACCCATGGCTGCCAATAAGAATCATTCTATCAAGTTGGGTCGAATACCTCCTCTGACTAAGTAGACCAGGGACCATAATGATCGGGGTCGACAGAACCATGGGATCTTGATCGTGTCCATCATCCATTCCTCCACCATCGACTTTAAGTACGAGATGATGAATTTCCAATTTTAAATATTAAATTTTCAAATATCAAACCTATGCTGCTACTATACACCAAATATACCACATATCTCTACGAAGACTGGCCTTAATCGAAAGTTCTCTCTAGTTATCGAAAAGGGTTATTAACTATAGGAGTTTGCGCCTATAGGAAACCAGAACTTGGATCTAAAGTCCTCACAAAATGAGAGTAAAATCTCATGGTAGTGTCTTATTTCAAACCCAATCTACCTTCTAAAAATTTACCCCAAAACTTAATTCGTTAAATCGTTAAAACACCACCAGAAGCAGGGGAGGCTGAGGCGCGAATTTTTTGAGCCCACAACTACATTCTTTTGTGTTTTATACAAAAGTTAGCTTTGTCTATGTAGATTTCAAAACTATTATCCTCCCACTCATTGCTTTTAAACACATAAATATTAAATCTCCCAAATTAGCCAAATCTAAGTCATGAAATGATCTACCCAAATGACATTGCAATATCTATAGGCAGAACATCACACAAGATTTTATCACTATATGTAATAAGTTGAATGGATATCAAACATCTCTATCACCAAAGCTGCAATTTTATCCATCCAAACTATTAAATATGGTTATGTGTGATACAATTTCAAACTCATGGATTCAACATTAAATTTAACATCCATGCAACTTCAACTATCAATAATGTGTTACACATCATCTCATCATACTTGAATAGACTTGAGAAGTAGAAGCTGTTTTTAAATCAATTTCAATTTTTGAAGAAGGCAATGATGAATCTCATAACATTCAAAGAATTTTGAATCAAAGCATTTGCAAAATCACTAATCTCTTTATCAAAATACATGAATTTTTTTCCCTCAATAATTTCATTATCTTCTTTATTTGCATCACTAGCGCATTCATTTACAAAGTGATTCATTTAATGACATAAAACAAGCCTAGGCAAAATGTTAGAGCAAAATTCAATTAGCCTTTAAATGCCTTTATTAACAGTAAACAGAGTGCTGCAAATTGCGTTTGATTGTTTTAACGAAAAGAAGCATTTCTAGTATTGTAATAGCTCTTTTAGGTGCACAAAATTTTAGCATTAGTTCAAAATCTAATGCACGTTTGAAAGTATGTTTAAGTGAGGAAATATAATATGATGTCATCCTTTTTGATACTATGCATCAAACCAAACCTAAATTTGGATGGCATTGTTTCGGGATCTTCTTCATAACATAGCAACAACTTCTCAACTTTGTTCATTTATTTAATTACAATTTTTTTCATTTGTTTTTATGAATTAAATTCATGAAGAAGTAAAAAATGATATGATAAATTTTAATATTTTTTAACAATTCTTTCATTTTAGCCTAAGTAGTTGTAGGTTCTCTATCCAATGTCTCTCTTTGTTTCTCTGGATACTCAACCAATACATTGTAGCTCATCCAAATAATTTCAATTTTGTAAATCACTCTTGATGTTCACCAAATAATGCTTTTTATTCAAAGAAATTATTCATGTACATTACCCATAAAATAAAGACCAAAGAAATTTTTTCGATCAAATACAAACATCTTGATTTTTAACCTTCTTAGTTATGAAACCATCTAAAACATAAAATTGATGTTTATAATTGCCATAAGCTTTATTATCACCCTAGAATGTATCTTGATTATTCCTCCCATGATAAATTTATTTTCTTCTAACCATTTTGCATTCAAGTGAAAAGGTTACTAATTCAATTTCTTATTAATGTGGGTAAAATTGATATGTTTCCAAAGGGTTCTCCCCAAATAACATAATTTCAAATTAAATCTGCAAAAACATTCCCAACAAATAGTACCCAAATTGTACGAGAACTACTACCAAAAGGTTGCATGGAAAGGCCCGAAAGCAGGGAAATATTTATCCAAGCACATATCTTGACATCCTCAACAATGCCCCCAAACCACATACATGGGTATTACATATCCAAACACAAAATATGTAGTCTTCAATAGGAGCACCAAAACACTAACAAGAAATGTCAAGGAACGGATCATCCTTATGACTTTATCTAATAATATACTAGAGAGAGAGCATCAATACCAAGTAGCAAAAGAACCAATAGTGAACAAAGGATAATACAACCCATTTGCTAATAAAAGCATCATCAAAGGCAAGTTTTCAGTGAACTAAAATTAAATTAAGACAAATAAGAAAATAAATTATAAATAAACTAAAATGAACACAATTAAAAATTTAACTCATAACAGCAACTTCCTTAACACATACAATTTGCATTTTTAACAAGAAAAAACATCAATATTTTTATAAGAAGCTTTGAGAAAATTCCGAGTTTTAGATTGCCAAGATTTGTATAAATCAAGAAAACTTAATTATAATTATAAATTTAATGATATTCAAATTTAGTTTAATGAATTTTAAATTTATTTTAATTTAAATTAACTTAATTATCACCATAGAGAAGCATTAATGGTTAAGCTTAAGCTCACAATTCACCTAGCTCATCTGGGTTTAAAATGCTTGGTTTAAGGGATCTCAAAATGAGGTGTTTGGTTGGGCTTAAGAACTTAAACTGACTTAGGCCTAACTTAAGCTTCAACAAAACATAGTTAAAATAGTGAGGGGCCGTGCTAAGGATTAGTAAAATAAGGACTTAAGTAAATGATTTATAATTTTAATAGATATGAGAGATACAGAAGAATAGTGAATGTAGACAAAGTTGTAACTTCAAAGTATATATATTTTACTAAATCAGTACAGTTTATCTAGATACATCACTAAATCAGTACAGTTTATCTTATTCTTAATTGATGAACTATTAGCCTTATTCATCGATTAATCTCTAATTCACAAAACTAATTGTTTTTAATTTGTAGATGTATGACTGATTAGAATAATCTACCAGTGATTATCCTGATTAATCTTTAACTAAATTAATTAATCTAACTAATTTAATGTCCTAAAAACAGGCTGAAATCTAACAAATGATTAAATCAAATTAATATATGAGTAATTAGAATAAATTATCATCTTGATAAATAATTATTCAGAGTAAACTAATTAATCTATTAGTTAAATAATATATTACTAATAAGCCTAATATGTTATCATAATTAGGAGCTAACCCCTAATTAGCCTAAATGTTCCCTAATTATCTTAATTAAGAATTTAAATGAAATAAAAATTTTAATACTGATTAATTATAAATATATTTTTAATGAATCACTTAATAAACCTAATTTAATATTTAATTTTAAACTAAACTCAAATTAAGGGGCTGATCCGAATATTGTTTTCCAAAAGTGGAAAGCTGAAATCCAAAAATATACTTGTCTAAGAAATCAACTTGACTCATTATTCCCTGAGTTATTTCTTGCCTTTCATAAAGCTAGTTTCTCAAAGCGGTGGCCAATCTCTTATCAAATGCCCAAAAATTAATTCTATGATCCTGGAAAGCACAACTAAACAGCATAAAGCATTCCTTAACGATGTCTAAGAAACTTCTACTCAATAACTGCTCCAAAGCTCAACTCACATTTGGGCTATTTACTTGCAAGATTTAGCCATGATTTAAGCTAAATCTTGCCAACAGTTTTTTGAGCCACATAAACCCTACTGTCTTCTTAGGTCCCTTTTTCCTCCCATTTTTGGCTATAACTTGAATTTATTAAATCCTGAGGTAAGTGAATTGAGCTATTTACACAATCTTTCCTGATTGTCCTTTTTTTCTCCTTTATTTAAACCGCAAATCTTGAAAATATCTATCAAATAGTTTACAAAGATTTAATCAGAAAAAAATTTATATCATGCCATACAACATTCAGGATTTATCTGTAAGATTAAATCAAATTGGAATTAAATTCTACTTGTAGCCAAACAGCTCCAATTGCCAGCATAAACACTCCTAAGAACCAAGATTACACTCAAAAATACAAAAGCTAAAAAGTATGACTTATTATTTGTTGGCATGCAACAAATTCATGAACATGCAGATCTAAGGATCTATGAACAATGGCAGAATGTTCCTGCATGCTTGATTAAATCGATCCTTGAATAATATGTATAAGGATTTAAGCAAACCTCAGCCTCAAGAACCATCTGATCAACATAGCTTCTCAACTTGTTAACCCTCAACGCCTCCGTGAAAAACCTGAACTGTTCCTGCCTCACGGAGTAATCCACATCAAATACCACCCCAGGCCCAAAGGTAGGGACATTGAACTGGTACACCTCCTGTTGGCTTAGATCCGACTCCGGCGCCTTGAAGAAGTGAGACGAGACATCTGGCCCGACGAAGAAAGTAATGCGCCGGTGGAGCAAGTTGAGAGTGAACACACTCCCAAGCTTCGCATACTCTTCCCTGACCATCACGACAGGCCCATTCAGGAACCGAATGAGCCCTCCGATCAAAGGAAATGTCTTTACAACCGGCGGCAGCCTTTTTCTCGAATTGGGCGCCACAAAACCCCAGACAAGCTTAAAAAAAACGACGCTGACAAGAAACAGTACTCCGGCGATCACGTACGCGTTATTCTCCCCTAGATTCATCGCTGAAAGGACAATCTACGTGACTTCTGAGTGGACTATGGATAGAATTCGCTATAAATCGGCAATAAAACGAATTCGACTGTCTACAGAGAAATGGCGGAGACAAAATGGACACTATAGATGATCGACAGCGACGACATCGGATTGAAATGGTAATTAAGTGGAAATGGATATGGGGACAGGAACGGAGTGCAATAATTCCTAGGGTTTGCGATGATGAGGGATGGGGATCGATTCTATTTCATCGCCATTGGTTCTCTTTTGAAGGACAAGTGGTTCTGCATTCGTCTGTTTGCTAATATAGTAATATTAATCTTTTTGTAATTTGCAGAGGCAAAAGAAAGGAAAAAGAAGGCGAAATTTTATAGCATTGGATTATTTTTTTTTTAAAGAAAAACAATTGTTTTATATGAGGGTGTCAATTTCAGATCACGGGTCAGGTTCGGGTCAAATCCGAAATTGATCCGACACTACTCGGGTTCAGGTCGACCCAACCCGTTTTTGCAAACGGGCCGATTTTCTGGACCTGAACCCGACCCGCTTCGGGTTCGGGTCGGGTTCGGGTCAACTCGACCCCACTTGTTTCAGTCGCGAGTGAGCGACGTAGGGCGCAGTCGTGGTCGTGCGTGGCTGCTCGAGTGAACGACCCCCAATTTATGGTCGCGGTTGTGCACGACAGCGGGGCATCGTGGGCTCGAGTGAGCGATGCAGGTCGCGCTCGACGGCTCGGCCGCACGAGTGAACGACGCGGGCACTGGACAGCAGTCTCGTGTGGGCCAGCGGCAACGGGGCTGTGGGTCTCCGAAAGGATTCTGCTCATGTGGTTCGAATGCAAAGGTACGATCGCACTATCCCGTAGGACAAAGTGGTCGTAGACCTTTACAATCGACACAAGCAGGCCGATGGAAGAGCAGATGGAGTTATAGATACGATTAGCCATGGAGGATAGCGGCTTTCACCTACCAACCTCGATGGATAATAATATCTATAACCCAAAAGTTCACGAGATTTCCCCCATTCGATACATCAGCTCGAATGAGGTTTATTTGATTGTGGGGATCGGTTTCCTACAGGCGCAAGCCCCCGTAGTTAATTACATCATAAGCCTTGACTTAGGAAAACTCTCGATTAAGGATGTTAGATTATCTCCTCTAATGGGTTTAGTGCAAGGGGATTTCTAGGATTCCTAATCAAAGGGGAATGTCCCAACTTGGTTCAATCAAATCATGCGTGGTTCAGTCAACATCCGGCCGGCTAGGAGAAGTGAAAACTAGAGAAAAAGAAGAGAGGCAAAGCACCTCAAGCAAGCACGAGATAAAGAAGGAAGTGACGTCATCTGTGTGACGCAGATGGGTAGGATTTACAGCCTCTGGAAAAGTAGAGAACTAACCCACCAATAAGGTGTGTAGGGGTACACTCGTACCCCTCACCTTTAGATCCTAAATCTGTAAGAGATGTAGTGTTGTACACACAACACTAGCATCTACGACCTAGCTAATGCAATCTGGACTTATTCCTTGTCTGACAAAGGAAGCCAGCTAAAACCACCTAGTCGTATAAAATCCATGTAATCCGGTCCATATGAAGAAGGGTGGGTAGTTTAGACACTGAAATTGGGATCGACAACTAAAGAAATCCCTAATTGATCCCACACTTATGAGTGGTATAATGCTCCTAAAACTAATGCAATTAAATCTTGATTTTAATTAGTTACTAATGCAATTTATGCTGGTTAAAGTCTCCAAATCAGATATGCATGAATTTTAAAAAAGGCTTTATAAAATAATTTTTGAATGACTAAATTTCCCCGGGTCCGGCATTTCATCCTCATAGGCCAGATTATCCGGACTCTACCCGCAGGCGGGGAAATTTGTCTAATAGGTGAGAGAATGCGTGCATGCCACCCCGGACGATTCCGGCTATTCCCTAAAATCGTTATGATTTCTATGTGAATTAATCTTAAAATTTTTATTTAATAATTACGAGTATAAAATTTTTTATCCCTAGAGAGCCTAACGGTCAGACACAAGCACATGCAAGAAAGAAACCTATAAAAAGCATGCCGGTTCTACTGCGCAAACAAAGTAAGTAAATCACAACACAGAAACAAATCCCACGAAAAAGAGTGTCCATGGCAAGTGTCATACAATATTACATCACAGAGTACAGTAAGTAATGGTGGCCGGGCTCCACCGACAACAACCCGGAAACGACGCAAATCTTAAAATAAGGCATTTTTATATTTCTTCAGTCTTCTTCTTCTCTTCCTTGATTCGTCTTTGGATCGTCTTCGTTCTTCCTTCTGGCTCCTCGTAGTGACTCTTCCAAAGGGATATCCAAATGAAAAAGGAAACCCCCTGTAGGGGTTTACTTTTCCCTTTGGACTCCTCGTAGTGAGTGCTCCAAAAGGATATCCAAATGAAAAAGGAAACCCCTTGTAGGGGTTTACTTTTCTCTTTGGATTCCTATCTCTTTAAAAATGCCTTATTTTAAATTTTCACAACATTTACTATCAAATACATTACATTATAAAAAAAAAAATCTAGACTCTCCTACAGGGGTTATCCTAAGCAGTTATAATAAAAATTTCACCCAAGCAGTTATATATGTAAATTAAAATGCGCACATCAATTACTTGGCCGTGCTTTGATTATTGGGAAAGCTGAAGCGGATACCTAAAGCAGTTATAAATGATTATTAATTTTTAGCCCCCTTTTTAGCGTTGTGTAAGCACGGCCACCTGCAAAAAGATAGCATTAGTACGAAAGAGCGTGCCTAACCTATGGGTATTCTAACGTCACAACCACAGTGCAGAAAGAAAAGCTAAAAGAAAGCAGTACAAAAACGACATAGCAGAAAAGCTACAACAGGTAGCAAAAACAACAACCAGCACACGAGTCACATGCAGAGCGTCACAACACAGCACAGAGAAGAAAGGAAAAGCAAAACAACAACCTAACCTAAAGCTAACAGTCGTGTCCTATCAAACTCATCTAAGTGTGTGAAAGCTGTGGGGTTTTGGTAAGTCCTATATGGGATAGTTTTAATTAGAGTTGTTTGTATTTTTTTTTGTTTGTTAAAAGGGGCAAAGGAAAGATTTTGGTTAAAGTTCAAGTATTAGTGTTTTAGGATTGATTTTTTAGGGATGTTTTATTTTTAATGTTCGATTAACTACCACCTTTGTTTCACACCGAGGCCGTGAGGTTTATTTCACCCTCCTTGGGGCTAACTTAATAGCCTCGTAGGCCTGGGTTACCCAGTGATAATTAACTTTGTTATTATTGTTTTAGTTTGTTATTAGAAGAAAAGGAAAAAGTGTATTAAATATTTTATTAATCAAATTGGTTGGTTGGTTTTAGAAGTTATCCTAAAGTTTGATATTTAGAAGTATCTTATCCTAATGAATTTTAATTTAGTATTTGATCTCCTAATTAAATCTACCTCTTTTAGATTTTAGGTGGGTTAGAAGTTAATTCTTAAATTAGTTGAATTGATTTAGATTTATATTTTAGACTTAGAATTCAATAATTACAAATGTTAATAATAAATTGATTAAGAATTAAATGTTTTAATAGGTTTTAGAAATTATGTTAAAATTGGTTAGTTGATTATTAATGAATTAAGAAAAACAAAATCCAAATCTAGGAAAACATGTCACTAGGTTTTTTTTGTTTTAAAGTCTCTATCCTATAAGGAACATGCACCCTAAGTCTATGTTTTCTAAGACTCGGTCCTTAATTTTTGTCCTTAGATGTCACTAGTATTGTAAGACTAAAAGTGGTGTTGTTTTTCTAATTCCTAAGACTTCTATACGGATGTCATAAGATTTTAGGGATCTAAAGAAGAAAAACAAAAGCAACCCTAGATATAATTGAAGTTTCTAAGGCCCTAAGGGAAGGAGGCGTACAATCATCTAAGCCCCTAAAGGTTTTCTAAGTTTTAATAAACTTACAGCACCGGGGGCTACGACCCAGTGGTTCCGCCCGTAGCGCCCCTACCAGATGGGTAGGGACGACTGATGCATGGATCCGATTATCCTAGCTCCAGCTCCAAGTGTTCCTTATCCATTGCTTTCCAAAAGAGTACCTCGCAACATAAAAGAAAATAGGCATTAGAGCAGTTCTATAAATAAATAACAGTGTAAGGAAATAAAAAATGCAATAAAAACTAGAACGTACCTTTTATTATTTATCGAGTCGTATGTCTGTGGATTCTCCTTAGTTTGTAGGTGTGCAGTACCGAAATGCGAGAGAAACAGTGAAGAAACTAACAAAACTAAGCAAAAGACAACTAAATGCGAAGAATATAAAAAGAACGAAAATCAAATACAAAAAAGGGGTGTAGGCATTATTGTTACTGGACACACTTCGTAGAAGTCAAGTGCATCCTATAATATCAACAATGCCCTTTGCTATTCCCACTCCAAATGAGGCACTTGATACGTTTGACTCGACTACTCCCAACACACCTTAAACCAAGGCTAAATTAACTAAGGGAGATGTACTTCTAGGACCAGACTTGAGCCTAGATTCTCTATGGTTTTGCACTCATCCCAAAAATTCTATACTTTTAGAGACTAACATTCAAGAGAGAATCCAAAGGAGTAAGGACTGTCTTGCTCCAAAGAGGACACTAAGGACTTCTAACATAAAGCTACTAAAGATTTTAAATCCTACCAACTCACTTTTGAAATACATACTAAAATAATCTAACTCAAATGAAGAAACCATAATCATTCTCAAAAGGTGCTAAGGGACACTACTACACAAGTCTAAGAAAATCCAACATGACTTGCAAGAACCTCTAAACTAAGTGTCATACAAAATTCTACAAAAGGTTATCTACCAAAATCATGGTTTGACTCAAAGCCCTACAAAATACCGACAATCAAGTGCCTCTCCGTTTTATTTGGAGTGGGGTATGAAAACCTAAAGCTTTCCAACGAGAAGGTTTTATAGAAACCCCTCATCGTAAAGCACTTGTAAAAAAAAACGTCGCATAAAACTCTTTAAAGCAAATCAATCTAAAGCCAATATTAATTAATCTTAACATAAGTAAAACGAAGCCCCCTTTTTTTACAAAAAGCAAGTTCGCAAAACATTCACAAAAGTTTTTTACAGATTGCATTTAAACGATTTCATTCTAAGCATGTATGAAATATACAAACATTTACTAGTCATAGAAATAAGCATTTCATTTATCAAATGATTTAGAATAGACATAAAATTTTTTCCAACAAATTTGTATTTTTCATACTACGTGCCACCAACAATTCCAAGCAATTCTCTAACCAAAATTCATGAATTCGTTCTCATACCCAAGATAAGTTTTGCAACATGAATGCACATAAGAGCTTTCCAACAAATTCTTGTGGTGATGCCAATGAATAGTGTATAAATGGAATAGAAAAGATACAAAGGCTCCAATTCAAATTTTCCTACATATGCATTTTTTATGAAAAATAACAAACTTTATAACATTTTGTAGGATACGCATTGATGCACATGATACAAACCATAGGCAAGACACTATCAAAATTCCAACAATATCAATACATTTAACACCAAGATGATACTCATCATGTATTAGCTAATTTTCTTTCATGGCCAAATGTATACGATCAAAGAAAACTTGAGAAGAAGGGTTTCCATTCAAATAAAGCTTTTCAACTATTCCTTCAACGATATTCTATCAAACAACTTGTATGTAATACTTGTAAGGTTTCATGTAATAAACTAGCATAGATGTCGTTACCTTATAGCCACAAATCATCACAAAATTCTCTATACTCGTGCCTTCTTGAAATTGTTATAAAATACTCCACCCAAAGTTCATCAAAGGTATTTTAGAAGCATATTTTGTTAAGAAATCTACATGGCTTTTACAACTTCTCTTTACCATACGATGTTTCATGAATAAATATAAGCTTCATGACAAAAGATCCTTGTGCAAGGAGACGACAATAAAACTTCCAAAATATACACCTTTCTTTCTTACAAAAAAGAAAACACAGCAGGAAAAGCTCAAAAAAAAAAAAACTGCAGGAGTCTCCACCAAGAAGCAATACAAGATCCATCCAAAAGCAGTGAGGATTCTTATGTAAAACAGCGAGAAAAACTTCCAAAATCTGCACTTTCTTCTTACAAAAAAACAGTAGGAAAAGCTCACAAAAATTGCAGGAATTTTGCAATAAAGTAATGACAAACCTACCCAAATTCCATAGCGATTCTTATGCGAAAACAGCCATAAGAACTCCAAAATATGCACTTTCCTCTTGCCAAAACAGCGGAAAAAGTCTCATAAAAGCTGCAGGAATTCTTACAACAAAGCAATGCAAGATCTACCCAAGCTCCTTAGTGATTCTCATGCGAAAAATAGCCATAAGAACTCAAAAATCTGCACTTCCCTCTTGCCAAAATAGTGGAAAAAGTCTCATAAAAGCTGCAGGAATTCTTACAACAAAGCAATGCAAGATCTACCCAAGCTCCTTCCAAATGCTACAACGAGGAACAAGAGAGATTCTATGACAATTCGTGCATTAGGCCACCTTCGCAAGGCCCCACATAGTGATAACTTTCCAATTTTATGAATCAAACAATTTCTGCATGATGCTAAAATACCATTCTCATAGCTCTAAATAATCTATGCTTCCATCACAAGTACAAACTAAAATGTAAATCACATAAAAAAATGTAGATTTAGAATAGCTGTACGCTTTTTTGTTTTAACTTTCTCCGACCATTCATGAAAGTTTGTGAATAGAACTAATATAAGGCCTAACCACTCATGATTGTCCAATAGCTACAAAACACAATATGCTTTCATAAATAATATAAAAAAACTTTCATGGAACCCTCATAGTTTGAACGATCACCTTTCTAAAATAGATTTTGCTTCTAATCATGCCTACACATGTACTAATATGACAATCACAAAAGCACTCGTTGATAAACTTCAATGCAACCATCAAGTATTTTCATGTAATAGAAATTTTATTTTAAGCAAAGGTATGTTATATTTTGAACCAAAGGAAAGCTTCTCAAAGACTTTCTTATTGAAGGCTAAATATTTGATACCGACAAAAGAAATAAAGAAAGATTAATTCATGGTTCAAGAGATATACCCTCGCAAATATACCATTCAAAGACTAACAAATCTTATGTCGAAATTTCCTTGGAAAGTGCAACTCATGGCATAAGAACTAATATTCATAAAAAAAAGCTTTTCTCACTTTACCTTCTCCTATCATCCACAAAAGAAAACCGCATAAATCAAATTATATAAATGCTTTCGTACATGCTTTTTGCACAATAACATGAACGAGCGAACTCATCGTTTTCCAGAATCGACACAAAGCTCGTTGAAATTTTGACATGGAGAATAATCTACAAAGTATATATATTTTTGAAGCACTTTATAACAGTCTCAAATAACATGTTCTCCAAATCTACCACCAAAGTCCTTTAACATTGTGCAAGAAAACGACCAAGCAAATCGCCATGATGATGCTTAACAAATGAAACATGAATTAAATAGTAGAGAAGCAAAGGCTTTAAATTTCCCCATGTGTAAGCTTTCCTTTCTATGCAAAACTTGTTACAAGCAAAGAAATCATAACAGAATTTCACCATCCAAATCCCTCTTTTATATATACTTACATGTATGCATTGAAGGAGGCATGGCAAAACAATACAAAATTTCCAAAGTATTTAATCGAATGACTAGTGTACCAAATTTAAGAAGTAATGTAAAGTAATCTTTTTTTTGATACATTTCCATGCCATATCTAAGCCCTTTAAACCACATGCCGTGGATCCCCAAAAGTAAAGTGCACACATCAATTATTCCCTTCAAAATAAAACCAGCCAATGAATATTTTAGCAAACTCAACAATAGCCTTCGACATCTCTCGAAGAGGACTAAAACCTTATTTGATAACCAAGTAAATCTAGTGGAACTAGACAACAAGAAAAAGCAGTAAATGCACCCTCTAATTTATAAAAAGGCTAATTTTAACAAAGATCAAAGCCATTTCAACCATCACATTTTTTTTGAAGCATAAGATATTCATTCGCAAGCGACGAGTTTAGAGAAGGAACATTCATGAAAGTAAGCTCTATGACTCTACACATATCTCATTAAGTGATTAGATACATTTTAAGATTCTCCTTTTTTTTTTAAACAATGCATCAAAGAGGATTCTTCAAGAGCAATCTCACCAAATAAAACTTTAATATTAACCAATGTCTATGGCTTTCTCTTGAAAGCATTTCAACGAACATCTTATATGCAAGGTTTGTAAAGCTTCGTAAAATAAGTTATCACAGGAACCATGGTTCACGCCTAAATCTCAATTAAAATCTCTACATAATTTATTAAAGCTCTCTTTCTATCCACATGACAATCACTTCCATCAAGAAGACAAGCATAAGGGCTAAAATAACAACTCCAAGCAATTTATTCTCAGATTTTGTAAAGAGTTTCAATAATATCATGAAATCTACCACAGAGAATGAGGGCATTCACTTAGAAACCAATAGGGCTAGGAGTGTAATGACATATACACTACAAAGCCTCACAAGACCACTTAAAATTTGTGATAGCCATCTCAAAATACGCATATGTGAAGCATAAAGAAATGAAACTCAAACAAGATGAGTTCTCAGATTTTTTTTAGGAGAAGGAGAATGAGAGAAGGGTAGAGGAAAATCAATGGAAGAAGAAGAAGAAGAAGGACAAGAAGAAATGGGAGATCAAACAGGAGAGAAGAAGGGAGATACTCACCTTGCTAAGGAGGGGCTTGCTCGGTCCAGGCGGCGTCGGCCTCCCCTGGATTCGCGAACTGGAATGGGAGAGGGAGTGGGGGAGAGTTTGGCCTCTTCCCAGACTCACGAACGGGAGATGGGATCGAGAGCTTAGGCGTCGGTGGTTCGGCCTGACTCCGTGCGAAAACAGAGAAGAGAGGGAGCGGGTTCGGCCTGGCTTCGTGCGAACAGAGAAGAGAGGGAGCGGGTTCGGCCTGGCTTCGTGCGAACAGAGAAGAGAGGGAGACGGGAGGAGGCAAAATCCAGAGAAAGAGGGAGAGGTTTGCGTGGGAGAGGGAGAGCAAAGGAGATCGGATGCCAAGCTCGAAGCCTCTGTTTTGATTAAATCAAAACTCTCGTCGAAAGAGGAAGCCCGCCCCTTCTTGTCCGTCGTCGCAGCCGCTCCAGCCTTCGAAACTTCTTTAAACGGCTCCCGTCGCTGCCCGAAATCTGCCCGAGCCGCAGAAAATCAACTGAGACGCGGGATTCTGGCTGAACCGAAAACTTCTTTTGATCGCAACCGTCGACGCAGTTACTGGATTTAGGAAAATAAATTCAAATTATTCAGAAAATCGAGTGGATTTTAATGGGATTAAACCGAGCTGGATCGGATCAAATCGGCTAAGACTAAATTAGACTCGGGTCCAAACTTTGACTCGATTCGAGTCGAGTTTGGGTTCGAGCCAGCTTAGAAGAACTAATCGTACGAAATTAAGCTCAAAATCGATAGTAATTTCAATCAATTTGAGCTAATTAAGCGTAGTCGGGTCTAATCCGGCTCAAGTTGAGCCGATTCGAGCTCGAATTAAACTCGACGAGGCTCAATTAAATTGATCAAAGCTCCTCGAGGCTACTCGGACGAAAAACGAGGTCAACAGGGGCAGGCGGTCGACTGCGCGACACGAGGATGGGCGCGCTCGACTACGCTGCAGCGGGGTGGCGCGTGACGTGGTGCGTGCTCGACTGCGCAACGCGAGGTCGGCTGTCGGGTTTATGTGTTATTTCGAGTCGATTCGGTCATTCCCGGATTTTCGGGTCAACCCGAACCTGACCCGATTTTTCAAACGGGTCAATTTTCCGGACCCGAACCCGACCCGCTTCGGGTTCGGGTCAACCCAAATCCAAAATTTTCGGGTTGGGTTCGGGTCGGGTCCAATATTGACAGGTCTAGTTTTATGAAATAAATAATAAAATCAGACTTAATCGGCAATTGCCTAAGGTCATCTCCAACCGAGAACTCTATTTTTCACGCCAAAATACCGCAAAAAGCAAAAATGGCGTGGTGCTGCTCCAATCCAACGCCATTTTTTTGCTTATGCGCCAAGGTAACGACCCTTCTCCTTTCCCGCATTTTTCCGGTTGACACAGAAAAATGGCGTGGGTGAACAGTGCAACGCCAATATTGGCGTTGCACTGTTCACCCGCAAGCAAATGGAGGATTTTTCGGCGTTCGGCTGGAGCGAAGGAATGACGCCAAACGCTCGTTTGGCGTTCGGTTGGAGATGCCCTAAAGACCAAAATTTTGGTTGTTGGGATATTTTTAAATTTTCTTTACTATTTCTCTTTGTATTTGATTCATCGTTTGATTATGTTGGGCAATTGCCTAAAGTCCATAATATTTTAAAACTTTTAAGGGGGGCCAATTGCCTACAAATCCATGTATATAAATAATGGTATGACTTCTCCTAATTGTTGAATATAGTCCTTACCGCCTTCTGCTTAGCATACCAAGCTTTCATCAATGAATCCTTGCATTAAACTTAACTTATATCCTATCTATGAATTATTTTGATTTTAAATATATTTGCTATGAAATACTAACGAAGGATGAAGTAATATGAAAAATTTTAAGTTATAAAGATAATATCCACTTAACATGATGAGAAGTGCATAAGTATCATGAGCAATTATATAAGAAATTCTCTAAGCTCCACCAAGTCTCTTAGTATTGGATGCATGTAGTCTCTATTGATATTGACATGTTGGATGATCATAGTACACAAAAACAACCTTCAAATGATTTTTATCTGATTAAGCCATCATTTACTTAATGTTATTTGCAATTTACTAACAATTAATTGCATATTGTGATTTTGTCTTCCATGAAAAGATAACATACTCACATAATCCATCAAAAAGTAATTTTTTTTTTTTGGAATAAAATTGAGTTATTTGATATACCATTAAAATTTATATTTTGATCTCATTCTTCAACCAATTGGCAGGTACAAATGTAATTAATTTTTCTATATCATTACATATTGGTTGTTGGTATTATTTAATCTTTTAGAAGTGGAACTATATCTCAAAAATAGGCCTCGTTTAAAGAGGTTCAAGATGTGTTTCTCTACCTCAAATGGCTATCAAGCGAAGTAGAACTATATCTCAAAAATATTTTTATGAAAAATGGTATGAAATGTTAAGATATAAATTGAATTTTTTATAACATTAAAAAAATAGAGTATTTGAAGAAAAAATTAAACTCCTTTACTCATTATTTTAGAGGGGCACATGAAAGACATGCATAAACATTCAAATTCAACAAGAAGCGTTTTTAGTTAATTAAATCACAAACTCATGAACACACCCGCATCTACTAATTAGCCTTGACCTTATAGTAGGAGTGGATCCAACTAGACCAAGATAGGCAGCTTATTTCAACGTGGGGCTGAAAAAAGCTATTTGAGACACAACTTACTTCATAATTAATTGTGATAAATGTATAAATTGATGTGTAAGCAAATATTAAAATATGACACAATATGAAGATCAAATTACTACATGCAATTAAGATAAAATTTATATTGGTTTAAACATCAACGCATGAGTACGATGTAGTGATGGAGAAGATTTTTTTCACTATTCATCAAGAGCTATATATAAAATTGTCTATGGGTAATGTTGATTATTCCAAAGAGGGTCTTCCTAAGTATGTGTCAAGTGGATTGTGCTTGGTGAACTTGAGCCTTCTTTTAAGTCGAATGAGCTCGGTCACAACAATAAAGATGAAGTTCTGATCCTACTTTATTTGGAAGGGGATTTTGTTTGCATAAAAAGACAAATTCTCTATTTTTTATGGTTCTCTTCTTAGGAATTTTGTTTCATTATTTCACTTAATTTCCCTTTATCTAAGGTTCTTAATTAATAAGAGTACACGTTTTCAATATCTTGGGTCTATTGTTCATAGTGATGGCGAAATAGATGGGGATATTTTAAGTCAAATTCAAGTTGGATGGTCGAAGTGGAGTAATGCATCAAGCTTGTTGTGTGATAGAAAAGTCCCCTCAAACTTAAGAGAAAATTCTATAAGTTGATGGTTAGACCTATAATGCTTTGTGGTGAAGAATGATGGTCATTAAAAGAGAAGCATAAAATTAAGTGTTGCATAGATGAGGATGCTTAGGTGGGTGAGCTGCTTTAGTCTTAGAGACAGGATACAAAATGAGCATATACATAAAAAGGTTAGAGTAGCTCAAGTGGAAGATAAGATCTGAGTGAGTCATCTTAGATAGGTTGGTCACATAAAATGGCGCCTTCTGATGACCCAATTAGGAAAGTAGATTTATTATATTTAACTTATGTTAAGAAAAATAAAGGTAGACCTAAAAAGATTTGGTTAGAAAATATTAGAAATGTCATTTTTATTATATTTAAATAAGAATTTAACTCTTAACAAGATATAATGGAGAAAAAGAATTCATGTAGCCGACCCCACATAGTGGGATAAAGGCTTGATGTTGTTGTTGTTGTTGTTGCCCTTTATCTAAGTTTCTCACTCTTTTGGTGAGAGTGTGCCTTCCCTTGCATGGAAGATATTAATTTCCTTCCTTTTATACTTTATCCTCTTTGGATAATTATCTCCTCACTTTACTAGGTAGTCTTTTCTTTATTATTCTCGCCTTTAATGTGCAGGTCAACAAGCAACATAAAGAGCATTTATAAGCACTAGGAGAAGAAATTATTATTTTTAATTAAGAGGAAGAAAGTTAATATTTAGAGTGTCAAAGGAAGAGTTTACATGAAAAGCATTAAGTGGGTAAAAAATTGTCTATGTGTAATGATGATTATTCCAAAGAGGTGAAATGTCAAGCCTTCTTTATTAGAAATAAATATCAGATCTCGGGATCTATAGTGGAAGAATTTCTTCTTTTTTTCTCTTTATTTTCTTTCATTTAATAATTAATGATTAATCATTTACAACCAGATCAATTTAATATCTAGAGCTAATTAATAGCATTACAGATGTCACGACCCAACCCGACCGGGACGGATCCCATCGCGTTAAGTCGCGACGGATGAACCTCAAGATCTAACTTTGGAATTTGCTTTCAGACTTTCTTCTAATATACAAAGGAATATAGAAACACAGAGCTGCTATAAACATTCAGATATACAAAAACTCATCCAAAATTTTCTTCTTTCTTTCTTTCATCATCAAAATAATCATATACATTACAGTGCATGACTATAAACAAAAAGTACATAGCAAATAGAAAAATAATCATGATTGTATAAAAATCAAAAGTACAAAATACCTATAACTTTAAATCAGATCCTGAACAGCTAGTCCAAAACTTCATTCCCTTTCCCAGAACTTGAAAACCACGAAGAAAATCACGGTGAGCTAACAGCTCGGCAAGATCACACTAACCGATCTAAATTCCCAGATTCTCACATTCAAAATACTTTACAAAAGCTTTAAAACAATTTATTCAACTAGTCGTACAGAATTCAGATAATCGTACAAAAATCATATAATCAGATAAATTTGCAGATATTCGTACAAAACAGATAAACAAACAGAATTCATATGACAGATACAGAAGAACTGAATCAAATTCATATCACATAATCATTCAAATCAGATTTCAAATCAGAGTTCAAATCAAATTTCAAATCACATTTCAAGTCAGATTTCACATCAGATTTTTTGGACCCAGACAGAATCTCAAAGAATTCTGGCCCCTTATACCTCCCTTTGTGCTTATAGCACCAGAACTTATACAGAATCATATTAGATTTCATTTTCATATTCTCCGGGCCCCTTATAACTTCTTTATGATATCATTCAAATCATATCAAACATCAAATCATAACATCATAATAAATACAAAGTGATTGAACACATATCCAAATTTCACCTTTTCATATAGTGACAGAGAACAGAAAGCCAATGAATCAAAAAAATACACAATTACAGAAAATTACCAAATTACCAGAGATCGTATAAAACAATATTTCAAAGTTTTTATTATACTGAAGCAATATTTTTAGACATCCAGATAATTTTTTATTCAATAAAAATCTAGTAGATTTCAAAATGTCCGGTGCAAAATTTTTAGAAAATATTCAAAACGTGCAAAATCATAATCTCCACAGCATACCAAAAGTTACGTGGTAAAAGTTTTTCCGGTGCAAAGTTATACACATTTTTCGCTAATGGAAACAAAATTTCAATCAAAATATTCATCAAAACTTGCATTTCTGAAAATTGAGAAAGGCATAATGTGCCTTATTTGGAGTAGAACAACTTTCTCAGCTGCGACGACAGACGAAAATGAATCGAAGTCGACCAAAATCCAGCTTTTCTTCCTCTTTCCTTCTCTTTCTCCCCCCCCAGCCGTTTCTCTCTCTTCAAAATGAGAAATAGATATTTAATAGGATGAGATATTTCCTGATCGTACGGACGATATTTATAGTTCGTCCCGGGATGATTGGCTCGATTTGTTCACAAACAATGTTCGTATGAACGAAAATTAATTTTCGCACAGGGATGATCTCCTCGGGTTGCCATCGTACGGACGATAATTAATTTCGTCCCTGAACGATGCTCTCTGTAAAAAACTTTTAACTATTCGTCCCGGACGAACTCAGTTTCGTACAGACGAACCTAGAAGGAAAAAAATCCAAAACAAAACAGAACATGGAAGAAAAGGGTTTTCTCAACAGGAATACAAACAATGAAAAAATATGCTTCACATTACTATAACTAATATTACAAGTTATATTCATAGTCCAAAATAGTATATACAATAGTCACATTGGCTATAAAAGAATACATGAACAAAAAACTAGAATAAACTACACAAGCATCGCTGCATATATAGCCTCAAGGTGCAGGCTTCTTACTTTTACCTAAAATCATGTAAAATCACATAATGAGCACAAAATTCCAGCAACAACAACAACAATAATAACATCAAGCCTTTATCCCACTACGTGGGGTCGGCTACATGAATCCTTTTTCTCCATTGTGTCTTATTAAAAGTCAAATTTTTATTTAAATCTAATAAAGAAAAGTCATTCCTAATATTTTCTAACCAAGTCTTTTTAGGTCTACCCATATCTTTCTTAACATAAGTCGAATCTAATACCTCTACTCCCCTAACCGGGTCATCGGAAGGCCGCCATTTTATGTGACCAAACCATCTAAGGCGACTCTCTCTAATCTTATCTTCTACTTGAGCTACTCCAACCTTTTCACGTATATGCTCATTTCGTATCCTATCTCTAAGGGTAAAGCCACTCATCCACTTGAGCATCCTCATCTCTGCCACATTTAACTTAGTATTATGCTTCTCTTTTAATGGCCAACATTCAGCACCATAAAGCATTGCAGGTCTCACCACCATCTTATAGAATTTTCCCTTAAGTTTGATGGGAACTTTTCTATCGCACAATAAGTCCGATGCATTCCTCCACTTCAACCATCCAATTTGAATTCTGCTGATAATATCCCCATCTATTTCACCATCACTCTGAACAATAGATCCAAGATATCTAAAACGTGTACTCTTATTAATGACTTGATCACCCGAAGTCACAATCCCTACACTAGGTCTATTACTACTAAAATTACACTCCATATATTCCTTTTTAGATCTACTCAAGCGAAAACCTTTAGACTCTAAGGTTGACCTCCATAATTCAAGTTTACCTTCAACTCCCTCTCTAGTCTTATCAACAAGAAGAATATCAACAGCAAAAAGCATACACCAAGGTACATCCTCTTGCAAAATTCCAGCAAATAACTAAATCTTACAACTACAATTAATGTAATAAAAAAGAAATAATATGTTCTAAATTACATAAAGGATTTTATATATGCATCAATATCTATATCGGTTATATATACAAAATGCCCAGTCTATAACAATATTCTTACGATGCTCGTACAATATCAATATAGTGTTAGTATCAGTGTTAATATAAGTAATCATATCAATAACCATCAGTATCAGTGACCAATATTAGTAATCCATATGAGTATAAAAAAATGATATTTTATCAGATATTCAGTTGAGGGAATCAGATATCTTATGCCTGCACTTATGACTCTCAATCAGTCGCCCCTTAATTCTTATGATTCATAATTAATGAACTAATTATAACTCCTCTTGAATCACGTGACAGTCATCTCGACTCCTTGTAACTCCTAATCAATCTTCAGCTCCTTATGACTCCCGTTTGCATACCATATAGATCTTGAAGATATCACATAAGACTATTATATCATCTATGTGATATTAATTAATACATCATTTCAGACAGATCAATATCATAATTCAATGTATATCAGTCCTTTCAATCATTCCAACACATAATACATTTTACTATTATCATACCAAATCACAATACATCACTTCAACCCATTTTCAATATATCTTTCCCCTGCTTATTTTAATTAGAATTTTTTATTCACATATTTAATTGATGAAAATATTAAAATATTATATCAATTCATTTATAATGATTAAATTTATTACGTATCAAAAGTTACACAGTAAAAAACTCATAAAATCAAAAGATAATGCATTTTTAATATATTTATGAGAAATATAATCTATAGAATTGAAATAATTGAAAACATAAGTAAGATGATAGTTGTTTTATTGTGAATAGAACGATTTTTATAATAAGAAGACAGACTAAAATAACCTGAAAACCCTTCTCTCTCTAACCTCTCCCTTTGATTTCATCCTGGGCAAGTAGCATTGAATGGAGGGAGGCAGAGGGATGGAAGGGGATTTAAGGAAAAAAATATTAAAAAATATTGTCAATGGGCAAGCATCACAGCACTGCATGTCGATTTTGGAGTTACTGTAGAGCTAAGACACAAGTGTCGTAGTGGCATTTTCTAGCACTTGTGCGCTCTCATACATAGTGCCGCAGTGCTACCTAGCACAACACCACTACACTCAACTTCATATAAATTTTCATATTTTTATTATTTTTTAATTTTAAAATACTTTTCATATCTTTGGGTTGTTACAATAAAAATATGTTAGTCAATTTGTGGTTTAGTAATGGGCATTCATAATAAGCAAAATTATGTAAGGACTTCTCATCGAGCTAATAAATGATATATAAATGGACCTAAGTTGAATAGTTGAGAGGAATTTTGATTCAATCCAACCATTCTAATATGAGATGGAGATAAGTGTTCAATTGTTAAAAAGATACTCACAATGATATGGAAAGAGTTTGTTTTTAATTTTTCTAACCTTTCAAATCAAGCAATGAATAAAATAGTTTAATGTAGTTATCACTTTCTCCTCATTTTAGCATCTTATTACATATAGATCCAAAATTAAAAACTATACACTCTTGTTCCACTTAACTCTAATTCATGATTATAGTTTTTACGAAACCTTATAGAACAATCATGATATTAAAAAGAACATTCATTAATTGATGTTCTTTGATCATGCACAAAGGGTCATGCTCATCCTCTCTTACTTTTTTTCAAATTTCATATGGAGTCCTCAAGCATTGACTTTGAATTAATCTTAAAAGTATGATGTTGACCTCTTTTTGGCATCAGTAACTTGCATAGTTTTGTCACTTCCATTTTGTAGGTCGACACATTTGTCGTTTGTTGCACCTGTTGGGGGTCCATTTATTGACCTCATTTTCACATATTTGCCCTCAAGCACATTTGAGTGAGCTAATTGAGCCACATCGTGCCTAATTTGGTTCAAATCAACGCCAATTTGCGTTCGATTGTATTGATTGAAGTTCAATTTCATTTAATGGACTTGATACGACCCAATTTAACTCAAATTGACTTGAAATTGAGTCAAATTATACTCAATTGTGTTCAGTTAAGCTAGATTAGTTCATCTTAGCCACGTCAAGCCCAATTCGATTTGAATCGCTGCCAATTTGGGTTTGATTTTATTAATTTAATTCAATCAAACCGAATTGAGCCCAAACTGAACCAAATCAACCTGAATTAAATCCGATGTGGACTTGACTTCAACCCGGTAGGTTCAATTTCATTTCAATTGAAGCTTAATTAACTTTTCAAACAATTTGAATATATTAATAGATTAGGAAATCAAATTGATGGATCTGATTAGCTCTGACTAAGGGTCCAAACAAGTCAAGTCGACCGCAAGCCGACTCGAGCTCGACTCACTAATAAGCTCGACGAGTTGAGCTTATCGAGCTCGCGAGTCAAGCTCGAACACGATTTCGAGTTTGACATCGACAACTAATCGAGTTTGAGCTCGAAGAGCCCTCTGCTCTGCTCGTACGCTCGTCGAGCATCTCAAGACAGACACTGGGCAACAGAAAAAGAATTTTGTAAGATCTTGCTGGCAGGAAAATGACTCGAGCGGACGAACAGACAGATACTGCTGAAGACGACACAAACAAAGACGATGAAGAAGGAAGTTGGGGAAGATGACGCAAACGGACGAATGTCGAACAGCTTGTGAGGGGCGCTAGCAAAGACGGGTCAGCATCGCTGGCAAAGACGAGGCGAACAGACGAATTGCAGTTTGACGAGTGGCGATGAACTGACAGATAGATGCCACGTAGAGCGACAATTGACTGACGAACGTAGAGTTATTACATATGCGACGGATGAACGCGTGGCGATAGATGCGACGAACTTATGCTTAATGATTCCTTTTTTCCCCTATCGAGTCGAACTCGAGCTTGACTTGAGATCGAGCTCAAGCTTGATATTTGACAGTCGAGATCGACTTGAACAACTCCTGACTTGAGCTCTATTAGACTCATTTGGACCCCTAGCTTTGACCTAGCGTGCCCTCCGCCGTTTGCTAGAAATCATGCAATGCAGAGATCTCCTGTGGCGCAATTTGAAGATCTCCTGTGGCTCGTGCAGACATCGAGCAGAGGAGAAGCCTCGAGGCTTGATTATATAGAGAATGAAGAGGGCATGCAGCTCATTCGACATCGGAAGACTCTCTCTCCTCCACTCTCATAAGGGGTTGTTTGGTATTGGATTGGATTTAATTAGTGGGATTTAGTAAATCCGAATTTACTAAATCCTGAAAATTGTTTGGTATTATAAATGTTAAATCTTGTTAAATTTTGAAAAATTATTTGACAATAAAGTTCAGAATTTAAGATAATTAAAGATTTAAATCTGAAAAATAACAAAGAAAGAAAAAAACTATGAAATTTTTCTCTCCTCAGGAGATCATACTCCAAAACTGCTCCTTACACTGATAAATTTCTTACCAAAAAGAAACCACCAATACGCTCCTTGTTTTCCTTTATTCGTCCTGGAAACTAAATCGCCCTCAATTCCTTTGAAAGGCAAGCAGCGGAGTTAGGGCTTCTCTCTGCTTTCACAACCCAACTCAGTTTCTAAGAAATTCACATTTTGCCATTCAATCAAGGTCAATACGATTTTATTCCTTGGCGGGCACGGTGATGTCCGATCCGAAGGCTGCTATTAGAATAAATGTAAAATACATTAAATAGTTAATTATTCAAGAATGTTCTGTAGCCGTTATATCTTTTCATTAGGCTCTTGTATAATCTATAAATACTCATTGTCTGTATCCGGTGAAGAAATAATAAAGATATACTTTCCTCTTCTCATTGTTTCCTCTGAACTTCTCTATTCTTCAAGATGTATTAGTTTCTACATGGTATCAGGAAAGGTTCTTAGATCCTGAAAAAATGGCAGACTCTGCGTCATCTACCAGAATGCAAGCGCATAGCTCTGGATAGTCCATTGATGACCCCATGATTCCGGCAACGTTGAAATTCGTTGTCTCTAATCTTCGGAATCTCGTGACAACTCCGCTCGCTCCTGACAATTTTCTGATCTGGAAATCACAGATCTTGAAAACATTAAGAGCAAATGGCTTTTCTTCTTTTCTTGACTCCAAAACCTCTCCGCCTGAACAGTTCTTGATCAACCCTGATGGCTCCTCATCCTCAAATCCCAGCTACGTGCAATGGGTGCTCACCGATCAGAACTTGTCGGCTTCGATCTGCTCCACGATCTCCTCGTCGATTCTTCCCTACGTCATCTCGCTGGAATCTACCGCTCAAATCTGGTCGGCTCTTGAAACCAGGTTTCAAGCAACAAATAGGTCCAAGGTAATCCAGCTTAAAAATGCCTTGCACAACGTCTCTCTCAAAAATCAGTCCATGACTGACTATCTTTCGGAGATCAAGAACATCGTGGATCAAATTGCTTCGGCTGGCTCAGTGATAGATGGCGAGGATGTAATTCATTATATCTTAAATGGTCTCCCGCAGCCATATCAGTCCTTCAAATCAGCAATAAGAACGTCTCCGCTTCCTCTTAGCCTGGACCAGATCTATCCGCTACTTTTAAGCGAAGAAATTAATCTGGCATCCGATGCAGCTAAATTTCCTGCGGCGGTAAATCCAAACGTCGCATTATTTACAAGCCGAGGTCGTGGACAAAGAGCAAGAGGAAAGCCTACCTACAACTCTGCAAATACAAATCGAAACAACCCAAATGCTTCCACTCTCTGTCAAATTTGTTCAAAGAAAGGTCATTCAGCTCAGTCGTGTTGGCATCGCCTCGATCTGCAATACAAACCTACTATCAAGAACACTAACACGGCTTTGCTGGCTTCCTCGGACACAACGGAAGCCAACTGGTTCTTGGATTCAGGTGCCTCGTCGCACCTAACAAATTCACTGGACAATCTCTCCATGTCCAAACCGTATCTTGGATCGGACAACGTCACAATTGGCGATGGAAATTCTATCAGCATTGCTCATGCAGGGGCGGGAATTCTCCCGACCCCATCTCGTAAGCTGAGACTATCTCAAATTTTTCATACGCCTACTCTTAAATATAATTTACTTTCTATCTCTCAACTCACAAAAGACAATTTCATATCTATTACTTTTGACCCCTCTGGTTTTACGTTGAAGGATCTTGCGACACAGGAAATACTTCTTCAAGGACCGTCTAAGGATGGACTCTACGCTGTTCCAATGCCTTCGCCATCCGGGTCTAACCGAGCTCTCTCAGCTTAGATGGAAACGAACAAGATTTGGCACCAGCGCTTAGGCCATCCTCATAAGAGAGTTTTTGATTTCATTTCTAGTTGTAATCCTTTGCTTAAAATGAATAAACATTGTGTTCCGTGTGAATCATGTTCTGCTGCAAAATGTCACAAATTAGTTTTTCAAAATTCCAATAATCGGAGAAAGAACCCGCTCGATCTCATACACAGCGATGTTTGGGGTCCTGCTCCGATTATTTCAAATCAAGGCTTTAAGTTCTATGTGATCTTTGTTGACGATTATACTCGTTATACCTGGATATATCCACTTCGATTTAAATCGGATGTGTTTCATACTTTTGTCAATTTTAAAAATCAGATTAAAAACCTCACTTCGCAACGTATCAAAACGCTTCGCACCGATGGAGGAACAGAATACGTCAACTCTTCATTTCAAAACTACCTGCTCACTCACGGAATATCCCACCAGATTTCGTGCCCATACACACCGGAACAAAACGGGCTCGCTGAGAGAAAGCTCCGTCATATAATAGAAACAACTCGCACCTTGCTTCTCACCGCCTCAATGCCGTCGATATTCTGGCCGGAAGCAGTCACAATGGCTGTATACTTAATTAACAGGTTACCGTCCTCTACTACTGAAAATTTTACCCCTGTTGAACTTATGTATAACAGGAAACCGGAATATGGCGATCTTAAAGTGTTTGGATGCAAATGCTATCCTCTCTCTAGTCCTCAACACCGAAATAAACTCATGCCCACCGCCCAGCCATGTATCTTTCTTGGATACTCTGATGTCTTCAAAGTTTACAAGTGTCTCAACTCTCAAACCAACAAAATTACGGTATCTCGGCACGTTATTTTCCATGAAAACATTTTTCCTTTCTCTACACCGTCAGTTAATACTAATGTCAAAAATTCTGATATTTGTCCATTGCTTCTAACACCTTATACTACTAGCTCTTCTAATACAATTGACTCTCAAACTCAACGTCCTAGTTCTATGGGTGTAGAATCAAGTTCATATATTCCAGTATCACAGATTCACATCAATCATCAACCTTCTGTCTCATTACCGGCTGCTCATCCCGTTGCTCAACTTCCCGAAGAGCGTCCTCCTATACATCATCATATGACGACGCGTAGTAAAACGGGCACTCTTAAACCAATTAAAAGAATGAATCTTATTCACAGCTACCCATCCGACTCCAATCAAACTGATCCGACTACTTACATGGAGGCATCCAAACATCAACACTGGCGCAACGCTGAAGAGATCTTTGCACTCCAGAAACAGGGTACCTGAAATTTGGTTCTTCCTCCAGCAAACGCTTCTATCTTGGGTTCAAAATGGACATATAGAACCAAATATCACACCAATGGATGGGTAGCAAAATACAAAGCAAGATTGGTGGCACAAGGAAATCACCAAGAGTTTGGTATCGACTATACCGAGACATTTAGTCCGGTTGTCAAGCTACCAACCATTCGGATCTTGCTCACAATAGCGCTACACAACAGATGGCCGGTCCAACAACTTGATGTGGCGAATGCCTTCCTCCACGGTACACTATCCGAAACAGTTTATATGTCTCAACCTAAAGGATTCGAAGACAATTCTCGACCCGATCACGTTTGCAAGTTAAACAAAGCGATCTACGGTCTAAAACAGGCCCCACGTCAATGGTACAACACGTTCACATCCTTCTTAGTCACACTCGGCTTCTCCCATAGTCAAGCAGATCCATCGCTTCTCATTTACCGCAAGGATCAAGTTCAGATTTTTCTGCTAGTATACGTCGATGATATCCTTATTACGGGAAACGACTCAAAACATCTACATTTTATTCTTTCTAAACTTAATACCGAATTTTCTATGAAGCACCTCGGTAATGTTCACGAATTCTTAGGCATTAACATTACTAAAACTGATACTTCTTATTTTTTGTCTCAGACAAAGTATGCTTACAGCATCCTACTTCAAGCCGAACTTCAAAACTGCAATGCATTGGCTAATCCCAACTGCACCAAAATTCCAACTGATACTACAGACGTCAGATTTCTTAACGATCCAAGTCGATACAGGAGTATTACTGGATCTCTTCAATATCTAACATTGACTCGTCCGGACATCTCATACAGCGTCAATATTCTTTCTTAACATATGCACGATCCTCTTCCGCCACACTTTTATCTGCTTAAGATATTGCTCAGATATATTCGAGGTACATTACACTATGGATTACCTATAACAAAATCTAACTTAATTCTCAAATCATTTTCAGATGCTGACTGGGCCGGAGATCCGATCACAAGGAAATCTACATCAGGCTATTGCTCATTCCTTGGGGATACTCTCATTTCTTGGACAGTAAAGAAGCAACGAACAGTATCCAGGTCGTCCACTGAATCCGAATACCGGGCTCTAGCTGCACTGACAACGGATATAGTATGGCCCCGCAGACTTCTCACAGAATTCGGGATCTAACAAAACTATCCAACCGATCTCTATTGTGACAATATGTCGGCAATAGCTCTTGCTAACAATCCAATGTTTCACTCCCGTACAAAACACATTGAAATCGATCAAAAATTTCTGAGGGATCACATTCAACTAAACAATATACGATTGCATCCCATTAGTACGATCGATCAAGTTGCCGATATTTTTACCAAGTCTCTTTCTACTCCTAGATTCACTACGCTAAGAAGCAAATTGACGGTCATGATGGACCCATCAATTTGAAGGGGCGTATTAGAATAAATGTAAAATACATTAAATAGTTAATTATTCAAGAATGTTCTGTAGCTGTTGTATCTTTTCATTAGGCTCTTGTATAATCTATAAATACTCATTGTCTGTATCCGGTGAAGAAATAATAAAGATATACTTTTCTCTTCTCATTGTTTCCTCTGAACTTCTCTGTTCTTCAAGATGTATTAGTTTCTACAGTTGCCATTGTCGGCAAGAGGAGATGAGGCGAAGCAACCGAGCACCACAGGAGAGAACTCGTGCGATTGTAAATCCGTTAAATCCACCGAAGAATGGCATAAATCTGTAAATCCGGGATTTACGTAGTCTTATGATATATATGCGCAAAGAAAATCGATTGACTATATTTAGATTAAATCCTGCTTAAATCTAATGCTAAATCCGATACCAAATAGCTCCTAAGGGGGTGTTTGGTATCGGATTTACTCACCGTTTTAAGTAAGATTTATGATAAATCCAGCCAGACGCAAATCAGCGTGTTGTAAATCCGGCAAATTCGTAAATCCAGGATTTGCGGATTTACGCCGTAAATCCGGTAAATCCTTGTAAATCCAAATCCCATTTCTACTTGGATTTAACACAATTTACACTTGTTGAGAAAGAGCATATTTTTAAGAAATTTGGCCGAAGAAGTGGGCAAAAGGTAGAAAGTTACCTTCACAGCGAGCGAGCGAGCTCCCATGGTTGCTTCAGATCAAAATGTTGTAACGTCCGATCCGACGGGGAGGGAATGCCGTCGAAGGAGCGAAGTCGAACAACAACGAAGGAGCCGAAGAAGCGACTCGTGCAATCTCTACACCTCCTGCAAAGCAACGAAGCCAAACAACAATGACGAACAAGAGAAGATTAAAAGCAAACCCTAGACGCCTCAGCCATTACCGGTTAACTTAATTAATATAATTTAAAATATTAATAACTAAGTAAATTAATTAAATAATTAATAGGATAATTAGTGTAGAAATTAATTATTTAATTTAACTTAATTAAATACTTAGTAATATAAAAAATTAGTATTATTATCTTAATTAATATAATTTAAAATATTAATAACTAAGTAAACTAATTAAATAATTAATAGTATACTTAGTGTATAAATTAATTATCTAACTTAACTTAATTAAATAGTTAGTCATATAATTAGTAATTAAAAATTAGTATAATTATCTTAATTAATATAATTTAGAATATTAATAACTAAGTAAATTAATTAAATAATTAATAGTATAATTAGTGTATAAATTAATTATCTAATTTAACTTAATTAAATAGTTAGTAATATAATTAGTAATTAAAAATTAGTATAATTTGCTTAATTAATATAATTTAAAATATACATTATTAAACTATTTTAAATCTCTAACTATTTTAAATCATGTAATACGCTGCCAAACAACTTATCTGGATTTAACAGGATTTAAAAGTTGTCATATCAAACACAATTCAGAATTATTGAGCCTAGGATTTACTAAATCCGGATTTACAAAATTTAATAAATCCTATTAAAATTGAATCCAATTTGATACCAAACACCCCTAAGAAAAATTTTTATTTTTATTATTATTTTTTTTTTTGTGGCGGAGGCAAATGAGGGCACCACGTCATTTTTTTTTTGTGCGTGGGTGCTGTGTACTGGTGAGTGGCGGCTCTGTTTTACCTCCGGTCCGATGACCGCACAGCCGAAGCCCAGTCTTCCTCCCTTGCTCTCACGTGTGCTAGCCGACTGTCCTTTTTCCGAATTTTTATTGGGTCAGGTAACTTGATGTACAGATATATCAGGTACCCAATAAAAAAATGTCACTTGTGACATTTTTTTATTAAATACTTGATGTATCTCTACATCAAGTTACCTGACCCAATAAAAATTCACTTTTTCCTGTGTACCTCCGTTTCAGGCCGAAGCCTCTATTGCTTGACCTTTCCTGTTCGAGCCCCAGAACGACGAACCGCCTGATCGACCTGCTTCGAACCTTGGCCCCGACTCATTCAGCCTCCCTCCGCGAGCTTCCCATTCGCCGACCTCATTCAGCCTCCCTCCTATCCCATCTCTGACTTATGTGAGTCCGAGCCCGAGGAGAACGAACAAGACATTTCGCCTTCGCTTTGGGTGTGCGATCCGAGCTAGCAGCGACGAGCAGAGCCGGTAATCTCGTCTTTCCCTCTCCTTCTTCCTCCCATCTCTGATTTTGCCTTGCTTGTTTTATCTGTAATCATCACCATGCTAAAATATATTCACAGATGTCGGTTTATTCATGTGAATCTCTCATTGCATGAGATATGTTTGAAAATGGTAGGCATACATTGTAATCTTTCTGTTCGGATGTCCTCTTTCAAAGCTCAAGATAATAAGGAGAAATTCTTCCCGTCCGGACTACAAACAGTGTGTAAAAAATTCGATACATTTTATGTACAAACAGTGTGTACACTCATTGAGATTGTCAAGTTGAAGTCTTTGTTGGCCTTTATATGAGACTACATCCGGATTTACAGCTTAAATCCGGGATTTAGTAAATCCTGTAAATCCGGATTTAGTAAATCTGAAATGTGTTAAATCCTGAAAACTGTTTGGTATGCCAAATATTAAATCCTGTAAAATCCGGAGAAACTGTTTGGTAACATATTTCAGGATTTATAGCAGTTAGCCATTTAAATGTGAAGAAGATAATTATAACTTAAAAATAAATTTATAATTAAAAATAAAAAATATAATGTATTATAAATTTAATAATATGTTAAGTACAAATTACTCATTAATTATTATTTATACCATTAATTATATATTTAATGATAGATATATTAAGTTATATTAATTAATCTAATTATATTAATATTTAATTACTAATTATATAATTAAGTTAAATTAGATAATTAATTTATGCACTAATTATACAATTAACTATTTAATTAATTTACTTAAGTATTAGTAATTTAAATTATGTTAATTAAGTTAATCAATAATAACTTAGAGGCGTCTAGGGTTTGCCTTTCATCTTCTATTTTCGTCGTTGCTGTTCGGCACCGTTGCTTTCGCAGGAGGTGTAGAGATTGCAGGCGTCGCTTCTTCGGCTCCTTCGTGGCTGTTCGACTTCGCTCCTGCGACGACTTCAACCCGGATCGGAAGTTACGGCATTTTGATCGGAAGCAAGAACGGGAGCTCGCTGGCTGTGAAGGTAACTTTCTCCCTTTCGCGCGCTTCTTCGGATAAATCCCGCTCGGATTTACTAAATCCGGCTACCCGTCGGATTTACTAAATCCCGGATTTAAGCTGTAAATCCGTAAATCCGGGATTTACTGAATCCCGGGATTTAACGCGCGCACAAAAACTGTTTGGCTGGATTTAGCGTAAATCCGACTTAAATCCCGCTGTAAATCCGATTCCAAACAGCCCCTAAGTCTTGAAAATGAAATTAATGGCCACTTACAAGTTTATGGAGTCTTTCAGAATGATTCAATTTGTGTGTTCTTCCAACGATAGTTTATAAGGAGTGAGACCGTTTCTACTGTTGTATTACTGCACCTAGTTTTAAATTTAATGATGAGTAGGGGAATGCAAAGAGATTTTTTATTATAAGCTTTTCTGCTTTTATCCCATGTACTCACCACTTAATATAAAAATTTAGTGTTTCAAGTGTTTGATGTATCAAGTTCACATAGTCTATATGTTCATGTGTGCAAAGTTTTTATTTTGGTTACACACATACTATTTTTGGATGCAATGAGTTTTTTTATTATAAGGATAAAGAAGGATTTGATTCAACATTTGATCATTTATAACAATTGTGATATTTGCCTAAAAAATCCCACTCTCCATTTATAAATATCTCTTTGGAATTTTTTGAGGCATTCACGCTCTTTATTTAGGTTTCGCCCCTCTCTCTCCTAACTCAATTTCTTCTTACTTTTTCCATTTCTCCTTACACTTTTTCACTCATCATGGTTGCTTCTTTGATGAAGTCTTTGAAGGCCTTCGTGGAGGCTAAGTATACCAAGGTATCTTATGCTTCTCCTATGCTTTCTAGTATGATCGACATGGGGTATTGTTTCAATGATATGAATTTCACTATCGAGTTTCAAAGTGTGGCGAGTTTCCCCAAGCCTTTTCATGATGAAGAGTTGTGCTTCTTTTTTGACCAATTTAGTCTGGATCCTCGACTTCTTATATGCAGGGAGATTATTGATATTTAAAATTTTTACATATTCATCCCTACACCTATCTTGCCAAACTTCTTTGCTAGCATTATTACGGTGCTCTCGTATATGAGGGCATAGAAGATACTGTAGAGCATAACATTCTTTCACCATATTTTCTCTATGAAGGCTTTTAAGGTGGTGCCTTTAGTTTTCTTCCGCCTATGTGTGAATAATCTGACTAGAGAACAAGGTGAGAGAGCAGAAGTCAAAGTATGTCTTTGTGAATTCAATGATAGATTGGTTAGTTAAAGAACATGGCTTCCCCCTTACTCATAGAGAATGTGAACTTTCCTATCCTGAACATGGAATATGCCATCTGCATCCAACTCAAGGGACTTGTCTTGAGTGTCACATCATATATCAGGATGAATGATGTGAAAAAGAATCTATATGGCCAATTAATCCATCCCTCTTCCTTTTTCTTGACACCACTAGCCTTTCATCTTGTGAATTTCTTAAAGCTTATACATAGGCAAGTCCAACCTTAATCTTGACTCGAATAATTTTGAACTGATACAATTCTTGGGGATAAAATTCTTCAAAGCCGGGAAAAAAAAGTCTAAAGAGTCATATTGATCCAAAAACTAAATTTGAGTCAAATACATTTAGTCGAATTTAGATTAAATATACTTTAGATCAATTTCAATCAGGCCATAACTCCACCCATCAACCCCTAAAGTATTGTTAAGTAATTTAAAATAAAAATATATTGGTATTTATGTAAATCCCGAAGCCCTCGCATTCGATCCCTTCTTTTGTGGTGACGACGCGCGCGATCTCGCCACTGACGCACTTATAGTGGGAGGCTATTTCCTGTTCTCGTTCTTGTCTCTCGCTACAGACGATTCTTCCCTTATGCGTCTTCTGTTCCAACTTGGCGGACACATCCCTCGCGTCTCTCAGCAAGTTTTAGCCCACAGACACCTCTTTGCTTTTGGCGTCTACCTCAATGCTGGCAGCCATCAAAACCCTTGCAAGCCGGTAGCCCCTTCCCGACGTCTCCTACATTCCTATTTGCAGTTGCATTCTGGCAAGATATCATTCTTTATTCTCTTGTATTCTTCCAGGCATAATATCCGCTTCTTCACATATCTTTATATTGTCAAATGTCAATGTGTGAATATGGCTGAACATTTGAAATTTCTGTGTGTATTTTTGCTTAGGTTTTGTATGCTATTTGAATTTTTTTAAAATAATTGTTGTCTTAGTTTTTCCTTCACAGTTATATGAACGAGATTATATTTAATTATTGTTTGTTAAGTAGTATGTCATTTAAATAGTTATTAATTAAAGAAAATTTAAAAACTTTCTTCTTCCGATTCAATGTTAGATTCGGATTTTAAAATCTCTGTGCATTCATAATATTCCTTCTTCACGTATCTTTCTTGGTTCTGCCCAAATAATGCACAATATTAGTGTACTACTGTACTCTATTCTACACTCTCATAATACATGTGCACTATATGCAAGAAAATAATCACTTGTAATAATTATAAAAAAAATGATAATTATAAAGATTAATTTTTATGTAATAATTAGAAAAAATATTAGTAGCTTTAATAATTATAAAGATTGGGTGTTATAATACATGGGGTTAAATTTAAAAGAAAATTTTGGTTATCCTTTATCTTCCTAATGAAAGAATAAAAGAATTTGCATATATAATAAAATAATTTTTTATTTGTTGAAATAATATACTACAAATATGGTACATATAATTTTTTTTCACCATTATTTAAGATTTACAATAAATTTGAATTTTTTTTGGTAATTAGGAAAGCTCAATGTTTTTTCTAATTACAGTCCTTTAATTGATGATAGAATGTAATAATTAGAAAAGCATGATATATGATGTAGATTATATTAGATATGTAAATAGATTTGGTAACGCAACTTACCATTTTCAAATTAAAAATAAATTTTTTTCCATCACTCAAAATGTAAAATTTTGAGAGAAACCTATTTCAAATTGTGCTCTCTTATTACTTTGAAAATTTGGGGGAACCTTCTCCCTCATTACAACTTAATAATATGTATGTAGATATGCAACCAAACAACCCCTAATTAAGAAAGATCAATAGTTTGCATGAAGTTGAACCAGAGTTAAAACTTGGCATAATCCATGTATGATACATTGCATAACTTTGAAATTGAATTCAAACACATTTAAAAACTATGAAATCAGGTCATCAGTCATCACCTTGAAATATGGATATGATACATGGTATAATTTGGATACTATCTTATCATCCATGTTTTTATTTAATTTTAAATTCACTTCTTGCCATTACCTTTAAATTTGAGCAAAGACATGATGTATTTTGAATATAAATACTTTAATTGCTACTTTATAATTACATCATATATATTATTATTTTAAAATTAAACTCAATTTTAATATTTTTACTGTATTTTTAATTAATATTTAACTACCACATTTCAGCTATTTTATTTAATGGCTAATATATATTTACATATAAACTTTGATTTTAAGCAAAACTTATTCTTGCTTTATTTTGAATTTATTTGTTCAATCTTTAATCAATTTAACTCAACACTTGACTTAAATAGCATATTTAATAATTGATTTATTAATTTTAATCATCCCTTTCTAGTTGTAATGTAGTAATTATAATAATTTTGTTGTATGATTTTAGTTCTAGGAAATATACTTATTGTTTTGTATGAATGAAGTTTATATTTCTTTCCTGATTTTCATAGCTTTAAATTTTTTTTCAATTTACAGAAAGTGTTTGTTATTTTTAGTCAGCTTTGTGTTGATTATTTCAGCGGCTATGGGATTTGTCATATTTCATGACCTTATTACTTAAATGGATTCACTTTTGGGCTGAATATGCTTCGCTCTTCGTCAACATGAGAACTCAAAGGAGTTGGTTGTCAAATCCAATTAAAGAGAAGCTAATGTGGTTATACCCAAAAGAGGACCCTAAGCAAAATGAGGTTTTTGTAACCAAACCACCATTTTTTCTGCCCTGTCCTTGCATGCAGACTTGTTTTTCTCTAATATATGGTCCTCTATAATCTTCACCTAACATTTCTTTTTTCTCTTAATATGAAATTGCTTTCTAAATTGTATTTATAATTTCCTAATTATATTTTCTATTATCTCTTAATTACCAATGAAATATTTAAATCTTTTTAAGACAAGAAAACATCAATTTTCAAGTTTTTTGCATTGTTGTTGTCTCTATATTTGGGTGTGTGGGGGGGGGGGGGGGGGGGGGGGGGGGGGGAGGGATTGCTACTTAATTTGGTTTCAAAATGCTTGCTCTTGTATGGATTATGCGATTGTGAATTTCGTTGTATGTCCTCAGAACTTGCCTTTGGATTTGAAAATGGTTGAATAACGCTGTATACTTGTTTATTTTGTTATTACCTTTGAAATGTCAAATTTTTATATAGATTTTAGCAAATCAACTTAAAAGTATCACGTTTTAAGTGTTTTTTTTAATGGAATGCTTAATGGGAATACGTTTTCCAAATCAGCTAGGCTTTGCATAGCATCAATATAGTTCCTTCTCATAGTTTTAGATGAAAACGTTGTTTTTTCTAGTGGGTTTTTATACATTTAATCTTCGTCATTCTTGCTACCAACCAAGAAATCTATAATCAAAGCAATTGCTATGGATGGTGATGAGGATATTGAAACTCCTAAGAAAAATAACGAATTCTTGATACATTCCTATCTTTTTTTTTTTAAAGGACTACTTGAACAATGTCAAGTGAGGATGACTTGAAGAAAACACAGATTGTGGAAGCTCGTGCTAGAAATATTAGCCATAATGTACGTTGCACTGAGTGTGGAAGCCAGTCCATTGAAGAGTCCCAAGCAGACGTTGCCATTCTATTGCGGAAGGTATTATTTTTCTTTATGTCTATTCATTATTTCCCATTTGTCTGGATTGTTTTGTTGACTTATATTTGATGCAGATTTATTTAGGGTCCAAGGTTTCTAAATTCAACTAGAATGATGCAATGAATACATTTGTAGATTAAAGACTACTAAATCCACAAAAACTTATTTTGCTTAGGTGTGAAGGGAAAATAAGAGAAGTAGAATTCAAAGGACACTGCAATGATTGTTTCTTATGTCTCTTCATTATTTCCCATTCGTCTGGATTGTTTATTTTACTTATATTTGATGCAGATTTTTTAGGGTCCAAGGTTTCTAGATGCAACTAGAACGATGCAATGAATACATTTGTAGATTAAAGACTACAAAATCCACGGAAAACTCATTTTGCTTATGTGTGAAGGGGAAAATAAGAGAAGTAGAATCCAAAGGATACTGCAACGATCTAGTCAATCTAAAGGAATCAATGAGAAAATTTCAAACCACACAAAACCAGTGACCAACTCATTGTCGAAAGCTCAATTAAATTCAGGAACTATAGCAAGTCCAACAACATTATATATGGGAGAAAATTTTGAATGCGATAATTCACCAAATTGAAGAAAATTTAGACTCCATTGATAGAATTAAATAGCCACACTTATTTTGCATTTGAAGGAATTATGCATCTAGCATGCATGTCAAATTGAAACTGAAATGAAAAAATCATTAAATGTTTTTTTTGTTATATCTTAAATTGTCTATGCATAGAATTTTCATATGGCTTGTATGGTTGCTCGGGGCACTGGGGAAGAGCAAAAATTTATTCAAATGATTGTACATAGAATGGTGAAAAGTTGGTAGAATTGCAAATTCCATATTTAAGCCAACAAACATGGCTACCATACTGAGCAAAATAAGTTACAATACTAGAGTTGTCCACCAATACTGCAACTCCACACAGTTCACCAAATAACCAGTGACAAGAGTAAGATGCCAATGAACCCTCAAGGTATTAGATCAGAATCGTATGCAAATCTGCTCAGCTTGAAACTTTTAAATTTGATGAATTGATCTAATGATACTCATTAAACAATCCAGGCATAATGTTTTGATTTTTATAAAGTAATTCATAAGTTTTTACCAATAGTTGACATATAATCTCATGATAAAAATAATCTAAAGAATAATATATGGAATTATATGATAGAGGGTTGGATTTGGATTTATGAGATGGAAAAAGAAAAGAATCCAAGGAATTATAGGAGGTTAATGAAAAAAAGTCAGATCAGAAAAAATGAAAATTGGATTAATGCTGTAAAGCCCCAAACTTTAATTTATAGGTATTAATTCAATATGCTGCAATATTTTAAATAACCTGCTTTTTTTTAAAATATCTTGAAGGTTTTTGAAAAGAACCTTTTTGAATTTAAATGCACAATTACTTTATATTATTAGGTTTAAACTTTGTTTATCTCCTATTCTCATTGACAAAAAACTTATAATAGTTAGCTTTTTGTGAATATTCTCATGTATTTCATGCAAGTAGATATAAGGTAAGTAATAAAAATGATATGAAACTTATGTATGACCTGCGGAATACGAACAATGACTTGTAACTGATACTTAGAAAATGAGATGATAATGAAATTGAATGACAAATTACATAAATATGATGTGTCTATCCGGGCAAACAACCTTAAAAAATACGGTTTAAATATAAATTGTGATAAATTATATATCTTTAGAATTAGTCAGATAAAAAGAGCATTATATTTTAGGTTTGCTTTTAGGCATTTATAATTATTGAATTCCTTAAAATATTAATGTAAACTAATTCTTTTTAGAAGTTTTTTTTTTTTTTTTTTTTTATGAATCTATATGTCACTAAATCAAGAACCAAAGATGTTTATTATTAATTTGGTCATTCATCACATCAATAATATCAACAGATAATTCATCCAAAATTAAATATTTAGATTGCTTAATCAATTCATATAAGCAATTCATATACTATAGAATATATGATTGATTCAGTTTTTCATTTAAGGATGGACTAGATTTCTATTGTAAATTTTTATACTATTCATTATTTTAATATTTCATCATTATTGAGAATATTATGCTTTAATGCATTTTCATTAATTATTATATCCTTACTTATATAGAGTCACATACATGTTTGTAATAATATGAAAATTCAGTAAAGATGTACTCCTTACTAATATCCTCGTTCTAACACTATCTTACAAATTATGTTTTAAGTCTTTTACGTGATTATCTCGTCCAAAATATTTTATTCATCTGCTACTATCTTTCATATCTTCGCTTGTTATCTAGACATTTATATCATGCTTGTATGGGAGTAACATTGCACATGCTTATGTTCCTTTTATGCATGGCTTAGTGCACAACCTTATGTTTAGGGGTGTCAAAATAGGTTTTTGGGTCTCCGCACATAATAATTTATCCTATACTGTTAGTTACATTTTGTAGAAAACTGCACTTAGATTTCGAAGTTTACGAAATTTGTTACATTGATAAGCTTTGATGTGAGATTTTTACTGATACTGCTTTGATGGGAGTCTTAAGAAACCTCAAACACGTTGCACTTCATGAATTGTTTCCATGTATGGCAAATAGTTAAAGCCATGCCATGTTTTAATGAAACTTATTCATAATTTTTTTCCCATATTTATATATCATATGGATTTTATTATTGTGAATCTCGTGTTATTTAATTTTAACGAGGTAACTCCATAGTGATACTTAACATGTTTAGTGTTTGGGGGCTTGTCATTTTCTTACTTTTCTCTTTCATGTATTTACGTGATGACTTTATTAGGTAATTAATTTGGTCCCATATTAATGTTTTGGCAGCTAATACGGGACGAGATTAGGGCTGGTAAAACGGACAAGGAAATATACGAAAACCTGCAGGATAAATTTGGGGAGACGGTACTCTATGCGCCTAAATTTGACGTACAGACTGCAGCTTTATGGTTATCTCCGGTCAGTTTATCCTGGCAAGTTTTGATCTTTAACTATATCTCCACTTTATTTTCTTTTGCATCATTGGCATATTTCTCCTTGTCTACTCGCTTACTTAAAGATACTCAAATTATGAGCCACTTTATGGAGTTGGAGCTTTGTCAAGTTTCGTTTTAGTTTAGTGGTTTCTTCTTATTTTCCATGAACTCACTTCCTGCAAACTCAGTTCATGATTTATTTTTTGTTATTGCAATTTTTGAGTGTGAAGGTGAGATCCAAAAAAGAGAAGAAAAAACTCACTTACCATTTTCCACTCAGTTCCAAAACTGAATTCCAATCAGAGGTGGATCTCATTGGGGGTGTAAATGAGCATAGTTTGAGTGAGTTCATGTATTGTTCGACTCTGCTCGTTAAGCAAATGAACAAAAATATTTTATTTGTGCTCATATTATAGACCTATTGAGCTAATCACGAAGTATTCATGAACATAAAATCTAATTGAAAATCATATATAGGTCGAGATCGGCTCAATAAGATGAGCACAAACAAAACATATTTGCTCATTTGCTTAACGAGCAGAGTCGAACAATACATGAACTCGCTCAAACTATACTCATTTACACCCCCTAATGAGATCCACCTCTGGTTGGAATTCAGTTTTGGAACTGAGTGGAAAATGTGAAGGTGAGATCAAAAAAAGAAGAAAAAAGCTCGCTCACATATAAGTATATACATACACACATGCATATAAACATAATTAAGCTACTGGCAACTTGCATAATCTGTAACTCAAGCTTCATGGCTTTATGAATAAAATTGATTGCTGACATTCATGCGCACTGGTACATGGAAAGTTCCTCGTCGCTGGAGCTGCTGCAGGTGTTTGGGCTTATCAGAGGCACAAGAGAAGGACTAATGTGCATATCATGGCTTTGGACCTTGTCAGAGGAGTGCCGTTAACAAAACTGGAGAAAAAAACAATGCTGGATACCCTCACGCCTCCGCCTCCACAAAGGAAGCTATGGTGGTGGAGCTGATGGGGATTTATTCTATTTTAAACATTTTTTTTTCATCTCTGTAGCTATATTGTTAATATCTGGACAGTGATTTGTCTCTATTTTTATGCTGTTTTTTAATTCAGTTGTTTAATTTATACGGTCTGATGAATCTTTTCTATTATCCGAGTAAGATTTAGGTCTTTTTGCGATGACTTTTTTTACTGTTTTTTAAACTAATTTTTTAGTATAAAATTTTTTATACTAATTGCTTTAATCATCCCATACGAAGACTAAAAGTCTTGCAAATTAAAGCTGAGTATTCAAAGCTTCATTTGGGATCTTTTTTTTATTTTTTAAATAATTTTTTAGTATAAAAATTTAATTTTAATATTAAAAAATTACTTTAAAAAGCAGAAAAAGTTGTATTGCGTTTGAGTAATTATCCTAAGTATATATAAAATTCTTAGCTTATGCGTTTTCAAAGCAGCAAAAATAATTATTTTGGTGTTTATTGAAATTAACTTTGCTATTTTGTAGAAAAGATTTGCTGCGAATAAGCTTTAAAATCAGGATTAGGAAAAAAAAAATGAAATTATGTAGATTTCTAAAAATATAAATTTGTTCATAGGATTGGTTATTTTTAATGATAAAAGCATGCCTAATTTAGTTTGATATTATCTTAATTATGATTATTATTATTTTTTATTATTATGTTAATTGCATTTAGGCTTTGTTTAAGATGGTTAATATGTTTTTATTCTTGGTCTTAATATTTTTTTTTCAACTGTAGTTTCTATAAAGCTTTATAAAATTTTGAAAAGAAATGAAAAAATTATCTTTCAAATTATATCTTTTTTTTTTTGTTATTTTTGGGAAATTTGAGTTTACATGTGGCATGTATGGCATTATATATATATATTAATGATTGATCTCTTTTTTTTTGTGTGATTCTCATTTACAAGTGATTGTTTTGAGACAGTTTCAATGCAAGGTTTTCATCTTCATTTTCTTTTCTAATTGATGTATAATTGTCATTAAAAAGTAGTGATATTATATATTTGATAAAATATTTCACCAATGATGTTCTATATTTATACTTCAAACTCTAAATCTAAAAGGATATTAGATAGTAGAATACTAGTTTCAAACTTTACTAAAAATTTGTTATAATCTTGATAGAAATATGTTCGGTGCATGATCGAATATTTTTCAAAGCTTATTTGTATTTTAAAATTAAGATTGAAGGATAGTTGAAGAAGCTTTGATGATGTGTGGTTCGATCAACATATGAAAATTTTCAATCAATGTTTGAAGAAACTTTTGAGTAATTTTCAACTTTATTGCTTTTATCATGTTTCTTTTATTTGATTAACTCATTTGAGTATGCATTTAATACATGGTTGGATAACATATAAATCTTAAGGTGTGATCGAGGAATTTGCTATACAATTTAAGGCTAATGACATTATTGTGTTAAATATGAGATGCAAACATACAATATAATGCTTGAAAAACATCATCGCACAACTTTTTATGACATCTTGTTGCTTAATTTTAATAGATGTGATGCTAAAAATCAATGTCAAGCATGATGGTTTGAACTTGTAATTACAAATCCAAAATACACTTGTTATTATTTGGCAAAAATAGATTTAATCTTAATGATCTTCAATGCCATATTTTAAGGTGTGTATACAGTCAAATTTCAGTTTTTTTTTTTTTTAGTGAGATAGATAAGATCAGATATGTTCACTTCATAGTGATATGACTGTGTTGTAAATATTATTATATTCATTTATTTTAAATTTTTGATAAGCTTTATTAGAGCTATTGTGATTATACTCAATATGTTACTACAAAAATATATATTATTAAACACAATGAATTTGCATATATATCTATAGGGAATATATCCTTTTCAAGCATTTAGTCTCCATTTTCGTGAAAAGAGAAGCATAATACTAAGTTAAGTGTGGCACAGATGAGAATGCTCAGGTGGATGAGTGGCTTTACCCTTAGAGATAGGATTCGAAATGAGCATATACGTGAAAATGTTGGAGTTGCTCCAATAGAAGATAAGATTAGAGAGAGTCGCCTTAGATGGTTTGGTCACATAAAACGGCGGCCTTCCGATGATCCGGTTAGGAGAGTAGAGGTATTAAATTTTATTTATGTTAAGAAAGGTAGGGGTAGACCTAAAAAGACTTGGTTAGAAAATATTAGGAATGACCTTTCTTTATTAGATTTAAATAAGAATTTGACTTTTAATAGGACACAATGGAGGAAAAGGATTCATATAGCCGACCCCACGTAGTGGGATAAAGGCTTCTTGTTGTTGTTGTTGTTGTCGCTGACTCCATTTTCAAGTCATGAATGTTGATTATTAATTTGTTATAATCATACATACAATCTATCATTTTTCAAGAAAACATATCCTTCATAAATAATTTCAAAAAATCCATTAATTTATTACATCCTCCTAATTTATGGCAGTAGCAGCAGCTACCTTCTTGCATTGAAGCAGCAGTAGATTTCTCCACTCATTTAAGGAAATTTTTTCTTGTAGGAAACGTTCTATTTTGCTTCATAACATCAAATATATTCTTCTTCGTAGGGGTAATTCTTCATCTCATGTTTTATCAAATTATTTTCTTCTATCACATTTGGTAATTCTCTTTGCTTCATAACATAAAATATATTGGATAATAAGTAGATTATGATTCTCTCATACACATAAAAAAAAGTACTCTAAATAAGGAGTTCGGACTCATGCTACGTGATGGTTTCATAAAATCAAAATCATTACAAAACCCACCGTTGCTTGTAGCTTGGTTGATGGGCGAGTTCGGTTGGGAATCCTCCAACCCATGCTAGATTCCCCTCGAGCGACAGCGTCTCTTAAGTGGGGCTCAATTGAGGTGGGCGCCTCTTCTAGGTTAGACGATGATTAGTCACGCTGTCAAACGCCCTTTCGAAGGTGACAGCGGATGAATACTCCGTTCCAAAAAAAAACATCACAAGAAGTCCACGCAAAAATCAAGTCAAAATATTATAATATAAGCATTTTAAGGGCCTATATGTTATTTTGACCAAATCTCAAGAAATTTTGAACAATTATTTCATTTTGATAATCATTAAAAAGAGCCAACTCTAACACAAACAATACCTTACTTGTTTGATTTTCAAACCAAAAGTTTCAGATCCAACTCTTGAAGCAAGCAACGTTACTTATAATGCCAAGCTACCTCTCATTCCCTCTAAACATGCTGGATGAAGTCCCTCCCACGCAAGCATCAGAATCAAACCAAAACTCTCTTACTCTATATTCTTGCCAGTTTCCCCCTTCTTCAACTTCAAGATTACTACACATATAAATACCAATACTTATAACGTTCCAAAACATCAAAAACTAATTACCTACCAAACTTGCCCTGGTTCCCATGTCTTCTCCGGCAGCCAAAGAACAAAGCTACCAGCGGCTCAACCATGAACTCCGGGAAGTGATCTCCATCCTCACCGGACTTGGACAACCCGACAATGTCGGCGCTGATGATGCCATGGGGATCATCACACTTGCTGGGTCGAACAAAGGAGCAATGATGAAGATGGAAGGTCCTGGAGCTTCCATCGATCACACCACTGCTGCCGTGAACCCCAATGGCGGCGAGGGAACCGAGGCATTTGCCAATAGTAATTATCAAAGCATTAACAACTCCATTGTGATTGGCGGTAGCTGCGGCGCTGAAGACCCCGGCGTTCATCTCCTCATCCAGGATTATGTGGAAGGAGATGATGAAGGAGTTGAAGAATATCATGAAACAAAGAGCAAGGAAAAGAAGAAAGATAAGGAGAAGAAGGAGAAGAAGAAGAAAGAGAAACCAGAAGATGAGAAGCAGAGTGCTGAGGGTGAAGATGTGAAGAGGAATGATGATGAATGAGGATGCAGAAGTGAAGTGTTATGTACGGTTTGTTTGGTCTGTTGTGGTGATCTTAACATGCTATGTTATTTTTATCAATGAAAGAGGAATAAGAGTGAATGTTTAAAGGTGTTGGAAATCTGAATGTCTCGTAGGATACATATTTTGTTTAGCATGACGACATAATTGTCACATTCCTTCGGATTTCTAGGTCATGGCGATTAGAGTTATATGGAAGCTATATTTACAGTACTAAAATTCTCAACAGAAATTGCTACATTTCTCTAAGTTTTAATTAGAAAAAATATTGATGTACAGTTTTCATCTGAGAAGTTCATTAACATAATTTTGATGACTATTATATTAATAATTTTTTATTAATATACTAATAATTTTTATTAATGTTGTATTTTGGAATATTCATGGCATAGAGATATAAAGAATTTAATGTCTTAGATTTGAATGAGGATCAGACACATAAACATATAAGAGAGAGAAGAGTGCGAAAGTAATAAGAGATACCGATATTTTTACGTGGAAAACTCTGAAAAGGGAAAAAACTACTGGGTCTAGCTCAGTTAAAAATGATTTCACTAGTGTTTGTAGTCGAATAAAAATGATGTCCTTGCTTAGGGGGAGGGCCTTGGCGACAGAGATCGTAGAGACCGTAATCGGTGGACGATTGTGATAGGAGGGATCGAAGTCAGTGAGTGACAATGGTCCGAGGGATTGTAGTTAGCAGGCGACATCAGTTGGAGTTGACCTTAGTCGGGCGGTGGTGGTCGGAAGGACCATAGTTAGCGGGCAACAGAGCTCGAAATGATCGTAGACAGACAATGGTTGAAGGGACCATAATTGTTAGGTGACGAAGTTCAAAAGGATAGTAATCCAATGACATCAACTTATCCCTTAACTCAAGGTTAGGAGGAAGACAATATGTTGAAGAGATTTCCAAACTTAAAAAAATTGATCTCCTTGATGTAAACTGAATGACATAGAATGTCCTTTCAATGTCTAATGATTGCTGGAGATTCAGTTTTAATTAGCTGTTGGGAAAGTGAAAATGTTTAGTTGTTGGGAAAAGATCCAATAACAACCAATGAATAGCCGAAAGTTTAGCGGCGGTAGATGATCAGGAAGAAATCTGGCTGGTAGTGCAAGCTTGATAAAGAAATAGAGATTTTATTTTTCTTCTCTTCCTCTTCCCTTTTATAAAGAATGAGAGATTATTAATAAATTTTTATTAGTGACATCACTAATAAATAGAGAGAAGATCAAGGACACGTAGAGAACGTTGAGTGTTTTAAAAAACGGCTAATATCAACTCTCACGATCATGATCATTTATCAAACATTTGAGGGTCTTAATGATGTCGAAATTTAACGATATTGGGCTCGTTGGATTCGTCTCATCGAGCCGCTTGATTCAACTATAAGCATGCCATATTTCAATATCATTTGATCATTCAATTAATATTTTGAAGCTTCAAAATAGGCTTCGGGCCCTGAATAATGGGTTCAGAATGAAATGATTTTGGTGTCGTTGGGTTTATCTCTTCAAAACATTTAATTTGTCCATAAGTTGCTGAATTGAAGTTCAAATGGTCCTGAATTTAATTTGAAAGTTTCTAATTCATATTTGCATTAAAATTTGTGCCCGATCAAACTAATTTTTTGATGACATATCAATTAACATATTAAAAGGTTTTATTATCAAATAACATGACTGATAATGATATCTCTTATCATATTGACAATAAAAATAAAACTTCACTACTTACCACAAGTTAGTAAATTGCCAATAGCTCTCTCACCATTTCCTTTAATGATGGATGAATTTGAAGGCTAACGCCAAAAAGACATGCCTCGTACAAATTAATATGGAGAGAAAGAATCTAAACCTCATCCCTGCTTGCTGTAGGAAGATATAGGGAATATAACTTTAGTTTTGGGAGTTTCAAAATGAAAGAGCCAAAAGGTTTTAAGACCTATGGCTGCAGGTTCAAACACAAGAAACAAATTGCCAAAATTTTATTATGTTTCCATTATTTAACTTCAATGCAAAGGTAGGCTACTCATCTTTATGGGGCTTTGCAAGAGAGAATCCCTTACTGCTGGTATCTGTAGTGGGACTTGAAGCTTTGGAAATGGATGATGTCCACGAATGAGTTGTGTCAGTGGCCTCTGTACCAGTAAGATCTTCGGCCTTGTTTTCCCCCACGCCAGGAATCCGACCGTTTGAGCTCCCAAACTGAAGTGTTTTGTATATGGAGAGAGCCTGAGCTATCATAGAAGATGGATTACCAGCGGCAGTCGGTAGCAACATAGTTGTTCCCTGACAAAAAATAGTACAAAGAATGCTCAACATATATCAAAATTGGGAGAGATTATTCTGTGCGGACACCGGACGGTACCGCATTCGGTACCGAGCGTGGTACACTTTTAGGATGACGTGACGTAAGTTTATTGACCTCTGGAAGACGTCCGGACTCCACACCTAATAATTTGTCCAGAAGTGGATAGTAATCTTTGAAAAAAGTGAGTGGCATGTTTTGCGTATTACTTTACCTCCTTTGCTATTGAGGAGAATGCAGTGATGTATTGTTCAGCGACTCTTAGGCCTGCTGCCTGCAGAAGGAGAATCAGGCTTTAAAGTTCAAGAAAAAAAAAACAAAACAGACAGCCAAAATGAGGAACAATCGTACCTCAAATCCTCCATCCGCTTTAATTGCCGATGACAATAACTTGAGTCCTTCAGCAGTTGCTCGAGATTTAGCAAGTATAGCTTCAGCTTCACCTGAATGATTGCCCCAATCAGAGTAATGACAATAATAGGTTACAATATATTAGTTTTTTCATTTTATTTCATTCTTAAAAGTAGGGATTTTCCGCTAAGCAAATATTTAATATAACTTAATTCAACGTGTTTTTCCAATCAAGGTTTCGTTTGGGATGGCTTTCTTCCTGCTTCTTAAAGCGGTTTTCTAGTACATAGACTTTAATTTTTGGACTAGAAAGCTGTTTTAAGGAGCAGGAAAAAAGTCGTCCCAAACGAAGCCTAAAAGTGCTTTTTATCAAGTAAAATATGGCATGCCGCTGGAAGACTCTGCCAGTGGACCAAGAAATTCCCAATACATTTCACAAGCAACAACGGACACGACAAAATAAGTTTGAAACATACTTTAGTTTCATTTGGCCAAAGTTATACTGGTATTAGGGTGAACAATTGTTAGTAATAATTGATCCAGCATTACAACCATATCTAAATCTTGTTCCATGATGAGATTAACTGATGGGGACATCAAATCGTGGAATGTCTATCAGAGAAGTGATCGTCGATCTACAACCACGATTGAGTCATTGTATTTCTGATTTGTTTTATGTATTTTCTTATTTATGATGACAAATTGTATTTGCTTTATTAGTTTCCCATTATACCCTTTTTATTAAGGGAGGTCATATGCAAGCCCTAGGGGCATTGTCGTCCTTTTATTTTGTGAGTCTTTGTACGAGGCTATTTATAGCCCCATTATTCTTCTTTTCAAGTTAATGAATGATTGATTGAAAACTTTATTTCTCTTTGTTTGAATTCTCATGAAAGCTTGAGAGATTGGAGTGAGATCCCTAGGAGAGGGAGAATTGTGCAATACCCACCAACCTAGATGAGTCGGGTTCGTGGTTCTACCTTCTATCTTTTTCCTTCCTCCTCCCCCCTACCACCACCGGCCTTACCTCCCCTCCATTACCTTTGTCCAAACTTTCACCACCACCAAACCCCTTCTTCACCCCCCACCGAGCTCTCCAAGCCGCCTCCACCTCGCCGCCGGCTCCCTTACCCGAACCCCAAGCAAGCCGCCGTCCCCTAGCCCCTTGCCATCTCTTGGATTTATTTCCTATTCTAGATTGCCATAATTTGGGCAAAATTTGAATTCAAATTCACCCAATTTGAAATTTAAAATCATTCCTAAATTATAAAATCTATTTTAGGAAAATTTCTAAATCCCTCCATATTGGATTTTTATTTAATTTGGAATGAGTTAGTTCATTCCAAATCTAATTATCTAATTTAAGGAATCATTAAAGCCTCCTTAATTCCCTCCCTAGCTCATTAATGCAGCCGGCCCCCTATCGGATTAAATTAAGAATTGTTTCCTAAATCCTACCTCCCCACCTTGGAAACAATTTAAACTTCCCCCCACCTCCTCTTGGCCGAAATTCACAAGACCCCACACATCTTATATACTTTCCAAAACCTTACTACAAGTTTTGGAAACAAGCCCTCATCCCCTCTCTCCCTCTTGCCACCGCCCCAATCATCTCTCCCTCCTCTTTAATTATTCCCAAGTCAAGGGATTAATTAGAGTAATGTTTGGAGACTCAATCCCTCATCCCAAACCAAAACCAAATTAACCACCATACTTCATCATCTCCACTTCAAGTTTAAGAGAAACTTCTTTCTCTTTAACGGAGTTTCAAGGTTGCTAGTGATCTTTGGAAGCGACGTCATCTAGCCTTCATGAATGGCCGATCCAGATCTTGATTATGGCCTCGCCTATGATGAGCAAGGATTAGTTTGCATCTTGCAATCGACCTTCTTCGACATCAACCCGTGCATTGACCACACCGTAGAAGAATACATAGAGCGCATCCTGGACACCCTGGTCGAGGCTATTGAAGAGCAACTTGGGACCGTACAGTGGAGAATTACATCTGAACCTTGACGAAGGTCTTCCAATCTCCCTCCTCTTGTAATTCCTTAGTCTAACCCTCTTTCTTGTGATTTGATTTAATTCATGAAAATTGGATTCACTTAATTCTGTCGAGTTTAGTAAACGTATGGATTGAGTGCACTTCAGTTGTTTCTAATCTTATTGTTAGATTAAGGATTCTCGTTGAAAGCTAATATTTGCATGTTGTTGATTTCTTATGTTATCTTGATAGTTCAAAGCACTTGTTGTGCAACTTAGCCTAAACGAAAGTGACCGCTCTTACGTTTTATTTTGTCGTTTTAATTGCTAGTAGTCCTAATCTTTATTATTCAAATCAATAAGTCATGCAAGCTCTTACCAAATTACTTTTAGCATTGTAGTCCTACATCATCTGATATCAGAGCATGATTTGCTCTTATTGCATGTATTAGGATCCATCGTAGAGTTCTCTTTTGTTATCATTTTACTTTGTTACTCATTACGCCATTACATTTGTTTCATTTAGTACTTGATAGGTTGTTGTCCTTACTTTTTCTGCACTCATTTTACAAATCATAAGTGTGTTTTATGCATATTATTTGCTGTCGTTTGCATCCTAGTCACCCTAGGAGTCCCGTAGTGAACTCCAATGGACCCGGAACAACTTGGTGTAGGACATTAGACTTGTTGGTAGGTCAAATGAACAACATTAGCCAACAACTCAAATAGAACCAAGCCGACCTAGCCGAGCTTCGTAGAGACACCACTGAGCGATTTGATACCCTTGAGCGAGCTAGAGAGCATCCTACCCCCTACACCCCATCTAGACCACCTTCTATGTTTCGGGATGAAATCTATCCGGATGAGAGGCAACATCGTGCCAATCATCGAGTTCCTCACTATGGACATGACCCTCGTCATGATCCGGACATACCACTCATGAAGAACATTAAAGTTAATGCTCTTACCTTTGATGGCACTCTCGATCCCCAACTCTTCCTGGACTGAGTCAAAGGTGTGAACAAGTTTCTTTAAGTGATATAATATCTCAGAAGCTAGGAATGTTAGTATTGCGAGATCAAGCTCACGGAAGGGCAAGTCATTTTTGGTCAAATTTAGAGAGCCTTAGAAAAGCCAGGAACGATTACCCCATCACTGGTTGGCCATCTATGAAGCACGAACTTAAGCAGAAGTACTTGCCTCCCTTTGTACTTTCCTAGGTTGTTGGATAGGTGGAATAGGCTGACCCAGGGCAACAAACTAGTCAAGGAGTACATCGTCTCCTTTGATGATTACCTAATTCGCTTCAAAGGGGAGACCACTACCACCTCCGCACAAATCTTGTCTATGTTTCGTACTATGTTACGAGATGATCTTCGCAACGAGTTGTTTGCCCGGAACATAACTACCCTGGAGAATGCCAACATCCTAGTGCTTGATTTAGAGGAGACCCGTTCCCAACACCCGAATCGTTCACATGACTCTAGGCCCTCCTACAGAACATCTGGTAGTTCCACTCACACTCCTGCTGCCTGACCCACTTATGGGAACACGACCCAACCACCCACGGGTCTTGCACCTCGATCCGATTTTAGGTCTAAACCTCCCACCCCGGATACCGCTCGGTCCAGTCCCGGGACCAAGTGCTTTCGATGCCAGGGGTATGGGCATATCGCTTCTCAGTGCTCCAGTCCCTATAAAGTCTCGATCATCGAGGAGATTACTGAGAACGATCTTGAGACCGAGGTTGATCAGATCCACCAGGTCGAGAATGAAGGCGAATTCTTCGAGGAGGATGACGACACTACGGTCCTCCATTGCCTTCAGAAGCTGGATACCTCTCACATCTGCGTGGTGAAATGTGCGCTATCACACTCAACTCCCACTGATGACTGGCGTAGGACCACGATTTTTCACATCTACACCAAAATCAAAGACAAGAATGTAAGATCATCATGGATAGTGGTAGCTGCATAAACGATGTATCTTCCAGCATGGTATCCAAGTTGGATCTTTCCGCCGTTCCTCACCCCAACCCGCATAAGGTAGCGTGGGTCAACTTCATTGCCTTAGAGGTGAAAGAACGAAGCATCGTACCTATCTCCTTTGCCAACTACAAGGAAAATGTTTGGTGCAATGTGCTGATCATGGATGTTGGACAAATCCTTTTGGGTCGCTCTTGGATCTATGATAATGATGTCTATATTTTTGGGCGTTCAAACACCTGCGTGTTCAAGAAAGGAGCCCTGGGTTACGGATGAGTCTAAATCCAACCTTATTAAGTCCAAGAAAGGACTGAACCTAGTCACCGCCAAGGTTTTGAACTCTGAGGTTGCTCAAGGCGCACCTCTATACACCTTCTGAGGTTGCTCAAGGCGCACCTCTATACACCTTAGTGCCGCCGAATCTGACGAACCTATTCCTCAGGAAGTCCAACTCATTCTGGGACAGTATGCTAATGTCTTCCCTGATGATCTCCCAGATTAGTTACCCCCAGTTAGAGACATTCAGCATGCCATAAACTTTGTCCCTGGAGCCTCCCTCCCAAACCTACCACACTATCACATGCCGAACTTAAGAAGCAGGTAGATGAGTTACTGCATCGAGGCTTTATTAAGGAGAGTCTTAGTCCCTGCGCGGTGTCGACCCTTCTTACACCAAAGAAGGAAGGATCTTGGAGATGAGTGTTGATAGCCGTGCTATCAACATAATCAACGTCAAATATCATTTTCCTATTTCGATGCTAGACGATATGTTCGATATGATGACGGGTGCCACTCTATTCCCCAAAATTGATCTAAAGAGTGGATACTACCAGATTCGAATCCGACCCGGAGATGAGTGGAAAACTGCCTTCAAGACCAAGGATGGTCTCTACGAGTGGTTAGTCATGCCTTTTGGGTTAAGTAATGCCCCTAGTACTTTCATGAGGATCTTGACTCAAGTGTTACGTCCATTTATGGGAAAGTTTGTCGCCGTCTACTTTAACGACATTCTTATTTACAATCAGTCAGTAAGCCAGCACTTGGGCCACTTAAGGTAAGTTTGTGAGGTCATAAGGAATGAGCAACTGTATGCCAATCCTGAGAAATATACCTTCCTTGAAGATCGCGTTATCTTTTTGGCTTCATCGTTTCAGCCCATGGGGTCTCTGCAGATCCCGAGAGCCATTGTTGAATGGTCAATCCCTCAGAACATCCGGGAAGTTCGAACCTTCAACGGATTAACCACCTTCTATAGGAGATTCATTCGAAATTTTAGCACTATCGTATTTCTTATCACTGTTTGCTTAAAGAAGGGTGATTTCCACTGGACCCCGGCGACCACCAGAGCTTTTGATGAGATAAAGAAAAAGATGATGGAAGCCCCAGTGATGAGACTTTTTGACTTCTCCAAAGTCTTCGAAGTAACATGCGATGCTTCGAGGTTGGAATTGGAATCCTCTCCCAGGAAGGTCATCCGGTAGCTTATTTCAGTAAAAAGCTAAATGATATTCGACATCGTTATTCCACGTACGACAAAAAGTTTTACGCCGTGATCCAATCTCTTTGTTATTATCGACACTACTTGCTCCCGCAAGAGTTCGTCATTTTCTCTGATCACGAAGCTCTGCGTTATATCAACTGTCAAAAGAAGTTGAATGCACGCCACGGTTGTTGGATAGAGCTCCTTCAGGAGTATACTTACACCCTCAGACATAAGGCCGGAGTTGAGAATAAAGTTATTGATGCTCTCAGTAATCGTATGATGACTACCACTAAGATGAGAGCAGAAGTTGTGGGATTTGACCAAATAAAGAGGGACTATTTGGAATGCCTCGACTTCAAAGAGACCTACTCTCTCTAGTTTACAGGCAGCATGCACCTTGTGGACGATTTCCTATTGGATGATGGTTATCTTTTCAAAGCCCAAAAGCTTTGCATCCCTAGCACCTCCCTTAAGGAATTTCTTGTCTAGGAACTCCACGCCGGAGGCCTCGCTGGGCACTTCGATCGGGACAAAACTATCGAAGCCATGAAGTATCGTTTCTTTTGACCCAGCCTGAAGAGAGATGTCGGTCAGCTGGTCAGTCGGTGTCACACCTGCCAACTGGCCAAACAACGTAAACAAAACACGGGTCTGTACACTCCTCTGCCTGTCCCTAGTTGCCCTTGGCAGGACGTTAGCATGAACTTCATCTTAGGCCTACCCAAGACGATTCGTAGGAACAACACCATTTATGTTGTAGTTGATCGGTTCTCCAAAATGACGCATTTTCTACCTTGCTCAAAATTATCTGACGACTCTCACATTGCCAAGCTCTATTTCAATGAGGTCATCCGTTTACATGATTTACCCAAAACCATCATATCATATAGGGATGTGGAATTCACTAGATATTTTTGGAAAACCCTTTGGATGAAAATGGGCACTAAATTGTAATTTTCTACTGACTTTCACCCACAGACTGATGGTTAGACCGAGGTAGTTAATAGGAGTTTGGGTAATCTATTGCGATCTTTGGTTGGCGTGCATATTAAGGATTGATATTCCATTTTGCCTACTGCTAAATTTGCTTATAATAATTTTATAAACCGAACCACTGACCTAAGTCCTTCTGAAATTGTATAGGGTGGGTTTCAAACCTAGACAGCCGCTAGACTTTATACCCATGTACTCTATGTATAGGATTTCTGAGTCTGCATCATTATTTGCATCACATTTGCATGAACTTCATAAAGAAATTGCACGACAAATTGAAAAGAGCAATAATGATTACAAACTATATGCGGATTTGAAACGAAGATTTAAAACTTTTGAAGTTGGTGACTCCATGATGGTGCAAATTCGTCCGGAACGGTTCCCGCAGGGAACAATTAAGAAGTTACACATAAGAGTGCTGCACCATTCAAAATACTTTAAGAAAATCAATGATAATGCTCATGTAGTAGATCTGCATGTAGAATTCAACATCAATCCCTCCTTTAACATAGAAGATCTAATTGCATATAAAGGTTCTGATTTCACCCCACCAAATCAACTCATACAGCAGCCTTGTGTGACCCCACCTTGTGAGAACCCAAACTTACCTCCACTAACAAATATACCCAAATCACCCATGGCAGAAAAGATGGGCTCGATCTTAAGTGATGATATCATCTCCACAAGGGAAGGAGGACGAAGGAAGTACTTGATCAGGTGAAAGGCAAGCCCGAGTCAGAGGATACATGGTTGGATTGCGAGGAGCTGCACCAAATTGACCCCGATGCATTAGAGATCTACGAGAGTACCAGAGATGCTTACTTGACATAGTCGAGCTTTCTTTCACCCCGGGAGAATGATGGGCACATCAAATCGTGGAAGGTCTATCAGAGACGTTGCCGTCGATCTACGGCCACGATTGAGTCATTGTATTTCTGAGTTATTTTATTTATTTTATTATTTATGATGTCATATTGTATTTGCTTTATTAGTTTCCCGTTGAACCCTTTTTATTAAGGGAGGTCGTATGTAAACCCTAGGGGCATTGTTGTCCTTTTATTTTATGAGTCTTTGTACGAGGCTATTTATAGCCTCATTGTTCTTCTTTTCAAGTTAAGGAATGATTGATTGAAAACTTTGCTTCTCTTTGTTTGAATTCTCATGAGAGCCTGAGAGATTGGAGTAAGATCCCTAGGAGAGGGAGAATTGTGCAACACCCACCAACCTAGACGAGTCGGGTTCGTGGTTCTACCTTCTATCTCTTTCCTTCCTCCTCCCCCCTACCACCACTGGCCTTACCTCCCCTCCATCACCTTTGTCCAAACTTTCACCACCAGCAAACCCCTTCAAGAGTTAGAAATGTAATATTATAATTTTGGATGTTAGATATGTAATTATATTAAAAATAGGACTACAAATATAAATGTCATTGTGGTAACAGAAGATCCCATATTGAAACGAGTAAGTTCAAGAGTTCTTCTTATTGGATTTTAAGTAAATTCAAGTAGTATATCCTGACATCCTGTATACCAACTATCAAAGTTAGGATAGATCCCAATCAAAATCACATGATATACATCATGCTAAATAGGCTAACCAGGCCTCTATAAGCTTTGGATGGCTCATTAGGGGATGGAACTTTTAGAGAAAAAACTAGCAAGCAAAGGTTGTCATTTGATTCAAAATCTCTTGCATCAGTCTACAAAGGAAGACGTACAAAACAGTTTGAAAAGCCCGGATACCAAAATGAAAATTTTTAAAATTAATGACAATGAACAAATCATACTCTATGATATATATCATATCATATGATTGGAGTTGAACACAAATTAAAATCATCATGTAATATTTAAAATAATAAGATTAATTCAAAAATTAAACTGTTTGTACTGTAGATGTACATCATAACATATGATTTATTTTCTAATTTAATCCAATCAAACAAAAGAAATTAAGTGATAAATGATATAGATCAGATTTAACTAATCATACTGTATGATTTGAATTAGATCACATGAAAAATTAGAACTCAATTTATATGGTACAAATAAGTAGTCTACATTGAACTATACAAAAAAAAAACATCGAACTATACAATCTCCTGATTTTTCTTCAGAGTTTATCTTCAAGATTTAGTTTTAAAATACTTCATACTTCATATAAATACCTTCATAAAAAACCTTAACATATGAGAGAGACCAAAAAAATTGAAAGAATGAGAGGAGATGAGTTCAGTTGTGGGAGGGAGACTTTTTATTTGTTTTACAATTTCTAAAAGGAGAAATCCCATTATGAGAGTGTGCTACATAGTTATCCCTTCTTTTCTTTCAGCTTGCACAGGCAGGATTCCAAAATGTTACAGATATTTCCTTAGAAAATTTTGCAGCTAAGCAGCATTGCATACATCTCAACTTGCATATATGAGATAATTAACAAAACGTATTACGAAAAAAGCATACCTTTAGCCCTATTTACCTGATCCATCATTGCAGCTTCTGATTCCAATATCACAGAACTTTTCCTCCCATCAGCAATGTTTATATTTGATTGTCTCTCTCCTATTTGCATAAGAGGGCAGATTAAGGCACCATATTTTATTTTGCTAAAATGGAACCAGGAAAAGATATGTGGAGATCAGGCAAGTTGTATAAAGCAACCATAAAAAAAAAAATACAATACAGGTAGACAACAAGTGTTGTTCAAACATTCCACATCCAACACCTTTTGTAGCATTCTCCAAGTTAGCATTCGACAGCAAGCTTCTCCATATGACAATTAAATAATTCGAATACATAAATTTAGTGAATCCAAAGATGAACCTTATATCTTAACAAGTTTCACCTTCAGACTCCAGTACTTGAGCACGTTTTCTTCGCTCTGCCTCAGCTTGCATTTCCATAGCAGCTTTCACTCCAGGAGGTGGTGATATATCCCCTGCTCAAATGCGCTAAGACATATCAAACTAGCAGCAGGAACAGTAGATGCTGCACGTGTAAATTCAAATGGATAGGCTTACTTATTTCATAACGTAAACACTTCAAACCCCAGTCAGTAGCGGCCTCGTTAATTGCCCTCTGTTGGATTAACAATATAACTCAGATAAAGATAAACAAAAAAATTATTATTCACACCAATTAATCATCATATTTTATAACACATCATTTTTTATACTAGGTTTAAGAACTAGTTGGTTCAAGACAATAAACAGTAAGCAAGCTAAAATAACAACATAAGTGATCTGAAGCTCAATAAGTTATCTACTAGAAAAGATCCTGAACAGTCTAAAAGAAAGTTCTTTCCAAGATAATTAAAATGTTCGCTACATTCAATAAAAAACTAAAAAAGTGCTAAAGATCTATTATACTTTTGACTGATGAGTTAAATCATACAATGATGATTTCATCAGTCAAAAGCCTAATAGATCATTAGCACTTTTATTCACAACACTTTGCAATAAAATAAGTAACCAAAAAACTGGCCTCAAATGCTAGCCGAAAGCAGCCAAACATATAAGCAAGCAGACAAGAAGGGGATTAAGCAATAGAAGCCAATGATGCAAATCTGAAAGTTTCCAGTCGTAACAAATAGAAAATAGATGTGTAAAGAAGAGGAACGTGAAAGATGAACATTTAGTTTGATTTTAGTTGTCTGAATATAGTTATATTAAAGTAGGATTTTAAACTGCAGTAAAAGTTACTATTTACATACCAAAGATGTTACCCTGTAACGGAAATTTGATCCCTACTTGGATCCGTTTTCATCACAAGCTTTCTGGAATTCCCTGCAGCTACCTTTGCTCATGCCTGCAACTTATTTTGGTAGATTTCTAGTTCGGTCTTGTATTCCTATGGTTCCCTGAACTTATACCCCTCCATCAATTTCAATGGACGCCTGTACCCACCTCTGCTGGTTAATTTTTCTGGTATTTGTAACTTAGGCTCTAATGGCCTTACTTTTTGTGTGCATGATGAAGCTCTAGAGAGATTTCTTCCTATGATATAAAAATTCCTTTTGTTTATGTAGCAACAATTATATGTCAATCTTTTGGTCTCTTGTATCTAGTGGAAGTCGGAATTTTAAGGGGTTTTACGATTATAAACAAAAGTCTGAGGCATATACCAACACATCATGGTGCTTGAATAAAACTTTTAGTTGAATGCAATATTTCTTCTATTTTTTGGAGAATAAAAAAATGTAATGTCAGATAAGTCAAGAAAGAGTGTGTTGATTCCTATTCTTATGAATAAAGGTGATGCACAAGTGTGGAAATTATAGAGGAATTAAGTTAATGTGTCATACATTAAAATTATGGGAGAGGGTAATTGAGCATAGGTTATGATGTGATACTAATGTTTCTCAAAATCAGTTTGAATTCATGATGGATAGGTCTACTATGGAAGCTATACATTTGTTAGAAGGTTTGATGGAGAAGAACTTACAAAGGGAGTAAGGAGGATCTACATATGATATTTATTGATTTAGAGAAAGCATAGGATAAAGTTTCAAGAGAAGTGCTCTGAAGAGTTTTAGAAAAGAAAAGAATTAATAATATTTATATTGAATTTATTAAAAAAATATATACATGAGTTATTACTAAAGTTCAAGCAGAAGGTGTTTTGACCAAATGTTTTCCTATTTTAGTTGGATTACATCAAGGATCAGCTTTAAGTCCATATATTTTTACTTTAGTCATGGATCTTCTTACTAGACATGTGCAAAAGGTTGTACCTCGGTGTATGCTTTTGCTGATTATAATCTTCTTGTTGATATCACTAGAGAGAGTGTTAATGAAAAACTTGAATTATGGAAAGGTTTTCATGTAAGTAGATCTAAAACCAAGGTTCTTAGGCATTTAAAATCTAATGTTGAAAAGGGGATTCTCCGTAAAAGAAATATATAAAAATCTAAAACTAGAAGGATATACGGATGTTGGGATCATTGATACATAAATGCAACTTTAGGCTATTGCACATTATTTGGAGGAAACCTTATAACATGAAAAAGTAAAATATAACCCATTCTCTTAAGATCAAGTGCGAAATTTCAATTTAGAGCAATTGCTTAAAGAATTTATAAATTTTTAAAATTAAAAATTAAATTAAAAGATCTAAAGATTAAATGAGAATGCCTTATAAGTATATATTGTTATGGCAAGTATGCCATCAGTACTGCCCACAATTCATTAAAGTATGACTGATCCAAAGACATAGAAGTTGATGGACACTTCACGAAAGAAAAAAATTAGCGTGAAGTGTCGTCCATCTATTACACTCCTTATTTCCCAACAAACAAAAAACTTGCTGATATATTTACCAAAGGGCTTTATAATCCTGCATTCAAGTGAACAAACTAAAATTAAAAGACCTCTACCAACCATATTGAGGGAGAGAAGAATGCGGACAGTTGCAACATAATTACCGAAGAGGAACATGCAGCTCACAGATTTAAGCAGATTAAGGAAATATGGTTGGCAAACACCACAGGAAAGTAATTATAGCAGAAATGGTAAGAACTAATCCACATATTCATGATGAAAATAAATGAATAAGGCAGACCAAACTAGGAATGAATTACAGCATAAATAGGAAACATATATTCCACAAATTCTTCAGACAACCAATTGGAGGACGGCAGGTTGAATAGGAAGTAAGTGCGGTAATACTTGAAGATTTTTTTTTTTGAAATATAGAAGTGTTCCAATTATTACTCTTCCTAGAATTATATAAGCAGCTCTATATATAAGTACCAGTTGAATTTATGATAAAATTATCAAGCTTTCTATCCATTCTTCTATCAAGCTTTCTATCCATCATTTATGAGCCGTGCAATATTGAAGGGGAGGCCACGAGAGAGCAATCAAGTAAGCAAATTAGTTGAATAAGAATTTATGAGGTTTTTTTAGGTGGATGGCGAATGTTATGAAGTTATCAAAATAGAGAGAAGAATGAGAAGGAATACCAAGTCTAAGGGGAATGAAGAAGAGAGGGAATAACAAGTATTACAAGAAGAGGAAACCTTGCGTAGGTATGGAAGATAGAAGAGGATAGTGGGTAGTTCTAATTAAGTTAACAAGGGGACTAAATTTCAAGGGAAAAAATGAGAGGAAGATGAGAATGAGCAGATGTGAAAGATACAAGTTAAAAAGGAAGAAAATTACATAATGAGGATTTATGGAGATCCTGTAATTCCACAGAGAGGGCAGTTTAAATGGTTTTGACATGCATTTTAGGGTTTGGCAAGATTAATATGAGCCAAAAAAGTTCTTGAGAATAGACTGCTTCTGATGTGAAACGTAATGCGATGGAAACAAGAACTGCTTGGGGATTTTAATATAAGATTTTAAAGCGTTGCTAGTTATAGAATTAATGCTTACCCAAGTTAGGTTTTCAGAATTATCCATTCGAGATTAAGTAAGGCATGCGGTTATAACTAGATTAACGGGACAATATCAAATTGACAACATAGAATTAAAGAGTATTGCTATGGGTAGAAACAATAATCCACAATTAACAAATAGAACTTTTCACCTTGGGTCTCTCACTCGCACTCTTGTTGGTGGCACTTTTAATGGAGGAAGATTGAGAGCAACCGAGCGATGCCACTAGGAGACAAATGACGCACAAAAGCGTAGTCCGTTGGAGCGGTAGCCGGTGGCGGGTAGTCCATGGGATGACTAGTGAGCATCCAACCTCATATCCTTCTTCCTTGACGGCTATGGTGGGGGCTAAGAGGCAAATGCAGGAAATCTGAAATAAAGTTCAGATTTTAGTGGTTTAGGAGAGGGATTTAATTGGAATTTCAAATTAATCCAAGGAGGGAGAGAGGGGCGGAAATAGGGAGAAGCTTTGGGCTAAATTTGTGGTGTTCATATGTCATTTGGAAGGAGAAAGAGGCCCACTAAGAGTGGCCGGCCCAATAAGGAGGAGAGAGAGAGATTTAGGAGTTATGAGAGTGGGGCCCAAGTGTAAGTAAGAAATTCAATTAAATCTGAATTTTAATTTCAGATTTAATTGTGGCTTAAGTAACTTCCCACAATTTAAAATAAGAGGGGGAACAAATTTGAAATTCAAATGAGGATTTAATTTCATTAATGAGCTCCCATAATGACAAGGAGCCAATTAGGAAAGTGTTTAAACAAGGTTTGAAATTCAAACACTAGGAATTCAAGAGGGGAGAGGCGGCGGAACAAGGGGCGGCTGGGCTGGCCGGCGGCTGTTTGGCCGGCGGAAGATGGAGGTAGGGTGCCAAGAGGCCGGCGGCTTGAGGTTGTTTGGAGGAGGCGGCGGCAAGAGCAAGGGGAGGAAGAAGTATAGAAAAATATAGGAATTCAAGGAGCGAATTCCAATTTCCCACAAGTGCTTCAACCCGAATCTCCACGACGATGAATTGATCAAGAGAAATAAAGGAAAATAGTAGAACTAGAAAGAACCTAGAACTCACAAAGAGATCTAGCTTCTCCTACGAACTCACTAAGAGATCGAGGAGGTTTGCACTCACAAAGAGAACAAGAAATGTCATTCTTTTTCATTCATCAAAACTAAAAAAACTATTACAAGAGAAGGGCCATATAAATAGGCCTCACAATGACAAAGAAAAACGAAAGACTAAAATGCCCCTTAGGCTACAATAGCAACTAACCACCTATAAGGGCAAAAATGGAAAAAAAAAACACAAAATCAAATAAACAACTACATGAAATGACTCCAAATAAACTCATGATCGTAGCCGTCGATCTCCGGCGTCTCCTGATGGTACACGTGTCGAAAATGCTGACGATGTCCTCATCATTCTCCCCAGGTGGGAGAAAACTCGACCCCGTCGAGTAAGCGTCTATAGAGCTCTCGTACCACTCTAGTAAGTCAGGGTCCACTCGCTGCAGCTCGTCACGATCAACCCATGTGTTCTCCGTCTCCGGTTTCCCTGCCCACTGAACTAGATACCTTTGTTGACCATCATCTCTAGTGGAGATTTGAGTTCATCACTCAGTATTGTCTCAATCTTCTCTGTATTGGGTAAATTAGGCAATTTTGGGGGTGGAGTTAGACTGGGGATCTCACCAGGTGGGTTCACACAAGGCTCATTATTTTGTGGAATAAAAGGGTTACACTCTGGACCTTCGAAGGTTACAAGATCTTCGATGTTAATATAGGATTAATGTTAAAACCTTCAAGAAGGTCTAACACATAAGCATTACTATTTAAATCTTTTTGCTGTTTATTTGCACGGTCCAACGCTTCTAGCATATAACTTTATAACGGTCCCTTATGGGAACCGCTCCGGACGAATCCGAACCAATACAAAATCTCTAATATCAAATTCTTTGAACCGTCTCTTGAGATCGGCAGTAAGTTTATGACTGGCATTGCTTTGGTTATTCTTTGTATTAATATCCTTACGCAGTTCTTGAAGATGAGATGCAAATGTGGATGCAAGAGACTCGGTGTGCATGATGAATGACAAGAATCATGAGCTTACAAAATTAAAACATCAACAATTTAGAAAGACAACAAACTACAACACACACACGTAACATACTAACTCACACGAACATGTTGCTAGAATAGGTGGACGAGTCACAAAGAGGGGTCTAAAGTGTTTGGTCTAATGGAACTGGTGTGGGGGGAGCAATGAAGACATCCTTAGCTAAAAGGGGTCTTCCACAGAGCATCTCAGCTCGGGTCACAGACAGTCTCCTAGCGACGGTAGGGTACACTATCAAAGTCATCCAACTAGGAGCGAAAATATCCTTGCTAGGGAAGGACAAAGATATCGAGTGCATAATGTAGGAGTCAGGAGTATGATAATACGATGGGTCATGACTTACTACCATAGTAGGATAGCCCAAAGAGTGACTAGCGGGAAGGGAACTTAAGAGATGGGGTAGGGTTTCCCTAACATAATTGGGCACAACTGTTAGAAAAGTGACCTGAAAGTATGGCTACGACTTTCTCTATCACCAAGGTTGGTGATATAAGTCCAATCACGAGAGGTATACTCGTCAAATTTACCTCTAAAGGAGCAACTCCTAGAATAGAATTCAATAAGACAAAAGGATGTTCAGGGTTCAACTTAGGCTCATACTCTTTCAGATTCAAATTACTATCTTCCAAGCTCACATTACTATCCTCAAAAGGATCAGGTTTGGTTATCACCCTAAGATCACTGAATCCGGGGTCACTTAAGTCAAGGTTTAAGTCAGCTATTAACTTCAATTTCCTCATTTCTAATTTGAAATTATCCACATTGTCATCAGAATTATTCAAAATTAAACCCAAATTATTCAGAGCCTTTTCAATAATTTGATCAGAATCTTCCGAGTTTAATTTCAGTGTGTTCACGGTTAGGTCAGCTTCTTTCGAGATCATATTACTATCCAGGCAAACCTTATCCAAAGAAATATCCTTGCTGAGACTAGGATCAGGGTGGGCTAAGAAGTCGATGCTTAAAGGTTCCAACTTTCCTAGTTCAGGGTTCAAGTCATGCCGGTAGTCTGTCTCAATCACTTCAGTCTCATCCTCAGAGAAGTCCTCGTTATCAATAGTATCCACGAAATGGGTGTAATCAGTCTCGGGTTCAGTAGAATTCTTCTTCTTACTGCAATTCTTCCCTAAGATAACACTTGGAGGATCAAAGACTGGGGAAGCTACAGGTTGACTGAGCTGGCCAGAAGTAGGTCCAAGTGGAGAGTCATAAGGGATTTGTCCAACAGAAGACCCGCTAAAGGGTCGGTCATTAAGACTAAGAGAAGACTTACAGGGTGAGACAGCAACCCTGACGTTACTAAAGGATGGATGGTCTCGACTACAGTAATGCCCCTGGTTTGTTCCAACAGAATAGGTAGGGTGGGGCTCTAGATGGCGGTCATTGGTAGAGGGTCGGTATTTTAAATTGAGTTCTCGCCTCATGTCTTTCCACGTAGGGTACTCACCACGAGACTCTTTATGATCTTCCGATTTCATCCAAAATTGAAGAGCCCGGCCTTGCAGGTGAGACTTAGCGATGCTAACCTGGTGGGATTCAGGGATATGACATGATTCAAAATAGTCATCTAGTTGTCTAGCCCATTCCCTAAAGTAGTAAGGGTCCGAGGAGCCATCAAAGGTGGGCAAATGGTAAGGTGACTCTAAGTGAGGTCGTTGAGGATTAGTCTCAGATCTAGGTTGATAAGCATAGTGGGGCATCTTCCGACTCGCATGACTTAGCGAATGAGGAACGTACCTAGAGTGGGGAGAGTCAACATGTGCCTCCTTTGTGGTTTTAGTTAGAGAGCCTACAAGACTAACTAGGTCGTCTAACCTCTTCTGAAAACCTATCGAGTCCATTTAAAAGTGTTGAGTGGTGCTTAATGAGGAATGGGTGTAAGGGACAGCATGTAGACACTAAGTTAGGCTCACTTAGACTCACTACAGGATGCAGAAAAAATTAGGTCAGCTAGCTAAGCTAGTGGGTAAGGTGGCCTAGGCACTTAGGGAGGTTACTAGGTTGAGGGCAGCACCTAAACGCTTAAGAAACTAGCCTACAGTTCACTAGATGTGTGCAGGAATGAAGTGGGCAGCAAACTACAACATGGCATAAAGTTATCTAAGTGTTGCGGGTTGGTTGTAAAGTGTGGGCAGCAACATAACAAGGGTTTTGGGGCACCTAAACGTCACTAAACAGTGCAGGAAAAGTCTTGGACAACAAGGTTTTCTAGGGTGGCAAGTGACCTAGGTGATTGGTTAGGTGGAAAATGGTAAAGATAACACTTAGGTAAGATACAAATGAATGTTTACAATGAAAATGTCATGCAGAAAATTACTGGACAGCAAAGTAAAACAGTGAATAACAATATCTAGATGATGTTATGCATGTAATTGACGAATGGCAATGTAAACTAGACTCCTAGGATGGATCTAGCACAAACAAAGCATGCTAACCATGCTCTGATACCAAGATGATGTGAAACGTAATGCGATGGAAACAAGAACTGCTTGGGGATTTTAATATAAGATTTTAAAGCGTTGCTAGTTATAGAATTAATGCTTACCCAAGTTAGGTTTTCAGAATTATCCATTCGAGATTAAGTAAGGCATGCGGTTATAACTAGATTAACGGGACAATATCAAATTGACAACATAGAATTAAAGAGTATTGCTATGGGTAGAAACAATAATCCACAATTAACAAATAGAACTTTTCACCTTGGGTCTCTCACTCGCACTCTTGTTGGTGGCACTTTTAATGGAGGAAGATTGAGAGCAACCGAGCGATGCCACTAGGAGACAAATGACGCACAAAAGCGTAGTCCGTTGGAGCGGTAGCCGGTGGCGGGTAGTCCATGGGATGACTAGTGAGCATCCAACCTCATATCCTTCTTCCTTGACGGCTATGGTGGGGGCTAAGAGGCAAATGCAGGAAATCTGAAATAAAGTTCAGATTTTAGTGGTTTAGGAGAGGGATTTAATTGGAATTTCAAAATTCAAATTAATCCAAGGAGGGAGAGAGGGGCGGAAATAGGGAGAAGCTTTGGGCTGAATTTGTGGTGTTCATATGTCATTTGGAAGGAGAAAGAGGCCCACTAAGAGTGGCCGGCCCAATAAGGAGGAGAGAGAGAGATTTAGGAGTTATGAGAGTGGGGCCCAAGTGTAAGTAAGAAATTCAATTAAATCTGAATTTTAATTTCAGATTTAATTGTGGCTTAAGTAACTTCCTACAATTTAAAATAAGAGGGGGAACAAATTTGAAATTCAAATGAGGATTTAATTTCATTAATGAGCTCCCATAATGACAAGGAGCCAATTAGGAAAGTGTTTAAACAAGGTTTGAAATTCAAACACTAGGAATTCAAGAGGGGAGAGGCGGCGGAACAAGGGGCGGCTGGGCTGGCTGGCGGCTGATTGGCCGGCTGTGGCTGATCTGGCCGGCGGAAGATGGAGGTAGGGTGCCAAGAGGCCGGCGGCTTGAGGTTGTTTGGAGGAGGCGGCGGCAAGAGCAAGGGGAGGAAGAAGTATAGAAAAATATAGGAATTCAAGGAGCGAATTCCAATTTCCCACAAGTGCTTCAACCCGAATCTCCACGACGATGAATTGATCAAGAGAAATAAAGGAAAATAGTAGAACTAGAAAGAACCTAGAACTCACAAAGAGATCTAGCTTCTCCTACGAACTCACTAAGAGATCGAGGAGGTTTGCACTCACAAAGAGAACAAGAAATGTCATTCTTTTTCATTCATCAAAACTAAAAAAACTATTACAAGAGAAGGGCCATATAAATAGGCCTCACAATGACAAAGAAAAACGAAAGACTAAAATGCCCCTTGGGCTACAATAGCAACTAACCACCTATAAGGGCAAAAATGGAAAAAAAACACAAAATCAAATAAACAACTACATGAAATGACTCCAAATAAACTCATGATCGTAGCCGTCGATCTCCGGCGTCTCCTGATGGTACACGTGTCGAAAATGCTGACGATGTCCTCATCAGCTTCCATTACGGCGGATGACTTAGAAATGGAAAACTATAAGAACATGAAATTCAGAACTTCATAAACTCTTTAAAATTGATCTTCATTGCAACACTTATCATCATCTTGTTGAATTGATGATGATGCTCCCAGAATGAAACTAAGCTCTAATACTAATTGATGTGGAGTGACACAATAAGAGAATTGCATAAATCTTGAGCAATTAAATAAGTCCTAATTTTAATCTAGCGAGCACAAGTTGGACGTGCTTCCTTAAAGTGTCGTAAAAATGTAAATAATGAATTCTGGAGGAAGCCATCTTGTATTGATGTGAGACCTAATGTTTTTCCTGATTTAATAATTTCATTTCTTATTTATTTTTCCTATCTAATTTATTATTGATCAATTGGCACTCTTGATTTTGCTAAAAATTAATGCGTCAAAAATCTAATTTTGTGAAAACTAATTTATTCTGCTACTTGATTTTATTAATTGCTAAAATTCAGCTGAAATTTGTGAATTTTTGTGATTTTTTCATTATAAATTACACTTAAAGACTATTATTCTTATTTACATTAAAAGAAAGTGAGCTGGCTTGTTAGTAACTAGTAATCCATGAATACTTGATTTTTGTTTGCATGAATGGATGTTATGCATTATATTAGGCTTATTAGCTGCATTGAAAAAGCATATCCATGAGTCGTCTTGCATCAAATTGAGGTATCAGAGTTTTAGGTTGTGTCACAATGTCATTTAAAAATAAGGCTAATTATTAGGCAGCTTAAAACGTCATGAAAGTGATGAAATTTTGATAACTTTGCAAAATCAATAGACTAAATTGTAAAATAAACAAAATCAAATCTATAGTGACATTAATTCAGTTAAAAAAAGAATTAATAATTTGGAAGTCAAGAAAGTTTATGCACATGAACCTAAAGTGGATTCCAATCACAACGATAAACAAATTCACTATGTTAATTATGTTAGGAGACAAGGAAATAATCAAGATCAGCATTTAAGGCCTACAGCAATGATGTAAATGAAAATCATAAATATAAAAAATTTGATTCAGAACAGCATAAATAGAAAAGTTAAAGTGAAAGCATCTATCTATGATGCTAAACTTGATCCTAAAGCTTTTCCTAATTGGTTTCTAAATATAAATAATTTCTTCGAATGGTAGAGTGTCAAATGCTAAAGTTTGCAAAAATAAAATTAACTAGTCAAGTATAAATTTACTGGATGGGCAAGGAGAAGCAAAGAAAGAGATTGGGAAGGGAACCAATAAGAGACTGCTCGACTGAAATGAAGGAACTTTTAAAAGAAAAATATTTTAAATTGTCATAAGTCCTAATCAAAATTCTCCTCACTTCAACACCCAAATAAACTTGTTTCCAAGATACTTAAAGTGCTACCTTTATCTATACAAATCCTCAAAGTAGAGAACCTGATACAAGAGCAATTAAATGGATTTTTATTAGCCTTTTTTAAATTCGAAAGAGTACAAATGCTACCATTCCCCAACGAGAAAGATGCATCAGTCTAATGATGTCACTTTTAATAAAAATGAATAATACTTTGTTGCTACTTATCCCATAACTAAAATATCATTCACAAATAAATTATTTCACAAAAATTGCCTCTTCTTAGCCCTCATCCTAGCAAACTTTAATCTTGAATTAGCCACTTATACATATATAAAATTTACACCAAAATCAATGCAATTCTAATCAATCGAATCATATTCTAGCATGGAACTCGTTGAGAGAACTATTAAGCCTGTAAACAAAAATATTTCAACTAAACATCCCTTACACTTATTCTAATCATACAAAAATCATTTTTATCGCCATCAATCATTCATTCATAGCCTTCTTGCTAATTCTATTCCTAAACTATTCAAAGGCTTTAAATAATAAGAACTGAAATAATGTAATAGAAAAATGTAGGCCCGTCAAAAGTGTAAAATATGAGAATAAGAAACAGTACTAGTAAGAAAGAAACTAATAGAGCTGGGCTTTTACTGTAAAATATAAATCTGATGAAAAAAATATATAAAATCGTAGTGAAAAAACACTAAACTCAAACATAGGAATTGACATTTAAAACTTTTCTCTTATTGCAAAAATGAAAATTGAGTTTTTTTTACCATCAGCAGCTATCAAGAGTTAGAAAATATAATAATTCACTATGATGAATGTCGTTTCACATGATGATCTAAAGGAGTAGGTATATATGGAAATCCCACCGAGATTTAGCTCAAATTCAAGTAAAAAAGTATGCAAACTAAAAAAAGGATTACACTGATTAAAGTAATCTCAAAGGGCATAGTTCGGAACGTTTGCTAAGATAAAGATCAACATGGGATACAAATAAAGTCAAGGAGATCATATATTATTTGTGAAACATATGACTTCAGAGGATACTACTAGTTATGTCGATGATGCCATCATAACAAGTAGTAATTTGAAAGGTATGAAGTCAAAGAATAAGGTAAGACAAGAACCATTATATCCCAACATATAGGGATAACAGGCGTATTGAAAGAAAAAGGTAGGTTAAGATGCAAGCCAGTCAATAGCTCTAACAAAAGTAACCGCAAATTTAAAGATGCTTCAGAAGATAACCATAGAAAAAATTTCCTATAAAAACTTGTGAGAAGCCTTACCTATATCACATAGTCTTGACAATGCCTATGTTATTGGTGTGATAAGTCAATTCAGTCGCACTTTGACATTATTTATGTTATTGATGTGATAAGTCAATTCATTCACAATTGACAATGTTTATGTTATTGGTGTGATAAGTTAATTCATTCACAATCTTAAAGAATCAAATCTTTGGGAACACATTGAATCTTACAATATATGAAGAATTTTATTCAAAATGGTGTAGAATTTTGACACTTGAAGCCTCTACAAATGTCAATTATGCACGATCTAATATTGATAAGAGATCAACTTCAGAACATTGCATATTTTTATAAGTCAACCTCATAATCAGGCACCATAAAAATAAAATGTGATAGCAATTAGCACATAAAAAGATGATTTAGATCTATGACACTAAGAATTTGTTAATTGTTAGGACTAAAAGTTATCCTAAAAATTTATGAATTAATGGAATGATCCCATGAAACTCTGTTGTGACAATAAATCAGTCATTAAAAGTGCACATAATCCCACGCAACAAGACTAAACAGTATATTGAAGTAGATGGATATTTTATAAAGAAGACGCTAGACAATGATCTAATTTGTACGTTTGTTGCTACAAATAGGCAACTCGTAAATATTCTCATCATATGATTATTATAAAAAATATTTTAAAAATTGACATGTAAACTTAGAATGGAAAAATCTATACATTCGCTAGAGGGAGCGAGTGGAAAAAACAATCACCATTATATTCGCCTCCATTAAGTTCGCCTTTATCAATTTTGCCTCCATCAATGTTCCCCAAAACCCAACAGTCCTCCACCTTCTTTATTCACTTCATGCTATCTCAATGATTTGTGAAATTATTAATGTCATTTGATCAATTTGTGGACAACTATAATTATTCTATCACATCACTAATCCCTAAACTATTATAATTTTTCTATAATTATTATTCTCAAATTTTATATATTTTCTATTAGAAGAAGCCCTCATATGGTTATATAAATACTACATACATGTTGAAATCAAGCTATTAATAAATTATTCCCAATTCTTGCCACTTCTAATGAAGTTAAAATAATTAATGTTTGGTCAAAATCTATTAACATGCATCATACTCAGAGTTTCATAGTTTGGCCATTTTTTATAGTTGATTCATCAAAAAGTTTAGTATTGTACATTATGCTTCAAATACAAATTGACTTAAAAATAGGAATTTAAATAGACTATATTTATCGATTTTGCTTTTACAGTAACAAAAGAAAGATATATTAAAGCACTTATGCTTAACTTGTTTAATTTTAATAAGAAGCTTGAGGTTTCATGTGATGCATCTAAATAGGTATTGGAGGAATGTTAGTTGAGAATGGAATTCTATTGCATTCTTTAGCAAAAAAACTAAATGAGATTAAACAACAATGTTCAAATCATAATCGAGAATTCTATGCTTTAGTGCAAGCTCTTTGATATTGGGGACTTTATTGTCTAAGAAGTTTGTGTTACATTATGATCATGAAATTTTGAAATATCTCGAAAGAATTTGGGATCACAAACAAGCTAATTGGATCGAGTTTCCACAAGAATATTCATTTCTCCTTAAACATTGTGTTGTAACTGAAAACAAGCATGTTGATGTATATACATACAAAACAAGCTTTAGTTATTTGATTTGATCATATCAAAGAGCATATTGCATGTAAGGATTAAGTGAGATTAAAGCTTTAAATTACTATCCTTAATAAAAGATGATTGTTTGTTTAAGGGTGCCCGTCTTTGTATTATTGATTCATTTTGAGAAATTTTTTATCTTATAATTATATATTGTGTCTGTTGTGTGCAATTTGAGAGAGAAAAATATTGCAATGACTGACTATAGTTATTTCAGGCCACATTTAAAGAGAGATTGCACATAGTTTTCAGGACATCTCAATTTACCAAGGATAAAAAATATAACATAGGGTTATATACACCTTTATCAATTCTAGATTAATCTGAGGGTATAGTATGCTGCAAGTAAAATTGAGAAAACTTGATTATAATTTTGTAGTGGAAGATCATTTTTCAAAACTATCATATTTCATATAATGTCATAAAACTACGAATGAATCTCATATTCTCATGTATAAGCCTCAAAATTAAATCATTAAATGACTGAAAATATTAAATAACAAATAATATATGAGCATCAAAATAAGATGTTAAAAAATATATTATAAAAACTCATACAATCATTAAATATTAAACATGAAGTCTAAGATAAATTAATAAATATAAACAAGAAGCCAAAAATAAACTACTCCTCTCACTTCTAATTCAACATAAATAAGAAGTTTAAGATCATAAACTCTTAATTCAAAAATCTCGCCGCTCACATCAATTAGAGGATCTTCATTAGAATCATCATTTTTGTTAACCACTCCCTCTCATTCATCATCAACGCTTATATAAACATCCTCCTAATCTTCCTCATCATCTTCAATCTCAAACATCTTGCTCTTAAATGATCAATAACATCCAATAAGAATATTATTAAAACAATGCTTATGTTGATGGTTTCAATTTTTATTACATAAAATTTTATATTAAACTTTTCTATTGTCTTTTTATCAATTTTTATTGTTCTAGTTTCTTCATCTAACACGGAAGTTAATATTGAGATATTCCTCCTATAATTGTGATGATATAACTTCATTTTCATGCTTCACAAATTATTCATCATCCAATAGAACATCCTTACTAACTAAGCAAGCTTCAACATCCTCCAAAACTTTTTTTTCAAAAGTATTTATTTTAATCTCCTTTTTTATGTTATGAAAACTAATGAGTTCATCCATAAAATAGTTGAGAGATTTCTTCTCTTGCCATCAATTTGATTACAAGTACTCCAATTTTGCTCACACCTTCATAACAAATATGCATGACCATACACTTATATTATAAATTTTTGTAATTCATGATTGCCATCTCCATGTTGAATCAACACTCAACTAATTTAGGTAAAAATGAACATAATATGCAAACTTAACCAACAAATATCAAAGTTATCATCTATAGAATCCTTATAATAGAAATGCTTGCAAATACTGTCTTTAGCTTATTGTAATCTAAAGAATCCTGCCTTATCTTTAAAAACTACAAGTTGAAGACCAATTTTACCTCTATCTATTAAATTAGCGATCATTGTGGACTAGTTCTCGTCATATTAATATTAGGAGTTTAGATAATATTTAATTGTGTGCAAATATTGATGCAACCAAAGCTCCCAATTCTCATCTATAATCTCTCAAATTTTCTTATAGTTGTAAACATCACCACCTAAGCCCTTAAACATGAATTCCTTTGCCTCATTCATAGAATTATACGTGAAACTTGTTATGGTTTATTTTTCCCCACATCAATAATTCTCACGACAAGAACAGTTACAATAACAGAAGTTACACTTAAGCCAATCTATCACTTGATACAATCCTCTTCATTTATTTTCCTTCATACTTCTCAACTCATTGTATAGAGCCAAACATAGCCTCCAAAAGTAGCATTGCTTCTGGGATATTTAGCAAAGTTAAGTATGATATGACAAATCTAAAGGTTGCGGATCTCTAATGATTTTTTTTAAAGAAATTATCAAGGCAAAAACATTTTGACAATTAAATGAATTTGCTTATCTTATTGCCTCTATTAAAGCATTCTGATGCTGAGGCAAACCCCTAAGTTTCTCAAATTTTAAATTAATGCAATATATGGCACATAGAGTCCAATAAAGTACCATCACTTCTCCATCAATTTAATCCTACTAATTTATAAGCACTTGCATTGTCAGTGACAACAACAACAAGATGCTCTCTAATTTCCTTAACAACCCTACAATTAATTTGATAATATACTATGCATCATTCAACTGGTCCGCTACTTTAATAAACTAAGAAGATAATGTCAAAAGGTTGTTTATAAAGATATTGACCAAGTTTCCATTTTGATATCCAACCAATCATTTGACAAAATTGTGACTCTGATTTGTGATGATGAATTGTTTATCTCCTTAAAGTTCTTTTCAGTGATGATCAATTCCTCCTTCAATCCAAATCATAATTACACCTGGAAGTTGGTTTAAGGCCTTGACCATATAAACCTATATAATGACACATGTTAAAAGAGGATAGAGAGATTGCCACATAAAATGAAGTTGTATTCTTAAAGAACATTCCAATGCTCATACTAACAAGGCTACGAGCTTCTTTGCATTTTGTGAAGCCATTATATAGGATACCCTTGTTTCATCATTTAGTTCATCCTCCACATTCATCATATATTACCTTATAGGCCCAGTCGCATATCTATTGGAGATTTGTGGAGGCACACTTAACGGCTACGTTTGTATGCCCCATCCTAGAGTGCATCTCGAATTGCTTAATTTTAAAAAATAAATAAGTTGGATTTAAGCTTGGTGATAAGGCCATAGTGCATTTAAAACGAAGAAGCCGTCCATCTAAAACCGATAAGGAATTGAAAGTAAGGAAGGAACACCATTAAAAATTGTGTAACGCATTAAAATTAATGCCAAAAAATTCTAGGAAATTATGGTATAAATCCCTTATTCAAGGTATTTAATTTGGGTTTATTTAAAGAACCTATTGCCAAATCCTTATATTTTAATCATTTCACATCTTGTGAGGTCACATTCAATCTTTTGCCAGATTATTTTATATAGTTTCTTCCTGAGGCTATTCTATATGATGAGATTATATCCGCAACTAACGACGAATTTAAAAAATACCCTGTTCGCAAGCAAGCTGAACTAATGCAAGACAATAATAAGACCTCTCACTAGATCAATTTCAAAGGCCGATTATTATGATAATTAATTGTATCTTTATTTTCTTTAAAATGTAAGGAGCTCGTCATATACTATTTCGAAGTAATATTCAAAGAATTAAAACCTATGTTGAAAGCATATAAGTCGACCCAAAATAAGAATTCAAAGGAATCAATAAAATATTTAATTGAATCCTTTAAATTGAGAAGATATTATTTGTTTAGAAATATGAAGGGATCTTAAGGGGGGGCTAATATTATGGCCAATAAATGAATTTTCAAGGAGGGATTTTGGTGTATTTCCTTATGAGTATTTCTCATTTTTTATTACACTTCATGACAATTAATACCCATTAATTCAATAAAAATAACTTAGTTCTCTTGAAAAACACTTGTAGTAAGGAGTTGGTATTGCCAACTTTTGGATTGATTTGCAAATCAACCATAGGTAAGGTTTGCAAACCCTAACATATCCTATTCTTTTTAAATTTCTTATTATCCTACATCCCCACCACCTTCCCAAAGCAATAATCTACTTTAACCCTCACATAAATTGAGCCATACCACGTCCATAAAATCCTAACTTGAGCTATTTACCTGCTATGACTAGTGTACTTAAAAAATAATAAATTTCTAACCACATATCTAATTGACATTAAATTACCTCCATAGTTAGAAAATGTCTCAAACCTTTGATTCAGAAGTCCTCAACCTTTCCCATTAAAAAAAAAAAAATTCAGCCACGAACATCAAGAAAAACTAAACCAAAATTTTGTTCAAGACCCATACACTGGTCAAATTTTTCATGTCTACTATCATTCCATAAACCTTCTACAACAATTTCAGTAGCCCTCAAAAACCTCTTGACAATACCCCCATCATTTGATATCAGAGATAAAAAGATCAAAATCCCCTTATCATTTGCCACTAAAGAGAGAGGAACTAATCAATCCAAAGAGGCGCCAACATCAATATAAAAGCCAATCTTACATTAGAACGTTTCAACCAAGGCTCTCCACTATCAAATCACTTTTATTTAAAAAACCTGGGATCTTATACTTCATAAAAAAAAACATCTTCAAATCAACGGGTATATTTGCTTTTCCTTTGCTAATAAATTCATTTCTTTCAATAGAAATTTGTGTTAAGGAAATCTAGAATTTTGACATGTTATATTGGTAATTCTAAGATTAATTTACTAGTTCTGCTAGTAAACACCACATAAAATTCAAGCAAATCCTCTTTAAAATCTAACCCGTCCCTATGATATATCAGAGTTCCTTGCAATTTAAGAGTGATTCATCACAAAATATTCCATTTAACCTACTGAATATAATTTTTAAGGCGTGAAAGTTGAAGTTATTATTGATTTTTAGTTATGATTAATTAGTTTTATGAGTGTTTATCTTCACCTATAAAAATATGTTGGTAACAAATGTTAAAGACAAAAAAAAAAAAATCACTTGCATTTCATTATTACCTAAGCATCTTTTTTTTTTTGAAGGCCATTTGCGCATATATATATATATATGGAAGACTAAAAAGATTTTGTCAAAAAGATCTAAACTATCTAAGAAGAGTTTGAGAGTTAAGTGGTCTATGATGACCGCCCCCTCATCGCCTGACAGTTCTTTTAGTTAAGCGTTATTTAAATCATTAATTATTTTTATTCCATTATTATATTTTACAATTTTCATATTTTTAAAAGCATTTATTATATGTTTGCAATCATGCATCTCCTAATGTCACCATTTATACCTATGCACTAGGGTAAATTTATAACTTCTCATTTCATAGTGTCCACAATATTAACAAATTTTTAGATTGGGTCAAATGATTGGAGAACTTCTTTACTTGGCAAAATGTGGATGACTTAGAACCTCTCCTAAAAACAAAAAATATAAGCATCCAATGAAACATGTCGAATCAGTATTGACTCATCTACCTTAAATACTTACCCTAATGATCTTGAACCTCCATCCGATTTTAGCATCTATATTAATGAGCCTTTTGTTGCATTTCCTTCTATTGAGAACCATATCCATGTTGTTCTCTCGGAACCTTTGAGTTGGTTACCTCTCACCTTTCATAGTGAGCTCATTAATTATCCTCCTATTGCACCTAAGATGCACATAACTATTGTGATCTCAAATCATCACTCTAAACCTTTTTATCAACTACCCAACGTCATGCTTAATTAGACTTCTATTTTAAAAAAGGAATGCACTACTACCTTTTCAGAAGCAATTATCTAAAATGGCCTTAGATCCCCATCCTAATGATTCTGACCATTGTGAATACTCAGAAGAGGCTTATCTCTTTGAGAAGTCTAATATATTGTTTCTCTTGAGATACACGTACCTATTGTGATCTCAAATCCCCAGCTTATCTTATTTTATATACAAATTAAGGAGTCCAACAATGAGCCTTTCCTATATAACATGCAACTTAACTTAGATCATACTCATAAACCTCCAGTACTAGATTTGACTCACCTAATTGAACATCCTAAGCTATATTATGGCATTAATTGTCTATTCTTAATACCTCCTGATCTGATTGATAAGAAAAAATATTTATTATAAGATGGTGCATTTTCATTATCACTTCATATACAGTCTTTATTAATATGTGTTACAACAAATTAACATAAGTAGTGATCATATTGTTGAAGGTTTTTTTCAATGTATTTAATAGGAAGTGCATGTAGAAATTGAGAAAATTAGGGAAAAAAAAACACACAAGAACACTTTTTAATTTTTATTGAAAGATCTATGAATGAGAACTCAAGATACAGTTGGATCTTCAATTGGAGAGGAAGGTCCGACTCTACCAAATCCCTAGCCGCCGGCTAGAGCCTTCTCAAAAAAGACTACAACAAATACAAATCACATAATACCCAAAATACAACATTGTTAGCCTTAAATAGGCTCTCCTAATTCCCCCTCAAATCAGCCCCCTTTCCCTAAATAATTCTCTCTCATATTTGAATTAAAATTAGAACCTTTCCCTAATTAATTCCCACCAATTGTAATTAAAATTTTCTTAAACAATTCCCCCTTAATTCCTCCTCCTTTATCCCTAAATAATTTCCTCTTAAGATTTTGAATTCAAATTAGATCTTTTGCCATAAACAATTCTCTCCCAATTATAATTAAAAGTTTTCTAAGCAATTCCCCCTTGATTAATAACCTTCCTAAAAAACTCCCTCTTGATTAGGAAACTTTATAATTCCCTCCCAATCAAATTAGTCCCCTTTCTCTAAATAAACATTCATAATTCCCTCCCAAATTTTGATCTTCTATGATAAGTAATTAATCCCCTTTGAGCCCCCCTCTCTCCTTGCCCTCTGCCCACACTAGTGGGACTCACAAGCTTAGCCAGTTCATCAATACTCCACTCCCAAAGTGCCACATTGTCCTCAAGATGGAACGAAGGAAACTATTGCTTAAGCATTGGACTAATAGCACTTGATTGAAAAATGGACTGTCACTGGGTCGAATGATCCCTGCCTCCAGCATCTCTCTGATCAAACTCTCGATCTCATCCTTCTAGAGTTGGGGATAATCGTCCAGACAAACCCTAATAATTGAGACTCCTTATGTCAAGATGATAGTATGCTCATGTTCTAGTGGAGAAGGCAACCCCTAAACTGGTTGGTACACCTCTCGATATTGTTATAGGAGTGGCTGAACAATGTTCGATACTTCTATCTTCGCCCCATCTTCTTTTCCTTACAAGCTTTTTAGCTCCACCAAAAATCTCACTACTTCACCCCTTCCCCTCCTTGGAAGTGGCTTCAAAGGTGGCATCTTCTTTTATTCCTCCAAAACTTCTACCTCACGATCCTCCCTCATTGTCCCTATATTCGGGTTTCCCCCGATTACTAATTCGGTCAAATGTGTTCTTGCCTCCGCTGTTGTCGGTTGGGTGTGAAGCTCCAATATTTTCCTCATCATCTCCTCCAAAATGGCAAACTTACCATAGATCTTCTCATGGATGGCTGAAATTTGAGTTTGAAAATCTAAAATCTTTTCTGCAAAATCAAATTTCAATTGCCCGATCTCCCCTTTCAACATTTCTACATTTCTCCCCGCCATAGGTACCAAGATCTATGCTCTAATACCAATTTGATAGGAAGCGGATGTAGAAATTGAGAAAATTAGGAAGAAGAACACTTTTTATTCAAAGATCTATAAAGAAAAACTCAAGATACAGTTGGATCTTCAATTAGAGAGGAAGATCTGACTCTCCCAAATACCTAGCCGCCGGCTAGAATCCTCTCAAAAAAGACTACAACAAACACAAATCACATAATACAAAAAATACAATATTGATAGCCTTAAGTGGGCTCTCATAATTCCCTCCCAAATTAGCCCCCTTTCCCTAAATAATTCTCTTTCATATTTGAATTTAATTAGATTCCTTTCCCTAATTAATTTCCTCCCAATTGTAATTAAAAACTTTCCTAAACAATTCCCCCTTAATTCCTCCTCCTTTTCTATAAATAATTCCCTCTTAGATTTTGAATTCAAATTAGATCGCTTGCCCTAAATAATTCCCTCCCAATCAAATCAACCCCCTTTCCCAAATAAACAATCCTAATTCCCTCCCAAGTTTGGTCTTCTATGATAAGTAATTAATCCTTTTTGAGCCCCCCTCTCTCCTTGCTCGCCGCCCACACTAGTGGGACCCACAAGCCAACCGGTTCATCAATATTCACTTAAGAATATAATAACAATAATTATGTTTTAAGTTAAACTTAATTCCTTACCAATAAATCCACCAAATACTATATGATGAATAGAAACCATGGACTTATTGCTTATTTATTGGTTTTTTCCCCCTCACATATTTTCAACTCCTTTTTTATTACATGTGATATCTTCTAATATAAAGAGTTTATTAAGCATTGAAATTGGCAAACTAACATACTTGCATGAGATATATGTCTGCTTTTAAAATTATTGCCATCATCAATTGCCTCTGCAAGTACAAATACAATATCATTATATGCACCTAAAATTAAAGATACTCTACCACCTATACATATATATATAATTCGTCCCTCTCACTACATCACAATGCTTTTAATGCTTTTAACTTTGTGGAGCAAAGTATCAAAGGGAGGAAAGTTGATACAAAACAAGCAAGGAGGCCTCTCATTAGATCAATTTTAATAGTCGATTATTATGATAATTAATTGTACATTATTTTTATTTTATTTTCTTTCTTTAAGAAATAAGGAGCCCATGATATATTGTTTTGAGGGAATATTTAAATATTAAAAATTAATTTGGAATCATATCAAGAAGCCCAAATTAAAAATTCAAGATTATTAATCAAATATTTAATTGAATCCAATAAACTGGATTGAATTGTTTATTCCCATATATGAAGTGGTCTTGAGGGGAGACTATCATTATAACCTATAAAGGAGTTTTCAAGAAGGTATTTTGATGTATTTTCTTAGGAGTTTCCAAGCTTTTCTATAAAAATTAATGTATTATTTATACAACAACAACATCAAGGCTTTGTCCCACTATGTGGGGTCGGCTACATGAAGTCAAATTCTCATTTAAATCTAAAAAAAAAAAGATCATTTCTAATATTTTCTAACCAAGTCTTTTTAGGTCTACCTCTACCTTTCTTAACATAAGTCAAATCTAATACCTCAACTTTCCTAATCGGGTCATCGAAAGGCCTCCGTTTAATGTGACCAAACCATCTAAGGCGACTCTCTCTAATCTTATCTTCCACTGGAGCTACTCCAACATTTTCACGTATATGCTCATTTCGTATCCTATCTCTAAGGGTCAAGCCATTCATCCACCTAAGCATCCTCATCTCTGCAACACTTAACTTAGTATTATGCTTCTCTTTTAATGGCCAACATTCGGCACCATAAAACATTGCAGGTCTCACCACCATCTTATAGAATTTTCCCTTAAGTTTGAGGGGGACTTTTCTATCGCACAATAAGCCCGATGCATTCCTCCACTTCATCCATCCAACTTGAATTATGTTGATAATTTCACCATCACTCTGAACAATAGATCCAAGATATCTAAAATGTGTACTCTTATTAATGAATTGATCACCCAAAGTCACAATCCCCTCACTAGGTCTATTGCTACTAAAATTACACTCCATACATTCAGTTTTAGATCTACTCAAGCGAAAACCTTTATACTCTAAAGTTGACCTCCATAATTCAAGTTTACCTTCAACTCCCTCTCTAGTCTTATCAACAAGAAGAATATCATCAGCAAAAAGCATACACCAAGATACATCCTCTTGCAAATGTCTAGTGAGAACATCCATGATTAAAGCAAAAAGATATGGACTATTGGACTTAAGGCTGATCCTTGATGTAATCCAACCGAAATAGGAAAATACTTGGTCAAACCACCTTGTGTTTGAACACAAGTAATAGCTCCTGCATACATATCTTTAATGATTTGAATATAAGCATTATTAACTCCTTTCTTTTCAAGAACTCTCCATAGCACTTCTCTTGGAACTTTATCATATGTTTTCTCTAAATCGATAAATATCATATGTAGATCCTCCTTATTCTCTCTATATTTCTCCATCAAACCTCTCAATAAAAGTATGGCTTCCATAGTAGACCTACCCGGCATGAATCCAAATTGAAATGTATTATTTACACACACACACACACACACACACACACACACATATATATATATATATATATATATATAATTTGTCCCTCTCACTACATCACAATGCTTTAAACTTTGTGGAGCAAAGTATCAAAGGGAGGAAAGTTGATACAAAACAAGCAAGGAGGCCTCTCATTAAAACAATTTTAATGGTTGATTATTATAAAAATTAATTTGGAATCATATCAAGAAGACCAAATTAAAAATTAAAGATAATTAATCAAATATTTAATTGAATCCTATAAACTGGCTTTGAATTGTTTATTCCCATATATGAAGTGCTCTTGAGGGGAGACTATCATTCTAACCTATAAAGGAGTTTTCAAGGAGGTTTTTTGATGTATTTTCTTAGGAGTTTCCATTCTTTTCTATAAAAACTAATGTATTATTTATATCCCCATTGATTCAATGAAAAATAAATTTAATCTTTTGCAAAAACTTGTGTCTACAAATAGTTGGTGCTAACAGCTTTTGGATTGACTCGTAAATAAACTACAATTAAGGTTTATGAAACCTAACATATCATTCTTCTTTCTTATTTCTTGTTCTCTAAATCCCCATTATCTGTGAAAAGCATTGATAAACTTTAACCTCACAAAAATTGAGACATGCCCCTTCCATAAAACCCTAACTTATAATCCACATACTACGACAAAGCCGCTTCAAAATTAAAAATTTTCTAAACACATTCAACTATACTAAAATGATCTGCACCAAAACTTAGAATATGGAGGCCCTCAACCATTTTCATTAAAGAAAATTAATCATATATTGCAAGAAAGCCAGCCTAAAATTTGTCCGCAGATTGTAAACTAGTCAATATTTGCTTAGCATTCTACCAACTATACTCCAAGAACCCTTGAAATATCTCAAAAACATCCACATTATAGATCTAATTGTGATAATTCATGGATTACTCCACAAAGCCTCAATATTCATGTCCAAATTTGTTTGATAAATACCAAATGCTTTGTCCAGGCCTGGGAAATTTGATAAAACTTTATCCAACCGTTAAAGCTTATAGCTTTTCTTACCAATAATTGGTTTCTTTTGGTTAGATAACTCATTTTATTTGCATTTATGTTTTAAGCCATGCCAGTGATAAAGGTAAAAAAAATGGTATTAGTCTAAGAACGTACTCTGAACTTTATGTTAGCTCATATGACTGCCATAATTTCAAATTTGATTTAGTTTAATTAATTTGCATATACCGTTGAGGTGGTTATGCTCGACTAATGTCGAATTTGGCCTCAAAAGTTCAATTCATTGTAGCTAAACTTTTTCAAGTCAGTCAGATAAATGCAAATGACCTTTGTCATTTAGATGGCAGGGTAGGATGGACGCAAAGGATTTCTATGGATTATGTTTAGAAAATTTTAAATTATATTGTGAATAATCAAAATTTAGATTGAGAATGATCTTGTATCGATCTTATCTATTAAACTAGGCTATGAAGAGTCAACATATAGTAATCTAAGAAGTATAATCAATAACTTTTAGCTTGAATAAAATTTTTCTTCTAGTTTTCAATATTGTGATTACAATTGGACATGTGATTCATTCGAATGTGCTACCAGTATGACAACATGATTTTGATGAAGTAATTTCTTTGTAACAGCATGAAGAGTGATTTTTCTATAATTTCATAATTTCATTCATTATTTGTTCATTCTACCTATTTTATTATTAGCTAGTTTATTAATATTGATTTCGGTCAAAATTGATAAGCAAAATATCTGATTTAACCTGCAATAGAAAACCCTTATCCCAAGTCATCCTACATCATCACACATGAATCTTAAAGGCCTTACTGAAATATTAAGATGTTAAGTGTTGGCAGGGAAAATCGGACAATTGAAATATGAAATTTCAAATTTCCAAACTCAAATTTCAGCTTTCCACGAGAAGATAGATGGGAGTTTTCCCTCATGGAGGAGATGATGAAGAAGATGCTCGAGATCCAAACCAAGATGGTATCATCAGAGGCAAGGGTTGTCGCCGGCAGCCACGGGAGTGGGCAAAACCCAAATCCAATAAAGAGGGGAAGAACAAAAAAAAACAAGAGATGGAGATCTTGGAGGGAGAAGAGAGAAAGCCTCCTCTTGAGCCTATTCCTAGTGAGGAGACAAGTAGAAGGTATGGGGAGATATGTGAGGGGGTTGGGTATGAGTGAATGGGTGTTGAATCTAAAATTAGAGGGGTTGATTATGAGCAGAGGGGTGCTGAATTTAAAGAGAGAGGTTGATTATGAGCAAAGGGGTGCTTAATTTGTAAAGAGAGAGGCTAATTATGAGCGAAGGGGTGTTGAACTTGAAAGTAGAGGGACTGATTATGACCAGAGGGGAGCTGATTTTGAAAGGAGGGTTTGGGTACGAGCGTAGAAGGGATGATCAGAACACTTTGGGGGGGGGCATGGGGAATAGGAGATTATGGAGGAAATATGAGAAATAGAAGAGATCCGAGGGTAAAGAACCTGAAGATATCGTAGAAGAGAGAGGATGCACATGGATGAATTTACAGGGTGGAAAAATACTTCGCCGTCAAGACTGACAGTGGCCGGGCTGTGCTTGGATGGGAAGGCATTTGCATGGTACCAATGGAGGGATATGAGGCAACCCATATGGACCTAGAGAGAGTTTAAGGACTGCTTGTCGGAACATTTCCTAACCAACATGGGATGAAACTTTTATGAGCAGTTCTTCGCTCTGACTTACGAGAGAACTGTGGTGAAGTACCGTGAGAGGTTTGAGCACCTCACCAATTGATTTGATTGACCTTTGAAGACTGTGCTGGAGGGGAACTTTATGAAAAGACTCAAATCAAATATTAGAGAGGAAGTTAAAGTGACAAGTCCTCATGATTTGGGAGAGGTGATAGAGCTAGCCCAATTATTGGAGGATCAAAGGCACCTGGAGAGAGGCTAAAGGCAGCATCTCAAGAGGTTCATGCAGGATGACCATCACCTTTTTTGCACCCAAGAGACCAACACCGAGTGTTCTTAAGGAGGCCTCGAAGGAGAAGACCATAAGATGGTGAATTGGAGGAGAAGATGGCGAAGGTGCTGTGTTTTAGATGTGATAAGAGATATACATTGGGGCACACATTAAAGACCGAACTCTTTAGATTCTCACCATCTGCAATGACAAGGAAACTGGCGAGGTTGGTGGGAGTGAGGCAGTGGTGGAGGAAGAAAAGCTACATATAGACATGGTAGAGGTCTTATTGAACTCAGTATGAGATTCACTCCAAATCACATCATGAAAGTGAAAATGATAGAATGATAGATAACAAACAGGGATATAGTGGTGTTGATAAATAGTGGGGCTACTCACAATTTCATCTCTAACCAGGTTATAGACTAATTGGTGTTGAAATTGGTGGATGTAGGGTGCTACGGGGTGATGATGGGCACAAAGAAGGTGGAGGCATGCAGAGGAGTGTGTAGAGGGATGGTTCTAACTATACAGGGGGTCCAGATGAGGGAGCACTTCCTTCCATTTGAGTTAGAGAGCGTTGATGTCATCCTGGGGATGAAATGGTTGTAGACCTTGGGAGAGACCAAGGTCAATTGAGAAGCACTAACGATGTAAATGATGGTGGAGAGAAGGAGAGTAGTGATCAAGGGAGATACAGGGCTATCCAAATCCATGATTTCTTTCAAAACCATGGTGATGACCATACGAAAGGTGGGGGAGGGTTTCCAATAGAGTTGCAGAGTTTGGAGGGGATCATAGTAGAGGAGGGGGGAGACATCATTCTTTTAGTATAGCCGCTTATATAGCAGTTCAGTGAGATCTTTCAGCCATCTCCAGGATGGTTACCAATGAGGGAACATGAGCATCAGTTGCAGGCTAACTTGAAGAACTTTTGCTCTGCACAACCCAGTGTGAAGTACATGAGGTACTAATCAAAGGGCAGGAATTGCCAGAATACAAGGCCACATGGGATCCGTACGAGATAATCAGGAGACAATTCTCATCCTTCCACTACGAGGACAAGGTGCATCTTGGGGTGGGGTGGGGTGGGGGTAGGGGGTGGGCGGTGGGGAGGTATTATTACCCCCAGACCATGGGAGGGCGGGAGCCTTCCGCCCAGTTCAACAGAACTGAACCCAACTGAGAATTGAAAGGGGCCCCCTTAGTGGGGCCCATTAAAGCTTTAATTCAAAATGAAAGGTGGAGAAATAGAGGGAGAGATATTTAAGAAGAAAAGTAAGTTGATTTGGGAGGGAATTAGGAAAGCTTATTTAGAGCTAATTATGGGGTGATTTCAAGATTATGTGATTTGTTTTTGTTGTAGGCTTTTTTGAGGGGCTAGCCGTCGCCTAGGGATTTGGGAGAGCCGGATATTCCTCTCCAATTGAATATCCAACTATATTTGCTATTTCTTTCATATATCTTTCAATAAAAAGAGTCTTGGTCTAATCTTCTTACATTTTTTTTATTGTCGTTCGTTGATTTTTGAGGAAATTGCATCCACTTCATATCAGAATACATTAAATTATAACAATGTTAGAAGCAATTGTACCTTGACTAAGAATCTTCCTAGCTAAATGCTGATGCGGTATTCTCCCATCATTTCTTTCAAGACAATTAAAGCACTATGTTCTTTCCAAAACTAAAATAAAACACTGTTTAGCTCTAAGAGATGCGTTATTAAGTCACAATATTGATGCAAAATCAAATAAAAGAAAATTAATAGAAGCCCATCAAGCTATATATAAGTACTCATCAACTTTATCTGTTATTGTCAAATATGCAAATAACTTCAAAATAGAAACAGAAACTTCATACTAACTTACCTACTATATCATCCGAAAAATTACTAACGTCTACAAGATCAACCATCATTTGGAATTTTGGATCAAGTTAACTCACAGTTACAAATGTCACAAGCAAAATAAGAAAAAATAAAATGAAATGCATATCACCGGAATTAAATGGGCTTTCAAAACTTCAAAAGCGTACCACAATGTTCTCATTAAGAGTATCCCGCTCTTCAAATGTCTTATCAAGAGTAATCTTCCCAAGTTCACTCCTCATAGTAGTTTGGGCCAGCTGGATCACCGCATATATCGGGTTCTCCACTCCGTACGAAGCAAGAAACGGGTCAACAATCTACAAGAAGCAATAAGCACTGCTCGAATCAGTAACCAACATATCGAATAACTTAAAATCCGCATCCCTAATAGAATAGCCCAAACCTTGACGTACAAAACTCCATCAATGAGTATGCTGACATTATCCTTGGTAATGGCAGACTGGTCCGGGATCGGGATCGCTTCCTCCTTGAGGGAGTGAACGTAAGCGATTCTATCAACGAAGGGAACAAGGAGGTGAATCCCAGAGGATAGGGTTTTAAGATACTTGCCGAATCGTTCCACCACGAATGCCTTCTTTTCGGGGACAATGCGTATGCCCCAGTTTGTCGGCGGCCCTGGTTGCTCATAGCTGCACCGATCAGGATATATGGTTAGGTGAGAAAGGGAAAAGAGGAGCATGGATGCTTTGAAGGAGAGTTTACCGAGCTGCCGAGAAGTCATCGCGGGAGCGACCAGAGCGGAAGTGGCGGATTAGGAGGACAGGGGGAGGATTTTGGTTGAAGGGGCTTGAGCGGCGGAAAGATGCGGCAGCGTGGTGGGCGATGGAGGAGGCAAGAGCGATTCCGGAGGGTCTTGCTCTCCACACAGCCATTTTCTGTTTCCGGAATGATTTTTGGATTCTGGAAGAAAACCCTCGCAAAAACCTGGACCGGGGTGTATTGAGCTGTTTTTCCCCAGCTTGGAGAGCAAGCTTCGCTGACCGGGGTGATCGGTCCGTTGAAAACCTGGACCGGGGAGTTTTGGAGTTGAAAATAAAAGCTAAAAAAAAACTAAGAAGATTGCCCGAGAAAAAAATATATATATTTGCTGTGATGTTTTCAAGTTTTATGTTATTTACAGGAATAATATCAAAATATAGATCTTGTGTGCGGAGTCCTAATAAGAGAATCGTCTGATTTTTGTGAGTGTACACAGTAAAAGTACAATAAAAATACAATATTGTTCACCATTGCTGTATTTTTATTGTGCACACTCACAAAAATCGGGCATTATTTCTATTCAGACTCCTCACGTAATAATCTCTCTCAACTATGGCTACTACTATCACCCACCAACCACCATGACCGCCCCGTACCACCTCCTACTAGCTTCCAACGAAAATTATATAAGTACATATCTCATCTTGGCCTGTTGGTTGAGAGCTTAGGTTTCTAATTAAGAGGTCATGAGTTCGAGTCCTTGTGTATGCGTTGTGTATGTGATTTGCCTTAAATGGCCTAAATATCCAAAAAAAAATTTATTTAAGTATCATTTGTATACTAATCTATGAAGTTCTTGATTTCTTGGATGAGTTACTTCACATTATTTTCAAATTAAAATAGAAACTTTCGTGCTAGTATATTAAAGCTTTGTTTGGGGCTAATTTTTACGATTTTTTAAAACAGTTTTTTAATAAAATAATAATAATTTTTTTATTAAAATTTTACTTTAAAAAATTATCCTAAATGAAGACTAATACCATTAAATTCATAGAAATTACTTTCTATCTTACCTTCAAAGCTGGAAGCACTCTCCTACATGATTTAGGGTCCAGTATTATACATTCATGAATACAAATCACCAATCTCATAAAAAAGAAATCACTTCTTGGGCCCCAATGTAATAAATTTATTACAATAAACAGTAGTATTTTTATTAGTAAAAATTCATTTAATAGAATTTTAAACAATAAAATTTTAAGTCATTTTTCTTGCCTTATGAGAATTAACTATTTATATATGGTTTAATAGCATATTACAAATATAAAAAAAAAAATTACATTCATATCGATAATTTTTATATATTTACATATCTAACATGTAAATCTATATATTTACTTACATATTATTTTAAAATTTAAATAATATTAAAATATATACATGAAAAAAATATATTTTATTTTAAATAAATTAATATTCATTTTTTTAATTATTTAAAAATTTAAGTGTTTCAAGAAAAAAAAAACATTATCCCAACAGAAGCGTTGGCAAATGCAGCAGATGCAGTTGAAAAGTTTAAGCCAAAAACTTGGGGAAAGCGATCTATCGCCTGCACTTGTTCAATCAAAATTACTTTGTAATCAAATTGGAAAGCGATCCAACAACTTTGCTTTTGTTCCTTTAAGATTGGGATGAAAGTTTCTTCCCTGTAATAGAGTCAAAGAACTCAGCGTTACTGCTGCAAATGCAAATTTTTAAGAGTTTTCAAATCATATTGATACACAGAGATGTCTACAAATATAAGACTCTCATGAAAAGATTTTAGGTCAATGAGTATCAAAATCATTAAAGCTTCATTTGGGACGGCTTTCTTATTGATTCTTAAAACAATTGTTTAGTATACAAATTTTAATTTTTTACTAAAAAACTGCTTTGAGAAGCAGTAAAAAAGCCGTTCCAAATGAAGTCTAAATTTCCTTTAAAATGAATAAAATATAAGAACAATTAATTAAAATTTGAAATAAATTTATGAATTTGAGACATTTTTCAAAATAAATTAATATTTCACTGAGAAAGAAATTCAAAATACATTTCTTGAATAGAACAAGTGCAGGTAGCCAATCAATAATATACTTTTATTTGAATATCTGATTACAAATTCAAATCTAAAACTCCATGCTTCAATTAGCTATATATATATATATAAATATGGAGAATTATTTCCTGTAACTCTTCAATAACTTAGAACCTAAAACCAAGACTTGGTCTGCCAAATTCAGATAGAGGGAACAAATCACTCCAAAGGCAGAGAAAGAGCAGAAACAAAAATGTACAGGAGCATTCAAATGGACTCCCATGATCAACTATAACTTATCTGCTATCCTACCAAGAGCATCAGCAAGCTTGTTCAGAACACCAAGAAGGCCATTCACCTGATCCTTCCTCTGTTCTCTGTCTAGCTGGGTGTTTATGTTCTGCGATTCGAGCTGTGTCGCGAGCATTCTATTGTTTCGATCAAGCATTTCGATAATCTGGAACTGCAAGCTGGAGCTGTCTTCCTCGTCTTCATGGGATGTTCGCCGCCGTTTCCGGTTTTCTCGCTTCGGAGACTCCTTGCTCGAGTTTTCAGCAGGAGTTTGCTGCTTATCTTTGGAAGGACCTGTAGCTTCTAATTCAAATGAAAACATGATATGATGCTTCAGTATAGTGAATAACCAAGAGCTTAAAGTTTCATAATTCAAATAAATAAATTGTTGCTAGTTACAACACATGGGATCAAATATACAGCAATAGAGAAGTGGACTTTCTTAAAATGATAATACCACAACTGATGAAGATACCATAATTTGACATTACAGAATAGCATAAAATAGATGATGTAAGCAATAATTTATTCTTTGCACTTTTTGATGGATATAGTATCCTTTATAGGCATCACACATTAGAGAAAAATAATTCCAAGGGGATGTTTGGTTGCAGGATTTATCCAAGATTTAGGCTTCATTTGATACGGCTTTTTTATTGTTTCTTAAAACAGCTTTCTAATACAAAATTTTAGCTGCTTTAAGAAGCAACAAGAAAGCCGCTCCAAACGAGGCCTTAGACTATATTTAATGTAAATACACCCAACTGGATTTTTTCCTGGGTAATTACTTGATAACTTACCAAAAGGTTTGTTAGATACCACCTGGAACCTGGATATGGCCATTTGTCCACGCAAATTTGCTTTAGCGCATTGTTATGTCATATATAATCTAAATGTAAAAAAACAAAATCATAAATCTTAATTAAAAAATGTATGATTTCAACATTTTGTAAATTTTCAGCATTATTTATTATTTATTCATCAAGCTGAATAAAGATGATCCATATAATAACAACAACATCAAGTCTTTATCCCACTAATAGATGATCCATAGATTGAGATAAATTTAATATTAAGTTTAGAATAAACATATTTTGATGAAAGCATTCTCTACACCTATTTATATTTGAAAAAAAAAAAATTTGAGATAACACAATTCATGTCAGGATGGGTATCATTGCCCTTGGATGTGCATTGAAATTAGTGTTCTATATGATATTTAAGGACTGCACCAATCTTAGCACAAATCCAAGAGCAATGAAGTCCATCTTGACGTACGTGAATTCTATCAGGAGAATCTGCCACAATGTCTTTCCTTCGGATTTTACACGATATAAAAATAGTGATATGCAAGAACCAAATCAATAAGTTTTACTATAATTAAAATATTTTGGTTCAGTTCAATTCTCAAGCCTATCCAAAACATTAAAACTTGGGATTAGTGACATAAGAATTAAGTGTAAGTGGATGAAACAGTTAATATGATCATTAGGGGGATACATAGCATTCAACAAAATCTCAAGGGAGGTATATAATAATTACCCAATTTTTTTTAGGCTTTCTTCATAAATTTAGTATTTCAAATCCAGAATTTGGTTAATTTTGACTTAAATTCTAGCTTTTGTAAATTTTGTCAATAGAAGGATTAAGGTACTTGAAAGTGTAGGTTTTAAGGATTTAGAAAATCCATGTACTTGCATCCAAATAGTTATAGGAATTTAATATACATTAAAGATATTGACAATTAAGCTTTTTTCTTTTTCAGAATTTCATATATTTTGATTTATAAGATTTACTAATATTTGCTTTTCTATATTAGATTTAGGCTATGTTTGGGGGGGCTTTTTTACTGTTTTTTGAAGCAATTTTACAGTACAAAAGTTAAAAATTTTGTACAAGATAGCTGCTTTAAGAAGCAATAAGAAAGTTGTCTCAAACGAAATCTTAGATGAGAATTTGACTATTAACCGGACACAACGTAGAAAAAGGATTCATGTAGCCGACCCCATAGTAGGATAAAAAATTGTTGTTGTAGTACTAATATTTGCTTTTCCTCCATGCTACCAAACAGCCCCTTCAATGTTAAAATAGTTGTACCTCATCATTCCTCAATCAGACTACTTTTCACAAAAAAAAGGTGGAATTGTCACAGCAAGTTAAAGGAAATTCTGTCAACACGCTGCCTTTTCTTAAAAATGCCATGAATCTTCCAAAAACTTTCACAGCTACACATATCCAGAATAAACAAAAAACAATATTTAATAGAGACGTTTCTTAAAATGTATTTTTGCTAAAATTTGATTCAACGAAGACAGTTGATATTGATCAATTTGTTGTTACTCCAAAGTTGGAACTCAGATGAATATCTTATGATAAACAAGAAGATAACTTGAAAACAAAAGTCGATTTCAGGGTAAAATTAGCAGCAAAAATATATTAAAAAAAAAACTCAATGAAACAAAGCATAACCTGGAGTAGATTCCTCCTCTTGAACTAATTCCAACTTCTTCTCTGCAATCAAACGGAAAAAGCCAACAAAATGATCAATCTCAACAAAAGAAATCTGGTCCCCTACTCCCCCATAATTTCAAAATATTAATAAACAAATAAAGAAATAAAAAGTACTAAACACAATCAACAATCAATCTCAAACTTCAATTATCATCTATTGATGGATTGATCAATTCCCCCAATCAGCCCTACTAAACCCTAGAAATCAAACTTACCAGAAATCGGAACGACCTCCACGGGCGGCGTCGGCCTCTCCATCTCGCTTTCGTCCCCTTCCTCTGCCTCTTTCTCCTCCTCAAAATCCGAAAACAGCCCATCATCCGCCGCGCTCCGTCCGCTATCAAACACCACCTCCTCTACATCCCCCTCTTCCTCCACCGCCGGAGCCGCCCGCGCCGCCGACGATGCAGCCGCCGGCGACACGCCGTCTAGTATATCATACACCTCCCGATCAAAGAACCCCGGCAACTTTCTCTCCCTCCTCAAATCGTTCCTCATCGCCCAGAACGACTCCGGCTCCCCTCTCATCTCTCGCCGGATCTCCCACTCCTTTATCTTCTTGTAATCTCCGGCGAGATTACTCCACCGCTTCCGGCACTGAACCGCCCCCCGATTCACCCCATGTCGCCGACAGTAAGTCGAAACTGCCGCCCACTTCGGCTCCGCCGCCGCCGCCGACGTCGACGCGCGCCCTCTCCCTCGGCTTTCCACCACCCTCTTACCTTGTATGAGAACGAGGATCTCCTGCCGCGTCCACCGCGGAAGCCGCGGCGGCCGGCAGGCTTCACCGCCGTTAGCGGCCGACGTCAACGCGGCAATTTCCATCCGAGCAATCAGTTAACGGAAAGTTAACGGCGGCAGGGGCTACTCGGCCCTTCGGTAGGGAAGGTAAGGGAAGGCGACCATAACGTACAACAAGAAGGAGAGGAGAGAGGGAGAGGAGAAAGCAGAGGGCAGGCCGAACAGATGAGGAAGTCGGGGACTTAATTAGGCCTTAATTAACCTACTAAATAAGACCTAAGCGTGTTAATTACTTGGAGGGTACGGTCACCAATTATGCAATGTATAGAGTCTAATTGCATAATAAATATATATTAATATTCGATTGGATGATATGGATTAGAATGTCCTTTTGAAGGGCTCTATTTGCATACCTTCTTTTGTGCAAATTGAATAAGGGAGAGGTGAAGGGATATCCCTTTCATTCAATTGGATTGATAAGGCACCGCCAACTTCTACTTATGGAATAGGATACAACTAAGGTAAGCTTACCTCTCAGCTTTTTTTGTTCCATCATAAATAGTAAGTTGAAGGCTTATGGAAATTAGTAGGCTTGGCTATTAGGGAATGTTTAGTTGGTTAAAAAATAGAAATGCAACTTAAAATGAATATTTTAATATTATATATATATATATATATAATATTAATATGAATATTTTTTTTGTTTGACGTAAAATAAAATAAATATAGTATAAAGTTTAAATATGACTACTAATGGTAGATGATGGAGGTGGTTGGCGGTGGTTGTCGGCTGTTGCAGGCGACTGCGAGTGGTGGTGATGATGGTGGCAGGTGGGTGGTAACGGTGGTGACAGACAGGTGGCTGGCAACTGGCGACTAGTGATGGCAGCAGGCGGAGGAGGGTGTCGGCGGATGGGAGGGCAACGACGATGTTGGCGACGATGATGGTGGGTGGTGGCCGACGGTGGTAGAGATTGACGGTTGGTAGTGGTGGTGGCTAGCGGGTGGCGGCAGTATGAGGGTGGCTGTTGTGGTGGACACTATAAACCATTATCGCTTAAAATTGGATGAGTTCAGTTTACCTTAAAATAAACTAGAATTATTTACACCATATTTACTTTACTTTAATTTGCATTTCTTTTTCATCCAATCAAATACCAAAATTTTCAAAACACATCCATTTGAAATACTTTACATCTCTATGCAATCTAGTCAACCAGCCACTTAGAAATATGAGGGGCACTTGGCCCTCCTTAAAATGTTTATATTTTTTATTTATAATATATATATAAATATATATGTAAATAAATTTATATTATTTGATATTTTAATTTATTTCTCTCAATAATAAAATTAAATTATATGCTTCCCATTAAATTTGTATATAAGAATAAAACATAAAATAAAGAGAAATATAAAAAAAATTTAAATAAGATTTTTCTCTATTTATTTTTAATTTCTTCCTACCTCAATGTCATGCGGTATTTATTCTAAGGGTCATGAAATATTTATTTTTACATTTCATTGAGCTCACGCATTAAGCATATTATATTATAAATGATGAATTTTTTTTCCCAAAAAAGAGAAAAATGATAATTCAGTCATATGCTATCTTTGATATTCAGACTAATTTCACAATAAAAAACCATTTTCCTCGGTCCTTAATAGGAGTGAAAATGAGTCGAGTCGAGCTTGAGTTAGAACTAATTTGAGCTTGGCTTGTCCACTCCAAAGGCAAACTCGCATTCAAGCTCACGAGCTCTTGCGAAACCGTATTAGCCCTATCATGTGACTTTTTATTTTTTGAAACAACAACGATGTGATTAAAACATGACAATATATTTTTTATATTCGATAGTGGCGGGAAAAAAATCATTACTGAGCCAACAAGCTTGCCGAGCTTGAGCTTGTATAATATATGACTTGATAAACTTGACTAAACAGTCGGTTTAGCTCACTTACACCATCTAGTCCTTAATTACGTCCGATTGTTTGTCATTAAAATTAAAAGTTAAAAATAATAATAAATATAATTTCAATCGCCCAAAATAAATTACATGGTTGAAATAAATAAAAAATGCAAGTCTCCTAATAACTTGAATGAATGCAAACCTAATATAAAAAAAAAAGGTTAGTTTCTCACTTTTCAAAGGATGGTAAAAAAATCATTGTTGCATGTTGGCTTTCAGCATCACAACTTAGATTTTATTTGGAATATTTTTTTACTATTTTCTAAAATAGTTTTTTAGAATTAAATTTTCTAGTTTAATAATTTTTTATACTTAAAAAATTGTTTTAAAAAACAATAATAAAGTTGTCCCAAATGACTCCTTAGGACTCATTTGTGACGGCTTTCTTACTGCTCCTTAAAATAATTTTTTTACACAAATTTAAATTTTTATGCTATAAAATTGTTTTAAGAAGCAGTAAAAAAGATCATCCCAAATGAAATCTTAATCTAAATTTTAGCAAACCACTCTATAAGCTTTCTTTATAATTCAAACCAGGATTTGATATAAATAAATACTTATTTATATAAATTTTTTTATAGAAAGTCACCACAATCTCCCTTCCGTATCTTTTATGTTCCTCAAATTATGTTGTTTTTTAAACTATTTATTATAATTTTAAAAATCTAAATTTAACTTATTTTATATTTTATTTTATTTTTCTTAGAAAACATTTTTTAATTTTAAATAATGCAACTAAATAGAATATATAAATTAAAAAAAATAAATTTATTGAAAGTTTGAAACTTGTTTTTCTTTTTTTTTTTTAAATGAGGGTGTAGCGATGCTCTTCATTAGGAACTTTTATTATGTCCTCTGACCGGACGTAGATCTATATTCAGTCAGAGGATTGTTACTCGATTTTTGCTCGGTATTTGGTCGGTATTGTTTGATAATAACGAGGGATACCACTTTGGGAAGACTAATACCGAGTAATACCGAGCAATACCGAGTTTTTCTAGAAAAAACTCGGTATTTTGTCACATAATGATATTTCTAGTTATTATTGGTATTGGTCGATATTTTTTGGTATTACTCGGTATTTTGTCTTCACATAATGATATTTCTAGTTATTATTGATATTGCTCGATATTTGCTCAATATTTCTAGTTTTGTGCCTGCGATCTTAGTGCCGGCCGAACGTAGCTCTACATACGTTCACTGGACCAAATAAAAGTTCCTTCATTAGGGTGGGGCATGTTGATCGGTAGCTTTTGCTCACGAGGCTACAGGATTGTTTTCTGATGTTATGGAAGCCAAACATGTGCTCCAATGAGAATATATATATATATATATATATATATATATATATATATATATATATATATATATATATATATATATATATATAAATATATATATATATATATTTCATTAGACTAAAGAAGCTTAAAATTTGGCAGTTTTTTAGGTCTTATTTGAAATATTTTTATTTAAAAATATTAATTAGATAAAAAAATAAATTTATTAGTTACGTTTTTTTTTTAGAAAGAAAATTAAATTATTTCATATTATTATTTATTAACTTCACTTACATTATAGTATCATTCATCAATATGCTATTTGTGATTTTCCTTCTGAAAATAATTAGAATGCAACATAGATGTTAGGAAGGTAACATGTTATATTGACACAGACACAAATTTGAAAGGCTATAGTCTCCGACAAAGTTGATGTCTTCCATTGATACCCAAATTGCAATAACTACAACCATACGACTAATACATATCATCCATGCTGGCGGGGTGCGCGGGCGCGCAGTCGCAGCAGGTGCTTGGACAGCCTTGAGCAACCGCAGCGGGCAGCCTCGAGCGCACGACCGATTGCTGGCAGGCGCAGGTAGCTTCAGGCAGGTCTACGGGCAGTCGGGCATGGGGCGGGCAGGCTGGGGGTAGGTCTGCAGGCAACCGGGAAGTCATTTCAAACGGGTTTCTGGGTTGACCCGGCAACCCGTCGGGTCAACTCGAACCCGACATGTTTTTCAAACGGTCGAATTCAGGAACTCGAACCCGACCCGTTTTGAAAACGGGTCATGTCTAACCCTAAATTTTCGGGTTAGGTCTCGTGTCGTGTCAAATATTGACACCCCTATAGGATGAAGAGGAAATGAAAAAATCATGATGGGGTATCGTTGCAGGAAGGGTTTAATACTATACATTTTTTCAAAGAACCATCTTTCTCTCTGTGAATGCTCGATCGAACCTCTACGCCATCAAGCCACCTTTTGTACCACCCAGCTGTCATTGCCCTCACTGGCTTTGTCCACCCTTAGCCTATCAACCTAATTTGCAACTCAACTCCTCTCAAACTCCAACCCATTGTCTTCATGTCCCACACCAGCATCAATTGAATGAAATCATAATGGAGAGGGTGCAGTTGGAGTTGATATGTCACAAAAAATTTGTCTTGATCGGGCACGAATCTCGATGCAAATATATGAGATTGATACTTCAATAATTGAAATCGGGATCATCTAATCTCAAATTTCAGCAAGCTTATAGTCATATTGAACATCTCAAGAATACAAACCCAACGACATCAAATTTGATCAAATATGAGCCCAATCGAGTCCAAATCAAAGGTTCAAAGTTTATTTAGAAGCTTCAGAGTATTAATTGAACTACAAAATGATATCCAAATATGATATGCTTATAGTCAAATCGAGCGGCTTGACGAGACGAATCCAACGAGCCCAAGATCACTCAGTTTTGACATCTCTAGGACATTTAAATGCTTGATAAATGATTCATGATTAAGGATATCACTACTAGCCATTCGATGATACATTCTCAACATGTCTTTGATCTTCTCCGTATTTATTAGCCATGCCACTTCCAAAATACTATAAATATTCCCCTCATTCTTCACATGAGAGGGGTAGGGTAAAAAATAAAAGAGAAAACTTGGGGAGCTCGCTAGCCGCCAACCACCAGTGGATCTCTTCTTGACCACCGACCGCTGTTGGACTTCAGCCTATTCATCGACCACTATTGGATCTCTTCCCGACCACTGACATTCTCTAGACTTTCGCTCGTTCATCGGTTGTAGCAGGATCTCTTCCCAACCACTAATCATCGTCGGAGTTCTGCCCGTCCATTGACCATCGTCGGATCTCCTCCCAACCATCAATCGTCGTCAGACTCCTGCCCATTCGTGTGCCACCGCATGATTTCTTCACGATCAGCAATCATTGCCATACTTTTGCCTGTTCATTGAATATCATTGGATCTCCGACCATCTCCAGACCTATGTTGAACATTCTCTTAACTGTTGATACCCAATTTCTGATCTCTATCATATCCATCCGAAGTTTAGCAAGATCTTCAACATATTATATTCAAATTGTTCCTGATTTGAAGAATGGGTTAACTTTTGTAACCCATTCAAACAATAATGAAATCTTTTCAACTAGGCAATGCCCTATGGTTTTCTCATTTTCAAGATTTTCTACGTAAAAATCTCGGTATTTCTTTATCATTTCAATTACGACTTTGTGCGTTGAATTTTCATGTATGATAAAGACGTAAAATCCTTCCACTCTATTGCCTCGAATTTATCAGCCTGCAATATTAGTTATATTTTATGTTATTCAAAATTTTGAATGTTGCTCAAGATATTTGATTAAATTTTTGTTAGGATAAACCTTAAATTTGCTGAAATTTTTTTAAGACAAGTGTAATAAAAAATTTAATTGATTTCTCATACTAATACTTATTTTAAAGTAAATTAGATAATTTTAAGATCTTTTATGAATAATTTTTTTAAAAAAAATATATGTACTTAAAAAAAAAAATTTTCTAGAGCTTACACTTAATGAGTTGATCTAGACGGAAAGTAGGGGTGTCCATTTCGGGTCACGGGTCGGGTTCGGGTCGAACCCGAACTGACCCTGGTGCAAAACGGGTCGACCCTAACCCGACCCGGGTAGAGAATGGGTCGAAACTCCGAACCCGGACCCGACCCAGCAGGTTGCCGGGTTGACCCGACCCGACACGAAACCCAGGGGCGAAGCTGGCGAAGTGGGTGCGCGCGGGGTGCGGGACTGCGGGAGAAGCGGGCGAGCGCGCGGGCGTGAGCGCGGATGCGCTGGCGGTCGCGGGCGGGTGCGAACGCGGGCCCGCAGGCGGGCAGCTCGGGCGGGCAGCAGACAGCGGCGGGATTCGAATTTTTTTGAATTAAACGGGTTCGCGGGTTGACCCGGCAACCCGTTGGGTCAACCCGAACCCGACCCGTTTTTCAAACGGGTCAATTTCTGGAACCCGAACCCGACCCGTTTTGAAATCGGGTCGGGTCCAACCCGGATTTTCCGGGTCGGATTTTCGTGTCAACGGAAAGTAAGTATTGAGAACAGAGGAGCAGTCTAGGCTTCATTTGGAACAATTTTTGTATAGTTTTTAAAATTAATTTTTTAATATAAAAAATTTTTAAAGTAATGAAAATATAATGGTAAAAAGTTATTCCAAAGACGACCTAGAAATAGTTATATTCTCTCACTTAAGCATTATGTACTGATTATCATCTATATAAATTAGGTTATCATTAATTTCCACAAATGACAAATATAATCAGTGCGAATCTATGACTCAATTTTATGTATTTTTAGCAGTATATCATATGACTTTTTGATATTAATTTTATGCTTAAAAATAGTTTTTCTCTTCTTTTTTTTTTTTGAAATTTCGAAATAATTATAAATCCATAAAAATTTATATTTCAAAAGTTTAACACAACAAATTTATAATAAAAATTCTCGATTCTTCTCGCAAAAAAAAATTGCATATCACATATATATTTTTTATTTTTTATTTAAATTGCATATCACATATAAAATATTTTATTTATGCGGATTTAGGGTAATCAAACAGTATTATCTTTATCATCAAATTGTCTCTTATGTTATTTTTGAAAAAAATAAGGTCCTAAATCGAAAAAGTTGACCTCAAAGGCAAAGATAAGTAAAAAAAAAAAAGAATTATTATTTCAAATATTCTATATCATAACGAGCTTAAAAAAATGTTAAATTTACTTTGAGATTAGTGATATATAGGTTGGGGATGGAAGTTAAACACCTCAAAAAGAAAAAAAAAAGTGCAACAGAAAGTATAGGACATCAAGATTTAAGGCGAAAAAACTTTGGGAAAAAATTAGAGCCACATTACACCAATAAGTCTACCATAAAAATAGGAAGAAATAACTATATATCTTTATTCTCTCATACTATATATATCTTTGTTTTTCTTCTTACTTACTCCGTTGTCATTCTCAAAACAAAAGAGAAAGCTAAGTAAATAACACCAAGGGACGCCACCCTTAAGAAAAACAAGAAAGAAAATTGGCCAATTTGTCTCGTAGTGTTGAGACCCTCAAATTCTGTCATTTGGTCCATTTGACAGTGTTGCGGTGTCAAGAATGCAGCGTTGTGGCCCTCTGTTTTTTATTTGATTTCACAGGATTTTTTTTTTTTATTTCGCAGGAAAATTTCCAATGAACAATGTAGCATTACGGAGATTGGGTACATAACACCAGAGCATTGTACAGGAAAAAAATTTTATTGGTACAAAGCACTCGAATCCAAGCAGGGGAGGTCTGAGAAGCACAATAAATTGACTTGAGGTCCGAGACTACAATACAATCCGATTGATTAATAACACAATTATGTTATTGTACTGCACTAATCTCAAAATAAATTTGCTAATTTTCAACCCACCCTAAAGCAAATTATATCAAGACATCCTTACATAATTTAAAAAAAAAAAATTAGAAAAGCTCCATAATAATTTTCTTAAGCTAATAATCGAATCCAACTATATTTGCTCCATATTATGAGAATTCATAATGGATGACCAAAAATAATTTTGGTAACTTCATAGATCTAGTAATGTATAATTTTACATTAAGGATTCGTTTGGGACATTTTTTTATTACTTTATGAAATAATTTCTTAGTACAATTTTTTTTTTAATTTAAAAATTTTGTATTAGAAAGTTACTTCATAAAACAGTAGGAAAGTTGTCCTAAAAGTTTCGTTTGAAACTGCTTTAGTCCGCAGATTTTTTTTTTTTTTCTGATTTCAAGATATTTTTTTACTAAAATAATTTACAAAATAATAAAAAAGTTGTCCTAATCAGAGCCTACAACATAACAAATTTGTGACGTGTGATGAACATTTACTCCCTTTAAAAAATGATTATTTGTTACTTGCATAGATTCAATAATAATTGTCATTTTATAGGAGGTGACTATTTGACTTCTATGTCTTTTGTGACATAGCCAAATGTGATGATGCCTCTTGTTTCATCATGATAATATTGAGAGATTGGATGGTGATTATATTTTTAAAAATAAATTTAAAAATGAATTTAATCAAAGATTACTCAAACAAAAAGAGTATAATTATAAAAAAAATTAAAAAATGAACGAAAACATCAAACTATTTAGTATTTTCTAAAAAAATAGCAAAAAGTTTGATGTTTTCCTAAGACCAACTGCAATCGAGCGATATACATGCGATTGCCGTCCGCCAAATGATCCAACCGAATGCATTTTCATTCGCTATTCTTCGGGAGTGAACAATGCGATGCTAACATTGGCATCGCACTATTCACACATGCTATTTTTTTCCATGGTTTTGAAAACTAGTCCGGATCGGCCGGTTCGACCGTGAACCGGTCCAATGGTCGGTTCGGTCCTCTTGGAAAATCGGGCTAGTATCAAACCGGTGAAAACCGGTTTGAACCGCCGATTTAACGTTTCGGTTCAATTAGTTTAATATAAAATATTTTATTAAATATTAAATTAATTTAAATATGATATATAATTTCAAAAAAAAATTAATAATTTAATTCAAAAACATTCATAATATTACATATTAAGTTTTATTCTCACATGATTCCTTCACCCCATGTGGGCTCTTAACCTATGACTAAAAGAAAATGTATATAAACAACACAATATAAAGCTCCTAAGTGATGTGAGACTAAACAACTAATAGTTTCTAGTTTCAACAATGTTTCTAAGAGAAATTGTTGAAAATTTTTTGTATGAAATATTCAAATAAAAAAATCATAATAATTTTTGAAGTTCTTAAATATATATAATTATATATTTATAATTATTCAAATAAAAAATAATTATTTATAATTTTTAAAGTTCTAAAACTTCTCTCTAGATGTGAAATTAAATGATATTAAGAAAAATAGAAAATCTAAAAATATATATTAAATATATTGTATGACTTTATAAATATAATTTTATAATATAAAATTTATATATAATTTATAGATTTAACATTATATCAAAAAATATAATATAAATTAGTAATTATTTATATTAAATATATATTTACATATAAACTAAATTTTTATTACATATAAATTAAAATCGAAGATTTAAGATATTTAAATTTAAATTTAAAATTAGTAATTATTTATATTTAAATATAACATATAAATATAATAATTATTTATATTTAATTTTAAAATTATGTAATATATTATATACGTATGAATTTTATTTATTTTAGTCTCAAAATTATTAGAATGATGAAATTTTTTAGATTAAATTGGTATTATTATTACGTTAATTTATTAATTTTTATAATATTATTATTTATTACGTCATCCATTTCGACTGGTCGAACCGGTTGAACCGTGAACCTCTCATTTAACCGGTTCGTTGTCTGGTTCGATTTTCACAATCTTGATTTTTTCTGTCTTCTAGATTTGTCAAAAACCGCACGAAAGATGAGAGAGATGGTTACCTTTGGCAATGCGATGAAGAAGCGAGCGAAATAGAGTTAGATTGGAGACGAATTACCACATTTTAGAGTTTTACTGTATTTTGAAGTGGAAAGTGGGTTTTCGGTTAGAGATGCCCTAATAAATAACTAAAAAAAAACTCTTTGCAAGCTAGTTCCTATCGACCCTACAGAACTAACAATGCACCTTCGCTAGTGCATTGTGGGCCATGGTGCAATTGATCTACGTTTGATCATTTGAAGAAAAGTGGAATAAATAATGTTGCGTCCTGGAGCATTCGTGGCGGTTGAGAAATATAAAGTTTAACGTCTTAGCGTTGTACGAAAATCCGGCACACAATCATATAAGAGAGGGTGCATCATTCACTAGAGACACCAAGTTTTTTACGTAGAAGACCCCTAAAAAAGGGGAAAAAACACGGGGTCTGGCCCAGTATAAATGAATCCACTAGTATTGTAGTTGATTACAAATGAGGTCCTTCCTCGAGGGAAGGCCTTAACTTGATTTACACATTATAGAGTACATTACATAATGAGAATACAAAGCATCAATGTTGATGTGTTAGTTTGGTATGAAGGGCTGTAATCGGTGTGCGACGTAGGTTGGAAGGACCACAGTTGGCGGGCGACGGAGGTCGGAAGGACTGTAGTCGGCGGGCGACGTAAGTCAGAAGGACTGTAGGTGGCGAGCGATGTAAGTCTGAAGAACCATAGTCGGTGGACGGCGGAGGTCGGAAGGACTGTAGTCGGCAGGCAACGTAAGTCTGAAGGACCGTAGTCGGCGGACGACGGAGGTTAGAAGGAATGTAGTCAGTGGGCGACGTAAGTCTAAAGGACCGTAGTCGGCGGGCGATAGAGGTCGGAAGGACTGTAGTCTGACGACGGAGGTCAGAAAGATGACGTCTGGTAGAAGTCCATCAATTGGCAGAAATCCAACATCAGATAGATATCTGGTGAAAGTCCGACAATTGGCAGAAGTCTAGCGTCAGATAGAATTTTGGCAAAGAGCGGAGGTCCGATGTCGAGTAGAAGTCGGACATCAGTTGGTGGCCGAGGAGAACTCTGACGTTAGATGATATTCATGGAGAGCTTCGATGTTACTTGGAGTTCTGGTGAAACTCCGACATTACTTGAAAGTTGGGCAGAATTCCCACGTCACTTGGAGGTCTGGCAAAATTCTGGCTTCACTTGGAGGTCGTGCGAAATTCCGGCGTCACTTGTAGTTCGGGCATAATTTCAACGTCACTTTGAAGTCGGGTAAAATTCCGTCGTTAGATGGTATTCGGGCAGAACTCTCGCGTCACTTGGAGTTCGAGTGAAACTCCAGCATCAATTGAACGTCGGACAGAACTCCGACGTCGTTCGGAAGTCATTCAAAATTCTGGCGTCGAGCAGAACTCCAGAGTTGTTCGGAAGTCTGGTAGAATTCCTGCGTCGGGCAGAACTCTGGCGATGGTCGAGGAGTTATTCCCTCATATCCTTCTTTTCTCCTTCTCTTCTTCTTCCTTCTTCTTACTTCTTTCTTCTTGCTTCTTGCTTGGGCCCCCTCTCATGAGAAATGAGGGGTCTATTTATAGATTTTTTGGAGTGGCATGAACCGTAAATAGATGAGAGATCAGGGGCAAATATGGAGTGGTTCGGATGAACGACTGATATTGAATCCTTCGATCGTGGACCATTTATCAGACATTTGAAGGTCTCAATGATGTTGGAATTCAACGATCTTAGGCTCGTTGGATTCATCTCGTCGAGTCGCTCGATTCGACTATAAGAACGTCATATTTGAAAGACGTTTGGTAACTCAAATTATGGTTTGAACTTTCTAACAGAGAGCTTCAGGTGCTTGATTTGAACTCATTTGGGCTCGGACTGAGTCGAATTTAGTGTCGTTGGGTTCGTATTTTCGAGATGCTCAGTTTGACTGTAAGTTTGTTGAACTCGGAGTTCAGGTGATCCCAAAATTAATTTTTTAAGTTTCCGGCTTGATTTTGCCTCAAGATTCATGCCCAATCAAGATAATTTTTTGAGGATATATCAAATAAATAAATAATATTTTATTAATTTGCTTTTTCCCAATTAATTCATGATTAAATTTAATATTTTTGTTTATAGAAATAATAACATGACTAATATTTTACGAAATAAAGTTATATTTTCTTAAGACATGTTGAGGAATTTCTTTTTTAAAGTTTCGCACACAAAAAATTAAACACCTTTTTTTTTAGCGATTTTAACCTGAAATTTTATATTATAATTGAAATTGTAAAAAAGATTTTTGAGAGAAACTATTATGACAGTGTACAGATAAAATCCAAATTCTATTTGAAAAAATATTATTTTAAATAACAGCTCTATTTTTTTAAAAATCTTTTGCCCTTTTTTCCCAACTATTACTATTACTCTAGTAGAATATGATTTAAATTTTTTTTTTTTCATTTGATTAAGAATTTTGAAATTCAAGCTCAAATGATTTAGGAGATTTTAAAGTAGATAGAATGAAATCTTCTAATGAACTTTGGCTTCGTTCGGGACAACTTTTTTATTGCTTAATGAAGCAGTTTTCTAGTATAAAATTTCAAATTCAAAAAATTTTGTGATAGTTTTGTGCTAAGAAATTGCTTCATAAAACACTAAGAAAGTTGTTTCAAATTAAGGCTTCGTTTGGGATGACTTTCACGCTGCTTCTTGAAGCAACTTTTTAGTACAAAAAATTTAATTTTTTGCATTAAAAAGCTGCTTTAAGAAGCATCAAGGAAGCGTCCCAAACAAGAATTTTTATTGCGTCCTCCCACCTGACGTAGAGATACGTCCTCCCACCGCTAAAAAACTCGGTTTTTGCTCGGTATTGCTAGCTATTATTTGGTATTAACGAAGAATATCATCATGTGAAGACCAATAACGAGTTATACCGAGCTATACCGAGCAATACCGAGCTATACCGAGCAATGCCGAATTTTCTCTAGGAAAAACTAGGTATTTTTTTGTATTGCTCGGTATTGCTCGGTATAGCTCGGTATAACTCGGTATTGGTCTTCACATGATGATATTCTTCGTTAATACCAAATAATAGCTAGCAATACGGAGCAAAAACCCAATTTTTTAGCGGTGGGATGACGTATCTCTACGTCAGGTGGGAGGACGCAATAAAAATTCCCCAAACAAAGCCTAAGTTTTAATTATGTCATTATTTATGTTGATCAACAAATATACTCTGTGTGAGTACATATTGACAGCACTAATCCATTGATTTCAATCTAAATCCCACCATCCAATTCAATTTATCATCTGAACGAAATTTAAGGGGCAGAGATTTGGTGGATGTTGAGTTGTGAAATAGTTTTGCCACCTTGATTTTGTTAAAGGGTGATCTAATATGGGTGAATATATAATGTTTATAGAGAGATCACTGTGAGGTTTTAATGATGATAGTGCTTTATCCATTAAAAAAAGGATGATAGTGCTTTGAGTATCATAATTGCCAGAATTTTCACATCTGTTAGGGTTTCTTCCGCCCTAGCTGTTCTCCTCCATGTTGCTTTTCTCCTAGCCTTCGACGCTTGTTTTGGACTCAGGGAAGTTCCCTTTTCCTCTTTTCTTTGGCTTTTTGTAGTTTTTTTTCCTTTCCATTTTCCATCAGCCTTTCGATTGATGGCTATTAACCGCCTTATTGATTCTGATTTTTTGAATGGAAAGAGCTACTCTCGTTCCTTCAGATATGCTTGTCTCGTGATTCTCCTTCTTCGATTTTCCTTGATCTTAAAATTACTTTCACAATGGGTTGTCATTATTGTGGATTTCAGAAGTCAAAATTTTAGTGCTTGTTGTTCCTTTTGAGTTTGCATTGGTGGGACAATTTCCTTCGCGTAGACTCTTTCTCGATGTTGTCCAGAAATTCTTTTTTAATCTCAAGCTTAATGGTGAAGTCTCCGTTACTATTCTTAATTCGAAGTATGAGTTAATTAAGATAGTTAATGATTTAGACTATTATAGAGTATTTTCTCATTGTTCTTACTTTGTGAGCAATCGCTTTATGAAAGTGTTCGAATTGTCTCCTAAGTTTGACATTGAAGTGGAATCCCTCATCATTCCAATTTAGGTTTCATTTCCCAACCGTAGACCTCACCTTTTCTCTCATTGAATCCTTCATGGTCTTAGTTTCTTGTTTGGTTGGCCTCTTAAAATGAATAATACCACTTCGTGTGGCGCTAGGCCATCGGTCGCTAGTGTTTTGGTGGAGTTAGATGTCACCAAACACTTCCTATATCGGGTGTGGGTTGGTCCCAAAAATTTGGGTTATGTTCAGTCTGTGATTATGGAGGAATTTTCTTCTTATTGCTTTCACTACAAATCGCTTGGGCATTTAAAGTTGGATTGTAGCCTCTTAAACTCCAATCTTCTTAGTATTCCCTATACTAGTCCTCTCTAGGGTAATATGGGTGTTTTGCCTTCTACTGATTAGCATGATACTAGGCATGTCAATGGTTATATGGATTTTTCACAATGATGCTGATGTTGTTGGTGTGGGCCATTTGGAGAATACAATTTTGATTTCTAGTGGAGCACGACCCTGTGATTCCTCATGTGGTTGTTCTGGTTGTGGAGAAAATTGGCTCTCTTTTTTCTAATTTTGATCGATATTTATTCTCCTTCTCCTAATGTTATCAATGCTGAAACTTTTTGTGGTTCTCCTTTTGTGGATTTGGTGTGTTCTATTCAAGAGACTAGAGAGGATATAAATAAGGTGGTTGCTAATAAGGATGCTTTAATGGCTGGTGGTGAATTTAAATGTGTTGATTCAACTGCAATTACTGAGATGTTACATCATGAATTTATTTGTGCATCCTATCGTAAGAATGTGTTTGTGTTGAATTTGGGGTTGTGTGATGTTAACATAGTGTTGATGCCTTATTATCGATTGCTTCACCTAGCATTGTTGAGATGGCTCTTATGGATCTTGTCTATTGTGTGCCTCATGATAAGTTTAATGACTCATATGGTGGAGTGACTGTTGCCTTTGATATTTCACCCACCCTTGGCTTCTTTCGAACCAGAATTGTCTCATAATGTTATGGTTGCAAATGAGACTGTGCCTCTTTTTTATGCTCTGATTTCTCTTATTTCTAATAATATTTTGAAAGCTTAATTGACATTTAACGTGAAGGATTCTTGTGTGGATTAATGTCATTGGCTTGATGAGTTTGTTTACTCCCCTTATGAAGGTGATGGGGAGGATTTTGTTGAGCCTGAGGATGAATTTCAAGCAAGGTATAATTTGAATGTGGGTTGCATAGTTGACAAAGCATTTTCCCATGGGAATGCTAAACGTCGTAGGAGGAGATAAAAAAGAAGTAATTCTTCTTGGGCTTTGCTGGTTGGTTTTGATGGTTTTTTATGTTGGTTGGATTGTGGGTTGTGGTTGTTCTTCGACAGTGCTTTTATTCACTTTTTGAGGTTGGCTCTATCCCTGTTGGTCTGTTTCACTCTTCCTTTTGCCTTTTCTTTGTTGTTTCTTCCTTGCAGGTTGATGTGCTTCTGGATCTCTTGAGGTGTTGGCATTGTATTTTCTCTAATGACCACTCATGGGTGGCTTTTTTTCGTAGTCCTGGCTGTCATTTTTTTTAGCCTTTTCCCTTTTCTTGATTTTATATTTAGATTGAATCAAAGGCTCATAGGTTTTATTTTAAATGTTGTATTTTAGATGACTTTAGATTCAATAAGGTCTTGTAATAATTAATTAAGTTATTTTATATAATTAGCTCTCTTTTATGTGTGCATGCATACATGGGTGCTTTATAAATCATATACCTCTAATTTACAATAAGACTCAATAAAGATAAAAATAAAAAAACAAGTTTTTGCTTATTGGCAATTTTTATTGTCTTGATGGCTTTCTTTCTTCATTTTGAGTTGATTGCACTTATATGATTTTCAAAAGTAGTATGTCAAGTATAATTTGACTTCCAATACATGATTTTCAAAAGCATGCACACTCAAATTAACTATCTCAATATATGATATCACAATCAATAATACTTATAATCATCAAAATATCAATAACCTCTACAGGATCATCAGGTTCAACATTCAACACCCATGAAGTGAGTGCCCACAATCGATCGAGATGCCACCAAGTATTGTGCCTTCCACAAGGATCACATGTACGACACCAAGGAGTGTAGGCACCATTTGCAGGAGTTGAAGATCTCATTAGGGCTTGGAAGCTAAAGGAGTTTGTCCTTGCATCATGGTAAGCACCCAAGGAAGGCTCCTAAAAAGAATCGCATGAATGAGGTTGTGCCAGCTTGTGCCATCCACATCACAGTGGTAGTACCCATCATCCAGGGTGGTGGTGATCGGGCCAAGTCATTGACAAGAGCAAGCTCTAAAAGACCTTGCACATAAGTCACTTGGCTAACATCTTGTGGGCACTGGTGATCAAAATAAGGCACTGGTGATTAAAAAAAAATCATTACACAATTATAAGAGAAAAAAATATATTTTTTAAGGATAAAAATGGATAAATTTTTAACATAATTTAAGCTACATGAAAGAGGACATGGTTTTTTTTTTATTGTGTACACTTTATATTTTATAATCAGAAATATGCCACGCTAAACTCATTTTCAGATTTTCTCACCAATTGTCAAAGGCTAGTATTATGAGATCTTTAATCACCCATTAGTTAAGAGATTAGTCCATAATCAAAGTTTATTTTGAATATTAAGCACATAATTCTAAATCAGATAAAGATTATCAAAAACTCCAAAACAAGGAATTCTTCAAATCCACTCGCATTATATTATATTAAGCCGGTCATCATTGAGGATTACTTGACAGCCCTATGTGGTTGGATTTCTCAGCTAGATGGGAGAATCTTTAGTTCAAATAACAAAATGATGACAAATAGCAATATTTGCCAACGGTACAATTTTTGAATATTTTTATAAAAATATTTATGTAGTTTTTTTTTTTCTACAAATGAATAAGCTATTTCATGTTGACTAATACTTGTCACGTTTATTAATTTTATTTATGATAATATTATAATAATTAATTGGTGTAGATTGAATCAATGGACCCATTGATTAAGTATTAATTGGATAGAGAATTAGTAGTGATGTCTATATTTATTTGTGGCTTATTGCTTGCTAGCACCCTGATTTTTGTCCTCTTTGTTATTATTATTATTATTATTTTAATTTTTTCTTCATAAATGTATTCTTTTTTAACCTTAGTAGATATAGACATGAAGAGAAAATAATTTTTATATATTTATACTTTGTTCCTATTGTGTTATTTTTATGTAAAAAATTTTAGGTCGGGATATCATGATAGAAGAATTCACGTCAGAATGGGCCTCATTGTCTTGGATTTGCACTGAGATTAGTACTAGAGATGATATCCAAGAGTTGCGCTAGCCTTGGTGTAAATTTAAGGCCAATGAAACCCATTCTGACATCAAATTCATCGGGATATTCAAACATTATATTTGTTCCATTCTTGTATTATATTGCAGCATGAAAAATGAAATCATCATTATTCTCATAGAAAATAAATTTAGTATATAAATATATAAATGATAATCCCTTTATTAGCTCTTTAATACACATTAAATAGTTGGCCAAAATAGGCATAAAACTAGAGCAATATTATATTTAATATATTTATATTTAAATGGATATTTTTATTATGCTTATAAATGATTTGATGAATTAGGAAAAATGCTTCTTATATCATATTATTTATGGCATTAAAAAAATCAATTAAATGTGATATTTTAATGAGTAAATTCTCTCTTAAAGTCAAGTTATTTTCTACACTTGAAAATCTTTGGTGACTTAGAAGGTAGTTAATGAGCATATAGTTTTAAGTTCTTATGATATGAAAGTAGAGAGAGAGATTGAGAATAATAAAAGAAAATTTTATGCTCTATATTTTTATATATTTTATCTATAATATATATATATATATATATATATATTATGATAAAATTGTGAATAATATCAGCATTAGGATTATTCAAATATTATAGTAGCTTGAAAAGATTAATCTTTTTGCGTGCAAGTAGGGCAATAAGATATTGGTGCATTATAGAATGTATACCAAATGCTAGGGTTTGACCGTCTAGCTAGGGTTGGGCATAGAGGATTTATATAATTGACGAATATTATAATATTGAGCATGGTCGTCCAAGCACATAATTCTAAACTGTTATTGGCTGCAAGTGCTCCTTTTGTTTGACCAACCCCATAATCTACCTTCCTAATTTCACAAAGAAAACTTTTATCAAATATCATCAAAAAATCATTTTCGGAACAATGCTTTTTTTTTTTTTAAAGGAAAATCACTTGTTGTATGGCACCATAACATTTTAGGTTTTGTTTGGGACGACTTTCTTGTTACTTCTTAAAGCAAGTTTTTAGTATAAAAATTAAAATTTTTGTACTAAAAACTGTTTTAAGAAGCAACAAAAAAGTCGTCCCAAACGAAGCTTAGATAGGAATGTGAATTTGGCTCAAAATTAGGGGTGTCAATTCGAGTCAGCGGGTCGGGTTCGGGTCGAACCCGGAACTGACCCGGCACTGTTTGAGTCAACCCGAACCCGACCCGTTTTTAAAAACGGGTCAGGTTTCCAGCCCGAACCCGACCCGATTCGGGTCTGGGTCAACCCGACCCGTCACGAATGACTCGAAGTTGACCTAAAATTGCTAATTTCCGGGTAAAAAATCGGGTCAATATTCAATTTTTGGGTCAAAATCGGGTAAAAAACGGGTCAATCTCGAGTTTTCGGGTCAACTATGAGTTTTCGTGTTACTTTCGGGTCAATTTTGGGTTGCTAGGTCAACTCGAATCCGACCCGATTTTTAAAACGGGTTGATTTGTTCAACCCGAACCCGACCCGTTTCGGGTTCGGGTTGACCCGAACCCGGATTTTTCTGGGTCGGGTTCGGGTCGTGTTTCGGATTGTGTCAAAAATTGACACCCCTACTCAAAATGGACTATGGTTAAGAAAAAATTAAGATCAATTATTTTGGCTCGGATTAAGTTCAAATCAAATCTGACTTGATCAAAATTAATGTAGTTTGATCAGTTTGGATCATATCTACTAGTAATTGTAAAAAATTAATCAAGATGAGCTTAATTTGTAGCACAGATTAAACTTTTATGAACCTTAACAAGCGCGCATTACCTAGGTTGAATCTACAATAGATTGAACCAATATATAATTAATATTCTTAGGTTTAGTTTGGGACGGCTTTCTTATTGTGTTTTAAAACAAATTTTTAGTACAAAAACTAGTAGTTCAAGAAAATTTTTAGCTAAAAATCTACTTTAAAAAACAGTAAGAAAGTCGTAGACTTTGTTTAGGACAACTTTCTTATTACTTCTTAAAGTAACTTTTTAGCACAAATTTGTGTACTAAAAAGCTGCTTTAAGAAATAGTAAAAAAAAAATGTCTCAAACGAAGCCTTCGCAATGCATGAAAAACACTTTCTAGTTGTGCATAGGCCAAAGACCATAAACAATATCCAGGCAAGTTGTATGAATTTCAAGTAAGGTGGATAAGGATCGTCCATTGGTAGAACCCTCTTCCTTATCAGGATTTAGCCAGCTCAGTGGTTCCATTCTTTGAACTTGCATGGCTATATCTCACTTTGAGATAATATCTTTAAAATGTGACTAATAAGTGTTATATACTTCTTTTTTATTGGATTAATATCTCTAAAAAGACTGTCATTTTATAGAATATTCGATTAATGATAAATTCAAAGGTCTCTCTATCTCTTTCTCTCTCTGTCTCTTCCTTAGATACTCTATCCTTATTTGGAAGACTTTCTTGGATGGCCTTAAGATAATTGATAATCCATTTAGGAGAGGGCTTCCAGTCATTATTAAATATTTTTGTGCAAATGAGTCTATTAATCATCTATTTTTCTTAAGTACTTTCTTTTTATGCTCATTAGTGTGACCGTTGTTTGCGTAAAATACTCAAAAAATTTGGTGAATCATTACAGGAAAATTTGTTATTACCGGAGGCCAAAATCCGTAGGAAATTGTAAAATTCCATCGGAAAATATGAATTCATGGCGGATTTCCGGAAGAAATTCAATCGATGGTAAAACGCACGTTGGAATCCTTGTTCCAGCGAAATTGTGCGAAATATTCATTGTTTATGAGGCACTCTTACCTGCGGTTTATCCGCCGGAAGTTACCATCAGTTTTGCAAAAATCGACGGACTTTCCGACAGATTTTCCTCCGATAATTTGCCAACATAATATCCGCCGGAAAATCTGCCGCTATATTACCAGCGGAATATCCGCTTGTTACACCATCACTTCTACCGGCAGATGTAATTCTGCCAGTAAACCAAGATTTTCATGTAGTGAATTAGATATGTGATGATAATATAGAACATCTATTAAAATTTTTCCATACTTCAAATACAAACATGAAATATGTTGAAAATAAAATTTTAATAATCTAATTAAAAATATATATACAACTGTAAGCATATATATATATATAATTTAATAAATTTATTTGTTATCAAAATTATATCATATTTGATATGAAATGATATGTAAACAACTAATGATTAAGGAATGGGAAGAAAGCACAATTCTATTAAGTATAGCATTGTTGCTTCTTTAATTTTAGTTATGATGTAATTATTTTAATTTTTCAAATGTATCAAATGAGCTCCAAAATTATAAAAAAAATTTTTTTGGTGTAATAACATTGAAGTATTGATAAGGTACCATAAATAAATAAGAAAAAAAGGGATAAATAATAAAATATAAATTATTTATAGTTAACATAAATAATCATGACTATGATATAAACGATATATTTAAAATATGCTATATTTTTGAAACTTAGGATTCTTATAGGACTACTTTCTTAGTACTTCTTAAAGCAGTTTTTTAGAGCAAAAATTTTAATTTGTACTACAAAACTATTTAAGAAATACTAATAAAACCGTCTCAAACGGAGCTTTAAAATCACACATATATTATAATAATATTAATAAAATAATTTCTTAGCTTTTGATTTCAAATTTTTATATATGTGCAAATAATCAATGTTTATAAATTCAAATAAATTCTCAAAATTCTAGAATAACATAAAAACATAATTTAGATTAAATCTAATTATTTTTAATATCTTTGAAATATTCGAAAAAAAAAACTCTAATTTTCTTATAGATATCTTATTCTAATAAATTTGATTGTAATTTTTTATATGAGTTCTATGTGGCTTAATCCATATTAAGCTTTATTAGTTTATTTACATTAATTTCCCATAGTAGGAGTAGAATAAATTTAAATTTTTAATTACTCTATAAATCATATTGTATTACAAAATTATTTGACTGAAATAAAAAAAAATCCTCAATTACTTTAACAAATTATATTATATCAAAGGTTTGCATTTTTGTTCAAATAAAAAATAAATAAAATAAAATAAGCAAAAAGGTCCTCAAACAAATGTCATTTTCATAATAAGGACAAAAATATAAAACCAAACCAACAGCTGTCTCGCGTTAATTGAAGACAGGAGAGACGTGAGATGATCATCCATAATATCTGAGGTAGCTAAAGTTGATCACCTTCTAAGAGTTTGGAGCCATCCAATCAGGGGCATGCCGCAGCTTGGTATTGCTCGGTGCCGTGGCTAAGTACTGCTCGATACCGGCGCTCGGTACCGCAACAACCGTAGAGCTACGTCCGACATCCGTACAAAATAATTACTCCTTTAGCTTAAGGGGCAATTGCCCCCCTACAATAAGATTATCATATGATTTTTTAGATAATTTGTCCCATTTCGTCTATTTTTTAGTCTTTATTACAAAGGGTTTTTAGGCAATTGACTCCCCTAATAGTTCTCAAATATTATGGTCTTTAGTCAATTGACCTTAGCAAATACTAAAGAGAATTCATCATTTTATTTATTAATTTGAATTTCAAAAATATTTTTACAACTAAAATTTGTAAGGGTTTTTAGGCGATGCCCTCGGAAACTCAATGATTAATCAATTACATCATTTTGATTTTTTTTGTCCCTATTGACACATTTTCTTTTTGTCTTTATTGTTTTGTTCGACCATTTTTTCTTTTTTGTCGCTATTTTTTTTTTTTTTTGCCGCTATTGACTAATTTTCTTGTAGTGAAGGGTCGAGCCAAATTCAAAGCAACACCCACAGTTACTTATAAGTTTGTCCCCCATGAAAATTAAGGCTAGTTTCGTCCCTGCATCCAATCTCATTAGTGTACACTTAAGCAATTAATTATTTGCTTAACTGATCACTAATTGGACTCAAAGGGTGATTAGTGCACCTAATTTCTTCATTATCCTTATGGTTTCCTGAAGGAACCATATCCACCTGAGTTTAAACTTATTTAAATTAAAGGCAGTAATTAAGGATATTAAACCTGGGGTTCCGATATCCGGTAAGGCAACCACTATCTCTTGTTTTCCATCGAATGGGGTTCTTTGACCGCAAATGAGAAAATAATAATAATAAATAAAGCTTAAAGTTGATACAATAACCATGTTTTTATGTTTATAATCAAAAAAAATTTTGTGCGATTTACATATATATAACGGATAAATTTTATTATTTGCATCATTTAGCACTTAGTTAAAATAGTTATTGAAAGAAGATTTAGGTTTGTTTGGGCCCGTTTTCTTACTGTTTTCTAAAGAAGATTTCTAGTACTAAAATTTTTTAAATAAAAAATTTTTGTAGTAAAAAGTTGCTTTAGAAAGTGATAAAAAAATTGTCTCAAATAATATAACTAAGGCTTCGTTTGGGACGGCTTTTTTATTGCTTTCTAAAACGGAGTTTTAGTAAAAAATAAAAAAATTTGTACTAAAACTCCGTTTTAAAAAGCAGTAAAAAAGCCATCCCAAACGAAGCCTAAATGTCACGCTAGTCCCCCTCACAGCTTCCCTTGCGAAGTGGTCTTATTCGACCAACCTCTTCATGCCTTCGATTTGTTAAATCGTCTTGCAACGTCACATGATTAGTTTTGAGGCGAGCATGTTTGGACGCAGACACAATGTAGAGGTGTCTGTTAGTACGGCGGTGGATGATTCGTTGGATCTATGTGAAGGGGGCAGTTGGAGGCATAAATAAGGCAAAGGTAACAATGGCTAGAGGCGTGATTTGCAGGATATATTATTATGTGCGGAGTTCTGATTGTCTAAATGTTGCGAGGGTACACAACATATACATAGTTTTGTAAAAAATTGTGCATTTATTGTGTACCCTCACAAATTCAAACTGTCCGAACTCCACACGTAATAATTTCTCGATTTGCAGAGCCAATTTGAGACCCATATGCACTTTTTTATTTTATTTTTGAGGTTTTTAGTGTTATATATGATGACTAGAGAAGTTTATATGTTGAACATATAATTCTCAGGGTTTTAAATACTGCATATGTAAATCTCCCAAATATTTTTATTTATTATTATTGAGTTATTTATGTTTGAGAAATTGAGTCTCCAAATACAAATATACCAATCTTTATTAAATCCAATACTGCTGATAATGCCAAACCAAGTGCTGGTGGACCTTTAAACTCATGATAATTAAAGGGTTTATATTATTCATTAGCTGGAAAAAGGTTATGGTTAAGATGTGAAGTTTATGTAAAATGAATGGTTATAAAGTAGTGGCTAAGCTTTAGTTTTCGTTTGAAACAACTTTTTTATTGCTTTTTAAGTAGCTTTTTAATACAAAAACTTCTAGCTCAAAAATTTTTTGTACTAGAAATCTGTTTTGAAAAGCAATAAGAAAGATGTCCCAAACGAAGCCAGCTTTTTGGTTGCTTTATAAAATGGCTTTTTAGTATAAAAATATTTCATTAAAAAAAATTGTATTAGAAAGCTGTTTTAAAAAACAGCAAAAAAGTTGTCCTAAATAAAACCTTAGTTAATTAATGGAAAGGATTACATTTGGTTATTTTGTTTCAAATAGATCCAAAGTGACCTTAAGTTTTTAATAAAATAAATCAAACAATGTAGCTTTTTAATGATTTTTCCAGTTATTTTATGAAGGAGATTATTATTTGAAGGCTACAAAATAAATCAAAAAAGAACATGTAAAAAAAGTTTCAATTTTAAATTTCAAATGAACTTAAATTTTCATAAAATCTAGCATGTTCGTTGTTGGAATGGCACCGTGTGGAATTGGATAAATTATTACGTGCAGAGTTAAGACTGTTCGAATTTGTGAGGGTACATAATAAATACACACAAATATGCATTTACTATGTATTTGATGTGTACCCTCACAAACTCCAGATACAAACCCTAATGCATCTTACGTCCGGACTCCACACGTAATAATCTCTCGTGAAATTGAGTGGAACGAAGTAAGTTCAGCTTTAGATCCAAGATACTTACATGCTTTTGAGAAAAGAGTGAAAGCAAAGATCGCAAGCGGTAATGAGGCCTTTAGTAAAGAGGTGAGATTGGCTAAAAACTCCAAGAGATAACAATGGTGGGTCTCATGAGAAAAAAATGTCCATATACGCATTATTCATGTGTAAGAAGAGGAGAAGAGTGGCACACACAGATTGAGACATGCACTGTTAGACTTTGAACATTATATTCAATGTATAATGAGATAGAAGAGCCCACTTTGAAGGTAAAGTTCGATGGTGTTCAAAGAAGGTCCACCTTGTGATGCCGATAGGAAAGGGAGAAAAGGAGTGAGAGGACTCCTTTTCTTTTTACTAGGGAGGGAGTTCACGCCTTAAGGAAATAAGCAAATGAGGAGAGTGTTGCAACCCTTTTGTTTCCCCTTCATGCCCTTGTATAGGCACTGGGGATTGGATAATGATGTGATAACTCCTGAGAAGCACAAGTGCTATAACTTTTAAGTTTCGACGTTTGGGACGGATAACTTTCCTGTTGCTTTTTAAAGCACTTTTTTAGTACAAAATTTTAATTTTTGCACTAAAATTTTGATTTAAGAAGCAGTAAAAAAGTCATCCCAAGCCAAGCCTGGGATGACTTTTTTTACTGCTTCTTAAAACAATTTTTGAGTACAAAAATTTTAGTTTTTGTACTAAAAAGCTGTTTTAAGAAGCAGTAAGAAAGCCATCCCAAATGAAATCTTAATCTCCGATCCCCAATAATGAGAAGTCTTGAAGGTGCTTCACCTCTACCAATAGTGTATAATCACAGTATAATGATGGAGGCTATTTAAGAGCTATATATATATATATATAAAGAGAGAGAGAGAGATATATAATTCAAAGTTTTACAACAAGAAGTTAGTAGAACTACTATAATCCAAAAATAAATTAGACATACAATTACTTTACATAAAATTATGGCTATAAAATATTCATGAAAATACAATAGACGAATTATCAGCTTCCTCATCACTGGATGCTGCCATCAAAAGTCCTTAATTGAAAGCTGAGAGGCGTGAATCTAGCTTCTTTTTTTTCAGGACGGGCAAAATTTTAATTAATTAGATAACAACAACAATAATAACAAAAATATAATAATAATAATAATAATAATAATAATAATAATAATAACATCAAATAGTAATAATAATAAAATAATTTTTTAAAATTATTTAACCTACATAATATTATCAATTAATTTATAAAAGAAAATTTTATCATTTATCTTCCAATTTAATATTAATTTTAGTAATGATATAAGTTGGAGTATAATCATATATGTGATGTTGAAGCTAGACCCTAACTTAGAGAAAAAAAGAGAGCTTATTGTTATCTAACTTAAGAAAAAAAATGATAATTAAACCATAACGTATGCATAATATTTAATGGATTTAAGAATTGCTCCTGCACAAATCATAATTCAATAAAAAGAAATTAGATTTCAATGCAATGCAATAAAAATAATTTAAATAATAGCCAACAAAAATTAAGATTTATTTGTATACAAATTATAAATTTTTTTATCTTATTTCTTATAATTCCTTTTAAATAAAACTTATAAATCACAAGACACTTCTTTTTCCATTGGATAAAGTTTCACTCATATTTTATACAAATTAGAAAGTAAGTACATTACCTTTTGGTGTTGTATTCAACCAATGGCTTCTTCCTCTCCCTAAATGATGGGCAAAATAATTTTTTTAGGGGGATCAAAACGCCAAATTAACCTCCTTAAATACTTTTTTTTTTTTAGGGTGGACATTTGCCCACCCTAGAGCCTAGGCTATATGAGGATCTGCCCATGAAAGCTGGTTACCACCATTATTGACAGCCTCCATAGGTCACCACTCACCACAACAATAGTGAATAGTAATAAAATAATAAATTCTCATTTAACCATAATGAAGTTATACTAAAATTTATATGAACTAGTATTTTAAAATTATTAATATTAAATAATCATAAAAAGTACTACTAAAATCTTAATTATTCTTAAAGAATGCACTAATTAACTTATATTTAACCTTAATAATAGTTGGTTATTTAGATTGTTAATTGATTGTTTAATTTCCCATCTTAATTACTATAATTAAATCACTATAGGAAATTCAGCTATTACCGACGGTTTTTTTCGACGGTTAACCTGCAATTACTGGCGGTTTTAAAAATAACCGGCGGCTTTTCGGTGGTTCCAAAACCGCTGGTAAAGACGACGTCGGAAACCGTTGGCGGTGGCCTTTTTCCGGTGGTTTATTTCGCCGACGGCTTTCGGATGGCCTATACCGCCGGTTATTATCAGATTTATTATCGGCGATTTTCCGGCCGTCAAACCGCCGGATTTATTACCGGCGGTTAGCCGTCGGTCATTGCCGACGATTATAGTCGCCGGCGTGTGGCCAAAGAACCGCCGGACAGTGTCGGCATATCGCTGGTAAAATACCGGCGGCTACCAACAGTAGACACCGCCGGTGTATCGCCGGATAACCACCGGACAACATCGGTAAATCGTCGGTAAATTACCGGTGGTTAAAAGAAAATTCCGGCGGCGTCAATTAGCCGTATCGTATCGTTATTTCCGGCGGTCAAAACACTATAACCGTCGGTAGACCGCTGGCAAATTCTGGCGGTTCGAGTACATTTCCGGCGGCTTAAAATAAGTCGTCCGGTATCGTCGTTTCCGGCGGAAACCTGTAGCATCTGAAAAAAAAATTGACAGCCTCCCCTCTATTTGAGGGAGGTTCACCCTAAATGCTAAACCTGCACATAAAGCAATAACAACAAGTTTTGGGCAACACGCCGCTATATTCAATCAATTATCACAAATATATACATAAGCACAACCAAACAAAACAATAAATGTAAACAAAGTTAATATATTCAACCAAACAAAACAATAAATTCACAAGTTCACAATTTCTAAATTCAATAAGTTTACAATCACAAGTCCACAAGTTCACAAGTTCTAAATAAGTTCAACAAACATAAAAAAGTTCTAATCCTCAGCTGTATCCTCGCTATCTGGAGATGCATGTGACTGCTCTTCTTGCTCTTTCTTCCTTTGATTTTCAACTCTGTAGGATTGCAGCTCTGCTTGCATTTCATTTTGAACCTTTCTCATCTCTTCAATCTTTCTAGTCAGCGCTGCAACCCCCTGACTTACAGTTTCTTCAGCTCCACTTGGATCATAAAATGCTGAGGTGGATGAACTGCCCTCATAAGCATAGCCCTGTGAACCCAAGCCATATACCCTCCCCCTCTGTCTTCCACCAACAACATTTGACCATGTATGATACTCAGAAATCTGGGTCGATCCTGAAGATATTGAGGTTGTAGCCGCCGGTAATATTGAGGTCCGGCGGTTAATCCGGCGGTTATATGACTGCCGCTAGTTCCGGCGGCCTATACTTAAATAACCACCAGTCAGGCCGCCGGAATTAACCGGCGGCGAAACCGCCGTTATTACCGACGGCTATATAACCGCCGATCAAGGCCGCCAGTAACAGCTAAATTTCTTGTAGTGAATACTAGCAAAATTTAAATGGTTAACAAAAATCTTACTTAATATCTAATTATCTGAGTTAATCAACCATCCTAAAAATCTTAATTAGAACTCTAATTAGGCTAAATAACTCATTCTTTACAAATTACTTATATTATTAATTAATCAATTCATGCTTCATTACCATAATTAAATATATATAATTATAAAAAAAAAGGCAGATGGATGGCTCATACTAAGAAAACAACCAGGTAGACTACTACTATAATTATAAGAAGAAATCAAATTAGAATTCAGCAAAGCTTGACCACTTCAAGATAACCAAATGCTGCCAATTTGCAGCATTGAATACACTGCAAGCTTTTTTGGCAATAAGTTTTGATAGTTTCCTCAGAAAGTCCAAATGGGTTTTTGTTTTTTCTTAATCCTGTAAGCCTATGAATGCGTAAGTTAAATTATGAAGCATTAAGGTACAAATTAGGCTTTGTTTCATATAGTTTTTTTAGTACTTCTTAAAACAACTTTTAAGTACAAAAATTTTAACATATGGGCATATGATGTCTAGAAAATTGTCATTTGTCAAAGGTGGTTGGATGATAATTATTGGGTGATGATAGAATTGTAGTCAGTTGATAGCGGTCGAATGACCAAAATCAGGTGGCAGTGGTTAGAAGACTACAATCATGTGAAGGATTAGAGGATATAATCTTCAGAACTTATTTTTAGGCTCGAATATCCCAATTCTATACTTTTTTGGAGTCTTCGGGATTTTTTTTTTTCATTTTTGAATTAATTTTGACATTTTTAGATCTACATGGAGCCTCTACAATCTATTTAGAGAAAATTTAAAAGTTTGGAGCATAATTTTCCAATATTTTTTTGCTCTGATCGACACTCCTACTTCTTGAAATTCTGAAATTATAATTGGAGTATTTTAATTTGTTCACAACTATGAGGGAGGATCCATGTTCATGTCCAAGAAGTAGTTGGACCTTGTTATTTTTTGAAATTATAATTTTATGCCATAAAATTTATCGAAGAATTAACAAATATTTATGTATGATACAGATTATGAAGTTCAAAAATAAGAGGTAATTGGTATATGATTTGAAATCGACTTAAGCAGGTACAAATCTAGATATACATTTGAATTGGAAACCATTAAAATCAAATTTAGGACCATTGTAACTCTGATTTTAGTCAGCTTAAAGTAAAACTAAACTTTTTAAAGTGATGAGCCTATTAACAACAAGAGTGATCTGAGTCAACCCCACATAAAATATTTAAAGCATAATTGAGAACTTTGAGACATTAATTATGTGACCAAGTGATCTTTAAATCTCGCATGCTTATCGTTCAATCAAGCATTTGACAAAGCAAACCAAAGAAGTCAATATTTCTTAAATTTGATATCATTAAGGCACTTAAATGTTTATAGAATGTTATGTGATCAATAAAATTATTACAGGGCATTCAATGTAGTGATTCATATTTCAACTATATTTATAGAGCATGCCACACTTAGAAGTTATGTTATAATTTATATATCTATTTTTTAAATATTAGAGCTAAGATGTTTAAACTTATCACACCTTTCTTCTAATAAAATTAAATGATAAATATTAAAATACTAAGTCTTTATTCTATTACGCCCTCATATCGGCCTAGCATTAGCATTCTAAGCTTATGAATCCTTTCTCCTTCATTTGTGATCATCCTTACGTGCACTGTAATGCATGTATTTGCTCTTATATATGTGCCTCTACTACAAGAAAATAGATTATTAGCGTCCAAAAAAATAGAGTCAAAAACAAAATGGACGCTACAAATATACTTTAGCGACCAAAAATGAAGATGACTTCTAAGTTACATTGATAAAATTAATAAACCCTAGCGTATTTATACTTCTCTCCCCCTAGCCGGCCCGCTTGATTTCGCTAGCTTTCGCGCTTCTTTTAGGGACGACATCTCCTACCGCGCGCCGGGGTTATATTTTTGGCGACGAAATCTCGTGGAACTACCTCATTAGCATTCACGACGGATTCGAAGCCCTTTCTCGCTTTATGGAGGGAAAATTTAGAGGACAACTATTGTCGACGAGGCTACCCTACACTCTGAGTCAAATGGCACTCAAGGGTTCCTTCACAGAGTAGATTTGGAAGAGGTTAGATACTCAGAACTCTTTTTCTCTTAAAAATTTTCATTTCAATCTTCATCACTTGATAATCCCAAAGCATATGCTTAATAGAAGCAACAGGTATTTATGTTTTTGTAATTCAATCATTTCTATGATCCATCTGCTCTTGCGTTAAATGGCATTTGGGAACTGAAATTTATATGGAAATTTACGAATTGATAAGAGTTGGTTCTATCCTTAGTTTTGTTTGATAGATATCGTTTGGTAGCTTATAGAATTTGTCGATTCTATTTTTGAGTTCGATAGAATTTGCATCTCCGTTGAATTAATTTTTTACAGTTACTTGTAACTGCTACTCCTGCATCTATGGTCTTTTCATTAGGTTCTGATGCCAAAATATTATTTTTTTTAGCCTTATTGTTGCAACTGATCGAAGGTCTTCACATTTTTTAGTTATATTTGCTTCATTTGGATCTAGACATTTTAGGTAACTTTTGCACTCCACTAGGGCGGCAAGAGTTTTCCTCAATTCCCTCTGATTTCATCAAGCTTTTTGCTATTTTGAGGGAGATACATTGTTGGCTATAGCTCTTCTTAACTATTGATGGGGACAGTTCATTTGTGTTTGCATCCTTAAGAAACGCTCAGAGAGTAGCTAACAATTCAATGCTCGTAATTTGGTTTTGATTGTTATTTACTTTTTATATGCAGGTTTTTCCTGATTAATTTTAGCTTCTTAATTTATTGGAAAGTGCAAAGACACTACATTATTAATTTTAATTTCTTAATTAATTGGAACAAGTTCAAAGACACTGCTTTGTGAGCATTTATCATCCGCATTAGCAAATTAATCTTCAAGAGTATTTTTAATGTTTGCAGAAATAATAAAATGTAGTAGAATTTTCGTTGAGATGAAATTAGGCATTCATTTGTTGTACTTGTTATCGTTACATTTATTGGACTGGTTGAAAAACTGAATTGGATCCCTAATTTGGTATGCTTTGTCAGGCTTATTTGTTTTCCGAAATTTCACTTCCGTAGGATCAGAATCCCACTATTTCCACAACAATTATTAGCACTGGTTTTTAAACCACTGCTATAGATTAATATAGGCAGCGGTAGCAGCGGTGCTAAAAAATTATAAGAAATTTCATATTTTTACTGTAGTTTATAGAAGCCATTTGCAAACTGTCGCCATCGTGCCCTAGCTCACGCTCGACTTGATCCTGAGTCTATCTCCTAGGTCCACAAAAACAACATGTATTCTTCCATTCGTTCGCTTCGAGCAGGGGAAAGGCGTCGTTGGTGGCATCAAGGACCAAGACAGCAATGATTTGTTGTCCCTAATCCCCTTTACCTTTCACGTGTTTTAAACATTCAAAAGGTTTCAGTCTTGCATTGTTTCTTTAATGTCTTCTAAACCGAATGAGCAATGTCTCAGTATTATGAACATATGCTTACCGAGGTTTTTAGTGTTACAATACCACGACACCATGTGCCCACTACTCTAAGATAACTAACGGCAGCAACTACTAGCCGTCTTCTAGAAGGATTCATCCAACGGAACATGTGACTGCACTATTCCTCTATATATGTAAACAGTAGCATGATGAAAAAATTTAATGGAGAAACATTGAAACCACTCTCTGTATTCTTTGCTAACTCCTTTATTTCTTTGTAGCTTCTCTGTTAATGCAGGTTTCTATTATTTAGCCCATAAGCTAAGAGCCAGCTCCTCAGGAGAGACATCCGGCTCCATTCCAACTGAAGAGCTACTTACATATTTGAAATAAGTAACAGATCCTATTTTGAGAAGTTTCTCGTACACTTTCTATATGTATACATCAGACTATTTCTAACAAATTCTTGTGTTGTAGTGAGATTCTATTGAGAACAAATCCACTATTTTTGTCTATGGTGGAGGAGCCTGTACTTAAATTGATTTTGAGATTCTTGTTGACCTTATTTATGAAAAATAATCATTCTCATGGCAGCTGCCGAAGCTTATGGTTTTCCTTGGGCTTGGTTACACCGGATGATCTATGTACCGCTATCTCTTGTTCAAAATAACTATTGTTTGTTTAGAATGAGATAACACATCTCCTGCATCTCCTTTTCTTATAAATAACTAATTATCATATATTGCTTATTCAGGCATGTTATTCAGTTGATGTCACCTGCTAGCATTGAGGCCAAAACAAATGGAAGAGATAAAATCTGGAAGGTAGCACAAACTATAGGATATCTTCTACGAATGAAATGTAAGAGATTTTTTTATTTTTTTTAAATGGAAGAGATTTATCTGCGAACGAAATGTTGGTGTTAGATTTTAAAGAAAAGTTGCAGAAGAAAATGTCGAAATTTTGATGTGGATTTGCTTTATATCAACTCTACTAAAATTCATTTTGTCAAAAGAAGGATTTAGCCAATATTGCTTTGATAGTATTTGAACAAAGGAATTTTGTTGCATCATGTAGTCTATATTATGTGTTTTTTGTACCTAAATTTGATTGTGTTTTCTCAAGTTATAGTTTATATGGCACTTGATTTATTTGTTAGTTTTGCAAGATTCGACCTGATTAATATGCTGTTTATATTCACTAAATTTATATTTGTAATTTGATCATAAAATATATATTTTTTGTAAGATATACAAGAAGTGTACTTTCTTGTATAACTAATTGCCACGTCACTTAGACGTTACTGCATTTTAGCTTTACATATTTTCTATAAATATTGTAGTACTCTGGTTTCCAAATGGATAATAATAATAAGTCTTAGTTTTCTAAATTCCTTTCTTCCCGCTTGCGTCTCTCTCTGTCTCACGCTCAACATTTTTGTCATTATATTTTTTATGAACTACTCTTTTTTCTTATGCTTATGCTATCATGTCCTCACTGCTTGTTATTTCTGTACATGCTAGTTTACTACTTGAAAGAAGTTTTGCTAACAAGTTGTAATTTATGGTATTAGTGTTAGGGCTGAGTTTGGTGGTTATGTCTTAGATCCTTGTTGGAGGTACATGCAGTGACTGTCCAACATTTTATTTCATAATATTTTAGAAACTTGCTTTTTTATTTCAATGAAATGGTTGCTGGTTTGCAGAAGCACTCTCCCCGACACCCAAATGCTCAGCATTCAAACAATGGAATGGCGTATGACAATTCTATTTTGGATCTTGGAAAGATATGCTAATTTCTTCGTAATAGCATTGATGCAGTTTCTGTCTTAGACAAAACTTTAATGGTGTGTTCCTAAAGGTGAACAAGGCCACCATGAACATGCTTCAGAGGGTGAAGCCTTACGTTACATATGGCTATCCTAAATCCTAACCTGAAAAGTGCGAGGTAATTGATTTATAATAGAGGCTATGGGAAATAGCATAAGAAACTAATTCCATTTACCAACAATTTCATCATCGAGCAGTTTTTGTTTTTTTAACATACGTACTTCAAAACTTGCAAGCTTTTATTTTAGATTTTATGGATTTTTATTATTTTTATCATGGCAGGGTCTTGGGAAGCATAAGATTATTTGCATTGAGGACCTCATCCATGAGATTTTCAGTGTGGGTCCCTACTTAAAAAAAGCTAACAACTTCTTGTGGCCATTCAAGCTAAAAACACCACTTGGAGGCCTTTAAAAGAAGAGGAATCATTATGTGGAGGGTGAAGATGCTGGCAACATGGAGAATTACATCAATGAGGTGATCAAAAGAATGAACAAAGTTTTTAGAGATGTTGCGATTGAGGATTTCAGAGATCATATTTTATATTTCAATTAATGGATGTATTTTTAGAAGTATATGGATGAATACAATTTTCATTTTCTTCTAACAAATCCTTATTAATTATATTGATGAATGAATCTTTTTATTCAACACTTTTTATTTTTGTTACCTCAAGGTAATAAAATTAGTGTTTTTTCTTTATTAAAAAATTTATCTGTCTAATTAATTAGAAAGGATTATATTCTATAATATCAAGTAGTGATTGATTAATCTTAAATGTTGAAGATAAGACATAATAATTAGATAAACAATAAATTTTACTAAGATTTTATTTGGGATGGTTATCTTATTGTTTCTTAAAGCAGCTTTTTAGTAAAAAAAAATTTAAAATTTTGTACTAAAAAGCTGCTTTAAGAAACAGTAAGAAAGCTGTCTCAAATGAAGCTTCAATATCACTAAAATTGATATCCATAAATATATATAGCAACACTTCATGAAATTAAATGGTTGTGTGATTTATTTGGTTTATTATCTTAGACGTTACAAGAAAAATGTAATAAATAAAATAAATAATTAAAATCATGAATAGCTTCCAAACTTATTCGCATTAGCGTAAAAAAAAAATGGTCGCTAATATGTATAGATTTAGCGACCAAAAGTAATTGCTGGTCACTAATTTAGCAACAAAAAGAAAATTTGGTCGCTAAAAGCCTCAGCGACGAGGCTACTGTGACAAACCAGCAACCTAACTTTTTTTTGTCGCTATTTGCTTTAGCGGCCAAATTTTTATTTTTAGCGACCAATTTTAATAGTCGCTAATGACCTTTTTTCTTGTAGTGTAATCTCTCTCCTCACTCCTAAAATATTCATAATTATTACAAAGCATAAATTGCCTCTCTATCATGCTTCTAGACATTCTCTCTATGCTTCTAGGATGCCAATAAACACCAACAACCCTCTACTCGTTCCCTCTCAATTGTCGCCGAAACTACCACTTGATCTTATTGTACGTTGATGCTCTATTCTTAATCAATCACTTATGCCTCTCCCTATTAGTATTCATTTAAGTGCGACTCACCTCCAATATCAGCGACACTTAACATTGGTGATCAGCCCTATTCTATTTCCTTCATGGCACCCTGTTCGATAGCTATTGTCTTGATCACTACTATTGAGGTGCCACCCCTTCCTACAAATGTTTTGAGAGCCATTTTTTGCATCCCCTTCTTAATCCTTTTCTTTTTAAGATGTTTTTGTGGTAGTATTATTCCAACCCTCAACTTTTATGCAGCCAAAAAATCATCTTCATTCAATGAAAAGAATGATACAGTAATCAAGCAAATAATAACCATGCTATCACCTTTAGTAGTAATAGATTTAATTTGGTCGCCAATCTGGTCCTCCAACATATGTTATTTACCATTTTTGAGATGCTTAAAAGATTCTTATTCTTTGGTGTCTTTAGATTTACATTCATGCATGTTCTAACTCGAAAAACAAATGAAAATATCCCTTTTTCGGTGTTCATATTGTCATTTATATCATCATTTAATCAATAAATATTTCAATCTCCACCGGTAAGTACTTTTACTTGAACATTAAAAACATAAATCATTCTACCAATATATATTTATTTTTTGGGTCTTTTGAACCAATTAAGAAAAATTCATACATACATCACATATGTAAGTTTCAAATTCAAGACCTCTTGGTTGGTAGATAAAGCTCTCAACCAACATCTCAAGATGAGCTACCTAAGTAATTGCCAATATATTGAATTACAAATTATAAATTTTGATGATATTGAGACCATTACTCATAAATTTTTATAAATTCTATTGTCCAACCTTGAGGAGATTGCCTCAATAGTGGCATTGATGAAGCTATAATAAATAACAATTATGCAAAATCAGCTAGTATTGATGTTCATAATGGACTGGTTCAAAGCTGCAATGTATCTCATATATTTGATAGGGTAGATGTTGATAGAGATGTGAATGTTGTTAATCCAGTAAATTATTTATGTTTCCTTAATGTTAGGATGGATCTTATTGCATCTAGAGTTCGGATCGTAATTTTACGTCTGGATTGTGAGTGCACGCAATGTGTACACACAGTGTACAAAATATATAGTATTTTTTGTACACAGTGCATACGTGTACTCACATGTCCGAACGTAACTCTATGTCTGGACTCCGCATTGCATGTAATAATTTCTCTTTAACAAGAGCTTTCTACTCAGTCATTTGTAACTATATATTTATAATGTTTTAATCTAAAAAATTATTAGAGTACACAGATAGATCTTTTTAATTCATCCAGCTAATACTAAAAAAAGTCATTATCTTTAATACAAAGCATTATTCATCATTAAAATATTAGAATGGAAATTAAGTCATAATGAAGGAACTTTGATATGCCTAATTGACATAAGCTTATTTAATTATTATTGTGCTGGTGCTCAAACTCGAACTCGAACTCGAGCTTGATGTGATTACTCAAGCTAGTAATCACATCGAGCTTGACTTGAGAAATAATTAAAATATTTAGTCTATATTTTATTAAATTATTCTAAAATTAATTTTGAAATATATATAAATTTAAGGAGTAGCTCGACAAACATACAAACCCAATCAAGTTGAGCTTAGGCTCGAGCTCATATAATATAGAACTTAAGTATAGACTCGAGTTCGAATTCTTGGGTCGATAAGCTAGCTTGTCTCGTGAGCTCATTAACGAATCAAATTCAAGTAAGCTTGTGAGCCATCTCAGCTCACTTATACCATAATGTAAAGTAGTCAAATTGAGTTAGTATTTAAAAAGTTAATTTTATTTACACTATTAAACATGGAGATATAAATGTTATAATAAAATTAAATAGTATTCGTTCTCTTAGCTATTTACAAATATGATAGTAAAATTATCATAAAAAAATGTAATTTTCTTAAAAGTTGAGGGGAGAATTATAAATATTTATTTTTTTTCGAAAAGTTAGATACATTTTTTTATAGTTATGATATGTTAGCATATTTAATTGTAAGAAAATAATTTTTTTTTTATAAAATTTTGAAAATCAATAAAAATTATAGTAATTTTAAATTAAAATAATGATAGAATTGTCCTGAGTAGATCTTGAGTGGCATTGGAATGAGAGTTCCATTCCATTCCAATTATTTTTTGCTTGATAGAACTGTATTCATTTAATAATTACATAGTTTTATTTTTTAATTATATAATAGTACTATGCTTATTTATTAAATGGTAGCATATATTTCTCCGTTTTTGTTTTGTTTGAATGGGGAAGATAATTTTTCATTTGATAGTTCATAAGCAAGATTTCTTTTTGAAACAAGGTGTCTTAAGGGCTCATTTTGTTGCTCATAGATAATAAAATTCTCATCAAATTTTTTTAATTGTTAGTTATATATATTTTCACTTATTTATTTTAATTATTTTATTTATCAATAGAATTTTACTCTTCCTAAAATTCTTATGAAGCTAACAATATTTATTCTTTCTTATTTTTGTGTGCTCTTTACTTTCCTTTTTTTAATATAATGAATGATGAATCATAAATTTATATAGAATATAGACAAATATTCAGTGGATAGGAGTGTTTTGAGCTCAAGAGCTACCATCAAAGTACGATTATTGGGCTCCCTCGCAACTCCGGCTTTCTACCTAGCCTTTCTCAACATTGATCATAACCTTCTTTCTTTTCCTCTATTGATGTTTTATTCTTCCTTTCTACTTTGACTTTTGTTGATGGGTTCTAATGACCTTCCGCTCTCCCCAACTGACCGCCATAGCCTGACACCACTCCCTCTCAAATCTTATCTTTCTCACAAAATCCCTTTTTCTCCCTTGTCTATGGCCTCTTTGCAACTAAATACTATTAACTTCATTGCTTTTGTAATTACCTAAAAGTGTGAAATGAATTTATTTAGAAACACGAAGTTCCGAAGCAGAGCGCTATGATGCTAGATCACTAACATTAATTATTATTATTATTATTGTTGTTGTTGTCTCACCTAACTGCCTTCCTCACTTATTGCTTGGCCAAGAAGGAATTAAAGGAAGAGATGAAGAGAAATGAGAGAGAATGATCATTGAGTCGTATTTGCCCGTCATTTCTATTCCGAATTTTATTCAATTCGTTGTAAGTAACTATCTTCTTATTTTTGTTTTCGATGATTTTGATTTTAATTATTTATTGACTTTTATGCTCATTTCGTGATTTAGCATGATTTTAGGTAAAGATTAGGATACTGTGATATGAGGCTCCCGATAGCATGCATAGTTTTTTCTGCTTTTCACGAGAAATTGGTAAGATCTAGTTAAATGGCTAAAAAGAAAGACAAAAGCAATTCTTCCAATATAGATTTTGGGCCGTTGACAACTTCATCCCCTAGTATAGTATCTTCATCATCAATATCAGGACCTATAATTCCCTATTTAGCATCTACCTCATATACATAACCTATGAAGTAACGATCTATTTTGTTTGATTAAATCCCAACCAAAATAACTTCAATCTGTCATATATGGAAAGCGCTATGGAGGTTATCTCATTCTCTAAGGTGGAAGTTAATCAAAGAACTAAGGATTGGGATTGCACTCTGGTTGGCAATGTTCTCAAGTGGGGCGAATTATTACGTTCGGTCACCGGACCATCCGGACACCAATCCAGACGCGCCATGTCACCCAGATACCCTGGGCTCCGGGTGTATCTGGGTGACGTGGCGTGTCTGGATTGGTGTCCGGACGAATCCGGACACCGGACGTAATAATTTTCTACAGGCCTTTCTATGGTATGTTGTTTCGCGATGATAGAACATCTATAATCATGCTACAAGCTCAATTTCTTGATCTATCAAGGAGTTTTGAGGTTCTTGACACTCTCACTAGCAAAAATATAAATTATTGGAATGTTATTAATAACTTCTCTATGTTCTCCTCTTCAAATATAGTTCATTGAAGAAAAAGATAATTTCTTCTCAAACATGGTAGCCAAAAAGACCTTTTTTTAAAGTACTAGAAAGTACAATGTTTTGATTTTATATGGTTCAAGGGATATTTTATTAAACGCACACTATTATTTGATGGACATCTTATAATGCCTCAAAATCATTAATTTGCTTCAAGCTCGTGGTTTGCATATTTCTTCCAAACAAAAACTTTGTGATGATGATTTAAAAAGTCATAGTTATATTTTCTTTGCCATTGTTGTTCTATTTGGTTGGTTAGAAATCTATTTCCTTTTGGTAAAATTTTTTTTTTCATGTATTAACTAAACCTATTTCAAGTACTCCATTCTTTGAATGACTTGAACTAGGAAGCTATGAAAATATTATATTGTCTTATCACTTAAATTATGATATAGTCTATTTGACGGGACACGAATGATAGAATGTTTAATAATTAAAAAATAACTTTGAATGTACTTGTGGTAAAAATAAAAAAATGTGAATGCCTATCAAATCCAAATGTGTAATTTAAGAATTTTTGGCCTTATGATATCAAGAACCTGATGAATTCAGGGCGAGTAAGTCAGATTTTGGATCATTCGTTATTGCTTTCAATCTTTATGTTCATTGTGCTTGTACCATGATTTTTGTGGGATTACTCAAGTTTTCCAGCGCTCCATCCTACTTTCGATTTTTGGTGTTACTCGGTTGCTAGGAGTTATGTTTGCTCCATGGAGGCCATTTTTTTTTGTAATTTACATGATGATATCTGTTTTGCTAGAAATCAATTTTGCTCTTCATAGCTTCTATTTTTTATTATAGTTAATTTTATCTTTGCGGTTTCTCGCGCACATCTCTAATTTAACGATTTCTTTTCTAGAATATTCTCAGTTGACGTGCTCTAGGGTTGTCGATTACTCTTTTTTCACGTCAATGACTATGCTAGGGCAGCCTAGCAACCTCATTAGATCAATGGTTATGATTGGACAGAGCTTAATTAGATTATTGGGGGTTTTGTAACTTTTATTTTGTGAGATCTCTTGTTTGTTGATGCCTAAGAGTTCTCTTCTGTTTTGTTTCTTAGTTTTGTGACTCTAAGGGCTTCTCCAATCGAAAAACTCATTTTTCACTCTAAAATACAGTAAAATTTCAAAATGCAGTTATTCATCTCCAATGGAACTCCATTAATTTCTTCTTTTGCTCGCTTCCTGTGAAGGTAATCATCTTTGTCTTGTTTCGTATGTTTTTCTCCTCTTTCGCACACTTCTTCTGTAAATTTCATGGAGAAATTTTTTTGTTATAAGCACTATTTACCCTCACACAAATAAATTTTTTCTTTTTTTTTTTTAAGTTCGGCTGGGATAAACCACGGACGGATCTAATTATATTTTATTTGCAGCAGTTTATTTTGTGGCACAACCGCACAATTATAACTACTGAATTTATTGACATTGGGCCCTCGGCATTTAAAAAAAATAAAATTTTACCCGTTTTAAGCAATGTCCTCGATACCTTCCCTTTAAGCAATGGCCCGGTCCTTTCATGCGCTGAATCTCCACGCGCTTTCCCTCCTCTCTTTGCTCTGAGTCCCCTCTCCCTTTCTCTCTCTCGGACTCGTAAAAACTCGGTTACGACTCGCCGCCGTGTGCCCTACCGCACTGCTCTCCACTGAGATTAGACTCTCCGTTTCGTTTCTTCTTCTTCATCTCCCTACTCACCACCGCGCCACCCTTTCTTCACATGGGCAATTGCTGCTCCGACAATCCCGGTGGCATGCAGGCCGTCGGAAGTGCCGGGGCCACTGTCGCCGGCGGAGCCTCCGCAGCTGGCGGTATGGGATCAAATAGTTCCGACAGCGCCGAAGCTGTCGAGTTCTTTCTGAAATCCCGTGGTCAGTTCGGCCTCGCTTCCCAGATCGAGGTCCGTCTTCGTTTTCTGTCATGTAAAGTGTCGGATGCAGCAAACAATCCGAGATCTATTTGCTATAATGGCTGCTAGGTTTTCCTTGATTTATAATCCAATTGAGCTTCTTATTTCTTCAAAGAGATTCGGGGAAATAGATGATGATATTTGGAAATCGTTTGCCGATTTGGGCTTACGCGGGTGATTACAGAAGTAGGTTCGCTGCATCTATGGAATTAGGACCTCACACTGTGATTTATGCTGCTTTATCTAATGTATTATTTTTGCGAGCTAGAATATACGGGGCAATAGAGTTAAGAAATTTTCGTCTCAACTTTGTAAGGATACCCAGCGCACAAACAGAAAATGAAAGAATACCGAGAATTTTACGTAGAAAATCCTGGGCCACGCTCTGTTGAAAAGATTCTACTAGTGTTTGCTTAGGTTACAAGTGGCTGACTCCTCCCTGAAATTCAAAACGATCATATTATAATAATCAACAATCGGGTTGAAATTCAGTTACAAAATGAGATTGGAAATCTGGCGACAATGGGTGGTAGGGTAAAAATCTGGCGTTAGTCGGTTGTCGGGCAAAACTATGATGTCACTTGAAGGTCGAGTTGAACTCTGGCGTCACTTGGAGGTTGGGCGGAACTCCGGCGTCACTTTGAGGTTAGACGGAACTCCGGCGTCACTTGGAGGTTGGGCAAAACTCCGGCGTCACTTGAAGGTAGGGCAGAACTCTGACGTCGGTTGGCGGCTAGGCGGAAGTCCGACGGTAGTCGAAGAGGAGTCTGGTGGCAAGAGAGCTCACTTCCTTCTCTTTTTCCTTCTCATATTCTTACATCTCCCTCTAACTTTCTTACAGTTGAGGTATTTCACTATTTTTTGTAGGTGACTTTCTCTACATAAATCAGTGCCCCTCTCCTTTTGAAGAAGCTAGAATTTTTGTAGCATTTTCTTTTCTTTCTCCCCTATTTTCTTTTTACTTTAGAGGCATTCCATTGTTTTTTATATGTGGTTTTTCCTACTTAAATTTAGTGTCCATCTTTAGTGTAGAAGCTTAAATGGGTGATCACACCTCAATCAAAATCTCCACAACCAAAGGAGATATCGCCCCTATTGTCCAATCTGGAGGTCTAAAAAAAACTCATAAGGTGGACAAGACTGATGTTGTCATCACCATCATAACTAGCAGTTCATTGATTATTTTTAGAAAAAAAAAGTTATTTTCCCAATGATCTTGTGATGAAGTTGCCTACAAAGTCTGATCATGCTTGTAGGGCTACAATTTCGACCACCTCCGGAGTTGATTGATATTTTAACGACATGTGTAGAGTTTGTCCTAGCTTTCTTATAGATTCATGTCAATCATAATGAGATTGATAGTGTTTTTTAGAAATTGTGGAACGGTGTTGTCTCCAGAGTGTCTTTCTCGGATGGATCATCTTATTAGTGATACGCAGGGTCATATCCCTGCTTGAGTAGATAGTCCCGCATTGAACAAATATTCTTCATATACATATCTGCTCAAATAGCATACCTTATAGTGAAGGGTGTCGACATCAGGAAGGTTGAGTATCTTCAAAAGATTCTCTGCTCCAATATGTAGGGGAATGAGAAACTCCTTCAGCTTTTCCCATTTTTTCAGGAGATTCCAGTCATTCTTCACAAAGAAGAAATCACCAATCCAACTTTTTGATGGATCCGAGTGCAAATATTCAGCCACTTGAATCTGAAAGAGATACGACTCTGCATATCACTAAGGCTTCGTTTGTTTTTTGGTGCTTTTGTAAAAGACAGTTTTAAAAAACATTAGTTTAGAAAACGGAGTTTTCTAATGCAGAAGTATATATAAAAAATTTTCTCAAAATTTCAGAAAAATGAAAAAAAGGAGTTATTGAGAACGTGATTTGACGAACCAAACAACAAAGAAGAAATAAATTTGTCATTTTAAAATGGAATAAACACCAAAATTTTCCAATCAAACAAAGCCTAATAAGACGACTCATACAAGAAAGACACTTTAGAGCCAACACCGCTTCACAATCTTTAAAAAACACGATTAATCCCATAATGATCGACATGACTCTATAAGAAAGCTGAGACAAAATCACTCTACATGTCGTTAAAATGTCAATCAACTCTGGAGGTGGTGGAAACCGTAACCCTGCTCGCTAACTGAACTCATACACTGTCAAAAATCCTGGAGGAGAAGAACAAGCACGATCGAACTTTATAGGCACCTTCATCACAAGACCATTCAAAAAATGTAATTTTTTCCTAAAAATAATCAATGAATTGCCAGTTATGATGGTGCCGACATCATCAACCTTGGCCGCCTTATGAGTTTTTTTAAGACCCTCAGATTGGGCAATAGGGGTGATCTCCTTTGGCTGTGGAGATTTTGATGGAGGTGTGATCACCCATTTAAGCTTATACACTAAAGAGGGACATTGAATTTAAGTAGGGAAAGTCACCTGTAAAAAATAGTGAAAGACCTCTAGAGTAAGAAAAAAATGGGGGGAAGAAAAGGAAATGCTATAAAAATTCTAACTTCTGCACAAGGAGTGGGGCACTGTTTTAAGTAGGAAAAATCAGCTATAAAAAGCAGTGGAATGCATTAACTGTAAGAAAGTTAGAGGGAAAAGCAAGAAGAGGAGAAGGAAGAAGAGAATGAAGAGAGTTTTCTTGCCACCAGACTCCTCGATAACTGTCGGACTTTCTCCTAGCCACCAACTGACGCCGGAGTTTTGCCTTTCTTCCAAGTGACGCCGGAGTTCCGCCCTACCTCCTAGTGACGTCGGAGTTCCATCTGACCTCGAAGTGATGTCGGAGTTCCGTCCAACCTCAAAGTAACGCCGGAGTTCCGCCCAACCTCCAAGTGACACCGGAGTTTAGTCCGACCTCCAAGTGATGCCATAGTTTTGCCCGACAGTCGACTGATGCCAGATTTCTACCCGACCACCCAATGTCACCAAATTTCTGACCTCATTTCAACCCGAGAGTTGATTATTGTAATCTGATCGTCTTGAATTTCAGGGACGAGTCAGATATTTGTAACCTAAACAAACACTAGTTGAATCTTTTCAACTAGGCGTGACTCCATGGTTTTTCCCTTTCCAGGGTTTTCCGCATAAAAATCTCGGTGTTCTTTCATTTTTTTTTGTGCTGGATATCTGTACAATGCTGAGACTAAAATTTCTAACTCTATCGCCATATATATTCTAGCCCGCAACAATTATGAAACTATCTTTGTGCGCGTCATTGGAATATCTAGAATTTTTGACACCACAATGAGGTTAAATCAAGCAGCCACTTACCCCAAAGTATAAAACATTCAAATGGAGGGGAACTGCGTTGCAGGTTTTTGTTTGAGCAAGCTCATATCTGATATCAAGAGAAAATCAGTAAGTATTATTGAATTGATGAAGCCTAGGCTTCCCTAGGGAAGGGTCTGATGTAGAATCAAATCTAGTGTTTAAGAATTTGGAGTTTGCTATGGAATTTATAAGTAGGCTGATTTCTTTGTTCACTGTACATCCTATGGCTTCCGATAACATACCCTGGAAGCTTACTTTGATGCATATTATTTATGTATATGGTAAATTTTAAGGAATGTTTGTGGTTTATGAAAATTCCAGTGCATTTGTATTATTCAATGGCTCAATGCTACATATTGCAGTTGGAGATAATGCACGAAAAATAATTAAAACGTGGTGCACCTGTGGGGAAGTTTTTCTGCATCTGAGATGAGGACTGGTCCTTCATTTCTCAAGTAATGTGCAGTTCTGTAGTTGAATAATGTACTTAATACCCCCTTTCAATTTTATGCTGTTTCAAAGAAACCGTTGAGAATAATCTTAAAATGCTGCCTTTTTTTTCCCCATACAGTCTTTACTGAAGTCCATCCCTTTTGGCTTACTCAAGTTTATTTATATTTTGTTTTATTTAATCCTAAACCAGTAGAAGTCTCGTTAGTTGTTGGAGAATTATCTAGATCATTGATTTTATTTTTAGGATATCTCCCACATTTTTTTTTATAATTGAAGTTTGAACTTTAACATGAACTTTCAAGTGGTTTATGGTCATACCTGTAGGTTTTATGCTGACTTATCTTCTTACGTTGTTGTGCAATAGCTTTCACTTTCTGCTTCAAACTTGCTTGATCGCGACGTGCTTTCAAAGGTAAAGTCACCTACCTTACTGAAATTTGCAGCAATCTAGATTTACATTATAGTTTTTGAAATTGTAGACTTTTCAAACAATCATCCATGTTAGTTTGTTGTCTATTTTCTAAATTTCAACACCTATCCAATTATTTGGAGTTCTTGAAGTACTTGATTTTTTAATCTTTCAACATTGTGTTTTTTTGTTTGTATCGTCAATATGATTTCATTCCTTTGGGGCAATCAGTTATCACAGTATCCAAATTGCTATTTGAACAAAAAAAATAAATAAATTTCGCTCTACATTTTTGTCCTTTTTGACCATTTCAATTCCTCCAACTATTCCATATGGACGTATAGAAGATTTTTTAAGCTTATAATGCACGATTTGAATTCTCTGCAATAATGTAACAAAAAAGTATTAAAGCCTAAATGTGTTTCTTTGAAAGAATGAAGTAAGTTCATAGAAAATGTTTGTATCATATATAGTTCTCTAGTAATCAATTCATTAAGAATCACTATTCCTTTAACGAATTAATTATAACATCATAGCTGTACACACATTCTAACACATGATTTATGAACAACTCTTTATTCAGAGTGATCCTATGGCTGTTGTTTATGCAAAGAGACGAGATGGAACACTTGAAGAGATTGGTCGAACTGAAGTAGTATTGAATTCACTAAATCCTATATGGGTTGCAAAGATTGAACTAACTTTCCATTTTGAGTTGTTGCAACCTTTGGTGTAAGCTTCTGTTAACTCATCAAATGTGATATGCATATGCTTATGTTCATGTCATTTTGTGTGTAATTTTAAATCTAATTTGTTTGTTATTTAGTCTAAGTGATTACTCATTTGGCTGCAGGTTCCAGTTATATGATGTAGATTCTCAGTTCCATAATGTTCCTGAAAAGGTTTTTTTTTTTTTCATTATTCATCTTCAAAGCATTGAACTTTATGGTACTCCAACATTTTTTCTTTAAGATAGTTGATTTGAAAGCTTCTTTGAAAGTCTTCATTCAACTCACGAGTTTTTTATCCTTGCATCCGTCCATTATTTTTTTTCTGAATCCAAATCCCTTAATTTGTGTCCATATTGCTATATTATGCAGGGTATGAATTATTTTTTTTTTAGAAAAAAGCAAGAGAACAGATTTCTTCTATCTTAGTATCCTACATGGAACAAAATCATTTTGACCTGCTAAAAGTTACTAATACAATGGTTCATGGTGTTTGATCCATTTTATGATCTCAACACATGCCTTGGTTTTGTTCTAATCAATTTATAGATATTGGTATCAACCTTTACTATGCTCTCATTTCTTTAGTTCCCTTTCACTGTAAATTTTCTTCTTTGTATGCCCACTAAAAATCTATTCAAATAGAGGCTCAATAGTTTCAAAAGTATAAGATCTCTGAAATCCAGATGTACAAACTTACTGTCTGTTAAAAGTTAAAAGTTTATGTGGTGGAATACCTTTGTTCATAGGGCCTCAGTTCCGTGCCTTGATTTCTCTTATAACAATTTCTCTACGCATGACTATACAAGCTGGAACAACTTATTTAAGTACTAAGTAACTTTGGTGAGCCATGCATTGTCAAAGTAGGCCTGTATTACAAAGTTGAGATGATCAGGAACCTATCTGGTGTCTGATTGATATACCTTCCTGCAATGCTTAAACTTTGCCTACATGTGATGTTTGGCAGAACTTTTTCCTTTGGACTTTAGCTAATGCCCCATAAGATTTTCATCTTTGTTCCAGATATCGTTTCCTATGGACTCTAAGTTAAGCCCATTGACATGTTAGGCCAAAATGTAGTTTGACACAAAGTTTAAGTAGCAATAACAACAACAACAACAATAAGCCTTTATCCTACTATATGGCATCGGCAATATGAATTATTTTTCTCCATTATATTCTATTAATAGTCAAATCCTCATTATATATAATAAAATAGGACATTTTTAATACTTCTTAACCTAGTTTATTTAGGTCTACATCTACCTTTCTTAATATAGGATGGATCTACATCTACTTCCTAACAGGGTCATTATAATGACGACATATTATGCGATCAAGCCATCTACATCTAAGAAGACACTCTAATCTTATCGACCGGAGCTTTAACTTTTCCACTTATACACTCATTTTGCATTTTGCCTCTAAGTGTAAAGACACTCATCCACCTGAGCATCCTCATCTCTACAATACTTAACTTAATTTTATACTTATCTTTTAATGGCCAACATTCTGCGCCATAAAGCATTGCAAGTCTCACCACCAACTTATAAAATTTTTCCTTAAGTATGAGGGATACTTTTCTATCACACTACAGACTCAATGCATTCCTCTACTTCAACCTTCCAATTTGAATTCAAATAATAATATTGATGTAGAACTACGTATGGATGCAGTGATTTGAAAGATTTTGCACAACTCTTGATTAGATAATAGCGAAGAAAACTACAAGCATTTAAAACAACGGAATAAAACGAAAGAGGGTCACGCTCGCTTAGGCTAAGTCACATAACCAGAGATTTGAAACTTCAAAATAAATGAGAAAACAACATCATGACAGAATAGTAGTTTCAATAAAAATCTCTAGTCTAACAATGAGAGTAGCAAACACATGAATACGCTCAAAATCCTACGTTTACTAAGCTTAGCAGAAGCAGACGACGGTTGGCCTTCGTGACTACAATCAATATCACAAAGAGAAGATTAGAGTTTAGAAAATACAAGAAAAGTAGTGGTTAGGAAACCTTTGTCAAGGATCGGCGGCGATCCTCCATTCGACGACTTCTAACTGCTCTTCAATAGCTTCAACCAACGTATCCAAGATGCGTTCGATGTAGTCTTTTACCGTGTGGTCAATCCTTGGGTTGACGTCGAAAAAAGTTGAATGAAGAATATGCACGAAACCATGCTCGTCGTACACAAGTCCGTAGTCAGTGTCGGGATCGGCTATTCATGGATGCTGGATGGTGAGTTATTCCGACGATGGCTAGTAATCTTGAACTCCGTTAAAGGGAAAGAAGTTTCCCTTTAACTCGACTTGGGAAGAAGTGTAGCTGACCAAGGGATGAGGTCGGGAGGAGGATAAATAGGTTCAGTGGGGAGGAATAAATTGAAAACCTGAAATAAATTTCAGATTTCCAATAGGGAGGAGTTTAGGAATTAAACTTGAATTTGATTCCAAAAGAGACAGGTGTAATAAAGTGGAGAGAGGAGATTGGAGAGAGAGGGAGAGGGGGCGGATAGAAGTAGATGAAAGGGAAATATCTCCAAACTCAAATAATAGGATTTGGAAAGTAAATAAATTAATGATGCTTTGAGGATTTCGGCCAAAAGGAGGTGGGATGAAATTTGAATTGTTTCCAAAGGGAGGGGTTAGAGGGATTAGGAAATAAATCCTAATTGATCCCTATAGGGCCGACGACAATAAGGCTAGGAGGAGCAATTAATGGGAGGAATTATGGTCTCTTAATTTGGGTTTAGGAATTAGGAAAATATTTAATCAAATCCAATTTGAATTTGAAATTCAAATAGATATAAATTAAGAACTTTCCTAAAATAGATTAATTAAATTCGGAAAGAATTTGAATTTCAAATAGAATCCTAATTAACTCTAACCAAATTAGGAAATCCCAAAAGAGAGATAGTAGAGGGGATGGAGCGGCGACTAATGGGTTAGGGCTGGCGGTTTGGATGGAAACGTGGGCGGGGATGTGGGAGCAAGAAGGGGGGGGGGGGGTTAAGGTGAGCCAAAGAAGCAAGGTTTTGGGTGTAGCCAAAGTAAGGGAAATTATGTGGTGGTGGAGGAACATAAGGTGGCCGGCGGCTAGGTGAGGGAAGAAGGGTTTACGGGAAAGACATAATAAGGAACCACGAATTCGGCCGCCGATCTCCCTTTCAAAGGGATCTCTCTCCGATCTCTTGAGCTCTCTCAAGAACTCCAACAAGAAAACACAATTCTCAAATAATCATTCATTAACTTCAAAAGAAAATAAGGAGAGCTATATAAAGCCTCATACAAAGGACTCAAAGACAAAAGACACTAATGCCCCTTGGGCTTACATACGACATCCCTTCATAAGAGGGTACAATGGGAAACTAAATAAAGCAAATAAAATACGACAACAAAATTAAGAAAAATACATAGAATAAATCAAAAATACAATGACTCAATCGTGGCCGTAGATCAGCGCCACGCCTCCGATAAACCTTCCATGATCTGATGTCCCCATCAAATATTCCCATCTATTTTACCATTGCTTTGAACAATTGACACAAGATATCTAAAATGTGCACTCTTTATAATGACTTGATCACCCAATATCACTATCCCACCACTAGATCTATTACCATTAAAATTAAACTATATATATATATATATATATATATATATATATATATATATATATATATATATATATATATTATATATATATATTTGATTTTAAATCTACTCAAACAAAAACTCTTAGACTTTAAGATTGACCTCCATGATTCATATTTTTCATCAAATTAGCAAAAATCATACACCAAGGTACATCCTCTTGCACAGGTCTAGTAAGAATATTCATGACTAAAGCAAATTTATATGAGCTTAAAGTTGATCCTTGATGTAATCCAACTGAAATAGGAATATATTTGATCAAACCATCATGTTTTTTAACACAAGTAACAGCTCATGTAAATGTATATTTAATGACTTGAATATAAGCATTGTTAACTTCTTTCTTTTCTAGAACTCTCCACAAGGACCACAACACTTCTCTTGAAAATTTATCATATATTTTCTTTAAATTAATAAATATCATATGTAGATCCTCCTTACTCTCTCTATATTTCCCATCAAACCTCTCAACAAATGTATATATTCCATAGTAGACCTACCCGACATGAATTCAAACTAATTTTGAGAAATATTATTATCACATTTTAACCTATGATTAGTTACTCTCTATCATAATTTTAATGCAGTTGTGCACTCTTGTGCATCACCTTTATTCTTAAAAATATAAATCAGCATAATCATTCTTCACTCAGCTGACATCTTTTTAGTCTTCAAAATAATATAAAGAAGTTTTAGTAAGTCAAGAAATTTCTTGATCTCCTTAACATTTTCACGCTTCTATTGGAATATCATCAAGTCCTATTATTTTTTTATACTTCATTTAGGATGTTAAATTTATTAAAATCAATCATATTCTTACATCTTTCATTGAAAAGTTTATCTATGTTGAATATCCTCTTGTAAGAAAAATATTTTTTGATATTCATTCTTAATGCATTTCACTTGAACTAAAGATTTACTTCCTGTATCTCTTTGTTTGGTAAGCTTATAAATACATCTTTCATCCCTCTTAGCAACTAATCTATTATATAAATCACTAAATGTTAAATTTTTTGCATCACATATGGCTTTCCTAGAATCCTTACGGATCCCTATGTTTTTTTATCAATTTTTTGTGATTTTACATCTAAACCAATTTTTATAATAAAGCTTCTTATTTTTTGATCTTTTCTTGCACATTTTGATTCCACCATCATCTATTTTTATTATTAGGAGTTTTTTCTTTTAATTCTTCAAGCCCATACTTTTTAATGTTCTTAATATCACTAGTTTTTCTACATAAAATTAGGCGTTTCTATAATTCTAGTTACGAGATTAGTCTAAAATCTTGAAGTAGCATGACAACACTTTTTTTTTAAATTGTTTTTGTGTGGTTAATTTAGTCTTGGAATCATGCATTGTATGCAGTCAAGTGCTTTACGTTGACTTTCTGACAATCTTGGTTCTGCCATGAATACAGCACGTGTAACTTTGGGTCCATAAGCTTGCAATTGTGATCTCATTTGATGTCTCGATAAAATCAGCTAGTCCTAAATTATCTAAATAATAGATTAAAATGGTTATGATATTTATCATACTGATTTCAAATGTTATTGTTAACAAGAAAAAATTCAAATTTTTATAAGAAATGAAAAATATTTATTATCGGTACCTATATATTTTTCTGATATGATGGAATATCTAGTTTACTAGTTATAGAATACTTGTACATTACAAAGGATCTAGTATAACGAGCAGCTTAGACAATTTATACTTGTACGACAATTGAAGAAGAATTGACTATTTTCTTAAGTATTTTATGGTTGTTTTTATTTAAAGTGGGAAAATTAAATTGAAAATGATGCAAAATCTGCAAAACTATTGATAAGTGAAATTTGGTGCTACCAAAATTATTGTTGACATGCATCTTATATCCAAAAGAAATAAAAAGAAGCTCAAAATCTTACCTTGACTATCGGATCCAAGAATCCCGCTGGCAGAGTCGCTCCCGCAAATCCCGCTCCGTACCTCGTATCCGTAAAAAAAACCTGCCAAAATCCCGCTGTTCGGCGCCGTCTGCAGCGTATCTCGAAAACCTTGCGCACTTCCTGCGTAAATCCCGTGATCTTGCGCCTTTTCCACGTCTATAAAACAAAGGGGGAGAGGCTCCCGTTCGTCACTTCCCCACTCGATCTCAGAAGCTCCCGATACCTCTCTTCTCCCACTCGCCGATTCCACACACGACACCCTCTCCGAACCTCCAGTCGGCCGAACCACTCAACCTCCTCCGACCTCACCCAGGCGAGCTCGCCTCCTCCCGTCCAGCCCAATCCCGAGCTGAGAGAGAGAGAGAGAGAGAGAGAGAGACCGATCCCGTCGTCCCCTCTCTCCGATCCCAGCTGAAGCTCCAACCTCCAATCCCGTCCCTCTCCTCTGTCCGACTCCACACAGCCGCACCCCTCTCATTTTCTCCGGCCAAGAGAGAGAGAGAGAGAGAGAGAGAGAGAGAGAGAGAGAGAGAGAGAGAGAGAGGAGGGAACCGACCTACCCGGCCAATCCCTCAAACCCGACGCCTCCCTGAGCCGACCTCTGCCCTAGCTCCGACTTCCACCCTCCCTCTGCTTGTTGGATCGGAAGTTACACATATTGATCAGAAGCTATAACGGGAGCTCGTCGCTGTGAAGGCAACTTTCTCCCTTACCCGCACCTCTTCGGCCAAATCCCTGACCAAACAGCTTTAGGCTGTTTTTTATTTTTTTTTATTTTTTGTTTTTTCTTGTTGTTTATTATTATTGTTATTAAATTTTTTAATAATAATAATAATAATAATAATTAATATAATTAGTTATAATTAATTATGTTTAATTATAATTAATTGTATTAATTATAATTACTTAATTTAATTATATGTTAATTATTTTTAAATGATAATTAATTAATAAAAATAATTAGTTATAATTAATTAATTTTAATTATAATTAGTTATTCTAATCTAATTAATTATTATTATTTATAATTGATTATAATTAATTAAGTTATTATAAATTAATTCTTTTATTATAATTAATCAATATTTATTATAATTAATTATAATTAATTTAATTTAATTATAATTACTTATTTTAGCTATTATTAATTATAATTAGTTGCAAAAAAAAAAAATGGTTCTTTTGTTGATGCTTGCGATAGTCCGGCAAACCTCCAAGGCGCTCACGTAGCGTTGAGGGTGGGAAACCGGTGCGATGCTTGCGACGACTTAAGGATCCCTCTTCAAAGTTTGCAACGAGCCGGCAAACCCCCGAGGCGCTCAAGTAGCGTTTAGGGTGGGAAACCGGTGCGACGCTTGCGGCAAAGGGGATAAAAAAAAAGGTGTTTTCTTTATGTTTACATAAGTACCCTCGAACGCCCACGTGGTGCATAGGGGGGAAATCCTGTGCTTATTTCTAACGCCTGTTTTCTTCTTATAATCAACAAACATAAAAACCCTTAAATGCTCACGTAGCAGGCGGGGATAAAAAAAAAATATTTCGCGACCGCGGTGTCATTTTTGACACCTACCTGAAGCGCTCACGTAGCGTCGAGGGGAAGGTTGCCTCTTGATTTTTCCCCTAAACGGGGGAGACGCCGGGAGGCTGCCGAAATTTGGATTGAAAATCCAAGGACTTAAACAAAAAAAATGAACTTGCAGAAGAATTTGATTGAACTCAAAAGAACAATTGCAAAGAAACTTTTAATTTGAGATTGTAGCTTCGAACAACTACAAGAGGACTTAAATGTGAATTTGAACATTTAAAACTCATTCAAACAATGGTGGACTCGAACAAATGGAAGAAGCTCATCTTGAGCTTGAACTATATTTCTACTCAAACTTGTGCTAGACCTTAGAATTCAAGATCGAATTTATTTTGGGACTTGAATCTGAATTGAACTACAAAATGCTTAATCAAATTGAACCTAAATTTGAATCAAATGAGGAAGACTTGTATGTTTGGACATACTTGGAATCAAGCATAGTGGACTTGATATTAAGCATTCAAACTCAAATTACTTGAACAATTTTGTGAGGAGTACAAAAGCTCGCACACAGTCGATGTTTCTCAAGTCAAAATAAACATTAGACTCCAACAAATGACAACGATCAATAACATGAAGTTTTCTCATAAAGATCAAGAGTCCTCATATAAATGTCAACTAGCAACAATACAAAGATCTTCAAACAAGTAGCCCCTTCGATCATTTAAATGTCTTCAAAACAATGTCATGCATTCAAATAAGAATTTATGCATGAGTCCCTTACGCTTGTGAGAGTCATGTGGATTAGAATAAAGACATTGAGGATACTATCAAGTTCCTTACACTTGCTATAAATCAACTTTGAAGGCCAAGAACTCACAAGTGGGAATTTGGTTGTAAATAACAAGGAGATTGTGATGTTATGATATGGGAGCTATTAGAGTCTACGAGATCATTCACAAAATCAAATATGTAGGAATCATCATCTCAATTGAATGGTTATCATATAAAAGCTCCAATGGGTGTTGTAGTTGACCCCTAAAAGCTACTCCAACAAAAGTGCAAATCTTCTATCAACAATAATGAACTTGACAGAAGCTTGTAGTATCTTGAGAATACATGCAACAATTGTTAGAAGAATTGAAGAATGCACAAGCAAGTACACCAATTGTAACGAACATATGCATGTGCAACGATGACAATTAACGATTTCTAATGAATGCTACAACACATTTGCAGTCAATAAACAATCAATGGTTATAAATACATTGATCCACTGCAAGCAAAGATTGAAGATATGCAATGGATGTAGACTCCTACAAGTTATCGTTGAAGATCCATCATATGCCAAACGTGGTATTCACAAGCAAAATATAAAAGTGTACGATAAATGCCAAATCCTACAAGCCATTAAAGGAGGCCTATTATACATTCAACTCGATATCTGCGGGGCAAATGTTAAAGATCTGCAATATATACATTCTCTTTACAAATATGGATGTATGTATAAAATGCCACTTATGGGTAGATGCAGAAGGACTTCAGTAAATGCAGTATCCTGAAGTTAATTTCAGTCTGAGAAGGAAGACATCTACCTACCTACATGCAACAATAGTGACTGTACCGAAAAGATCAAAACTCACAATGCATAAAGAATACAATTTCCTACGAGCTTATACAACCCAGGGCAGGAGATTCGTTAGTGCACTACGATCCACCTGCAGAAAGCAACGAGTAGTGCACGACAATCTACCTGTACGAAGCAGCGAACAACTAAATTCAGAAGCTGCTACGCCACGCCACCGGATCTGCAACATTCGTACAAGCAGACAGAAGGCGTCTATTTAAAAAATACCCCTGCACGTGCACTATAAATTGTATACACATAGGTGCACTAAAGGGGAAAGTACAATCTCAACCCGCATGGGCCCCGGCGAGCGTGTTATTGGTACACACGTGACGTCTAGGGATGCTGCGCGGGTTGACAAGTGAATTCAGGTTCGAAACCGATCCTTCTATACGGATCAATAGAAGTCGACAAGGTTCGAACCATTAAGCAAATATAAAGTTGTGGCGACTTGTATATTTGCTTTAAAATATTCATATTAGGCCTCCAAGGCCTACAACAATATGAATTCACTAATAAGGGCATAAAACATACGAAATCTGATCCTCTATCGATAATTCGATAGAGTCGACAAGATTCAATCAACAAAAGAAAAATGATCCCAAACACCCCGATGATGGCCGTGTTGAATGCACATCTCAACCGGAGGGGTTCCCAAATATTTTCAAATGTTTCCCAAATATTTCATAGCTCTACCCAAAATACTCATAAAAATCCAAAATCCAAGAATTCCAAATATCATCCAAAATCCCAAATGTCCATACCAAGTACTCAAAATTCCACCCAAATACCCAAAACTCCACAAAAATCTCAAAAACCCAAAATATTTAAAAATGAAACTATCCATCCATCAAAACTTAAAGCAAAATCCATCCGCCCTCCGCAATAGTTTGCCGAGGCGGACAAATTGAAATTTACTCTAGCTCACAAAGAGTCAAATGCCTAGTCGAAAATATCACTAGGATCCATTCTCAAATAATCTTTTGCCAGTAAGGACGTGGTACGTGTCCTCTAACCGGCAGTTTCGCCGCCAAATGGCACTGCAGGTAAACGGTTATGACCCGGGGCCCTCTGAATCGAGTGGTTTCGCCGCCAAATGGCACCATAGATAGCGGTTATGGCCAGAGCCAATACGCTCCTTAATGGCGTTAAATCCTTGAGATATGAATCAATAGGATATGATCGATAGGGCACAAAGCCCTCTGTAAGCTAAGGTGGATTCAAATTTGTCCCCTTAGACAAACATTCACCCCCGGTCTACAAGGTCCCCTTTGACGAAGCAACCCATGGCTGCCGACAAGGATCCTTCTGTCAGGTTGGGTCGACTACCTCCTCTGACTAAGTAGACCAGGGACCACGATGGCCCGGGACGACGGAACCATGGGATCTTGATCGGGCCCATCATCCATTCACCCACCATCCGCTTTAAGTACGAGATGGTGAAAATTTCTATTTTAAATATCAAAAACCTTCAAAATTTCAAATATCCAAATTTCCCAAATTCACAAACCCAAATCCAATTTCTACCAATATCCAACCCATTGCTGCTACTATATGCCAGATACACGTATTATATACGCATATGATTGACGACTAGCCTTAATCGAAAGTTCTCTCTCATGATTGGGAGAGGTAATTAACTATAGGGGCTTGCGCCTATAGGAAACCAGAACTCAGATCATAAATTCCTCGCAAAATGAGGGCGAAATCTCTGGGTAGTGTCTTATCTACAAACCCATCTGCCTTCCAAAATTTACCTCGGAACTTAGTTCGTTAAAACTCCCTTGCCGAATAAGAAAAGCGAGTGGAGGCCGAGGCCGAATTTTCGGAGCCCACAATTATAAAATATAACCCATGAAAGAAACATTGTTTCCATCCTCCTCTGTCATCTACTGAAATCCTTATACTCTCTATCCTCTTATTCTTGTTCTGTAGCATGTTCTTTGAGCCAGTTCATACCCGCTGATTTCATTTGTGTAATGTCTTGCTTTGAACTTTTGATGGATGGGTAGTGTCAATCCATCCTTCACCAGATTAGGTTAGAACCTAACTTGGTTCCTTTGGATTTGGGGTCGGCATACTACTTTATACTAAAGTAAGAGCTACAGAATATTCTCAAAATCTTCTGCATTGTCCTTTTAAGTTGCAGGTTTTATGGTCATCACTCTGATTTTATGAAGACGCTGCTATCGTTATTCTAGAGAAAACCCTCTCAATCATGTACCGTTGTGGCTTTATTTCCAGCACTGACTTCGAATATTGACAGTTAGGTTGAAATACTAAAGCAGAAAACCAATTTCATGTAGCTACAGTGATGAAAATAGATAGTGCTATGAATTTTGTTGGATAAATGGGGACCGATGATGCAAAGATTTGATACTTATAGACAAATGGACTCTCTGAAAATGCAAGTGTGAGAAACCTAAGACCCTGATTAAGCGGGAGCTTCATGTATATAAGGTAAGCCCTTTTTTATGGACAAATGGGCAATAGACAAACTATTATAGGTAGACAAGGCTTGGAGTCCTGGCTGGTCCCATTGTTATTAGTACATAGTGAGGCCAACTTATTTATCCACAATTTCTTTTTTACCAAGATCATCCAACTCCAATAACTTTGCTGTCCTTTAATCATATGCTGGATTTTCTCTAGATTTTTTTTGTTGAATTATTGTTGTTAATGTACAATACTTTTGCTATATTTCTTGAGCAAGTGTTCTTCTCAATTGTAAAATTTTTCTTTAAAATCTTCTTGAGATTTTTGTGCAATATATTTTACATTATGAACCACGATTCACCTTGAACATAAATTGTAATTGTTGAAGTACTTAGAATTTCCATGTAGCAACTCTATGTTCATTAGTTCAAGCCAGCTATGGTACCTAAAAGTTGCAATGTTATTGATGCTCTGAGTATTGCAAGGTGCATATCATTCCTTAAATTAATTGCACAATCCGTCCGTTTCTTATAAATGGATCTCTCTTCTACTGTGAAAGTTTTTCTCAGCTTAAAGTTCCATTGTGGATTCTAGTTGTTTTTTGTTTCTTGGGTGCAAGTAATTGCTTCTTGAATGAAATATATAATGAAACACTTTGGTTTGAAGTACTTCCTATTATATGTTTTTAAAATCAATACCAGTGATATTCTATTGTAAAAGTTGAATTAAATGTTTTTTCAATGTCATTGGCTTGCTGTATTTTGTCTTTCAATATTTACTTGATTTGATATTGTAGATATTTTTTTTAATGTTATTAGATACTTATAATATTTAATCATTCCAGACACTGAAGTTGGATGAGCAACAATTTCTGGGTGAAGCTAGCTGTTTTCTTTCAGAGGTTTGCCTTTTGATGAATCTTGGTTATTAATTTTTGAGAATGGAATCTTAGTTTAGACTTGTTCTTGTGATTTGTCCTATCTTTAGTGTTTCTAAATCTCATTGAATGACCAAAACATTATTATTTTCTTGCCATCATTCATGTTCAAAAACTCTTCTTGATTTTGCATGAATTTTTTAGAGTATTATCTGCACTTTAAGTCTTTTTTGACATAACTTTTTGAAAGCCGCGAAAATGTTGTATGCTTCTCTTGAGAGGTTGCTGGATATTTTTTTGTTCCTTGATTCGCAGGTTGCCACTAAACTTAATAGATCCTTGGTCCTTAAACTAGACCATAAAGAACATGGAAAAAGGTCTCAAAAGCTAGGGGAGCTTACTGTTCGTGCTGAAGAGTGTTTTAGCTCAAAAATGATGTTTGAGATAATATTTCACTGTGCAAATTTGGATAATAAAGATTTCTTCTCAAAAAGTGTAGGCTGCTGCTTTAAATTTTTAACAAGAGTTGTATGGTGTTCCATTGAACTGCTAAATTGATTTTTTTTTTCTTTTTTCTGAGGTTTGTAGGATCCTTTCTTAGTGATTTCTAGAACAACAGAGGCTGGCCCTCCTATTCCAGTTTACAAGACAGAAGTTATAAAGAATGATCTCAACCCCACTTGGAAGCCAATAATTATAAATCTTCAACAAGTTGGAAGCAAGGCACGAGTTTTTCTTATTTAAACTGCTGTCAGAAATCTTTTTAATTCATATCAAATTCTGATCAGGTTGAACGTTGTGCAGGATTCACCTTTGAATATCGAATGCTACAACTTCAATAGCAATGGAAAGCATGACCTCATTGGGTGAGAACTCTCTTAATTATTGCTTACTCTGTCACTTCCTCTCTCTCCTGTGTTCTTGCATATATTTCCTTATATCTTGTTTAAGACTTGGATTAGATAGCTAAATTTATCCTACTTCATTGATTGGACAGCAAAGTTGTGAAATCTCTGGTAGACTTGGAAAAGCTTCACCAACATCAGCATGGGGAAAATCTTTTCTTACGTAGTAATACTGGCCAAAATCTTCCAAATAAGGTTAAAATAAGCTGTTTTACAATGATTTCAGAAGAGGCATTTTCTTCTAGAAAATTACATCCTACTTTTTTGTTTCAGATATTGAAGGGTCAATTATTTGTGCAAAAGTTTTCTGAGAATAAGAGACATACTTTCCTAGACTATATTGCTGCTGGTTGTGAAATGAATTTCATGGTTGCAGTAGACTTCACAGGTATTTACGCGTTACTCTATTCTGTTTGTTGGACCCTAAAATGCCTATGTTTTTCTTAACTAGCGCTTCTTTATATTCACACTTTTTGTTTGGCAGCTTCGAATGGAAATCCTCGGCTCTCAGATTCCTTGCATTACATTGATCCCTCAGGTCGACCAAATGCTTATCAAAGAGTGAGGAGTTTTTATGCATGCCATTTACCGTTCTTAGAATTGTTTTTTTTTTTTCCTCATCAATTTTTGAAGCAAACATGCTAATTTCTTTTATGTAACTTTCAGGCAATATTAGATGTTGCAGAAATTCTGCAGTTCTATGACACAGATAAGCGCTTTCTAGCTTGGGGCTTTGGAGCAAGGCCTATTGATGGGCCTGTCTCTCATTGCTTTAATTTAAACGGAAGCACACACCACCCTGAGGTAAGTCGGTCATTTCAGTAGAAAAGCTTCTCATCTTAAGGGTGATACTTGTTCCGAACGTATCATTTGTACATGGAAGAATTCTACACCTGTTTATAATTTTGTCACTAGTTCTAGGTGTTTTTCCTTTTATTCTTTATCTTAGTTGTTACCCCATTATTGTTTTATTTCGAGGATGCTGATAGGAAATACTTGAATTTGCAAGTAACCAACCCTAAAGGAAATACTTGAGTTCGCAAGCAAACCTATCAATAATTGGTGAAAACATCGATAAATATGCTGATTTCAGATAGAAATCAGCAAAACGATGCAGGAATTTCAGAAGATTGGAGAGAAAACATAGGGAAAACTTCTTCTATTCAATCCACGAACAATAAAAACAATACAAGATACAAGTTTCTTCAATTCAAGAGGAAGAAACAACTCTCCAATTCTCTAACGAGTGAAACCTAGAGCCCAAAAGAAAAAACCCTAGATCTCACATTTCTGCTCAAATCTAGATGAAACCCTAATCCTCTCCAAAGGAACTAATTAAAACAAAGCGGATAAATACAAAATCCCTAAACAGTCCCTAATTCAAATTTTTCCTCCCAAAGCAAGTTTAGTTAAGTCGTGGGCCCCATCTCTCTGACTGCCCAACCTGGACCGATTCAGCTGGCCCTAGGACCGGCCTAACAGATGCTAACCGTCCTAACTGCTGAATACTATTTTCAGGTTGATGGTGTTCAAGGAATAATGGCAGCTTATGCTAGTGCTCTTCATAATGTATCCTTGGCTGGACCTACCCTTTTCGGACCTGTTATTAACACTGCTGCAGCATTAGCTGGCCGTTCACTTGCCAACAACCGGCAGAAGTATTTTGTCTTGTTGATAATCACGGTAATAAACAAATTACTATCTTCATGTTTGGCAAATATATCTAAGCTGAATTTACCCTTCATTAGGATGGGGTGATAACAGATCTTCAAGAAACTAAAGATGCATTGGTGAGAGCATCGGATCTGCCTCTTTCAATCCTTATTGTCGGAGTTGGTGGCGCTGACTTCAAAGAAATGGAGGTTCGCACTTCTATCACTGCATATTTAAATGTTATAAAAACAAATTTGTTAAAGTAAATTCTCTTTTGTCATTCAATCTTTATTTTTAGTTTGGGAGATTGAAATACATAATATTGAATTCTTATGTATTTGTAAGTGTAACATCTAAATTTTTATATTAATTTATATAATGCCTTAATTTCTAGATGACACCAAAATATTACCAATGTTAATTTTTCTAAAATGAAATACAAATTTTCATGAACTTATTTAGATTTGGTTCAGACAATAATGTTACATAAATAAATATAAAGATTTAAGTGCTAAATATATAAATAAAAAACGAATTATATGACAGGCTTTTACTTTTTTTACTTTTGAATGTATTTCAAGGGTCAAACAATTGTCATCATTCTAGGATTTTTTTTTTTTATCTCTATGGATCAGAACCAAATATAAGTGCTAGAATAGCTTTTCTATTCTGTTACTAAGTTGTTGGAAATGCCATGTAGATCTTGGATGCAGACAAAGGAGAGAGACTTATCAGTACAACTGGGCAAGTGGCTACGCGAGATATTGTACAGTTCGTTCCAATGAGGGATGTTCAGAGTATGTGGATCTTTCTCATTAATTTATTGCTTTTGCATCTTGAATAATATTTAAAGCTTCTTCACCTTGCCCTCTCCAAATCCCTTTGATTAGTTAACAATCACATATTGTATGAATATAATTCAAGCAGAAATAAATTCTGTCAATGAATGGTCAGACTAAATAATACTGAAAGAGTACTAACCATTCTTCCCCTGGGAGGGGGAATCGGTATGACTATAGATTCTAAGTAATATCAACAAATGTATCTAATTCCATGTCATGCGAAAGATCCCACACTAAAATTCACAAGCATGTTCTTATGCTATCAAAACAATATAACAATTATTTTCATAGACTTTAAAAATAAAATTACAACATTAATAATGTAATAACTCTTATTTTGATATCAAACATACAAAATACAATATGTTTTAGTAACTTGTAATAAAGAGAAATATAAATGATTTAAATTTCATTAAAAAATTACTAAATATTATGCTAAATTAGTTAGATAAACACATGCTAAGTTTTATTGCTTTTACGAATATTAAGTGAAAAATCTGTAAATATATGACTTCAAATATATGCCCTTTCAAATGGAGAAATTATTCTATGCGGACGTCGAACGCTGTCCAGAGACCAACCAGAATATATCACATCACCTCATGTTCGGTATCCGGCTCGGTACTGCTGACGTGGTGCATTCTGGTTGGTCTCCGGACGGTAAACTGCTTTCGGCGTCCGCACAAATAATCTCTTTCAAAGGAGAGAGCAAATTCTTGATCACTCGAGAAATTTGGGGGCATACCCTTGTAATTTTTTCAAGTTCTTACATGTGGAATTAGCGTAGTGTTTGTACTACTGGAAAAATTATTATGTTCGGACACCGAACGCCATCCGGAGACCAATCAGAATGCACCACATCACCTTTTTACTGTACCGCGGCTCGGTACTGCAGCATCCGGACGTAGAGTTGCGTTCGGCGTCCGCATAGAATAATTTCTCATACTACTGGGTACTACATATGTTTCAACTTTTTTTTTCAGTGGATGTTGTTTTCTAATCAGACGCCAGTGAAGCCATAGCCTTCAATTTTTTGGGTTAAATTTTGCCTTTAAATCCAATATTACTGAATTCTTATGTTTCACGCAGTTTTTTAATCCCTAACAAATTTGCTTGCAGGTGGTGAATTGTCAGTTGTGCATGCTCTCCTTGCTGAATTACCTGGACAGTTCTTGGCTTTTATGCAGTCCAGAGATATCAAACCATTGAACTAATTAACTCATTGACTAATTGTTAATTTGTTCATAATTGCATCAAATACTTCATTTCCTGTTTAGATTTCAGAGGATTTTGTACCTTTTTTTTTTTTTTTTAATATTTCTTCTGCTGCTCCATTCATTAAGAAGCAAAAGCTGCCGTACTTATTGTTGGGCAGATGCAATAGGATAGTTTCATTGCAAAGAAATATTTTGTGCCTTTGTGGTTTTAATGCTCAGTCTGTGTTGGGCCAGTTGGAATATTTTTGTTAAACACACTAACCCATTAAATGTGAATAGTTCAGCTTACTAAATGTTTCCCCTTCTCTATCGTTAGATGTTTTGTTGCACAATTGTGCAATTGGATTTGCATGCTCTGCTTGTTTATGGATTTGCTTGTGAAAAACCAATTTTGACTGTCAGGAAAGGGATTAATTATTTTGTGCGCATTGCGGATGCCGAACGTCGTTTAGAGACTAACTAGAATGTGCCACGTCACTCATTCGCTCGGTACCGTGGTTCGGTACGGCGGCTCGGTACTGTTGACGTGGGTATTCTGATTGGTCTTCGGATGACGTTTTGCGTCTAGCCTACGCATAGAATAATCCCTCGAGAAAAGGAGTTATGATTGCAGGACTAATACGAAGAGTCCTATGTAATTTTGATATGTTAGTTGGAAGTTTTGGGTATCAATAAAAAGATTTTGGATTCGAAGTTTATATTATGATATGTATGAGCTTGCTTTAATTGACTCTAAAGTTCCAAAAAAAAAGTCCTATCACTATTCGGATTTATGAATATATTGTTATAAATAATTTAATGATTAATAAATTTCTAATTTCTTTTGTGGTATTTTTCTCTCATGCACTTAGGATTATAATTTTGTCATTATTTAAAGTTTTTTCATAACTCAGCTTGCCTTATAATTAATTTGTTTAAATCAATTGAATGGATAATCCAATGAGCTAATAAACAAGATTAAGGTTTTGTTTGTGATAATTTTTTTATTGTTTTTTAGAGCAGTTTTTTAATATAAAAATTTTAATATTTGTATTAAAAAAAATATTTTAAGAAGCAGTAAAAAAATTGTCTCAAACCGAGCTTAAATATCAACTGATTTTCATGTTAAAAAATAATTATGTAAATTTAACTAAGCAAGTAAATTAATAAATATGAGATTAATATCTAATTATTTAATTTTAATCAAACATGAATCAATTAAATGAGATAATAAATTAAGAATAAATTTTCTTAGGATCATATAACAAAGTAGTGCTAAAAAGTTTTAGCTCAAAATAAATAAATAAGGAATTGTATTAAATTAACATGAATATTCACTAATTTGAAGATTAATTAGTTTAAAATTTTTCAAAAATGTTGGGTGGTTGGAAAGATTAAGAGGTTGAAGTGAAGAAATATGATATGAGAGTAAAAATATACCAATAAATAAATAAATACTATATTGCTAATAAGTTAGTAGTTAAGCAAGTTATATTTAAATAAATTTTAATCAATTATTAATTGAGCTTAATATTATATTCATAAAAGTTATTTGCTAAATAACAATAAATTTATTTTTGAATGTAAATAAATGAGTTAGATTTTATTCTAATTTACTTCATTAAGCACTTTTGAGTTTTTTTTTAAAATTAAAATTATTTGTTTACTAACTTAAATGACTGTGAATGTATATTAGTGGATTTAAATTTGAGTTTTTCCATCAAGAATTATTCACTTAAAAGCTCTTTTAATCAGAAATTCACATTTCAAATAAAAATTATTCTTTTGATCATCTTGTTGTTTCTCATCCAAAATTATCTTATTATTTATCTGGAATTTTATATAAAACAAATTATACAATGCATGAATTTTCAATATTTTATCTATTTAATAATCAAAGAGTAAATACAATTTTTTAAAAGATTCATGTAATTAATATTTAGAAATGATCTTTCTTTATTAGATTTAAACGAAAATTTGACTTTTAATATAACATAATGGAGATAAAAAGATTCATGTAGCCGAGGTGGACAAAGACTTGATGTTATTGTTGTTGTTGTAATAATCAATGAGTATTGTTCTATGTTTGAAGTATTGCTGATGGAATGGCTCAATGATTCTCTTCTTAACGTTCTCTTCTTCATTCCATTAAAAAAAGGATAAAAAAATCATTCCGAAAGATTAAGGGGCTGTTTGGTATCGAATTTATCGTGGGATTTAAGTCAGATTTACGCTAAATCCAGCCAAACGGTTTTTGTGCGAGCGTTAAATCCCGGGATTCCGTAAATCCCGAATTTACATATTTACGGCTTAAATCCCGGATTTACTAAATCTCTCGGTTCTGTGGATTTAATGGGATTTAACATTAGAAGCCAACGAAAGGGAGAAAGTTAACTTCACAGCCAGCGAGCTCCTGTTCTTGCTTCCGATCAAAATGTTGTAACTTCCCATCCGACAAGAAGGGAAAGTCGTCTAAGGAGAGAAGTCGAACAGCCACGAAGGAGCCGTAGTAACGACACGCGCAATCTCTACACCTCCTGCAAATCAACGAAGCCGAACAACAACGACAAAAAAAAAAGATGAAAGGCAAAGCCCAGACGCCTCAAAGTAATTATTGATTAACTTAATTAATATAATTTAAACAAATAATAATTAAGTTAATTAATTAAATAATTAATAGTAGCATAAGTGCATAAATTAATTATTTAATTTAATTTAATTTGATTAATTAATAATATAATTAGTAATTAAATGTTAATATAACTAGCTTATTTAATATTTCAATTCTCATTTTGGTCCATGTTAGTTTGTAATTTACTTTTTATTGAATTTTCAGTCATTTTATATGAACTAAAATTGGTTTTATTATATTTTATGTAATGATATTGATTTTATAAATATCTCCTTTAAACTTAAATTCCTAATTGTCATAAATCCTGATATATTTTACCAAACAATTTCTCAGAATTTAATAAGATTTAACATTTAGCATACCAAACATTTTTTAAGATTTAACACATTTCGGATTTACTAAATCCGGATTTACAGGATTTGTTAAATCCCACTAAAATTAAATCTCACTCGTTGCCAAACAGCCCCTAAAGGTGTTAATAAATGATCAAACCTATCAACCCACCTTAAGAAATCAAAATTTGAGTTGACCCATTTAATAAATAGATCCAAATCCAGTTAGCTTTTCTCACCTGTTTATTAAACTTGAACATGTTAGATTTAGATTTACCCACCAACCCATTTTTGATCAAAAAATTACGTTTAATACTTTTCTTTAAAATTTTTTACTTATTGTTATAATATTCTTTTTTGAATCAATATCATAAACTTTATATTTGGGTCGGATCAATTTCTGATTGGACCGAAATTCAATTCATTAACCGGTTTTAACACCCCCTAAGAATTGAACATAAGAATAATTAAAAAAACATTTTTTCAATATTTTTTAAATTCTTTAGAATAGAAGAATATTAATGAAAAGTTTCACACAAAAACAGCTAATAAAATCAAAAGACCCATATCTTAACCATCTAAACTGCCACAGGATCAAGTATAAATGAAAAGTATATTCACCAAAAATAAAATTGCTTCCTCTTTAGTACATCTCCAACCGAAAAACTCAATTTCCACTCCAAAATGCATTAATACATCAAAATGCAGAAACCCGTCTTTAATTGAACTCCATTTTCTAACATCAAAAAAAAGAATATTCATATTATATTCTTTCACATACTTTATTTTATATTTTTTTAATCATATATTTATAATAAAAAAAATATATAGCGGGTGAACAGTGGTGTCGCACTGTTCACCCGCAAGCAAATAGTGGAAAGTTTGACTTTCGGCTGGAGCGATCGAATGACGTCATACACATATTTGACGTTCGACCGGAGAAGGCCTTAATAAACAAAATCGAATACACCATCAGAGTAGAAGCAGAATTGAAAAACATCTAAAAGCTCTTCCTTCATGGAAAGTAAATGACAAATATGAAGTATTCAATGTTTTCTTACCTAGCAATAAGCAAACTGGCTTTCAGCAAGATGGTCACTGGTTTCACTTTGGCTAACCAAAAAGGGGGTTTCTGAACGAGGGAACAGAAGCTTCAGGCGGAAGGCATCGACTCCATTGAGGTAGTAACGGAACAGCCTCTTTGCCCTGATAAATCCTAAACGGCCATACAGAGCCAAAGCTCCCTTGTTTGTAACTTCTGCTTCCAATGTCACCTGCCAAAAGATTTCAATACATGGTGAGTTCGAGTGCATCGCTGCAGGAGCAAATGAGCTTATGCCTCATCAAATATATTTGGATTCAGTCAAGTTTGGTTTAAATTATTTCATCATTTCCTTATAAACTACTAATTATTATAAATTGCGCATCTTAGTTGGTGGTTGTAGGATAGAACACATTTATGAAGCTGGTATAAGCTTACAGTAGATGTGTGGGGAAAGAGGTAATTGAACAAAGGAAAATGGTATGGAACAGATTCATTAAAGCTCTGGATGGTACACAGGAATTGAAAAAAAAAAAGGAAATGGAAATGCTATGAAGTAAGAATATTTAGAGAAGAGAAGGCCTTATGCGTCGGCGTCAGGCATATTTTGGACATGAACAAGGCTCATACACGCCTGTACATAAGAGGGGCACCCGGAACAGCATCCATAAAAAGCAAGAAAGAAAGTAGCTCGATTGAACACCCACCCAATCTTGATTTTCGAAGTATACAATTTTGTTTCTTGTTTCTAAAGTATACAATTCGAAAAGAAAAAGAGATTTTAAATGATTCTCTCCCGAAAAGCTGTGCTTCTTTCAATCAAGTTCGAGAAGTAGTATGTCAGAGTCATTTGAGATGGAAAGACACTTAAATATGGGCATGGATTGGAAAAATAAGGCATATAACAGGCCAAGACACACAGATAGTTATATTTGGTTTGATTATTTTGATGAGGGTATTGGCATTTAAGTCTTTTGGATTTTTTGATATTTTATATACAATATTGATATTAGCAAATTATGTGACAATTGAAAAGTTTAATGAATGCTAATGTTAGATTGCTATTAACAAAAATTAAATATCACATGTGAAATACTTCTTTTAGTTATTAATAGTGTTTATTTTTCTTTTATCACTGTTAACCAGAGCCCTACATGGGGTCCTGGTTGGGTACCCATTGGGTACCCACGCTCTGCGTTGGCCGGCTTTGCCCACCCACACCCACCTATGGTGACTTTCCTGATGTCATACCCACCCACACCCACCCACTTTCCACGCTTATTGAATGCAATATGTCATAGATTAATGGCCTTGAGGTTTTTTGACATTTTCTCTAACTGCAAACTTTCAAGGCACATATCAAAATTTATCATGGTTGTGACGCGGTTCAGTGTTGCACATTGCGTAGTAAGGATTATTGTAATATACTGCATGTATATGATAATCAGTAATATAAATCGGTTGTCCTTTGATGTTGAGTACCCACCCATACCCACCCACAATGCCATGAGCGTACCCATACCCACCCATGCCCATTGGGTATGGGTGGGTACGTGGGTGGGTGTGGGTATGGGTACCTAATGCAGGGCTCTGCTGTTAACTTTCTTTTGTGATTATTACAAATTATGTGAACATGTGAGCCACAACAAAAACCAAACAAATTTTTTTCAAGGATTAGGTAGGAAATTAATTTAAAAATGCATTTGCTCACATTTCTTAAATGTAGTTACTCATTAATTATATTGGAACAAAATACCAATCATGAAAATTTTAAATTAAATGAATTTCATTCCATCCATTTCCATCAAATCATACCTATGAGACCAGTATGGGCAATGAGTAGGAAAATGACATTCAAAAGGAAATAGATGTAGCCAGAGGAAAAATTTCATAGTTCGAAAGCAAGCAGACAGAAGCATATGAAGCACATATACTTCATAGGATCTAATACTGATGTATTATACATATCATATACAAATAAAACATATGCCAACCATATGAAATACCAAAAACAGCATTTCTTCCTATTTAATAAAATAAACCACATATAAAAATGGAATATTATAAGGATTCACTATGTTAACACACCTCGTATAGACCCACAAAATTCTTGGTTGCTTGAAGGGGCCGGCACAAAATTATTTAGGAACCTAGGGAAGATCAATAGTCCATTTTCGAGAATATTACCACAAAGGTTTCCAACTCTAGTCCTAGTTATCTGATAACATTACCGCAGCCAAGTTGTTATTACTTTTCTTTGAGGAAGATGAGCACTTCTTGAGCTTCTTTGCAAAGAGAGAGAGAAAGAGGAAGGAGAGGGAGGGGAGTGAGCAAGCTAACAGGAATTTCAAATTCCTTTATTCAATCATCATGGAGCTTACAAGGGGTCCCACTTACAACAACCTACAATGCTTATATATAAACATTTAAATTTGGTAGATGTCTTGCGGATCAACCAAATCTAAAACCGGACCAATACCTTCCTAATTTATCATATTAATCTCCACCTTGGTCCGATTTCACGATCAAAGAATTACATGTGCATTTGTTGCGATCTGACCGGCTCCCTGTACTACACGAGCAAATCTGTTGAACAGAGCCCAATCTCGTTCAAGTTCAGCCTCCACAGTGCGTTCCAATACACAGCTCTAGCTCACGCTCCCGTTCGTTCGAAACCACGCGCGACTATGTCCCTCATTTTTCCTCCCATGATCCACACGCTCATGCCTTGTGCAGCTTCAAATCCACTTGGCACATCCGCGCTCCAACATTGTGCATACTCCGGGTAGCCAGTTGTCACGACCCGACCCGAGACGAGACGGATCCCGCCCGCGCCGGATCGCGACGGAGAATAGCTAACCAGGATCTGGCTTTGGATTAGGTTACTGAACTGATCTTCCAAATTCTTAACTCAACAGAAGCACACAGAACAACAGAGCTACTAAAAACATCAAATGCAGCGGAACAAAACATCTATCTTTTCATTTCCTCAAAATAATCATCTACAGAACAGCACAAGGCTTTCAACAGAAAGAAAGACAGAACAGGAAAGCCATGACTGAACAAAAATCAAAAGTACAAAAGTACCTAATCTGATCAGACTCCGAAATCTAATCCTGGACCTCCTTGCCCTTCCCAGAACCTGAAAACCACCAGAAAGCAAGGGTGAGCTCAACAGCTCAGCAAAGCAACAAACCTCCAATCTAAATTCTCAGAAAACAAAACCAAACTTATCAGACAGAAATCAGATCAGAAGTCGGAACAGAATCGGAAATCAAAACTTACGGACAGATATCAAATCACATCAGAGTCGTACAGATCGTACAGAGCGTATCAGAACAGAACAAATCAACAGAGTCAGAATCAGAAATCAGAATCGTACGGATCATATCATATCATAATCACAATTTCGTACAGAACAGAACAGATACAGAAAGTAATACAGATACATATAGCTAAATGCCCTGACACTGACGGAATCTCTACGGATTCCGGCCCCTTATGCCTCCCTTCCCAGACACTGACTGAATCTCATAGGATTCAGGCCCCTTATGTCTCCCTTTGTGCTCACGGCACCAAAACAGATGTGCTTATAGCACCAAAACAGAATTCATCGGATCCGGAACAGAACAGATATCAGATTTCAGATTGAGCTCATTTCAGATTTCCCGTTTCACTAACTGAATCTCATAGGATCCAGGCCCCTTATAACTCCCTTTGTATAGCTTATACACATAGCATTTCAATTCAGAAGAAATACGGACAATCAGAAATTACCCAAAAATCGGGCAGCACAACGGCAGTATACGGAATTTACACAAAAATTCCTGCAAAGAAAATTTACCGAATTCGCACAGAATACAGATATCAACATTTCAGAACCTTTATTCTACTGCACAGATAAATTCCAATTTCACAGAAAAATCCGGTCGACTAAAAACACAATCGAATCAAAAATACCCGGACGAAAATCTTCAGAAAATAACCAAAATGTGCACACTCGGCACGTCAACAATATACAGAAAGTTACGCGGTAAAAACTGAACCGATCAAAAGATACGGACGAAATTCGCTAACGGAAACAAAATCCGGACAGAATATACCGCCAAACACGACGGAACTGAAAATTGAGAAAGGTAGAATGTGCCTTACCTCGAGCACAGCAAATTCCTCAACAGTCACTTCGATCGAAAACGGCTCCGCGTCGTCCGAAAATCCACTTTTCTCCAAAATCCCACGACTTTCTCTCTCCTCAGATATTTATTTTAAATTTTCTGATTTTTCTCTCTCTTCAAAACGACTGAAATCAGCCTTAATATACACAGATCGGCCTGGCCGATCGCAGCATCGTCCCGGGACGATCTGACCAAAAGGATCGGCCTGGTCTCCCTTCAGGGCTATTGCAGGGACGATATTTTCTACAGTGCCGATCGGCCTGGCCGATGTCTCCAATCGGCCTGGACGATGCATGCAGAAAATCACCTGGAGCAAAACTGGGCAAAATCTGGAACTGAATTTCCACTGATCGTCCCAGGACGATCCCAGATCGTCCTGGACGATACTGGAGCAGATCTTGATATTACAATCTCCCCAACTCAGAAAAATGTCGTCCTCGACATTATCCAGTCCAAACGCAGTCAAAACAAGTACGGGTACGACCGTCTCATATCAGACTCCTTCTCCCAAGTTGCTTCCCGTGCAGTCCGGTGCTTCCACTGGACTTTAACCATCGGAATCTCTTTATTTCTTAACTTTCGGACGTCGTACGCCAAAATAAGCTCTGGCTCTTCCTTGTACGCCAGATTCTCCTGAATCTCCACCTCATCAGCTGACAACTTCTTCCCAGAGTCTGAAACCCACTTCCTCAGAGTGGATACGTGAAACACATTATGCACATCAGGCATAGATTCAGAAAGCAATAACTTGTAAGCAGCTTTTCCAATTCTTTCCAAAATCTCAAATGGTCCAACATACCTTGGACTAAGCTTGCTTACCTGACCAAATCTGCTCACACCCTTCATCGGGCTGACTTTGACATACACAAAGTCACCGACCTGAAATTCGACAAATCTGTGCTTCTGATTGTAATACTTCTGCTGTCGATCTTGAGCAGCTTTCAATCTTTCTCTTATCAAATTGATCTTCTGAGCAGTTTCATCAGCAAAAGTGGCCCCCAAAGCCTGTCTATCTCCGAAGGAGGTCGGAGTCAAAGGAGTACGACACTTCCTGCCATACAAAGCCTCGTACGGTGCCATACCGATACTGGACTGAAAACTGTTGTTATAGGCAAACTCAATCAACGGAATATGATCTTCCCAGCTTCCGCTAAAGTCCAGAACACAAAGCCTCAACAGATCTTCCAGTACCTGAATCGTCCTCTCAGACTGTCCGTCGGTCTGAGGATGAAAGGCTGTACTGAAATGCAGTTTCGTACCCAAGCCTTGCTGAATGCCTTTCCAAAGTCTGGAAGTAAAACGTCCATCTCGATCAGATACGATCACACGAGGCACACCGTGCAATCTGACTATCTCCTTCACATAAATCTGTGCCAAGCGATCAACTGAATCCGTCTGTCTGATCGGAAGAAAATGGGCTGACTTGGTCAAACGATCTACAACCACCCAAATGGCATCATGTCCTTGTCTAGATCGAGGAAAACCCATCGCAAAATCCATCGTTACCTCCTCCCATTTCCACTCAGGGATAGGCAACGACTGCAACAGTCCACCTGGTCGCTGATGCTCTGCCTTCACCAACTGACAGGCTTCGCATCTCGACACAAACTCTGCCACATCCTTCTTCATCCCAGGCCACCAAAACAAAAGCTTCATATCAGCGTACATCTTACCACTGCCTGGATGAACAGTGTAGCCAGAATGATGAGATTCACACAGAATCTCCCGCCTCAAATCTCCAGACACAGGTACCCACAACCTGTTCTTACAGAAAATAGCACCAGAATCAGAAATTCGAAGTTCAGGAGTCTTACCAGATCCAATCTGAGCTATCAACTTCGAATAGTCAGAATCTGACTTCTGGGCTTCTTGAATCCGTGCTTCCAAAGAAGACTGAATACTCATCTGAGCCAACTCCAAATCACTGGAGGAAACCACCTCCAACTGCAATCTCTCCAAATCACGAATCAGAAAGTCATCACAGGTAAGCTGAATACCTGAGAATCCAGAAGACTTCCTGCTCAGAGCGTCCGCTACCACATTCGCCTTCCCAGGCTGATACTGAATAGTCAAATCGTAGTCCTTGATCAACTCGAGCCACCTCCTCTGTCTCAGATTCAGATCCTTCTGAGTAAAAATGTACTTCAGGCTCTTATGATCAGTAAAGATCTCACATCTGACGCCATACAGGTAATGACGCCAAATCTTCAAAGCAAAAACTACTGCAGCTAACTCCAGATCATGCGTCGGGTAATTCTTCTCATGTGGTTTCAACTGTCTCGAAGCATAAGCAATTACCTGACCATGCTGCATCAGAACACAACCCAATCCTTTCAGTGAAGCATCACTGAACACCTGAAAACCCTCCGTACCTGACGGAAGTGCCAACACTGGAGCTGAAGTCAAACACTCCTTCAATCTCTGAAAACTAGCTTCACACTCCGGTGTCCAAACAAAAGGTACTGACTTCTGCGTCAGTCTCGTCAGAGGAGTCGAAATCTGTGAAAATCCTTTCACAAACTTCCTATAATACCCGGCCATGCCCAAGAAACTACGTACCTCAAATACCGTAGTCGGCCTTGGCCAATCAGCAACAGCCTGAATCTTCTGGGGATCTACCGAAATGCCTTCTCCGCTAACCACATGCCCCAGAAATGAAATGCTCTTCAGCCAGAATTCACACTTGGAGAACTTGGCATACAGCTGATGCCTCCTCAAAGTCTCCAACACAATCCTCAAATGTCTGGCATGCTCATCCTCAGATGCAGAATATACCAGAATATCGTCAATGAAGACGATCACAAACTGATCCAAATATTCCCTGAATACTCGGTTCATCAGATCCATGAAAATCGCAGGCGCATTGGTTACCCCAAAAGGCATAACCAAAAACTCGTAGTGCCCGTACCGAGTACTGAAAGCAGTCTTCACCACATCAGTTTCCTTCACCTTCACCTGATAATATCCGGATCTCAAATCAATCTTCGAAAATACCGAAGATCCGGAAAGTTGATCAAACAAGTCGTCAATCCGAGGCAAAGGGTACTTGTTCTTGATCGTGACCTTGTTCAAATCTCTGTAATCAATACACATACGGAGTGTACCGTCCTTCTTCTTCACAAATAAAACAGGTGCTCCCCAGGGCGAAACACTAGGACGTACAAACCCTCTGTCTACCAACTCCTGAAGCTGAACTTTCAACTCAGAAAGTTCTTTCGGTGCCATCCTGTACGGAGCTTTCGATATCGGAGCGGTACCCGGAAAAACATCGATAGAGAACTCCACATCTCTATCCGGAGGTAAACCAACCAACTCCTCAGGAAAAACATCAGCAAACTCCCGTACCACAGGGATCTCAGAAACAGAACCAGCCTCTAGGTTCAGATCCCGCACCGAAGCCAAAAATACTGGGCATCCTTTCTTCCACATCCTGCTTACCTCCAACACAGAAACCAGACTGGAGAGAACACCTCGTAATCCCTGAAATACAACTCTCTCTCCAGCCACAAGCAAACTCACTTGCTTCTTCAGACAGTCTATCTGGGCCTCATACTGACTCAACCAATCCATGCCCAGAATCACATCATACGACGAAATCGGCAATCGAATCAAACTCGATTTCCACTTCTTGCCAGAAATCTCAATCTCACACAAACAAAACTGTCGAGCAACCAATGGATTCCCAGCCGGTAAAATCACAGACAAAGAAACCGGTAAAACCATCGAATCCAAATGTAAAATCTCAAAACAATGCTCGGACAGAAAAGAATGACTCGCTCCAGAGTCAAACAAAACACGACAGGGCTGATCAGAAATGTAAACCGTACCTGTCACAACATCCGGAGCATCACGAGCCTCCTGCTGACTCAGACTGTAAACTCGTGGCTGAACTGGAACAGGAGCTGAAGCGACAGAACTACTCTGCTCCCTCTGAATCGTAGGTGGTCTCCGTGGTGCAGAACTAGAACCACCACCTCTACCAGCAAATCCCTCAGGGCGTGGAGGAACAGTCCTCGGTCTTCCTGCTGCTGAACCAACAGGTCTGACAAAGCCCTCAGATCGCTGCTCATATCCCATCTGCGGACATTCTGCAATCCTATGTCCCGGCTGACCACATCTGAAACAAAGACCAGCTATCCTGTAGCACTGGCCATGGTGTCGTCGTCCACAACTCTGGCACACAGGTGCCGAACTAACAGATCCAGAACTAGTCGTGCTGGTAGCAGTACCAGACGATCCTCCGCTCTTCCTGGAATCTCCAGATCCAGATCCAGGAACAAATCTCCTCTTCCCAGAGGAACCACTGCCAGATGTCTCTCCTCCAAACCTCTTCCTACTCGCAGTCCACCGCTGCTGAGTAGCCGTCATGTCATTCTCAATCAGACGAGCTCGCTCCACAAGCTCAGAGAAATCGGTGATCCGGAACGGTATCAGGGGCTGCCTCAAAGTGTCTCGCAAGCCTCTCAGAAATCTGTAGCACCTCTCAGCAGATGTGCTAACCAGCTGCGGAGCGTACCTGGCTAATGCAGTAAACTCAGCCTCGTACTGCATCACCGTCTTGCTCCCCTGAACAAGCCTCAGAAAACTCTCCTGCATCTGCTGTCGTGCAGAAGGGGGAACAAACCAGTCTCTGAATACCTCAGTGAACTCCTCCCAAGTGATCAAGGAGTTCAGTCTGCCCTGAAATCTGGCTGCTTGCTGGCCATCCCACCAGTGCTCAGCCTCTCCGTCCAACAGAAAAACAGCTAACGGAACTTTCCTGTCTGCAGGACACTGCATCCCGTCAAAAGTCTTCTCCAATCTCCTCAGCCACTCCTCGGCTGCTCTGGGCTCAACAGCGCCCTCAAACCTCGGAGGCTTCAACCTCAAAAATAACTGCAGGTGTCGATCAATGTCCTCAGATCTAACAGTCGAAGCTCTGCTCTGAGTCTCGCTCATCATCTGAGCAACAAGTGAAGCAAACTGTGAAAGCGTATCAGCACCGACCACTGGGGCTGTACTCCCCACTGGTGCTGCCTGATCGTCACTCTGACCGTCTGTCATGTCTGGGTCTGGCTGATCCATACAGAAAAATCCAGAAAATCCGGAAAACTATCACAAAACAACACAAAATAACACAATAAAAAGCCAAACGACCCAAAACTACCTCCCAGACAGACTCACTGATCACTTCCTAGAGCTCTGTTTTACAATCCAACCTGTTTCCAAAACCAGTGCTCTGATACCAAAAAGACTTGTCACGACCCGACCCGAGACGAGACGGATCCCGCCCGCGCCGGATCGCGACGGAGAATAGCTAACCAGGATCTGGCTTTGGATTAGGTTACTGAACTGATCTTCCAAATTCTTAACTCAACAGAAGCACACAGAACAACAGAGCTACTAAAAACATCAAATGCAGCGGAACAAAACATCTATCTTTTCATTTCCTCAAAATAATCATCTACAGAACAGCACAAGGCTTTCAACAGAAAGAAAGACAGAACAGGAAAGCCATGACTGAACAAAAATCAAAAGTACAAAAGTACCTAATCTGATCAGACTCCGAAATCTAATCCTGGACCTCCTTGCCCTTCCCAGAACCTGAAAACCACCAGAAAGCAAGGGTGAGCTCAACAGCTCAGCAAAGCAACAAACCTCCAATCTAAATTCTCAGAAAACAAAACCAAACTTATCAGACAGAAATCAGATCAGAAGTCGGAACAGAATCGGAAATCAAAACTTACGGACAGATATCAAATCACATCAGAGTCGTACAGATCGTACAGAGCGTATCAGAACAGAACAAATCAACAGAGTCAGAATCAGAAATCAGAATCGTACGGATCATATCATATCATAATCACAATTTCGTACAGAACAGAACAGATACAGAAAGTAATACAGATACATATAGCTAAATGCCCTGACACTGACGGAATCTCTACGGATTCCGGCCCCTTATGCCTCCCTTCCCAGACACTGACTGAATCTCATAGGATTCAGGCCCCTTATGTCTCCCTTTGTGCTCACGGCACCAAAACAGATGTGCTTATAGCACCAAAACAGAATTCATCGGATCCGGAACAGAACAGATATCAGATTTCAGATTGAGCTCATTTCAGATTTCCCGTTTCACTAACTGAATCTCATAGGATCCAGGCCCCTTATAACTCCCTTTGTATAGCTTATACACATAGCATTTCAATTCAGAAGAAATACGGACAATCAGAAATTACCCAAAAATCGGGCAGCACAACGGCAGTATACGGAATTTACACAAAAATTCCTGCAAAGAAAATTTACCGAATTCGCACAGAATACAGATATCAACATTTCAGAACCTTTATTCTACTGCACAGATAAATTCCAATTTCACAGAAAAATCCGGTCGACTAAAAACACAATCGAATCAAAAATACCCGGACGAAAATCTTCAGAAAATAACCAAAATGTGCACACTCGGCACGTCAACAATATACAGAAAGTTACGCGGTAAAAACTGAACCGATCAAAAGATACGGACGAAATTCGCTAACGGAAACAAAATCCGGACAGAATATACCGCCAAACACGACGGAACTGAAAATTGAGAAAGGTAGAATGTGCCTTACCTCGAGCACAGCAAATTCCTCAACAGTCACTTCGATCGAAAACGGCTCCGCGTCGTCCGAAAATCCACTTTTCTCCAAAATCCCACGACTTTCTCTCTCCTCAGATATTTATTTTAAATTTTCTGATTTTTCTCTCTCTTCAAAACGACTGAAATCAGCCTTAATATACACAGATCGGCCTGGCCGATCGCAGCATCGTCCCGGGACGATCTGACCAAAAGGATCGGCCTGGTCTCCCTTCAGGGCTATTGCAGGGACGATATTTTCTACAGTGCCGATCGGCCTGGCCGATGTCTCCAATCGGCCTGGACGATGCATGCAGAAAATCACCTGGAGCAAAACTGGGCAAAATCTGGAACTGAATTTCCACTGATCGTCCCAGGACGATCCCAGATCGTCCTGGACGATACTGGAGCAGATCTTGATATTACACCAGTCTCCCCGGGGCACCAGTGCGGGCTCCAACCTGCGACTTCGCACGAGCCACCCGTCTGTGCCTCCAAGGTCTGCTAGCACGGCATCTGCTCATCGCCCGCGCCACCAGGCCACTCCTAATGGCCTCCTTGCTCCCGCTCCTTAATCTCGCGTGAACACCCATGCAAAATCGTGCTCCGGCCTGATCCTACGCTTACGCAACCCACTTCCACGCACACTGCTTCCACCTGTGTCATGCATGTACACACGCCTGGCTCACGCGCTCTGCACTGCAGCCTGCGCCCCGCATGCTCGAATTGCATGCGAGCACAGCTCGCGACCCACTGCTGATACCATCCTGCACGTGGTGTGCGACTGTGCCCACGCTTGTCCCGGCTTTGCGGGTATTTGGCCCGAGCTCCACTACCCTATGAGCCAACAAGCATCCCGAACTATTGTTTCGACCCGCCTGCGCAACACACCCGCACGATCTCCCATGTGTTTGTGCTTCTATTCCTGCATACCTCCAATCCAGCCTGCTTGACTCCGCCGAACCTGGTACCAGACCTGTCCGCCTCACGCAAACAAACTAGCATGAGCATGCTCGTCGACGGCACCGGTAGTCTCCCTCCTCTCTTTCTTGGACGCGAATCTTCCTCCACCTCAATCACCTCAATGAGGCTCTGATACCACTTTTTATTACTTTCCTTTGAGGAACATGAGCTCTTCTTGAGCTTCTTGAAGAGAGAGAGAGAGAGAGAGAGAGAGAGAGAGAGAGAGAGAGAGAGAGAGAGAGGAGGGAGGAGAGGGAGAGGGGTGGTGAGCGAGTTGACAGGAATTTCAATTCCTTTATTCAACTATCTTGGAGATTACCAGGGATCCCACTTACAACAACCAATAATGCTTATATATAGGCATTTATATTTGGTGATATGTCTTACGGATTAACCTAATCTAAAACCGGACTAATACACAACAATACATAACAAAAGTTCCCAACTCTAGTTCTAGTTATCTGATAACATCACCACAGCCGAGTATTGCCATAATATTATTGGCCAAAAAATCACACTATATCTTCATTTGAGTGTCGACGATGTTTTGAGAGCAACGACGAAATCCGTTCTACGATCGGATGTCGTTTGGGCAATATCACGTCGATTTTGGATGTCGGTCGTCCCTTTGGACCGATCTTGTCCGATTTGACTGCGAGGGGTCCCCATTTAGGGGAACTCGATGTTTTGATTGTAACAACATTGCCCGTTTGGTAATTGGAGGTTGTTTAACACATCAAGTAACGTGTCGCGTCGACGTGTCTGTTGCTTGATTCGTCGATTTTGCTCCCTTTGCGCGTGGTTTGATGTTTAAGGCTCAACAAAGTCGACCTGGAGCAATAGCAAGGTATTTGTGTCTCTAGCACAAATCACAACTTGTCACCAAGTCCTCTATATCCTTCTGCATGCCTACCCAGTATAGCTCCACTGTTAGTCTATGATATGTCTTCTATACTCCTGAATGTCACTCAATAGCTGCGCCATGAAATTTTTGCAACAAGAGAGGGATGAGCGATGATGTCCTCGCGAGCAAAAACCATCCTCAGTATAGTAGCTTCTGACCCATCAAAGAGTAACCATGATGGTTATCCTTGTCCTGCAGTAAGTCTCCCATGAGCTTATTCAACTCTTCATTTTGCTCGCTCTCACACTTCAAGGCCTCCCAATCCACCACCATGGGAACAGATAGAGCCATAACCTGAGGGTCTTCGCACCATCTGGAGAAAGCATCTGCAGACTGCAGCTTTATTTTCCATCCCGGGCTTGTACTGAATCTCGAAGTTATAACTCAACAACTTGGAAAGCCACTGCTGATGCTCCTTTATCACCATTCTCTACTGTAACAAAAACTTCAAACTCCTTTGGTCGGTCCTGACTATGAATTACCATCCCAACAGGTAAGGTTGCTACTTCTGTATTGCCAACACTATCATCATTAGCACCCTTTCATACACTAATTTCAACCTAGTCCTAGTAGTCAACACTTGGTTGAAATAAGTTATGAGCCTCTGACTCTGCATAAGAACTAATCTCAAACCATAGCTTGATGCATCAGTCTCTACTACAAATGGCTGGCTAAAATTTGATAGTGCTAACACAAGGATACTTGCCATGGCTTTCTTTGCTCAAACGCCTAGGTGGCTGCCTCCCCCCATTTGAAACAATCCTTCTTCAATTGCTCTGTCAATTGCCATGCTATAGAGCTATATCCCCTAAAAAACTTCTTGTGGTACCCTGTGAGTCCCAAGAACCCCCTCAACTCCTTCAGGGTTTTGGGTAAGATCCACTTTAGCATAGTCTCTATCTTGGAAAAATCTACAGCTGCTACTCATTTGGACACCACATGTCTCAAACACTCCACCCTCTATTATGCAAAAGAACACTTCTTCAAATTGACATACAATTGACACTCCTTTAATGTTGCTAACACGACCCTCAAGTACTCCACATGCTCTGTCTTAGACTGACTATACAATAAAATGTCATCGAAGAAAATTAATACAAACTTGCATAGGTAGAGCCGAAATATCTTATTCATAAGTGACTGGAAGGTAGCTGAGGCGTTGATAAGCCCAAAAGGCATCATTAAAAACTCGAAGTGACCTTTATGAGTCCTGAAAACAGTATTGTGGATGTCGGTGAGTCGCATTTTGATATGATGGTATCTTGATTTCAAATCAATCTTGAAAAATATCATCACCCTATATAACGCATCCAAAAACTCATCAATAACTGGTATAGGAAACTTATCCAACATTATTTCCTTATTTAGAGCTCGATAATCTACACAAAATCTCCAACTACTATCCTTTTTCACCAGCAACACAGGTTGAAGAAGGGACTAACACTTAGATGAATGATCTGGGCCTCCAACATCTCGTTGATTAGTCTGATAGTATCTCAATTTTATCATTTTGAACCTATGAGTATCGATATAGTCAAATACCGATAGGGAATACCCCCTCCAAGATGATGGCATGCTCATGCTTTTATGGGGGGATAGGCCCTGAGGCAGCTGGACCACATCACTAAATTATTGCAAGGGTAGTTAGATTATCTCTGAAACTTCCCCTCTCTCTCCATGCTTCCTCCTCCCTCAAGGCTTTGGAGCTCCACAAAGAATCCAATCCTGCTCCCTCGATTTCCCTCACGATGGTCTTACTTTGGACAAATTAAAATCCCCCATGATCCTCACCTTCCTCACTCCCATCATGAATTCCAAAGTCAATGCTTTCAAGTCCATCTTGAATTTCCCCTAATGTTTGCAACCACTTCATGCCCAAAATATCATATCAGCTCCCTAACTACAAGGGAAAAAAATTCTACTTCAACTGGATCTCCTGCAGTGTCACCATCAACCCTGGGCAAATGCCTCTACTCTTATCAATCTTCCATGTTCCCATCATCACCCCAAAACAGCATGCGTCGACTAACTTCAGCCCCAATCGGTCCACACCTAGTTGTAGATGAAGTTGTGGGTCGCCCCACTATCCACTTGAACTACCACTTATTCTCCTCATATATGTCCCCTCACTTTCATGGTGTAATTTGAGGTAAAACCCACAACTGAGTTCAGGGAGACCTCCACCACATCTAGGTACAAATGCTCCAATGCTCCTCCTCAACTGCCTCCTCCTTTAGATTCTCCTCCTCCACATCACATAATGTAAGTACCTACAGTGAACGATCCTTGCAATGGTGGCTCGGTGCAAACTTCTCATCATAACAGAAACACAATCCCCTAGCCCACTTCTTCTGAACCTCTCTTCCTTAGTCAGCTGCTTGAAATTTCCCCTTAGATGTGCTCCCAATTCCCTATCCTTAGGTACTTCTCTTTGAATGGGCACAGGTCATAACTTTGGTGCTAAAAAGTAGTCGTCATCCGGTATGAAGCTCCCAAACTACTACTTTTGTTGCTTCTCTCAAGTGAGTTTTTGTCCTCCACCAAGCAGGCTAGCTCCATAGCCTCGCTCAACCCTCGTTGCCTCAATAACCTAACAACAACCCTGATCTCTGGCTTGAGTCCCTTCTTGAAATTTCCCTCCAACACTGTCTTAGATAGTCTCCCTAATCGGCTAGAAAGTATTCAAATCTATTCTGATAATCCATCACTATCCCTTCCTGAACCAGAGCAAAGGACTACTTGTAGAAATCTCCTTCCTGACTATTTCAGAAACATTTTAATAAACCATATTTGAGCTCCCTCCACAATCGGATTGGATCTCTCATGTCTCTCCACTCATACCAATACAAGGCCTTCCCCTCCAAGCATAAAGTCGTCGTCGTGAATCTCTCCTGCTGTGTCAGCTCATTCACTGCAAAGTATCTCTCCACCCTATAGATCCACCCATGAGCATCTTCCCCCTAAAAAATAAGCATCTTCAGCTATCGTTGTTGTGATCTCTCCATTGTTCTCTCCCACCCCTCCTTTCATAAATATCCTTTTCCTCAAAATCAGCCATCCTTATTTCTTCCTCCCAATTTCTCCTCATGTTATATCATTCACCCATTTTTCCCACCTAGTTATCGATTCAAGAGGTGGCATATTTTCCCTGTTGCCTAATATTTCTACATCTCGATCATCCCTCATTGTGCCGATATTAGGGTTTCCCCCACTTCCTTGGCTACCCTTCAGTGCCCTTGCCTCTAATGTTGTCGGTTGGGTGTGATGCTCCAATATTTTTTTCATTATATCCTCTAGGTTAGAAAATCTTCCTTCCATTGATGAAATCCTTTTCTCAACTTCAAATTTGAATAGACCAATTTCTCCTTCTAGTTTCTCTTCCAAAACATCTACTTTCTTTGGCGCATAGGTCCTGAATCGTGCTCTGATACTAATTTGATAGGATTTGATAATCAAAACAACACACAACAATATAAAAAATAGAACATTTACTCAAAATAGATCTAGAAATAGCACAAAGGGTGGGCTGTAATTACTAATCTCCAAGCAAAGGAAGACAACATACAAGTTTATTTATTGTTCAAGTTGTGAATCATCTCTCCCACCATTCCTAGCAGCCACTAGAAATCCAAAAACTTTCACAAAAAACTATTGCAGCAAATAAATTCCAAACATAAACCCTAACCCCCACAATCTCCCCCAACAACCCAAAATCCTCTAATAAATGTCTATTACATCTTTCCCAAAGAGTTTCCCCCAAAGCCTCTTCTTCTATAGGTGATAAAGGAGGTCATGGGCCCACCTAGGCACTTGGGTTGCTACGCACCTTGGCAGTCGTGCTGCCAGCTACTACATCAGTTTCTTAATTGTGTTTATATTGTTTAGTAATATTTTAATTATTTAGAAATGTTTATTAATTGTGTTTATGTTGTTTAGGAAAGTTTCCAATTGTGTTTATTATGTATGAGGGCTATTGAAGGGGGAGTTTTGTCTAGGGTTATCATTATATATGTGCTGAATTTATTTTCTAGGATTTGGTGTGAGTTTCCTAGAAGCAAATAGGATTTGTGGGAGAGTTGATCTACCTCTCGAATAGTACATCAATTGTATCTTTTGTTAGGTATTCTTGCATTGTTCTTATATCTATTTTACTCTTTTTACTTCCAAGATGCATTAGACTCTTATGAGAGTATATTGTAACAATAATCTTTACTCCATACTTGATGCCATCTAAATATCTGCGAAGAGCCTATAACATTAAGTTTGAAATTTATGTTTCATATGAAGTTGAGAAAAAAGGTTGGAGTAGCTCCAATGGAAGATAAGATTAGAGAGTCCCTTTAGATGGTTCAGTCGCATAAAAGTCAGCCTTCCAATGATCTCGTCAGGAGAGTAGATGTATTTGGTTTGACTTATATTAAGAAAGATAGATGTAGACCTAAAAAGACTTGGTTAGCAAATATTAGAAATAACCTTTCTTTATTAGATTTAAATGAGAATTTGACTCTTAACATGACATAATGGACAAAAAGATTCATATAGCCAATCCCATGTAGTGGGATAAAGGCTTGATGATGATGATGATGATGATGATGTTCTTGTTGTTATATGAAGTTGAGAATGGAATTGTTTATACATTTTAAATATAGATTGGCAAGGCTATTCATAGTACTCTGCTTCCAATTTGCCTAGAGTCTTCTTTAGCATGACATCCATTCAATTTTTACTTACTGATAACTGATAGTTCTAATGAGGGATTTGCATCCAGCTTCCTAGATAAAGTTATTCATATTGATACATATTTAACTATGCAAAATAATCCTGTCATTTGCTTACTATAAATATTGCATGCAAATCCCTATTGACAAGCATTGTTGTGCAAGAGAAAATGCAGAAGCAGTAGGCGACATTCAACTCCTATTGACCGAAAGTTTAAAATATTGCAGTAAAGATTCATTCGATGAATCTGTTCTAAAATTTAATTTAATCAAACAAAATAGTGAAATAATCATTTTTTTATCATCATAGATATATTTTTCCTAATCACCCTTCCATGAAAGTTTATGATATATATATATATATATATATATATATATATATATATATATATATATATATATATATATATATATATATATATACACGTGTTCTAAAAGCTGCACTAATTGGAGAAACAACCAAAGCACCTGAAAATATTTGTATGCCGTCTCTTTCTGTACCCAAATCCAATTTATAGACAAATCATTCATGATATGATCAATTTGAATATTTAAGTTATTCAAGATAGAATCTACACTGATTTAACATCCAAACTCCAAATTAGAAAAAAATATGCATTCAGGCATTAGTAACATTTTCCCACAAGAAAAAATGAAATCAATTTACATCATTTAAAAAATAGGATGACTTGATCCAATAAACAAGCTTGCACTTCAAGTTTACCTCTTCACAGCCAGATTCCATCATCACACGTATGGCCCTCGTAACAAGTTCAGTTGCTGCAATCTCAGCACAATGAAAAAAAATATTAGAAAGTTCTAACACTAATAAGCGTGCAAAGTAATAGGTGATAGCATAATGAATTAATAAATCATCTAGCATAAAATATATCTAAATCACAAATCAGGAAACAAGCATTCAATGAGTATGATTCAGTTGTATAAAAAGGTATGGCATTTGTCAGTGGCATATGTAACAACTTGAAATTGGAAAAATAATTTAAAATGAAAAATATGATATTTCTATTTTTGCACAGATTCATGATCATCTTAGTTGTTACTATTATGAACTGAATGATTACATGCATACTATTTTTTTTTTTCCATTTTTTGAGTTCAGTAGTAGGGGGTTCGTGATCTACTGGACTTTTTAAGCTCAATATATGTGATTTAATGATTTTTGGTCAAGGAAGAGGAACGAGAGTGTGAGACTAATAAGACGCAGGATTCTTCGGGTTTTTCTGTTATGTGTTTTATTTATTTATTTATTTTGTGCTCAAGAGTGAGAAGATAGTATATTGTATTTGAATGAAAATTGGCTTTTGTACATGATTTTTGGAGCAATGAATACATATATATTGATGTTTTGACTAATAGATGTGTTTCTACTGGTATTTAAATTATTAAAAGAAAATTAAATAATTTTGATTGTAATTATTAAAATATAAAAAATATAATTCTATTCGATTTAGATTCTGGGGTCTCACAACATATGCCTTACCAACCTAGGACGAGGAGGTAACGCAGAAAAAATGAAGTGTCTACGCATAAAAAGCGGGTATAAGCATATAACTTGCACTTAATCTTTTCAATCAAAAGAAAAATATGTTTAAAACTATGCATACTCATTATTTGTGGGATTGGACAAACTAAATCATCATTTAACTTGGAAAATGCAGATAAAATGTTTTCTTAAGAAATGAGGCCATATAGAGCCTACAAAAATCTTACAAAGTTTGGTTTTAAAATGACATATACATGATTTATAAGTCATGCAGAGTATTAAGGGGCTATTTTGTTGCAAATATGTGTTGATCCCATGAGCTTTAACTCATAGCATATATTATGATGATCACAAATATAATTTAGTTTAATTAATAATGTATTATTTTTTGGACTAAGATACTTGTTACAGGAATTAGAATTGACAAGTGCATGTATACACAATGACTAAATTCAACTAGTGTGTGTGAACCTGAAATCAAGATAACTTAAGCGATCAAGAATCTGAGGATAAGATCAAGAAGTCTAGATCAAAGCATCAAGCCTGGCGTCGAGGGTGATCCAAATTACAAGGCACGAAAATTGAGTAAAAATTTGCACTTTTTTCATTTTTTATTACTGATATTTCAAGTGAAAAAACTTGTGAAAAAAACTAGCACACACACTAGAGTGAGCTAAACAACTAATTTTAAAATGTCTTATATAAATGATAAAAAATATTTGTTGATACATACTAAATTGTACTATATGATCATGATCATATTCTACGATATACCTAATGCGTAGAATATGATGTTAAGGTATTAGTTGACTAAATAGAGTTTGTTTTTTATGATTTTTTTATTTGAACCCATCGTACTATACGATGACCAAATCATACTGCACAATCTTCCTACATTTTCTAACTAAGCCTAATTTAAGGTTTTATTCTTAGGTGCTTGGTATATAAACCTTTCCAAAAACCCTAAAATGTATTGGAGACTGAAAAATTTTATAGAAGAAAAATGCTTTGATAGAGAATACTTCATATTTTTCATTTGAAAACTCCGAGTGAGAAAAATCTCTTGAGATTATGCGCATCTATTGTTTTTTCCACTTTTCTTCTACCTCAAATCCTCCGATGTTTTTGTAGCTATTTGTGAGAGTTATTGCTTCATCAAATTTTGTAAGAGATCAGAGAGATCTCAAGCTTCTTATTATAAGAAGTTGTGAATTAGCTGGTGAGTTAGAGTGTCGGTCTTCTCGCTTGAAGTAGATGAAGAGTGTAGAATTTCTCTGCTATCCATTAAGGAATGAGTTTCTCTGCCTAGTGGTTGCCAAAAGGGAGAGCAATGAATCATTGAGGTTGATATCTCAAGGCATGGATGTAGGAGTTAGTACCAAACCATGTAAAAACTAGGTTGTGCTTTCTTTTCTTTTGTTTATTTCCTACCACTAAATACATATTTTACTTAAATCTCTTGCAACATGAAAAATATGATTGATGATGATATTATTTCCTTTTGATCTAAAACTTCTTCTCATAAAATATGTGCTTGCTTATCTCTTTTAAAATTTTGATTTTAATATTAAAATTTAAGACAAGGGAAATTTAAAATTAACACAACCATTACGCTCATAATACATTAAAACAAACACTTCCTAAGAGATGATTCTTGCCATCCATATACAACATTGTTTAAGATATCGTGTATGTGTAAAATATATAATAATGCAATATAGGAAAGAGAAAAAAAAAAGATCAGTAGGAGAGAGAAGTAAAAAAAAGAGTAAAGCATAAAGAGTAGAGGTAACAATAAAAAAAGATCAAATAGATGGACTGACCTATAGGTAGATTGAAGGATGCAAGGATGTATGATTATAAGGAAGAAGGTTGAATGGATAGATGAGCCGATGGGTATGCTGATGGATGGGGAGGTGAGGAGAATTGGATGCATTTAATCTTTTTCTTTAAAATGCATTAAATATGCTTAAAATTAATAAAACCAAATAGAACATAGAAAAAAGAGAAAGCTATTAAAATTTACTTCAAACATATAGGAGTATTGACATGCAAGGTTAACAAAGGGAGATGGAGAGGGGGAGTTATTTTGATAGAGAGAAGAAAAATGGAATCTAATGATGTATAGAATAGGATGCTGGATGGATAAAAGGATGGTTTGATGACTAGAGAAAACCAACAATTTGATGGATAATATGTCCTGTTAGCTTGAGGGAGTTCTGTAAACTATCTGAGCAGATAACACAGAGATCAAATTGAGTAAGATAATATGACATCTAAAATGTCATTGTTTGTCATTATCATCATCACCAGTTTTATCCCAGTTATAGGCGTCCAACCCAATAAAAAAAGCTTGAGATTAAAGCTTTATCTCGCTCAAATCGAATAAAATAAACCAATAAAGCTCTTAAAAATTAACCCAATTCTATGTCTATTTCTTTATAGTGTGGTGTCTACTGGATAACATGATTACATCTCTAATTAATAACTCAGACTGGTTAGAGATGTCAATCAAGTTAGAACTTCAAGCACTAGAAAGAAATAGACATAACATTGGGTTAAATTTTAAGAGCTTTATAGCAGAAAAGAATACAACCAAAAACTTCAAACATGCCCATGCACAGAAACTATATTTTGGATCCATTTGCTCATGCTCCATAAGATACATCAAACCTCTCTCTTTTTGAGCATGGAAGCCTGAATCACTTAACTTTCCTTTCAGAAATTCTTATGTAGTATTATACAAAATTGATGAATTGAACCTAGTAAAAAACAATAAATCGTAAACATAGTCATCATTAGTTGTCTCCCAACTATTTGAGGTCAGATTTATGAGCTAAATCTAATTTGAACTTCTTTCTAGTTAACATAACAACAACATCAAGCCTTTATCCCACTACGTGGGGTCGGCTACATGAATCCTTTTTCTCCATTGTGTCTTATTAAAGGTCAAATTCTCGTTTAATTCTAATAAAGAAAGGTCATTCCTAATATTTTCTAACCAAGTTTTTTAGGTCTGTCTCTACCTTTTTTAACATAAGTTAAATCTAATACCTCTACTCTCCTAACCGGGTCATTGGAAGGCCGTCGTTTTATGTGACCAAACCATCTAAGGCGACTCTCTCTAATATTATCTTCTACTAGAGCTACTCCAATCTTTTCACGAATATGCTCATTTCGCATCCTATCTCTAAGGGTAAAGCCACTCATCCACCTGAGCATCCTCATCTCTGCCACACTTAACTTGGTATTATGCTTCTCTTTTAATGGACAACATTCAGCACCATAAAGCATTGCAGGCCTCACTACCATCTTATAGAATTTTTCCTTAAGTTTGAGGGGTACTTTTCTATCACACAACAAGCCCGACGCATTCCTCCACTTCACCATCCAACTTGAATTCTGCTGATAATATCCCCATCAATTTCACCATCACTCTGAACAATAGATCCAAGGTACCTAAAATGTGTACTCTTATTAATGACTTGATCGCCCAAAGTCACAATCCCCTCACTAGATCTATTACTACTAAAATTAAACTCCATATATTCCTTTTTAGATCTACTCAATAATAATTATAAAAAGTAAAAAATTTAGACCAGTTCATTGCCAAAACATGGTAACATCAAGAAAGTAAATACTTACAAAATACAAATAAAGTACCACTTCATATATTTAGATAGAATCTGTGGAAAACCTACAGCGGTATAAGTTTTATTGTGATTTCTCCTAAACTGGAAAGTGTCCGTGCTGCAGACTGCTACAGAAATCAGTGCTTGCCCAAATGGAAATCATGTAGCGAGATTCCACATTACTCGGTTCTCTTTTAGGAAGGAAATCTGGCTGGCGGCTAGCAATGGATGGTTTTCTCTAGATCGAAAGATGGCTGGTGGGTGGTTGCTACTTATGGACCGTAGCCTCCAAGTTTGAAAGGATTTCAAAGGGGAGTAAGTTGTTGTATTCTCTCTGCACCGCTTCTAGGCTTTTTTCAATATATATATAACCTGTATTTCCTAGCATAGAAATTCAGATTTTTTACTAGAAAACAAGTCATTTCCTCTCTAATCTGTTATTAAAATGAAATGACGATTGTATTATGCTTGTTTCTCTTCTGTCCATTTACTTCTACTTTTTAACATGGTATCAAAGCCTTAACTGGGTCAAGCAACGATGGCTGACTGCTACAAGAGGACCCTAATTGGGTCGAGCAAAGTTGGGGTGAAGATTGGTTCTTCCTCTTCCTTACCAAGCCATACCCTCAATCTAAATGTCTCCTCTACAAATTACATTTTACAAGCTACTGGGAAGAACTACCAATGATCTTGCTCTGTTGAAATTGTGATAATGGGAAGGGAAAACATTAAGTATTAGAATGTCATCATTGAACAAACATAAAGCAGGTGATCCTTTCTTCCCAACGTGGAAAAAAATAGGGCTCTAGTGGTGTCCTGACTTATTAACTCAATGAAAACAAATTGGATCCATATACCTTGTTCACAACATCATAAAATTAATTCAGGAGAAAGATAATATAGTGTACTTTAATCATTGTTTAAAATTATACAAAATGAGGCACACCATAGCACTTTTTTGAAAATTTTACCATGAGTCTCAGGCCTCATGCCTATTCATGTGAGGCGTGTGCAATTTAGAGTAGTTTTCATAGCAAATATAAATAAATTTAATTAATAAAACATTCTATTAACTCATCCTATCCCTTACGCCTCACTCCTCAAAATCTCTCAATATCATGATATACCCGAACTGGAGCTTGGCTCCTCTCATACGCACTCTCTTCTCCGGTCCTTCTCATGCAAGCCACAACCTCCTTCTTAGCTATTGCCACCTTAGCTATCTTCCTCCACATCTCTTCGGAGAGTGATGGGGATTTTTGATTTTATTACAATTATGGTGGCAAATTACTAGTTATATTCTTAATTTGAAGAAGAGTAATATGAGTGGGAGAGATAAATTTATTGTGTTAAACTTATTTTAAATTCTACATAATTTATTACTTCTTACTATGTTAGGATGTTGAAGTATTACTTTTTAATATGTTAATAAGTTACGATGTTAATATATTATTTTTCAATTCACACTTTATGTTACGCCCCAAGAATTACACCTCATAGACAAACAATACCTCATTACCTAATTACACAATCTTAAGCCTTTATGTGAACTATGAGTTCAGGCACGTGACCTCAAGAGAGCATACATGTCACTTAAAATTTGACCACACTAACAAAAAGTTGGCAGGAATGAACATATTTGAGCCAAATGATTATTTTGAGTGTGTGGCGAAGAATATCAAACTCGTGTAAAACACAAAACCTACAATTTCTTTGTCGGTATCTCAATAAAAGATCTTGATAATGTTCAAACAAGGATTCTTAGGAATTGACTACTACAAAATAATGAAGTAGTATTTGTTGAAGTTCAAAAGAAAGAAAACTGAGAGAGATTATGCTTGCTATTACCAAAATTCCTCTCCAAAATGAAATGTAAGCCCTTGCCATCAAAAGTTTGGAGTAAAATCAAAGAAATGACTCAATGCATGGAAGCATAGGCAATCTATATGGTGTAATGTCTTTAAAAAGACCAATTACACAAGATTTTTTTTTTTTTAAATGAAACTTTATAGCAAAGCTTGCTCATTGGATATATCTAATCCTAGAAATCAATACAAAGACACTTATGCCTAGCAAACAAAAATTTAGGGTTGGAAAGTGAAATCCGGTGATAACATGGGTTTCATTTCTCTGAACAAAGAGCAACTGGACCTCCTATATAAATTACTCATGAAAAAAAAAATTCAAGTGCTCTCTAAAGCCTAAAAAGGTACCTGTATGAAAGAAGGTCACGAATCCTTGATCATTAACTCAAATGCTTGATATCATATGGCATTTTGTGTGTATCTATTCTCATCTTACACCCCCTCATCTGAAAATTTCAATGCCAAAATTGTTGATGAGTCTCTACCTTCTATTGTTGGAATTATAACCATTGGAATTAAGCTCCTAAAATTTGCCTTACATTTCCTAATATTTCACTTGTAAGAAAATCTCTAAAGATTGTGATTGCAAAATGCTCCTCTCGAACTCTAGTACTATCAAAATATTTTTCAATTGGATATTACTAAAGAACTACCAATTTCTTTAAGGAAGGGAACATGCTCCTATACTCAACATCCTATAACAAATATTGTAAGATATGATCACATGTCCTTCCTAAAAAAAACTCTACTTTCCAATTTAGCACAAACTAAAATCCCAAAGGCTATAGATGAGAATCATGATCAAATAAAGAGGAAGGCAATGGAAGATGAAATGAAGTCCTTGGAAAAATATGTGATATGGAATGTTGTTTAGAAACCCAATATTGATATTCCAATTTGATATTAATGAAAAATCACAGTCAAATATCAATTAGATAAATCCATTGAAAGATATAAGGCATAGTTTGTGTTTAAAGGATTCAACAAAATTTATGAGGTTCTTAGAAACCTTTGCTTCAGCAGCAAAACATAGACAATTTGGGTTCTCTTCTCAATGGAAACAAACCTTAGATGGCCTCTTCAACAACTTCATGTCAAGAAAGCTTTTTAGATGAAGACTTAAATGAAGAAATCTACATAGATCTACCTCAAGGAGCCATGCGCTCTAAGAACTTAGGTCAAGCATGAAAATTAAAGAAATTTATTCATGAACTCAAGTAATCACCTAATAGGCTAATAGTCCTAAAGGCTCACCAAAATCGTGTGCGAACAAGATTTTAAACAAGCTCATTTAGACCACACATTATCCTACAAACACAAGAATTGTAAGTCAAGCATACTAATTGTACATCTTGATAATATCATAGTAATTGGAGATTATAATTCTCAAATAAGCATATTGAAAAAAAAACTAGTTAAAGAGTTTGAAATTAAAAATCTTGATTGATTTGGATATTTTCTTAGCATTGAGATTGCTAGAAATAAATTGGATATTATCATTTCCCAAAAGATATATGTACTTGACCTCTTAAAAGAAATAGATTTGATGGGGAACAAAACAATTGATGCTCCGGTAGATTCCATCATAAATTGAATGAACAGAGCACCAATACCCCGATCAATAAGGGAAGGTTTCAAGATTAGAGGGAAAACACAGATGTTTACTCTTTAACTAGTTTATAGTTACATTGATAAACAAAACGATTCTAGATAATATAGTAAAAGAAATGAGAAAAGGTAGCAGAAATTTTCCAAAGTACAGTATTTGGCATTATTTTCTAACGTCCTACTCCATACCTCTACCAACATACAGAAAACTGAGAAAAAATTGCTCTTTTGAATCAGAACAAAACCAAAGAGGTTAACAAACTTCAACAGAACATATTGGTAAATAGCCTTACTGATTTATTTACTACTTACCAATGCCTTTTCCTCTGTAAGGTTTGATAACGACTAGCATCGCGATGTAGCCTCTGAAAGTACTGCGGTGTTCCCCCATCTTGCACACCACAGTGCCCACGCACTTGCCCCTGTGAAAAGCCTGGTAAGGCCAAAAGGATGGGCATAAGTGCAAGGGTCAGGTAGGCATAGGAAAATAAAGGAATCGGATGAAACCCTAAAAACCAGAAGAGAGAAGCGATGGAAGGAGTGGAAGCGTACGAGGTAGGTGAGATTGGGCCAGAGATAGACGAAATAGCGGTATGTGAAAATGGAATAGGGCTCGCTGAGCTCTTCGTCGACGAGGCTCATTATGAGAGGGAGATGGTGCTCGCCGCCGTAGCTCAGGTACTCAGTCTCCGACGGCGAAAACTCCGACGGCTCCGGTTCTCGGTCGCCGGTGGGAGCTTCCATGCCTATTTGGCTCCTCTAGAACCGCGGTTGAGCCAATGGCTCACACCGTAACGATGCAAGTGAAATGCAAATTCATCAAAATTGGTGCTGCATTAATTTTAACAGTAATTTGTATGGGAGGAAATAATACACAAATATTCGAAGTATAGATATTAATTATATATCAGGATTTATATATAATTATAAATATAACCAAATTTTATCTAATTTATAAAAGTATTATTATTTTAAAATAAACTATTATATTTCTATGTGTTAAGATCAAATTATTGTGAATTTGACAAACTATACAAATTCATTATATTTGAAATATTTTATAATATTTTGTTAGTCATAAAATAAATTAAGGAGATTATTTGTTTGTATTTAGATTGCTATAAAATAAAACTTTTTTACTTGTTACTGAATAAACTTTTTGAGGACATCGAGGAGTAATCTACGACAATTGATGGGTGATAATCAGAGGTGGCGGCAAGCAGTAGGCTACAGGCAATGATCAACGAGGAAGACAATAATCAATGATAGATAGAGAATGTCATGCAGTGTATTTGAAGACCACTTGGAATATACCATTAATGAGTAGTGGGATGAATTTCAAGTACATCAACAATTGTTTTGCATTTTATTTTTTATCTAATCAAACAACCAAAATTTCAAATTCCTTGCATTTATCTTGCACTACTCTGAGTCAATATTGATGCATCTCTAGAAAAAAAACTATAAGTTGTTATTTTTTATGGATATATCATGAAAACATTCACTTAATCAACACTAATCTCAATGCAACATATTTGAATTGAAAGCTTGTGGAATTAAATTCAAGACCATTCGTACTCAAATTTTAGCAAACTTATATTCAATTGAATGCATGGAAGAGAAGAATCCATCAACCCCACACATGATCTAATTCAGATCCAAATGAGCCCAAAACAAGAATTTGAAATATATTTAAAAATTATTACATATTAATTAAATGACCAAATAATCTTCAAATATATGCTTATAATTAAATTGAGCAATTCAACAACATAAATCGAATGAGCCCAAGATCATTTGACCCTAATATAATTAAGATACTCAAATGATAAATAAATGATTTATGATTAAAGGGACTAATATATACTGTTTGATAAAATGTATTAATTCTAGCTTAATTTATCAAAATGACCCTCCTAAATGCTATAAGCAGGGCCTTGTTTTCTATATAAGGAGGTATAAAAGCTGAGAAAGCTAAAAGAACTCTATTACATTTTCTAGCGATTACTATCAATGTTATAATCAACAATTGTTGTCCCCATTATTTGAATTCTATCATTCGACTATTATTGCTTGGCTATCAACAACCTACCATATTATTGTGACTTGTGTAAGCCTGACAATGGGAATTATAGTATATTATTATACCTATATTTATATAGTACATTATTGTGATTAGGTGAGGCCCCATTTTTTTTCTACTTCTTTGACTTTCCACATAAAAAATTCTAATTGTTGCGGACTGGAACCTTCGAGGTGATAGAAAGATAAATAGATTAATGTCTTAGATTTGAACAAATATCTAGTGCACATACAAATAAAGAGAGAGATTTGCAGTATTCATACGAGACACCAAAGTTTTTATGTGAAAACCACTAAAAGGGGGGGGGGGGACCACAAGGCCTTGCCCAGTTGTAAAATTCACTAGTATTTGAGGTTTATTACAAATGGTGTTCTTCCTCGCGGGAGGGCATTGGCTCAATGTAAAAAATATACATCATAAAAAGCATAATACATAATTTGAGTTGGAAGAATATGGTAACTTAAGAGTTGTTCTTAGGAGAGTGTTGGGCTGTTAGTTTTGTCGGTAGAACCATAGTCGAGTGATGGTGGTAAGAGAGACTATATTTGGAGGTCAAAGGTACCGTAGTCGACATGATACTGAGGTTGAAGGGACTGTAGTCGATGTGTGACGGATGTTGGAGTGGACTGTAGTCGGTGAGCGACGCTGGTCGAAGATGTTGTAGTAGGCAAGTGATGGAGGTTAAAGTGGACCGTATTCGATAGGCGATGATGGTCAAAGTGAATGTAGTTAACAGACAATGGAGGTCAAAGGGTCCATAGTTGGCCTATGACGAAGGTCGGAGACAGTGTAGTTGGCTAGCGATGGAGGTCAAAGGGATCGTAGTAGGTAGACGATAGAGCTAGGGAGGGATCGTAGTCGATGAGCGACGATGGTCAGAGCGACTGGAGTCGGCGGGCGATAGAGATCCTAGTGGACCGTAGTCGGTGGGTAATGGTTGTCAAAGGGACCATAATCAATAAGCGATGGAGGTTGAAGGGACCATAGTTAGTGGGCTACGGAGGTCAAAGGGATTGTAGTCAGCAGGAAATGAAGGTCAGAGATACTATAGTTGGATGTTGATTGTGGTTGGAGGGACCATAGTTGGGGGGCAATGATCGTTGAAGGGACCTGGGTCAGGGAGCGATGAAGGTCGGAGAGACCATAGTTGGCAGACAATGGTGGTCGGATGGATCATATATAGTCGAAGGGCAAAGGATGTCTGAGGTACCGTAGTTAGCTAGCGACTGAGGTCAAAGGGACAGTATTCGTCAAGCAACGAGGGTCAGATATTTCATAGTCGATGGGCAATGGTTGTTGGAGAGATCATATATAGTCGATGAGCGATAGATCAGCTTGAAGAGATCGTAGTTAGTGGGCAACAGAGGTCAGAGTGGACAATAGTCGGTGAGCGATGGTGGTCGGAGGGATCATAGTGGGCAGGCAATGGTGGTTGGCGGTCGAACAGTGGTTTGTACATAGATGGTCGGGTAGAAGTCTAGGATGGTAGAGCGGGGGTTCGTCGTGGTGGTGCCGGGGTGAAGCTCAGGGATGCTTCACGCATCAGAGCTCTCTTGAGTATCTAGCTCATGGTTTAATCCTTCAAAAGTCCAAGCCCCTTTTATGTGGGGAGAGGGGGTCTATTTCTATATTTAAAGAGTGAAATACATCGTAAATATGAAAAAGATTGAGGGTTGATTCAGAGTGTTCCATTAGATGGCCCATGTTGATTCCTTCGATCATAGAGAATTTTGTTTAGTATTTAAGTCTCTTAATGATATCAGAATAAGCGAACTAGCTTGGTCTTGTTGGATTTGTCACGTCGAGCCACTCGATTTGACTATAAGCACATTAAATTTAGATATCACTCGGTCATTCAATTAATACTTTGGAGCTTTTAAATATGCTTTAAGCCCTTGATTTGAGCTCATTTTGGCTCGGATTGGAGCGATTTTGATGTAGTTGGGTTCATTACCTTGATATTTGTAATTTGACTATAAGCTGAAATTGGAGTTTGAATGGTTCTCAATTTAATTTTGGAAGTTGTAAACTTAAATATGCCTCAAGATCATTCATGCTTGATCAATACAATTTTTGGTGACCTATCAATTATCACTATTTTTAGGTATGTTCCATAACATCTCTTATGCCATAATCATCTCCTTCTAGATTTATGATGTAATCTTATTCACATGTCAATCACCCCCTTTCATATCTATATTACAAACTCATTTGCATTGCAGCCAACTCCTTCTAAATAAATACCTCCCTAAACCTTGCTTATATAATGCTATATCCATTTTATATAAATTAACTTGCATCATAACCTTACTTTTGTTGCAGTAATTGTTGCTTTAGATTTGTGTTTAGGGTTGCTTGCATTACAACTGTCCCATCCAAGAGCTACATTTTAGCTCTACTTATGACTTAGCAATTATCATCACAAAATGTGTTATGACCTCACTTCTGCTACAACAATCTCCTTCAAGGCCTGTCCATAACCTTGGTTGCAACACATCCTTCCCTCTCACAACAATCGCTACTATTAATCTTTAGAGTGAGCTTAATTTATCTCTAAATTTTTGGTCAACACGCTTTTATTTTTTTGCTTGTGCATATGATATTAACTAAAATAAAATAATTAAGATCAACCATGACTCCACCGGCTCAATATAAAATGGTCGATATCGAATCACTTGTAATTTGAGCTTGAATTTGATTAATTAATGAAGTTCGATCATAATTCTATGCGTTAGAGTTGGGTTACGAGAAAAAAAAAATTATAATTCAAGCAATTATAGTAAAAAATGATAAAAAATGATAGTTATAGAGAATAATAAAGAATAATTTGATATAATGTCGTAAAATATAAGTTTTAAATATTTGTAATTACTTTGTACTTAAACTCCTTAATGCTAATATATTTTATAGCTTCGTGTGGGACAACTTTCGTATTGCTTTGCTTTTTAGATCGCAACCATTACTTTCAAGAAATTTTTATGCTAGAAATCTGATTTTTACAGCAGCTTTAAAAAAGCCACTTTCTCCACAACAGCTTCATAACCACATTTACAAAAGCTACAACCATTCCACACATACCCTAAGTGTATTTTACCGTAAGCTAATGAGTCAAGACGAGACTGTCTCAAATTTGATATGTTAACTCATTGAGTGCGGCTCACAAGTGATCATTTATGGGATACATTTGATGATATGAATGCAAATATCCCTTCTAATTATTGTTTCATCAACATATATGTGAGAAAAGAGTTTCTTCTTGTGTATTATAATTTGATGGGACAAAAAACAAGACAAAGTCATCAGAACGGTTGTTCTTGTCAAAGAATGATTCAGGTCAATATAAATTAAAAAAAAGAAAAGGAAAAAATAGGCTTAATTTACTCCTGAAGACAGAGCGTGTGAGGACTGAGGAAAGCAACAGACTGTATTCTGATTTGCTGGCTGCCTGATCAATATTATAAAGATTCTTACTGAAATAATCTCACGTAGCACATTATTTTTCTGATAAAAATAGCGTCAACACAATAGAAATAGCCAACTTTGATTAATTACACGAGTGGGTGTATTCAAGCACATGAAATACCATTTCAATTTGCAAGAGATTGTTGGTTATTATTGATACGTCATCCTAAAATTATCTTGATCGGGCACGAATCTCGAGGCAAAATCAGACCGAAAACTTCAAAAAATTGAATCTGGGAGCATCTGAAATCCGATTTCAGCAAGCTTATAGTCAAACTGAGCGTCTCAGAAATACGAACCCAACGACACCAAATTCAACTCAATCCGAGCCCAAATGAGTCCAAATCAAGGACCCGAAGTGATGTTGGAAAATTCATACCACAATTCGAGTTACCAAACGGTCTCCAATTTTAACGAGATTATAGTAGAATCGAGCGGCTCGACGAGATGAATCCAACGAGCCCAAGATCGCTAAATTCTGACATCACTAAGGCTTTCAAATGTCCAACGAATGGTGCACGATCAAGGGATTCAATATCAGCCGTCCATTCAAACCACTCCCGACTCGCCCCTGATCTCTCTTCTATTTACGGGCCATGCCACTCCAGAAAAACTAAAAATAGAGCCCTCATTCCTCATGAGAGGGGGACCGGAGCAAGAAGAAGAAGAGAAGGGGAAGGAGAATCAGCTCCTCCTCGACCACCGTCGGAGTTCTTCCTGCCGCCCGAACTCGCCGGAATTCTGTCGGATATTCGAGAGAACGCCAGAATTCTGCCCAACTTCCACGGGATGCTGAAATTCTTCTGAATTAATGACAGAGTTCCTTCATGAGGCTGAAACTCCACCCAAGTGATGCCGGAGTTCTCCTTGCCCACCAACTGACGTCGGACTTCTACTCGGACCTTCACTCATCGTCAAGTTTCTACCCGACGCCGGACTTCCACTTGTTATCGGACTTTTGCTGGACGTATAACTTCTACCTGATGCCGTCCTTCTGACCTTCATCGTCAGACACAGTCCTTCCAGCCTCCGTCGCCCACCGACAGCAATCTTTCCGACCTCCGTCGCCCGCCGACAATAATCTTTCTGACCTCCGTCGCCCGCCGACTACGGTTCTCCTGACTCACGTCGCCCGCCGAATACAGTCTTTCCGACCTCTATCGCCCGCCGACTATGGTCCTCCTGACTCGCGTTGCCCGCCGACTATAGTCTTTCTGACCTCTGTCGCCTGCCGACTACGGTCCTCCTTACTTACGCCGCCCGCCGACTATGGTCTTCTGACTTATGTTGCCCACCGACTACAATCCTTCTGACCTCCGTCGTCAGTCGACTATAGTCCTCCTGACTTACGTCGCCCACCGACTACATATCACGACCCAACACGATCGGAACAAATCCCATCACGTCGAGTCACGACGAATGAATCTAGGATCTAGCTTTGGAATTTGCTTTCAGACTTTCTTCCAATAAACAGACATACATAAAACACAGAGCTACTATAAACATCCTAATATACAAAAAAGTTCATCGATCCATGATTTTCTTCTTTCTTTCTTCAAAATAATCATGTATATTACAGTGCATGGTTACCAACAGAAAGAACAGAACAAAAGAGCTATGACTGTACAAAAATAAAAAAAGTACAAAAATACCTAATCTTAGATCAGACACTGAACAGCTAGTCCAATACCTCCTTCCCTTTCCCAGAACCTGAAAACCATGCAGATAACAAGAATGAACTAACAGCTCAGTAAGACTACACTAACCAATCAAAATCTCCCGAACTCACATCCAAAAATATATCAGAATAGTAGCTGTACAGAATTCAGATAATCGTACAGAAAATTGTATAATCAGACAGAATACAGATACTCGTATAAAATAGCTAATCAAACAAAAATCAAACAACTAATACAGAAGAACTGAATTCATTTCATATAACAGAATAATTCAAAACAGATTCCAAATCAGAATCATACAAATCATAAAGCACATTGTCAAAGCAGATAAGATCACATATCAGATATCAGATTCCCGGACCCTGACAGAATCTCAACGGATTCTGGCCCCTTATGCCTCCCTTCCCGGACACAAACAGAATCTCAAAGGATTATGGCCCCTTATGCATCCCTTGTGCTTACAGCACCATAATATATCAGATATATAGAATTATCATATCAGAACTTATTTTCAGATTCCCAGACCCTGACAAAATCTCAAAAAATTCTGACCCCTTATAACTCTCTTATGATCATTCAAACACATCAATTCATTCAAATTCAGAAAAATTATATTACTTTAGTAAAATCGTCAGCGACATAACGGTAGTCTACATAAATTTTCATAGATCAAATCACAGTTTCAGAAAATTACCAAATTATCACAAATAGTGTAAAATATTATTTCAAGACTTTCATTGTACTGAAGCAAATATTTTCAACATCTAGGTAATTCATTATTTGATTAAAACTCTGCAGAATTTAAAATATCCGGTGAAAATTATCTAGAAAATACTCAAAACGTGTAAAAACATCATCTCAGAAACATACCAAAAGTTACGCGGTAAAATATTTATTAGTACAAAATAATACCAAATTTTCGCTAATGGAAACAGAATTTGAAATAGAAAAGTCGTCAAAATCTACATTTTTGAAAATTGAGAAAGGCATAATGTGCCTTACGTCGAGTAGATTAACTTTTACAACTACGGCGACGGACGAAAACGGTCCGAAGTCACCCAAAATCCATTTTTCTTCCTTTTTCCCTCGTTTTTCTCTCTCCTCCTTTTTCTCTTTCTTAAAAAATATATGTTTGGATATTTATAAAGTCGGATCATACAGGACGATTTTTCTGATCGTCCTGGGACGATCGCCTCTAGACAAAACTCGTTTAGACGAAAATTAATTATTTTCACAGTACGATGGGCTCTGGAGAAATTTCGTACGTACGAACCTGACTTCGTACTGGGACGAACCTCTCTGCCACCAGCTTTTGAACTGATCCTCCCGGACGATCTCCACATCGTTCGGATGAACCTGGAAGAAAAACTGACTTGTCACACTACAAGCCTTCCGACCTCCGTTGCCCGCCGACTACGATCCTTTCGACCAAACGAACACATCAACAATGACTCTTTGTATTAACATCATGTAATGTACTCCATAAGATGTACATCAAGCTAAGGTCTTCCCCTAAGGAAGGACCTCATTTGTAATCAACTTCAATACTAGTGGATTCATTCAAACTGGGCTAGGCCCCGTGGTTTTTCCCCCTTTTTCAAGGGTTTTTCACGTAAAATTCGTGTGTCTCATAAATGGTAGACCCTATCTCCTTATCTGATTGTGTGCCGAATTTTCGTACAACGCTAAGACGATAAACTTTATATTTCTTTACCGCCGCGAATACTCCTAGACGCAACAATTATCAACTATGATTAATTAAGCATTATAGGAAGTGGATAATTTTGTCCGACTAAGACTTCATTTGGGATGATTTTTTTATTGATTAACAAAACAATTTTTTAGTATAATTTTTTTTAAAAAAAAAAATTTGTAGTAAAAAACTGGTTTAAAAAGTAATAAGAAAATTGTCTCAAATAAAATTTAATATTTATCCATCAGTTAGATGACTTTTTCCAAAATGTATGTTTAAGATGAGCTCTTTTAGCAAATTTATTGAGATGTATAAATTTCCTTGGTGAGTTGTCATGATTGTACCCTTAAGGGTGAGTTCCATTAATTAAATGAGTTGTGAATACTCATATATATATATATATATATATATATATATATATATATATATATATATATATATATATATATATATATATATATATATATATATATATATATATATATATATATATATAAAATTCACTGAAGGATTTACGTGTTAATATAAAAGGAAAAATATAAGTCCTTAAAAGGGACATTTAGCTCACTAATGCTTTGAAGAGCTACATCAAAAAGAAAAAGCCTAGAGCCTAAGATCCCATCTAATTACAAGTAAAAAAGAGAAACCTAAGAAAAAATCTAGGGCGACTAGGAGGCAATACCCAAAAAATTGCGATAAACTAACGGGTTATCAGCACCATCTTAATTCTAGCCAACAAAACAAATCGGCCAAAGACAAAACAGGTTCATAACACCATCAAAAAGAAACATGCAAGAGAATATCAATGGCTAAAAAATCTCACAACAACATAAGAAAAATAATAGGGCCATCAAACATGATTGGCAACCACAAAAGAACAATAATGCCAACAACAACCAAAAGCAAGAACCACCAACCGAACAAGCAGGACAAGACAAGACTCCAAAGAAAATGAGCAAAAAAAAAAAAACCACAGAATGAGCACCAAAAGCTGAAGAAACACCCAACCAACAAACAACCCCACATAATTGGGGAGAGAAATTGCAAACCACAATAAACAACAACAAAACCAATCAAGCCCTCAGCAACCAACCCAACACCAACAATGAACCACAACAAGGGCAACAATAACCACCACATGCTCAAAATAGGCGAAGGAACATAGCACCCCAACAGATAAAAGAAAAACTAAACATTGAAAGCATTTCTTGAAGAGGCATTAGCTCTAGTAACCCAAGCAACAATAGGATTGAGGTGTAGTTTTTTCTTCTTATATTTTTTATCCTTAGAATAACACAATCTATAATCATCCTTAAAAACTTTAATAATATTAAGTTGTACCAGATCATAATTATCCAGACGATCCACATCCGCATGACTCCCCCAAATGGAAACCGACTAGACAGTAGGACTATACCCAACAGAAGGAGCATTTAGGTCCCCAACAAAATCCTGAATTCTCAGAAAGAGCCCAGCTACATTATCTACAATGTCATATTTAGAAAGCGGGGTAATGGGAATGGAAATAATCAAGGCTAAGTTAGAAACAAGTATAACATTATTTAAAGGCTCACCAGCAACAGCTTTCATATTAGGGTCAATGAATAAAGTAGCATTAGTATAAGCCAAAGAGGAGTTACACAAGACAACCTCAGTGGACAAACCATGATTATCAATATACCCTTAAAACAAGCAGTATCATCAATATTAGAATGATCTGTCATGTAAACAACTGATGGAGTTGGAATGTACGTCCACCACCAGATTTAACCCAATAAATTTTTTTTGAACCACAACAATATTGGATTGAACCTAAACATTAGGAGAGATAAGGGAAACTCCACCTTGGTCATCAGCACTATCCCTAATTCCACCATTAACCTTCTAATTTTTAGCTTTCCTTAAATGATGATGTTAATAAAAATATTCAAATTTGTCATGACCAATACATTTACAATGCCCATAAAAAGAAGGAAAAAAATCACTCATAAGAACATTTTGAACATAATCAAACTTTTCAAGGCAAAACCACACCTTGTTAGGATAATTTTTAGTGAAATCTAGTTTGATTGAAAAACGTGCAATTGAAGGCCTAGAGCCAACCACAATAACATTATCTGATTGGAGAGGATGGCTAAAGAGGGAGCACAATCCAAATAAAATGCATTGAGAAAATAAATGGGGCTGAAGCTCAGGAAAAGAAATCTAAATTGGGACCACAAGAGGTTCCTCGCTAAGATCAAATAAAGGAGATCATTTGATTAATTTCATAAAATAGTTGTTAACATGGTATGAACCCCAAGCGAAAATACTGCTAGAAATCAAATCATTAGATAACTTAATCAAAACATGCTTAGGATTCAACAGAGCAATAGAAAAATTACTTTAAAGTTTCAACTTAAAGAAAAAAATTTATAACCCATCCGAAGGAGGTCTATGACAAAAAAACTTTCTAACATGCGCGAACTCGAAGGGTTCGGCTAAGGCCTGGATCTCCTCCTCTGAGATCCAAAGAGAGGGAAAACCATGATGGGTGCATACCTTTAGATCCAAAAAATTAAAAGAGGAAGAAGAGCCGACCAATACATCCTTGAATGAATTTGAATGAGGTTTATCCCCTAAAAAAATAGGATCATAGCGGGAGAAAGAGTTATTCGTCATAGACAATGAAACCCCTCCGAAATAAAAATAAAATAAAATTAAACACCACCACTGGATAGTGGCCAGTCCATAAGAATAAAATAAGATAGAAAAGAAAACTTCCTTGAGCTCCTCAGGAGATAGAAGAAGCAGATGTCAAGGGTGGAGACACCCCTCAATGAAGCCTTAGGAGATGGAGGCGAGACTCCCCTTAGTGAAACTGGAGCGGAACTCTCCTAATTGATGGAATCCTAAGGACATCGAAGAAGTAGAGGCTGAGGGCGGCGACTCCCCTCAGTGAAACCCTAACAAGAAGACATAGGCATAAAAAATTGATTTTTTGTAAGTTTTTAAAACGATAGTGGAGGACTGTTAATGGTAACTTCAATATTTTGAATGCTAGATATGAGTAAATTTTTTTCCAATGCAACTTCATGAAAAATTGGCTTTGAATTTTTCTTTGAACAAGTTGTGATTTGGCAAAAATAGAATAAAATTAAGGATTTCAACCTGTTTATTGAAATCGATTCAAATTTATATGTTGACTTGATTAACCTAATTCAGATGAATATGTGAATATATTACTACTTTTTTGGAGAAGCCCAAAATAATAAGATACAATGTCTTTCTAAATTTAATTTAACCTAGATGAGCTGACATATTAAATATTATTGATCATGTGCATTTATTCTTGTCAAGCTTATTAGCATCAAAGGAATGCATATAAATATTTGTTTTGGGGTTCATTTTAAGGCCTTTTTCTTTTATTTTTTATCGTCGTTTCCTATATTATAATTAATTATTATCTTTGTAAGACGAAGAACGGTTATGATTTGGTGGATATATAAAAAGATGAGGCTCATAATTTCAAATATATATATATGATATGTTGTTATCAGGAATGCCTCTAGGAATGATAAAAAGTGAGCCAACATAGGTAACTAAGAAAATTATGGACCAAGGTACTTATTCTAACCTTATGGCAACCGCTTGTCTCTCTAAACTCAAGGAAATTGATTTTTAGAAAAAAAAAAAAAAAAGGAAATTGATTTTTAGAATGCTATCAAAAACATACTTAGTGACACTTAGGAGGCATATATAGATGCAATGCATATTCTAAAGGGGTTAAGAAGTCCTCATTAATAATACTCCTAATTCATCATCTAGACATTACAGTCAATAATGATTAAGTCAACATTCAGTTGCAACAATATAAGCTAATCAAGAGGAAGATAGCTACACTACCAAAAAAACAAGCCCTTTCGCAGCAGTTTTTTGCACCGGTTTTAAGAACCGCTGCCAAATCTTAAATGGGATTTCATTACCTCCATGTTATCTTGTTCTGCTTGTCTTAACATTTCTAGCTGACATAAAGCTTCTGGTTATTATCATATCTTTTGTTGCAAGTTTTTCTTTTGCAGTCTATAATGTTTGAACTCGGGATTTCTACTCTTCCTAAAGCAAGTCAGCTGGAGACTTTAGTGACTTATATATGGATTGTGAATATTTTTGTGTTTCATCTTTCATCTGATGCTACGAATGTAAGTGATTTCATGAAGATATTTCTAGTTGTTATACAATTTTTTGTTTGTAAAGATCTGATTTTTTGGTAGTCCTAGCATTCGTAGAGTTCTGCGAGTATGTTGAAAGGTCATTTACTTGGATTGATCACCCATCAAAATTTCCTAAAAAATATGTGCAGTTTTCTGTGGCATTAAATCCTTTTATTGTTATATTTTTTTTTTCATTTTGTACATTAAGTTAGCTTATGCCCTTTAGGTGTTTATAGCCTCAATTGACTCCAACTATGTTGATTGCAATAGATGGCTTGGTGAATTAATAACTTGACTGGACAATTGCTACTCTTGTGTGGATGATTATTCTATTTCAGCATTTTACATGTTCACTGTAAACTGTATCCTTTGATGGAAGTAAAATACGGGTTTAAAAAAAAAATTTCTGGAACGTTATGGCGGTTTTAACCGCTACAAAGTTACAGAAATGTGGCAGTTAAACCCGCCACCTTTCTGTAAGCATTTATTTTTCAAACATTTGTTGCGGTTATAACCGCTTCAAATCTGGAATATTGTCGCGGTTAAAACCGCTGGTAGTATCCGCATTCTCTGTTCTACCCCGTCGGTCCTGAAACCGCTGCGGAATATCTTTGCAGCGCATTGAAATCACGGTGGACATCCAGCGGTTGTAAAACCGCTGCAAAGAAACATAGTGGCGGGTAAAACCGTCGAGAAAAGTCGAAAAATGTGATGCGAAAGGCTAATTTTTTGGTAGTGCTAGAAAGATGAAAGAAGCAAGGGTTGAGTTAGAAATAAGAGTGAAAACTTACAAATTTGTTATTATCATTCATGTATGACTTTTTGTTATGTATATAATATAATTTCATTATATTGATTGACTTGTATAATGTGAGTGGATTGACTCATTAAAATATGCACTCTTTTTTAATGAATTGATCACCCAATGACACAATCCCAATATTAGATCTATTACTACTAAAATTTCACTCCATGTATTCAGTTTTAAACAAGGTTGTGAAAATCAGATCGAAAATCGAATTAGAAGAAAGGATAGGTTCGTGGTTTGACCAGGGTCAAACTAGATGATATAATAAATAATAATATTATCAAAATTTAATAAAATTAATATAATAATATAACAATCTAACCCTAAATTTCATAATTATAAGAATTTAGATCCATAATAACATGACAATCTAATTTGAGAAAAAAATAAGGAGTCATTTACACAAATACCTTGAGTGTATTGAGCTACTACTTGAGCATCATGCATGCTGAATCGAAGGAATTTTCACACATGTTAGCTGACATTCCAACTACATTTTCATCATGCATCAAATTATTAACCATTCCTCAAATGTCCCAGCTTGGGGCGCATTGAGATTCAGCTGATGGTTCAGATTCAGCTTCTGAAAGATGCAACCTGCTTAACAAAACAAATTAAATTGTAGTGTCGATAGAAGAAGCATCCATGAGACTAGACCTGAAAGAGGTAAAAGAAGACATGATTGTTTGCTTTTGTCGTCGATTTAGTGCTATGAATTCAAACTTGCAACGAAGATATTGCTCTTTGATTAAGGTTTGATAAGAAGAAGAAATTCATTGACTGTTCATGTTTAGAACAAGAGATTGAAGAGGAGATATGATAAGAAAGCCGTCAAATCGGAGAAGCAAGGGCTTTTGTAACAAGAGCCAAATTTTGAAAAAGCAGGTGCCGATTCGCCAGTCAGGCAGTTTGGCCGTCAGTTCCATGGGCATTCTTCCTTTTTTAAGCAAGCATGATTATATAAAAATGCCGAATAGGCCGGCTGGCCAATTCACGGTTTAACCGGTTGAACTGGTTGGCTGATTCACGATTTAATTGGTTGAGCAGGCCGGTCGATTCAAGGTATAATCGGTTTAATAGGCCAACCGGCTAACCAGTTGAACTGACCGGTCCGATCCAATTTTTAAAACTTCGATTTTAGATCTACTCAAAGGAGAACTTTTAAATATGATGAATTAATTAAGGGAGAGAAAAGCATAATACATAGTTTATTATGTTTGTAAATAAACCAAAATTAGAAGCACTTTTCAGTGCAATCTATTTTGATAATGGCACTACACCAATCGCAGGGGCCCCAACCTCCCCCAAATAAGCGTCACATGCCATTCTAAGGGGGATGAATGTGTTGGGACAAAAAAGAAGCAACTAAAATACTAACCCAAAAAGCCATAATATAAAATAGAACCAAATTAGCATCAAAGCATACTGCCAAATTATAATCAGTCTCCCAAAAAAAAAAAGCCTATAGGCTCAGGTTAACCGACTGTAAGCTAGCTCTCTCTTATTTTAAATGACCAATCGCTCGTTTATAAAGTCCAAAAACATCAATAAATAAGGAAAATAAATGCAAAGCACGGATAAGTCCAAGGGAGAGCCAATCAATGGACCATAAAAGGGAAGCCCACGTCGGGGCATTTTCCACCCTTCCCTTTCTCTCCTTCTCTCTTGACTCCTGCAGAGATGGACGGAAACCGGTGACAGGCGGTGGCAAAACAGCGAGTGTTTGTGAGAAGATAACCAAAGTGGATCGAAGGCATGGGAAGAGGCCTCTTTCTGCTACGGTCAAGGAAGAGAAGGAGAAAGAAGCCGAACACATGTTTTCTCACTACACTTCCTCACGTGCCGACTACGACACCTCAGCCATGGTCTCTGCCCTAGCTCACGTGATCGCCGGCGGATCTTCTGCTGGCGAAGCTCAAAGCCAGGCAACAACATCGCCGCCGCTGACGGGAGCGGCAGCATCAACTAGTGTTGAGTCGATGGTGAGGGATCCCAGTCAAATTGTTGAAGAACAAGGTATAAATCCTTCATACTTGTTCTACTTCTTGTTACTGCTACATAAAAAACCTTGCTTTGGCTGCTTCTTCTGGAAAGTTGAAACCCTAATATTATAATAGTCTTATCCTGATGAATTATTCAATGAATTCTTGGACTATTTCTTGCAATGTTTAAGTTGTGCTCTATAGCTGGTGTTAGGTGAACTGATGGAATACTAAGATTAGGTGAACCAGTATGATTAGTCAGACGGATGAAATCTAGCTGTTTTTTTGTCACGTTGCATAGTTTCATTTTTCCATTTATGGATCTTATGAAATCTACTAAAATTATGATAGATTTGATGATTTTGTCTCGTTCTACTATGTCCCAATGTTTTCTAGTTCTTAACAGAATCAAGTAGCGTCTACACAAATCATCACAATCTTGTGACCTTCTGTATGATATATAATTAAAAAATGACATTAATTCACTGAATAATATACTGACCTCTTCTTTTCTTAAAATTTTATCTTTATCCACTCATCCTCCTACACCAAGCTCTTAAAGAAATTGCAATTTAGCTACTAAGTCAAAATATATTTACCGCAAGCAATGTGTTTTATCTCATAAGAATGTCATATTGTTCACTTAGCCTTTATTTGAGACAGCTTTCTTACTGTTTCTTAAAATTTTTAAATTAAAAAGCTGTTTTAAGAAGCAATAAAAAGCCGTCCCAAACAAAATCTGAGTTGTTCATCTCTCCTATCATATAAGAAAGCACGTTTAAGAATTTGTTGACTTTGTGGATGATATATAGAAGCATTGCTCTACATAACATGGTGCATGTGTGTTTTAAGCTTTTTTTTTGAGTAAATGATTCATGAATGTAGAGACGGAGAGAAGAAGGCAGTATAGAGGAGTAAGACAACGGCCATGGGGAAAATGGGCGGCAGAAATTAGAGACCCAAAGAAGGCGGCGAGGGTCTGGCTTGGTACTTATGACACGGCGGAGGGAGCAGCCATCGCCTACGACGAGGCAGCTCTCCAGTTCAAGGGCACTAAAGCTAAGCTCAACTTCCCTGAGCGAGTTCAAGGCCGGACGGAACTCGGATTCGTGGTAAGCCGAGAGATCCCAACAAGGAGGTCGAAGCAATTAACCACAATGCAGGCATCTGTATATCCAGATTTACTACAGTATGCTCAGCTTCTGCAGAGTGGAGATGACAACCTTCACAATGTGGCTTCTGGGCTTTATGGTGGAGAAGCCTTTATGTCTGAATCTTCTTCAATAACGGAGGCATCATCGTCAACCATTTCATTTACAGGATTGTCAACGACAAATTCTGTAAGGCCTGAAGTGATGTTGAATTTTGGAAGCTCAGATTATTGTTCTAGTTCTTTGCCGAAGGATGATCAAAGTGGCAGGAAGGAGTAAGTACTAGTAAATTTTTGCATAATGCGTGATGAATGAGATGGTGTATTGTTAATTAATTACTGAGATGATGATGAGTGATTTTATTAAGTGTTTATCAAATTAAGTATGAGAGGTAATTTAATATATATTGATATTCTATGTTTAACTATATAATATCATATTATATATAGTTTTTCATACTCTTTGGAGACAAATTATTGGCATATTTGGTTGGGGCTTCAATAAATCAAAGTTTTGATTTGAACTTAAAGTAGGTTTCATTTGGGACGACTTTCTTACTGCTTCCTAAAGCAGCTTTTGGGTTAAAAAATTAAAATTTATGTACTACAAAGCTGTTTTTAGAAGCAATAAAAAAGCTAACCCAAACGAAACCTTAATCGAATGCCTGATTTGGGATTAAACTAATTTGTGATAAGCTAATTAAGCTTGGTGGTAATGAGCTCAAACCTCTAGCGATGCTAAATCATTTGGTTTAACATGATGTTATTCTTATTAATTCATATTCATATTTCTTCTCGGCTGCATGCATTAAGAAACCCTACTGAATCAAGTACTAACTCTCTTCCGCAGCATTTAGATAATGGCAAGAATGATGGTATCTCTCTTCAACAAGATTTTGAGAAAACTCATAAGAACTTGGCAACCACACCATTAGACATTTACCATATTGATGATGCCATGGATGGACCAAATTTTTTTTTCTAGAAAGGAACATGGATCTTGGAGAACGTTGGTATGGTACTATTGAGATTGTTCTTCCCAGTCAAACTCCTGAAATCTCTGAAGTTCAGGAAACTGAGTTCATGAAACTCTTCATGTACCTATTCAATTCATGTTGATTTGACCTCAATATGATAATATATACTTTGTCCAAGCCTTAATCATCATTGACTTGGAGCCCATTCTAATTCATTTACTTCATCAAATCACTAGAGGTTATGTTTCATTTGATTCTACTCTGGATTGAGGGTGGTTGAAAAGTTTGATTTTGAAAACATGGGTACAAGAAGAAAGTCAAATAAGGATGAAGGAGAAATTGAGACTTCTAAGAATTCATTCCCAATGAGTAGGGTTGAAGGCCAATTCAAAATCCCAACATTCATTAGATCTATATCTCATAATTTATTCAACTATGATACTTTAAATTGAATACAAATTGGTTATATGATTTACTATAGAAACTATAAATCATATTTTAAGGATTTGCTAGTTCTTACACAATTAGTCAGTCATCTGAACAGGGGCGGAACCAGCTTTAATTTTGAGGGGAGGGGGGGGGGGGCAAATATAACATAAAAATAATTAAATATTAAAAAATAATATTATATATCTATATATTAAGAAAAGTTTTTTTTAAAAAAAAATGTGTAATTAAACTGTCATGAAAACATGAAAGAGAATATTAGAACTAAATGTGAAGAAATATATAAATATTTTAGGGCAAATTAGGACAAAAGAGTTTTTTAGGGGGAGCAAAAAAAAAATTTTAGGAGGGGCAAAAAATTTTTTTACTCTCCTATAATTTTTTTTTTTAATTTTTACTCCTATAATTTTTTTTTTTGAGGGGGGGCAATTGCACCCCCTAAGACCTATGTCGTTCCACCCCAGCATCTGAACTAGGTCAGCAAGCAACTCAACTTGGTCTGTTTGTTGGATGCTTTAGCTACTAACCAAGAAGCATTGAGTTTGAGACTTGTATATATGATGTGTGTATGAGTTTTCTTAAATTGGTCTAAATGCCCCCAAAAGAAACCTAGGTCAACTAGTTTTATATCTTTCCATCAAGGCCTATTTCATTTTGCTACCACAAGCCTATTTCATTCTTTTCTTTTCATTTGTTATATCACTAAGAATTGTTGCCTTGTTAATGGTGGCAACCCTTCATCCAAGGCTTCATTTCCTTAGTTTTTATTTATTTATTTATTTATTAAGCTTTCAACGAGTGGATTTTTATTTTATTTCACATATACATAAGCTACCTATATTTGTTAAGAACTTTCTATTTGGGATCTATGTATGAGCCATAGTTTTATTTTAAATCAATGAAACTTATTTGCTTTGTGAAAACATTTCATCAGTTAAAAAAAAAAAGCTATTGCACGCAAGCTAAGATAAGTTTTTTACTAATGATAAAGCATATATAATTTCAAATAAATAAAAAGAAAAAAAAAACCTTCCATAATCCAGTTGACATTAGTTAAAAATATTATTTAGTAATAATAATTGTCTTAAGCCATTTCAAAATTTTACATTTATTTTAATTCAGAATGACATACGTAAATAAAATAAGCTTAATCTAATACAACAAACACATGAAAAGTTAAATTTAATGAAATTTAAATTAAATTAATTAGTTATATTAATTTATTCAATTGTCATGTGATATAGCGCTTAATTGTTCAAGCTTAGGCTTTATTTTGAACGATTTTATTACTGTTTCTTAAAGCAGTTTTTAAGTATAAAAATTTAATTTTTAACAAAAATCTGATTTAAGAAGAAGTGAAAAAGCTGTCTAAAAAGAAGCGTATCATCTAACTGATCTCTTAGATCCCTTAAGCCTTAATTTGAGATAAATCTGACTCAGAACTATTTGCCTTAAGAGTGTTGTGTTTGGCTATTTGTTCAGGGGCTTGAGCACCAACCAAACAGCCCCTCAATCTGATAGGAATTGCTCTGTGAGTACTTTTTTTTTTTTTTATGACGAGGAACCGTCCACTGTCACACTCGGACATTGCCGAGAGCGCTTGGCGATCCCTAAATCCCGACAGACCTACCGGGCCACCCACGTCTGCAGTACCCGCAGCCGGTGCTTAGGTGCCCCACTTAAGCGCGACAGCTGTTCGAGGGAATCGAACTCGGGATGGGAGGATCCCAACCAAGCACACCCATAAACCGAGCTAAACCGTGGTGGGTGCTCTGTGAGCACTTTACTTTTTGTCAGAAATAAGGTGCCGGACAAACTGTCACAGAAAAAAAAAAAGCAAATATATAACGATTTTATCTCTTATGAATCTGCATATAGATAACACCGTTATTCTGCGATGGCTTATATGCATATCATTCACCGCATATATTACTTTGATCAAAAACTTCACGCAATAGAAACATAGTACTTATTAGCAGCTTAATATTAAGAGAACTGTAACGTAAGAGAAGACGATAGATATATAGACTAACATCCCATGTTTTTATAACATAGTTATGAGATATATATTAAGATTTTGTTTGGGACAGCTTCTTACTGTTTTTTAAAACGATTTTGTGGTATAATTTTTTTTTGAAATTTTTTGTATTAAAAATCTGCTTTTGAAAACTGCAAAAAAATTATCCCAAACGAAGTCTAAGAGAATTTTTCGGCTGAATAAAGTTGGGATTTACAAAAATCTTTTTCAACCGATGAACTTTGCAATCGAGCACTATTATGATATATATAGAAAAATATATTTAAATTCTATTGATTTTGATAAGTTTAAGATTTTGTTTGAGATAGCTTTATCACTATTGTGCTTTTCTCATCCTAATCATAATTTTGTTTAATTATTGAGTTTTTGCTATTTTCTCACTGTTTTTCAAAAATATCTATAAAGAAAAAGCTGTGTTTTACAATCAGAGTTATTATTATATGTTTGCTTTAGTAAATTAGCTCGTTGATTTAAATAATATATATTTTTAATATCTACAACAATTTTTAAAAAAATATTTTCTAAAATAAAATTTCAACCAACTTTATAAAATGATACAACCGTCTCAAATGCATCTAATGTTTTTGAGACTTTTAAGGCTTTTTTAAAAACTTTTAAGGCTTCGTTTGTGCATGAAGGTGTTCATATTGTTTCTTAAAGCAATTTTTTATTATTAAAATTACATTATTTGTTTAATAAAATTACTTTAAAAAAAAAGTAAGAAAGTCATCACAAACGAAGCCTAAATTAATATATTTTAAACATCAAACTATTGCTTCGTTTGGGATGACTTTCTAATTATTGCTTCTTAAAGTAGCTTTCTAGTATAAAACTTAAATTTTTGATACTAAAAAGTTGCTTTAAAAAAAAGCAAGAAAGTCGTCACAAAAACGAAGCCTATATTAATGTATAAAAAATTAGAACAAATGAAGTAACGGTTATATAAATAAAGACGGTATTTAGAATGTTCTTCAAACTAACGAAAAGACCTTTTTATGCTAATTAAGCTATGAATAAAACTATAAAAGTGGTGGTCCACAATACAATCTTCTTACCTCCCATACATATAAACAATAATATGGATAGATTAAATTATTTTAATAAAGGTCATATGTTGTACTGTATGTTAAAGATTTTATCAGATGTATTAATGCTAATTAGTTTTTAACGTGAATAATCAAAGTTATTAATCATTAATAAACCATAATTATAAACGAAGATAAGATTTAAGAAGCACTAGAAACTCATCTTGGACGACTTTTTTTATTTAGCTCTAATAACAAATTTTTATGTATTGTCGACTACCAAAAATCAAGGATTTCGGAGCGATTAATTCTAGCTATAGCAATTAAGGCAGAGATTAAGATTTTGTTTGGGATAATTTTCTTACTGCTTTATAAAACGACTTTTTAGTACAAAATTTTCTAATTCAAAATTTTTTTTTTTAATTATAAAGCTGTTTAAGAAAGCTGCCCCACATCTTTTTTGAAGTCCACTATAAAAAATTACATGTCTAAAAAAAAATTTACTAATATGAGAAGAAATGGTGGATTAACATTATATATTATTTATGTAATTTAAGAATAAAATTTAAAATGCATTTGACTGAATTATTGGATGAAAAAAGAAGAAGAAGAGGCTATGATTAAGTGGATAGAGGCCTGCTCTGCTAAGGAAACGTATATGAATAAAGCATATTCCTTCTATATAGCTCACCTTAGCTTGTTGGTTGAGAGCTTAGGCTTCCAACTAAGAGGTCTTGGGTTCGAGTCTTTGTGTATGTGTTGTGTGTGTGAGTTTGCCTTAAATGGCTTAAATGTCCCAAAAAAAGCATATTTCTCCTCGCATAACAAAAAAAGAGACAAAAAGGAATTGTATGGAAATTTTTTGATCGAAATCCAATCAGTATGGGCTACACTTAGATCCATATGAGATTAATATAGTTTTTGCATATTACTGTTTATATTAATCTCAGCATAAATCCAACAAATAACAATAAAGTCTAATTTGAATAAATTATAGGCTTTATTTGGGACAACTTTTTAACTATTTTTTAAAATAATTTTTTAGTAAAAAAAAAAAGTTTTACTAAAAAATACCTTAACTAATAGTAAAAAAACCATTACAGCTAACTTTTTTTCCAAAAGCTATGAGGGGAGACAGATAAATAGTGTAAATAGGAATATGTATATATAGAGAGAGAAGAGAAAGAGAGAAAAGGCAAATTATTCTGTGCGGAGGCTAGCTAAACATTGTTCGAAGACCAACCAGAATGTGCAATGTCGCCCCCTGCTCGATACTTGACTCGGTTCTGCTCGATACTGTTGCTCGGTACCGCTGACATGACGCATTCTAATTAGTCTCGAAACGGTGAATTGAAAGTGTGAGAGAGAGAAAGATGAGAGACGAAAGACTATCAAACAAAGAGCATATAAATAGATAGAATGAGCAGGCTTTGGATTCAATGAATTGCAAGCTTCGGCTCCTATGCTTTTCTGCCAACCCACTCATCGAACCAGGGGGGAGCCACTTGGCCGCCGCCACGCCGTTGAATTCGTCACCATTCAGTCCATGATAGCAGCTCTCCCGCTCAAACACGTGTTCCGTACTCTTATCGCTGAGTAAATCGGGTACGTTATCCATGCAGGCTTCATCATTTAGTGAACAGGCGGTTCGCACTTCCGTGTTATACACGCCTAGCTAGGTTGCCTTTTTCTTTTCCTTTTTTTGTATTCCTTCTTACTTTTGAGTCAATTAAGGCTGAGGTCAATTTTGTTGTCTTGGTAATGCATTCACAACGGTTCCAGTATGAAATCACCAAAATCATTGGGTTTTAAAGAGATGGAAGAACAAACTAAAAATTAAGAATAAAATCAAATAAATTAAATTAAAATTAGTTTTCACCTAATTGTTAGTTTTACTAAGGACCAAATAATGCTTCATTTGGGATGACTTTCTTACTGTTTCTTAAAACAGTTTTTTAACATCAAAATTAAAATTTTTATATACAAAATCTGCTTTAAGAAGCAGTAAGAAAGCCGTCACAAATGAAGCTTAAGTTCTTTTTTATATATAAAAGATGAATTAGGAATTTATTTTTTAAGAGGAAATATAGTTACATTTATTTTTTTTGATATTTTTTTCTATGTTTCCAGTAAGCTAGTAGAAACTTATTAAATGAAAAAAAAAAGAATCATTTGTTTATTTTTTCTAGATAAACCTAATTACTTAATGGTAATATTTGAAGTAAATAACTAATATAAAATTAAAGAAAATTAGGTTAAGGTAAAACTAAATTTTTGGCCAAAATGCTTTTATATTTATTGGATTTATTTTGGGAGGAGTGTAAGATAATTTTAAATCGATGAGTCATATTTCATATTCATCCCAAAATAAATCTAATAATTTTGAAATCCTTTAAGACTAATTTTTTATTAATATATTATGATATAAGTTTTTCATATTAGAAGAATTAGGTAAAATATAAATTTTGGGATATTTACTAACATGTTTTTTATTTGGGATAATTCTTTTCTTTCCCTCCCCTCCTTTGGATAGGTCTCGACACAATCATATTATTGTGAGTTTATCTAATTCAAGAAATCTACAAATATTCAATATCTCAAAAGATTACGAAGATCTTAATTTTATCAATGAAAATGCATAAATTTTTTTTCTGAACATTTAGGGGATTCGAGGGCAAATGAGAGGGGAGAAATTGCTTATGTTGATCGCCCGCCAGCAATTCCGATCTCATGAAAATGCATATTAGTAAATTAATACAAAATTAATATGTATCAATTTAATGTGATATAATATATATTATTTTATTATTATATTAAAAATTAAATTTTAAATATTTGATATGTGAAGAGAAAAAGTTTCATGGTTTATACATTATTTGTTCTTAAAAATATTGAATATTGAACTATAAATATGAGTAAATATTAATAATATTAGTAAATTAATACAAAATTAATAACCATCGAATTCTAAGAAAACAAATAAATAAATAAATATTCCATCACAGCTCTACAATCGCATAATTCACTTTTATTCACGTGAAAGGTTGATAGCCGACAGAGCAAAAGCGGGAGGACTTCCTGGAGCACGCGTACATCCACGTGGCTGACGGATAATCCATCAATTGTGGGACCCGACGGATCGGCTGATGTGTATTCATCAGCCGGGCGCGGAATGTGTGACTGGGTGGTGCCGGGCGCATAATTGTATCGGCGTCTGGACCCCACTGGAGTCGAGACGTGGAACGCTTTACGACGCGGCGCATAACTTTGGCGCTTCGGCATCGAAGAGGGAACCGTCCTTCCGGCTTTAACGTCAACCTTTGCGGCTCCAACTCGATCCTTTTTCTCACGGTGATCGCCCAGAAGCTCCTTTCTTTTTATCCGCTCCGGCGTTCCATCTCACCGTCTAGAAGTTTAATATTCGGAGTGGATTGAGGGAATCTGATGTGGCATTAAGAGGGGAAAGAATTATTCTATGCGGATCTGGACGGCATTCGGAGATTAATCATATCGCTGCGTTTCAGGCGACGTGGTATATTTTGATTGGTCTCCAGACCGTTCGACATCCGTACAGAATAATTTCTCGTTAAGAGGGGGCTAAGTTGGCTCAAGTTTTATTCTTAAATGAGCAAGCTCACGAGTTGAGTTTATCAAGTTATGAGTTCGAGTTATACTTGTGCTTGTAAATTAAACAAGCCCAGCTCGAGCTCCACTTGTAAGCTCATCTAGCCGCTTGATCAACTTAAATTATATTTTAAAATTAATTTAAATTAGTATTATATAATATATTTTAATATGTTGAATTTAATTATGTATTAAAGATAAAAATTCTTAAGAAAACGTTAATTTTTTTTTAAACTTAGAAATTGAGCGCAACAATCGAGTCAAAGTTAAGCAATCAAGCTAAGCTAGAGCCTATTGGATTTTTTAACGAGCTTGACTAGAGCTTTGTAAATGAGCTCGAGCTCACTAAAAACTAAACCAATTTAGTTTAATTATGTCAATACTCGACTCGAAATAAGTAATTTGCACCCCTATGTGGCATAGACATTATTTATTGAGATAACATATGAGAGACATATTTGAATTGGTTTAGTGCGGCTTAAAATTTAAATATTAGAGATTTAAATTTTCATTTTGCTCTCAGTGGGTGGAGGAGAGCAAAAATTATACATATATTTTTTAATATTTATATTGATGTGGTTTATTGATTTTTTTTAGAATTCTTTTTTTTTAAGCTTCATAAATGCAAGCAATAGGACATGTAAAGATATGCTTGATCATGTGTTCATAATAGTTTTATATATATTGATACGTCATCATAAAATTATCTTGATCGGGCACGAATCTCGAGGCAAAAATCAAGTTGGAAGCTTCAAAAATTAAATTTGGAATCATCTGAACTCCAATTTCAGCAAACTTACAGTCGAACTGAGTATCTCAGAAATACAAACCCAACGACACCAAACTTGACTCAATCCGAGCCCAAATGAGTCCAAATTAAAGATTTGAATCACATTTGGAATGTTCGAACCACAATTTGACCGAGTTACCAAACGGTCTTCGAACTTGACGAGCTTATGGTTGAATCGAGCGGCTCGACGAGACAAATCCAACTAGCCCAAGATTATCAAATTCCGACATCATTATGACCTTAAAATGTCTGATGAATGGTGCACAATCAAGGGATTTAATATCAGCCGTCCATTTGACCACTCCTTATTTGTCCCCGATCTCACCCCTATTTAAGGGTCATGCCACTCCAAAAAATCTATAAATATATAGAACCCTCATTTCTCATGAGAGGGGACAGAAGCAGGAAGCAAGAAGCAAGGAGGAGAAGTGAAGAATAGGAGGGAAGATACTCCTCCTCAACCACGGCCATAGTTCCTCCCAAACTCCAAATGACGTCTGAATTCTATCTGACTTCCACAGGACGCTGAAATTCTGCCCAAGTAATGACAGAGTTCCCCCCTGACGCCAAAACTTCGCCTAAATGATACCGGAGTTTTCCTCGGCCTCCAACCGACATCAGACTTCTACCTGACGCCGTCCTTCTGACCTTCGTCATCAGACAACAGTCCTTCCGACCTCTGTCGCCAGCCGACTACAGTCCTTCTGACTTACATCGCCCGTCGACTACAGTCTTTCCGACCTCTGTTGCCCGCCGACTACGATACTCCTGACTTATTTCGCTCGCCGACTAAAGTCTTTCTGACCTCCGTCGCCCGCCAACTACGGTCCTTCTGACTTATGTCTCTCACGGACTACAATCCTTCTGACCTCCATTGCCAGCCGACTACGATCCTCCTGACTTATGTCGCCCGTTGACTAAAGTTATTTCGATCTTCGTCGCCCGTCAAATACGATCCTTCTGACTTATGTCGTCCACAAACTACAGTCCTTCTGACCTCCGTTGCCAGACGACTACGGTCCTACTGACTTATGTCACCCGCCAACTACAGTCTTTCCGACTTCCGTCGCCCGCCGACTACGGTCCTCCTGACTTACGTAGCCCGCCGACTACAGTCTTTTCGATCTCCGTCATCCACCGACTACGGTCCTTCTAACTTAGGTCTCCACCGACTATAGTCTTTCCGACCTCCTTCGCCCATCGACTACGGTCCTCTTGACTTACGTCGTTCGCAGATTACAGTCTTTCTGATCTCCGTCACCAGACTATGGTCTCCCGACCAAACGAACATGTCAATAGTGATTCTTTGTATTCACATCATGTAATGTACTCTATAAAATGTACATCAAGATAAGGCCTTCTCCCAAGGAAGGGCCTCATTTGTAATCAACTGCAATACTAGTGGGGATTAATTCAAACTGGGCTAGGCCCCGTGGTTTTTCCCCATTTTCAGGGGTTTTCCACGTAAAAATATTGGTGTCTTCTATGAATGCTATACATACTCTCTTATCTGATTGCGTGCCGAATTTTCGTACAATGCTAAGACATTTAAAGTTCTCTACCACTGCAAATACTCCTGAACGCAACATATATATATTCTTAGATATTTGTAAATAAAAACATTTAAAACTTTATAATATAAAATTACCATCTAAATTAACTTAAAAACGGATAACTACCACTAATACATTGTATGTTTAACTCTTGTCCTGTCTTCTTCATCCCTGATATATCATCAAAAAATTACCTTGATCGAACACGAATCTTGAGGCAAAATCAAGTTGGAAACTTCAGAAATTAAATTGAAGATCATATGAATTCCGATTTCAGCAAACTTACATTTGAACTGAGCGTCTCGGAAATACAGACCCAACGACACCAAAATCGACTCAATCCGAGCTCAAATGAGTCCAAATCAAGGACCTGAAGCGCTGTTGGAAGGTTCAAACCACAATTTGGATTACCAAACGGTTTCCAAACATAACAAGCTTATAGTCAAATCGAGCGGCTCGATGAGACGAATCCAACGAGCCCAAGATCACTGAATTCCGACATCACTAAGACATTCAAATGTCCATCAAACGGTTCATGATCAAAGGATTCAACATCGACCGTCCATCCATCCACTCCCAACTTACCCTTGATCCTTCATATATTTACAAGTCATGCCACTCTCAAAAAACTATAAATAGTCCCTCACTCTTCTCATGAGAGGGGGGAGAAAGAGGAGAAGGAAGGGAGGAATTTGGGAGCTCTCTTGCCTCCGACCATCGCCGGACTTCCACGGGAGTTCCTGCCGACCACCGCCGGAGTTCCCGCCGACCACCACCGGGGTTCCTGCCAACCACCGCCAGTATTCCTCTCAACCATCGCCAGATTTCCCGCCGACCACCGCCGGAGTTCTTCCCGGCCACCGACGGACTTCAGCTAGTCAATCGACCACCGCCGAACTTCCGCCAGTTCGCCGGCCACAGCCGGACTTCCGCCAGTCTGCCGGCCACCGTCGGACTTCTGCCAGTCTGCCAACCGTCGACAGACTTCTGCTCGTCCGTCGATCACCGTCTGAGTTCTTCCCAACCACCACGAACTTCCACCAGTTCGCCGATCGTCGCCGGACTTCCACCCGTCCTCTGACCGCCGCCGGACTTCTACCAGTTCATCGACTGCTCCGGACATCCGCTTGCTCGCCGACCATCGTCAGACTTTCATAGTTTGCCGTCCGCCATCGGAATTCCACCAGTTTGCCGAACACCGCAGGACTTCCGCTAGTCCGCCAACTACAGTCCTCCCAACCACTGTCATCCAACTACCGTCCTTCCGATCTCTGTCGTTTGCAGGCTATGGTCCTTCGGACCTCCGTCGTTTGACGACTACATTCTTCGTCGACTATGGTCCTCCCGACCTTCGTCGCCCGCCGACTACGGTCCTCCCGACCTTCGTCGCCCGCCGACTACGATCCTTCTGACCTCTGTTGTCTGCCAACAACAGTCCTTCTGACCTCCGTCACCTGGTGACTACGATCCTCTAGACCTCTGTCGCAATACAACGGTCCCTCTGACCTATGTCGCTCACAGACTACGATCCTTCCGACCTCCGTCACCCGCCGAATATGGTTCTTCCAATCTACATCGCTCGTTGACTATGGTTTGCTGCCCCAAACAAACATATCAACATTGATTCTTCCAACTTCCACCATGCAATGCATTTTATATGATGTATATTTGTTACTTCGAGCTAAGGCCTTCCTCCTAAGGATGGGCTTCATTTGTAATCAATTACAAGCACTAGTGGATTCATTCAAACTGGGCCAAGCCCCCATGGTTTTTCCCCCTTTTTAGGGGTTTTCACGTAAAAACTCTGGTGTCTCTTATGAACGCTACACCCTCATCTCTTTCATCTGCTTGTGTTCTGGATCTTCGTACAAAGCTAAGGCATTAATCTTTATATTTCTCTACCGCCGCGAATTTTTCAGGACGCAATAATCCCACATTGTTAACTCCATAAAATATTAGCAGAAATGATAGCTAAATAAATTGAGAATATATCTTTCCCTACTATATCATCATGCTCGAGCTAGTGTTTTTTCATGAAATCATGACTGAATTTGAATAGTTAGAAAGAGTTGGCCTAAATAAGACTTTTTAATCTAATAATAATCACCATTCACGATGCCCTACTCACTGCATTGTAATCCTTGCTTGCACCTTACCTTCTTGTTCTATTATTGACTTTTTTTAAGAACAAAAATTCTTATTCTTGTGAACTCTTAATACCAATCTACCTCCATGCACCCTTGAGCGGCCTATCCTCCTGCTAACTGATCGACTTTGAGCACAATCCAAAATTCTCCTTGCCCAGTTCTTTTAGACATTCTTCTATGCAATATATTAGGCACTACCGCCCATTTAGTTTTTACATCCTCCTTACCTCGATCATTTTTGTTGATCATCCCTTTAGGAATAATCAAGTAGACGGATTATAATTTATCTTATTCTTGAAAAAGTAGCTCAATCAAAGGAATTAGCAATACTTCACAAATGCAAAACATCACTTACAATTTTAGATTAAACTCAACATCTTTCACTTTGCATATAATATCAAGATTGTTAAAGAAAATATGTCGATTGCTATATCTTTAATTCCTTTCTCACTTTTTTTTGGGTGAATATCCAATTAGCTTGCATGTCTTCTTTTTATGCTCCTCCATATAATATAAAGAATATTGATACTTGATTGACCTAAAATATATCATTAGTTCATAACTTCATTGTTCTTCAAACATAGATCAAAGTTAATCAAATCATACTCAAATTACTTTGAACATTGATTGAACCTGATTGACTAATGATTAATCCATAATTTAATATATTCACTATATAATCGAACTATATTCAAAGGCATGTTTTTATATCATTTAAACCAAATTAAAACATATACTTGGTTAATACATGATTGTATCTTATTCATTGAATGATATTTTAATATTGTTTGAATGAGGATCGAACAACATAATCTTTGATTCCGAACAAAGTTCATGCAAACGTTTTAATAAGTATCTAACTCTACAATAAATTTTCATCTATGCTACGAGATGGAAACTTGAAAAAAATAAAACCCATGTATATGTAAGTCATAGATGAAAAATTAAAATCTAAATTCATTGGCACTGTCACAATACCCTATTTTGAACCCCCCCCCCCCCCCCCCCCCCCTCTCGAGTGAAATAGAGAAGATGAATCTAAAAAGACATATCTTTTACACTAATCCTGAAATACTTCTATTAAGATAAAGTGAGCAGGAAATATATTATTTAGATTATCTCAATACATTCATTAATTCATAACTTGAAAGAAATAATTTACTGGAAGCATATTTAAAATACAATAAAAAAAATACAGAGTTTATAACTTCAATAATATTTAAATACCCAAAAGCTAGTTTGTACAGCTTCTACTCTGACCTCTATGTACACCCAAATGTGCACTAAAGGAAAATCGTCTATTATCGACAGATTTTCCGATGGCTTTCTGGCAGACTTATTTTCGTTGCTTTAAGAAGCCGTAAGAAAGTTGTTCTAAATGAAGCCGAAGTAAAAAAAAGGCAGGACATTCTCTCTCCTATATATCGTGATATGAGCTTAACAAGAGGCATTTCTTGCTTCCTATCTAAGAGACTAAGGCTTCATTTGAGAAAACTTTCTTCTTGCTTTCTAAAATAATATTTTAATATAAAATTTGTTTTAACTAAAAATTTTTATACTTAAAAGCTATTTTAAAAAACATTAAAAAAACTGTCTAAAAAAAAACGTTAAAAAGATAGCCAATAAGAGAGCGCAAAAGCAACAAAATAAGTCAATTCTACCAATAGACTTTGGAAAGATAAACAACAAGAAAACAAGTCAAATCTAAACTCTTAACAAATTGAATGGAGCGGCAGGCAATTAAATAGAAAGGTACACAGTTGGGCGTATAATCCAACCTTGAAGCAAGTTGGACACTGTTGGGAGGAGTGCTTTTGCAGAAGTTCTAATGGCAGAAGTCTTCATTCATTTATTTATATTAGTATAAATGCCCGTGCATTAAATGCACGTGACTAATTTTTTTTAAAAAAATTATATTAGAAATATTTTAATTATATTATTATTATTAAAATAAAAAAATTATTATTAGAAATAACACATCCCGTTCTCATATGCATTCACTATCATGGACATATTTCTAAAATCAATTGAAAATGAAAATTAAAAAAAAAAAGTAAAGAAAGCAGTCTTATAATCATCATTTAGCTAATAAACCCATTGCGGCATGTAAGATGTGTGCTAGAATTATAGGGTGTAAATATTGACATGACACTAAAAGTAAGAAAATTTTGCCACATCAAGCATAAATATGCATTTATTATAATTGCAATGCCACAATTTGTTATGTTACCACTGCACAACCAAAATGGAAGCAATAAGTAATGATGAATTTTTTATATGAATTTTTTATATGAAGAGATCGCTTCTTACTTGAAAAGCATTAGTGGCCCCACCAAAGATAAATTGAGAATGTAAGTTGATTCTACACATTATGGATGATATTTCCTAGTATGTCAAATATTCTACTATTTTCTAAACTTTTAGAAGAACAACATAAATTTAATATTGTAACAAAAATAAACCCTCAACCTTTTTCATTTTGGGCTTAGGACCGACCGGCTTTGAGGATTTAAAAATTTTTTTTATAATGTTATCTCATGCATGATATCACAAAAAAATACATCAACACATTTTACTAAACGTAGTGCGAACATAAAATATGCCTTAAAGTAAATGTCTCACGACTGAATAAAGTACAAAGACAAAAAAGAAGATAATTTGAGGATGAAAAAGGAGTGTTTATATAGATCTTTATCTAAAGGGACATATGCACCAAGAAAATGATTAGCTCAGTTGGGTTTATAACATAGATCCGTTTTATTGGACTAAGAGATTATGTTGGTTGAGAGTTGCACCAAAGCCATTAGAGAGACAAAATCTTGTTCCAGATAACAATGATGCCACAAGCGTCAAGATAGCTGCAAATAAGTTAATCAAGGCTATAAATTTGACCTTATCTCCTACAATGAAGGAGCAAGCACTGAAGAATCAATTGAGGTTTGTTTATACAGTATTGTTCGAGGCCTCTTAATCACAAATCAACTTATGTTTACATAATATTAAAACACCATGCTTAATTAAAAAAATGAGTTTAAGCTAAATTATAATTAAATACTTTTATTAGTTTAATGCCAACTTACATTAATTTATTTTTTTCATCAGCCAAACTGCTCAACTCTACTTAGCACTTAATTTGCCATCTAAAGCCCCCAACCAAACATATCCCAAGTTCAAAGAAGCAATTAAGCCTATTAAGTCTAAGAATAAGATGTTTTTTTTTTTTGGTTAAATATTATTTTTTTATTCAAAAAATGAGGTAGAAGGCTTATTGTAATTTGTGCTTGACTAAACTGAAGATTTCATATTCAAATTTGATTTGGACTAACGTTATATATACACTATGTAAGCAAGTCAATGGTTTATTGCATAATGAATTGGGCTGTCCATTCACAAGCATCATCATAGCATGTCATCTAGCTCTACTCTAATTAAACTTTTTTAAATGTTTCAAAAATGTTTTAAGTTTATATTTTCCAAAGTTATTGCCCTTTAGAGAGTGTTGAGACTATCTGGAAGGTTGATTGTAGTCAATCTACTTGGTTGTCTAACAAGGCGTCTTCTTCAGATAGATGTTATTGTTACACGAAGTAATATCTTGCAAGCTATTTAATGTTTTGAGAAAGACTCAACTTTTTGTAAATGTAACTAAATGTATTATGAAGGATTTGGAATTTGTTAAGTAAACTAAAAACCGTTGCATTTAGCTGTATATCATCTTATTTAATTAACTCTTTATAATTTATTTCTCTGTTAGGTGGTTTACATGCATTTGGATGTATATCATCATTCTCAATCTGTTAGATTATTTATCGATTGTGTAATTGAAGAAGCCTTGCATGCTTAATGATTTCACCTATTTTTCTTTTGGCTTCAATTCCCAATCTCAATATCGAAATAAAAATGCGGGTGAGTAAATTCCGGGAAAAACTAACGTTAAAGAAATTTTGGCCAATAAACCTACCGGAGGAGATGACAGCGAGCAGAGACATCTAGACGTTGAAGAATTTCAGAAGACCGAATTAATTGGAGAAAGTATCATGAAACGTTTAAGAAGTCGAAACACCAAAATAAAAATGTGGGTGATTGATTGTCGTGAAGAACAAATGTTAAAGAAGTTTAAGAGATGGAAACATCCATTTTGGAGAGAAACCTACCTGACGGCGAGTGGAGTCAGCTAGGGCAATCCGAAGATTATGGATGACGACGTAAAGACGAAGAGGCGAAGGTGATATTTAGGGACGACGGCACGAAGACGAAGTGACAAAGGCGGATAGGTTTAGAATTGCATGAAACATTGATACATAAATTAATAAAACGTTGAGAAGAATGAAGGAATTAAATTAAATAAGTTAAACGGACGGGGGGAAAAAATTTACTCCAAACATTGATTAATTAATGAAACTGACGGAACTTAGGGAAAATAATTTATTAATTATTCAGAAGAATTAATAACTCAGAACTCCTTATTTATTTAATCAAATAATTAAATAAGAATTAATAAATTAAGAAGTTGAACGGACGAATAGATTAAGACGGTAAAATGTTTAATGAGCTTTATGTAAGTAAATTTTTTGATTTATTAAATATTTATAATATAATGGATGGCCAAGATAATTTAAGGAGAAATAAAATGGATGATCAAGATTTGGTGGGGAAGGAAATTCAAACCCTTTATAATAGTAGAATAGATATGAAGTGTTTATAATGAATGTTGTAGATTAACTTAAAATTTATAGATGAACGATCGAGATTTGCTATGGGTGGATTCCCAAACCACACTTATATAATAGTATAGATAATATAGATAGTATAGATGTAACACTATTTCCTTCCAAATTCAGTACAATTCGCAGTATTTGGAAAAAAATGGTCAATTTATGAATGTTTAATATAACCTTGATGAAATTTCAAAATTCGTTAAAACTTAAATGAATTAGTTCATAAGAAATAAATTTATAAAAATAACTTTAAATATTGTAAATAAATTTCACAATGAGCTTAAGTGATGAACTACAATAATCTATATAGAAATTTCACTTCCATTTTTACCTTGTTTGCTTTGAGCTTGAGTTCCTGCAAAGCTTTCAATCCTTCCTGCGATCCGCTTTCTATGAAGCTATGCATGTGGTAATGAAAAAAATAAATAACTAATTAAACAAAATTAATGAGCGTATAAAACCATCTTATATGCCGTTTGTGAAGATGAATGAAAATTTGATTATCTATAACATGTAAAATATTCACTATTGAGCTCTCATAAATTTGACTATTAAATTTTTCATTTGATAAAATGTTTAAAATTTTAGTTTTTTGAAGATAACTAAATTTTAAAAAATAATGATTAATTGAAATGTTTTTAATTGATAAAATATATAAATATTTAGCTTTTTTTCACTTATTATAGACAATATAAGCGAAAAGGATAGCAAAAAAAATTTAGATAAATTTGATTCAACAAAAAAATCCATTAGATTTTACTCTTTTTGAATCATTCCAAAAAAAAAAAAAAAACCTAATTTTGATTTTAAAATATTATGATTCAAAGGTAATGAATCACAAAGTGGTTAATTCTCCAAACAGTTTTGATGTGAGAAGAATAAGATTGCGACATCAATCAGACAAAAAAAAATTTAAGAAGAAGAAGATTCATACCTCTCTCAACCAAAATAGGCGGGTTCCCACGCGACGAAATAAGAAGCCAAAGGGTTACGCTAGCAGACGGGCGGGTTATGCGAGCAAGGGGAACGGGGAAGTGCATATAAAGGGTTGCCAAATATATATTTGAAAGTTGGAATAAGAAGGATTGAAAGTGGGAATACGAAGGGTTAGCGTTGGGATTTACTCCGCCATCTGTATTTCAAAAGAAGAATCCAAAATTGAATAAGTTCATACAAAGAGTTGAATAAGTTCAAAAATTGAATAAGTAAATCCAAAATTTGGATTTACTCCGCCATCTTGATTTCCTTTCCCAACAAATCTTGGCCATCCATTTTAATTTTTCTTAAATTATCTTAGCCATCCATTATATTATAACTAATTAGAAAATAAAAAAATAATAATATTTATATAATTTAATGCTCTTTAATTCCCTCAAATTAAATATTACTATTCATTTAAGACTCTCCCTATTAAATAAAAAAGAGGTCCGAAGAATTCAATCAATATTAAAATGTCACTTTGATTATATTCTTCTTATAATAAATCTCAATCTTTAACTTTTAAATCATGACCTTATATCTCTCAAAACTGTTGGTATTCTCACACTTGATTCAATATTAAAACGTCACATTGATTATTCTTACAATAAATCTCAAACATTAGCATTTAGATTATGACCTTTCATCTCTCAAAACTGTTGGTATTCCCACACTTGTGATTCTTCCCGCCATCGACGTGTCTTTACAATTTAAAATCGGGGAAGTGCATCTGAAGTGTGGCGTTTGGATTTCAAGGAAGAATCATAACCGGTATTTAATATTACTATATAATTAGGTAAAAGGAACATTAATGTAGTTTTAATAAGGATTTATTAATTAAATTGGTCATATGCGATAAAGAGCCGGAAGTAATTGTTTGAAATCAGTTTTAAAAATTCCGATGAGATAAAGAGCCGGGAGTAATTGTTTGAAATCAGTTTTAAAGATTTCGATTAATAGCATTATTACTTGCTGATAAATGGTAGATTTTGAAGAACGTTGTAGATTAATTTAAATGTTAAAGATGAACGATCAAGATTTGCTATAAGTGGAATCCCAAGCCACTTTTATATGGTAGTATAGATATAATTGTGCGGTTGCGTTCATTTTTGAATGAATTCAAACCACAAGGTCAGTTCAATGGTGGGTGCCTACGTTAAGCTCCACAGCTGATCAGGTGGTTCAATAATTCTCACAAAATACAAGCTATGGCAACTAGCTGTGGTCCTCCGAATACGTTGACGGACTCTTCACGAATTTGATCTGCTCCGGTGGAGTTCATTGGTCAACTATGCTGGCTGAAATGTCAGAGTGTTTTGGTATATCGCTGGGCGTGTATTTTGAGCGAGAAAACGTGTGGCTATAAAAGGCTTCCTTTGACCATTATTTTTTTATTAAGAAGTTTATTAACACAAAATTATCAAAAATTAAATTTTTGAGACAAAAAATCAATTCATTATTATTTATATTTATTTAATTTTTTGAAAATTTAAAATATATTCTAATTGAATTTGATTAGATTTTTTTTTTTTCATTTTCGAGACATCTAATAACATTGATTTTTATATAGAGCTAGAAAATTTTTATATGAAGGTTTAAATATCACATCCTATAATTGATCCTCAAATACAAAGAAATAATGAAGTACATTATATTGATAGACGATGCAGGATGCTCCGCCATTGGATAAGGAATTTTTATTAGGTCCGGACACCTGACGTAGCTCTACATTCGGACGCCAATAAAATGACGCCACGTGCTCTTACTTTTTACTGCGCGGCCCGACAACCCGACCCGGAACGGAAACCCCGTATTGCTAGGTATTTGCTAGGTATTGCTCGATATTGCTAGGTGTTGCTTGGCAATAACGAGAAATATTGCTCTGTCAAGACCAATACCGAGCAATACCGAGTAATACCTAGCAAAATCAGGGTATTGCTCGGTATTGCTAGGTATTGCTCGGTATTGCTAGATATTGGTCTTGACAGAAAGGTATTTCTCATTACCGAGCAATATAGAGCAAAACCTAGCAATACACTGGTCTGTACAAATCAGCTAATACATAGCAATATTGGGTTCCGATCCGAGTCGGGACGTCGGGCCGCACGGTAAATAGTAAGAGCACGTGGCGTCCGGATGTAGAGCTACGTCAGGTGTCCGGACCTAATAAAAATTCCTGGATGAGACGGGCAGACGACTCATTTTTTCTGCTATAAACAAGCGAATGACGGGAGGAGGACAGGATGGAGAAGGGCAAATAGATTGTTCTTTATGGTAAAAGTGGACGAATACGAGAGAATGAACATATAAGAATATGTGAGGCGAATATAAGTTGTACTGAGGCAGGTTAAAAGGTTCTCATATTTCTTATAAAAATGTCAAATAAGATGGTCATAGTATTTTAAAGAAGCAATAAAGGTTGCCTGGTAGGATGGGCATGAACTACTTGATGGTGTCATTTAATTTTCATGTTTCGGGTCTGAAGATTGTTGGTTACTGGAGTTTGTATTTCATGTGGAATTCCGGCAAACTGGGTACGCGGATAGGTGATTATTTATCTTGTTTTGTTTTTGGTGATTATTTGAATCTGATTTTGTTTTTGAGAAAGATATGCAGGTTTTGCAATTGGAGATGCTTTCTTCACAAGGTATGTTTTTGGTGTTATTTTTATTTTCCTCCTTGTTTTTTTATCAAGTTTTGCAGGGAAGCGATGCTGAAAGTTTTTAAGATTATCTGGCTTCTCCTTTTTTGGGTGCTGTCTACTCACAGCCCGGTCTTAGTTCTATATTATTTTTGTAATAGTAGGTTGAGGATCCTCCGGCTCGTAGGTTTTTTGCTTTTTGCTTTTGATATTGTAGCTCGTTTGAGCAGTAGGGAGCTAGAGGAACCTCCTAAGGACTTTGTAACCATTTTTTTTTGTATCAACGCGTAGACCCCTTTGTGGGTTTTAACTAAAAAAAAAAAAAAAAAAGAAGCAATAAAGGTTATGCATAGGCGTGAAAAATATGAACACCATATGATATAGACATATTGCACATTAATTATTGAAAGATATGTGAGGCGAATATAAGTTGTACTTAGTATTATAGTATTTATACTTTAAAAGTAGTGTTTAGAAATAGAATAAATAGTATATTAAGAATAACTGAAAAATAATAAGTTGTTGAACTATGATTTGATCTAAAAATGATTAATATTAGGATCGTAAGATTCGATGTCTATGTCATGTGCCAAGAATCTAGAAGGAAGACAATATTGTTGAGAGTCAGGCACGGATTTTGTATTCTTATACAATGGGCATTGGGTGTGGATGAGGAGTTGATATTGGTCCTGGTTGTTAAGATGATATTAGATAAAGATGAGACGCCGAGACTATGTGGGCGTGGTATAAATTGCTAGCATTGAGCACCGTCAATGTCAAGATAACATCACACTTCAATGTTCAATACAGGAAAATTGTCATTACCAGCGAATTTCTGACGGATAAAGATGAAATATTTCCGAAAGATTTTTAGGAAGATTTTCCGGAGGATTTTTTTCCGACGAATTTTCTAGCGATTTTTCTGACGGGTTTTAATAATTTCTGAAAAATATTATATATTTGTAAATTCATTTATTAATAATTTTATAGTATATTTTAATTCATTATTAATTTAATAACTTTAATATAACTTTAAATAATTAAAATTTAGTTGTTAAAGTAATAATTAATTTAATTATTTATTAATAACTATAACTTATTATTCTATTATTTAATATTTTAATTTTAGTTAAACTTTATTTTTTTTGGATTAGTTTATTTAAATATAAAATAGTTAGCACTTTAACATATTTTACATTACAACAGAGTGGTTGACACTCTTAAAATGAAGAGGTCCTGTGTTTGAATCTCCGCGCGGACAGGCGAGGGAGCTATGCGTGGGTAGATCAGACGCGGATGCACCGTGGGTGGGCTGGGCACGGGCGAGGGCAGCGAGAGCGGGTGGGCTGGGTGTGGATGCACCGCAAGCTGAGGCAGCGCATGCGGGAGTGGCGCTCCTAAGGGTTGGGGCGGGAATTAAATTTTTAAAATTATTTTTTACTTATTCCGGTAGAGTTTTTGTGTAGGATAGCCACCAGAAAAGTTTTCCGACGAAATAATTTTGCAGGCGATTTTTTTTTCGACAGAAAAGTTTTCCTACACTTGTTTTATCATCGAAATATTTTCGCCGAAATCTGCCAATTTTTTTTTTAAATCCATCAAAATTTTCTGCCAGAAAATTCGCCGAAAATATGCTATTATGTAGTGGTTGAGATGGTTTTAAAATATTGATGTTATGATAGTGTTGAATGTCAATATTGAGATTACATCAGACATTGTCATGAAACCCTAGTTGTGCCTCGCCAAAAAAAATGGAATATAAATGAGCTAATGACAAGTAGCGTTCCCAAACACTAATAAGTCATCAACAAAGAGAAGGCGGAATATATCGGAGTTCCCAAGGAAATACCATAATAATAATTTTTTCAGATCTTACTATCAAAGACGTTAGATAAACCAACCATTACAATGCAGAAGAGATCATAAGGTGAGAGAATACAACCTTGCCTTAAGCTAGAGAAGGAATTGAAGAAGCCTTTAAGAGCACTATTAAGGATAATCAAGAAGCTTGTTTCAGAAATGCAAATCCTGACCCATTCAACAAAGATGAAGGGGAATTCTCTTGTGTCAACCTGTCAATAATGAAATATTTCAAAATAGTATCAAAAGTCTTAAAGATGTCAAGCTTAACATATAAAAAGTCTTCCCCTTTCTTGGAACGGAACTCTCTTAGGATTTTTTTTAGCCAGAATGATGTTGTCAGTTGAGATTCTATATATTTTCGAGCAAACCATATTAACTTTCATGAATAAGGACAAGCATAATGGTTTGGCATCTTAATGTGAGAATTTTGAGAATAATCATGTAAGTGTTACAGAGAGATATAGGCTTATAGTGTAATAACTCAAATATATGAAATAAATTTATTTGAAAAATATAAAATTTTGAAGTATAGTGCTTTGGCACTGATTTGATGAATGCTGCGACGCTAGGCCATAAACAGTGTATATATATATATATATATATATATATAGCTCCTGATTTCATAAGCTTTCATTGTGCAAATTTGAATATGATATAGATTTGATCATTTTGAATAATTTGATGTGATTTTACTACATTTTAAATGAAGTACTGAATGATATTAGATGCATGATATGATAACTCCACGTGATACCCTGTCGATCCATGTGATTCACTGATATGGAGTCATAAGGAGCAGGAGATTGATTGCGAGTTATAAAGAGTCGAGGTTCCCCTATGGTGTCCCAAGTAATAACATAAACTCAAAAGTGAGACCATCAAAATTAGGATCAAAATTTTTTGGTGCATAAAACACAATAGGTTTTATTTCCTCTTTTGAGATGCATGGGGAAATGAGATAATATGGGTTGGTACTAATTCTATACATGAACGTAAGTATGGTTAAGAGAATGAGTGATTTTAGTGTTGAACATATTTTAGAAGTGTGTAGTAATAGGAAATGAAATACCTTTATGATGATTCAAAGGGCCCAAGTTAGTAGTGATCTTTTCGATGCAACTAAAATTTCTCCTCCATTTTTTAGAGGTTTTTTTCACCATTAAAGAGCCATTTTATTTTAGCTCTTTGCACAATCTAGTAAGCTTAGTTATGATATTAGAAAGAAAGGGCATTTTTAATTTCCTTGGCTTTAGCATTTAAAGAAGGGTTTAGATGATCATTGTCAAGGTCCTCTCCACTGTTCAACCTATTCTAACTTGACAAGATTCAAAGTAATATGTTAGATTTATATGTTTGAATCCTTTTGCATGTGTCTGACAATATTCTATGTGCATATAAGAGACTACATGTGTTCTACAATAGGTCTCAATGGTCTGTTTTCATGTTTGGAAAAGTCTAATTTTTTTCTTAGGGTGCCACGACACTAGGGTTAGTGGCACCTCGGTGCTAAGCTTTATGAAATTTTAGGAAAAAAATCATCGTGACAACATAAATGAACTACAATAATTAATATCCAATAAATTAACATAAGTAGTTGTGAAATAATGATTCTTCTAATAGAGCTTCTTCGTGCTATTACTCTAATTATATATCATATTTTTTAAATAAACTACAGAATCCAAAGAGATTCCATATTCACAACTGATTGTCCCATAAATAAAACTTTGATTTTATTAAACTCTTGAGACACTAAGTTTAGGAGGATTACCTTGAGGAATATCCTGCCCAAACAACATTATACCTTTATTATATTCATAATAGCTTATAATAGTGGTATTTTAGGTGATAATTTAGAGACAAGAAAATGACTAAAATGGGCTATCAATTTGTTCAATGTACTATAAGAGAGCATCAAAGTATGTTGACCTTCATGAGAAGATCAAAGAAGATGTTGAATATCACTCTTGAAGAAAGTTCAAAGGGAGATTTTCTAAAAACAAGATGATGGGACTTGGATGGCAACCCAATACTCAAAACTAATGTGTATACTTTCTGAGGAAGAGAAGTGAAACCAGAGGGGACTGGAGCAGTCCCGGTTAATGTTGACCTCAACTCCATATCTAAGAAAGGGCAACAGTCAAAATGAGCTCCAAGGAGGAAGATCTTGGAGCTCACAATGATGTAGAAGTTAAAGAGAAATCACTGGAGTGGTAGTTGAGAGGTAATTTGGATTATATAGAGGTTGCATCACAAGATTTGGACCAATTTTATTTATTAATTTGAATTTCAAAAATATTTTTAGAACAAAAATTTGTTCCAGGGGCGTAAAACCCCGCAGGGGCGCAGCCCCTTGACCCAGCGACCTAATCGGGCAGGTCAAACCCCGTCAAGGGGTGCTACCCACTTTGACCCCCGACATATTTACGAAGCGTACGACGGTCAAGGATCTGAACAAATAGGGGTCGAGCCAAATTTAAGGAAACTCCAACATATATTTTATAGAAATTGAATCATTAATCAATTACAACATTTGATTTTTTTTACAGACAAATCATCCATACTTTAAAACTAAATTTATTTTAAGAATAATTATCATTATATAAAATGTTAATGATATTTTAAAAATGTATTATGTACGCAATTAAAAAAAATAATTAGTCACTAAAATGACATGTATATATTTGTTAAAAATAAATTTGTAGACTTTTAGTGATAAAATTAGCTGCCAATTTTTCTTTTTGGTGGCTAATATCTAGAGTCCTTATTATTTAGTGGCCACACTTACTTTTGGTCGCTAAAATATATCTTTATCGATTGATTTTTTTTTCTCTAATTTTTTTGTCACTATTGACCCATTTTCTTGTAGTGTGACATAAGAACCTTCAAGGTGAGTTAACTAGGGAGTAGAGTTGATGAAAGACAAATGGTAGATTATGAAACTAAGGCTATAGTAGGACTTGATTCCTAAGACCTAGAGTGGACACTAACACTAGCAAATGCAAGTATCCAAGAAGGGAACTAAGAAGATCACATAAAAGAATAGGATTGATGACCAAAGCTCTTTTATCGATGGAGGTGGAGATCGTTAAACCAACCCAGGGCTAATTAGGAGGAGTGAGGAGCGATTAACATGAATGGTTAGGGCAACTTCATGAGAGATGGTTTATTCCTCATTATTGTGTATGGTTATATGAGTCATCCACAAATAAAAGAACAATACATGCATCTTTCTTCCATTAAACAAATGTATGACCATTAATTCTTTACTTCCAGGAATATATCCAAGTTCAATCAATTTTCTAAGCTTCTCAAACCAAGTTCTTTTTTGAAATAAATCAGTTATAAAGAGCTTTCTCTTTTCTTGGACATTTAGGCAAATTAAGGAAAATTCACACACTCTTTCATGTGATGGTGGCTTTTCTGCTATGCTAGGGCTTTGCCCTAGCCTCCTTCTTCTTTTTGTTGGGGCATCTCTGAAGCTTTATCTTCCTAACTTGTGTTTTCGCGCTTGACGCTTCTTGTATCAAGTGGAGTTTTCTTCTACATCTAAGTTTTCATTTATTTCCTTTTTTCATGTAGTTTTATTCAGTTTTCGGATCATCTTTTCTTTCGATTTCATGGTTAATATTACTTTCAAGTGAAGTGATCCTAGTTTTCTTTCTTATAAGAACCCCTCAAAATCTTTTAAAGATGTACTGTTTGGATCGGATTCTTCGAATGATTTCCTGGATCTTAAGTTACTACTATTAAAGGGTTACCTGCTTTATGGATATCAGAGGATGAAGTTCATCATCTAGGTAAGCTATTCAAATTTATCTTGGTTGAAACATTTCCTTTACACAAACCTATTTTAGACTTGATCCATAAATTTTCTTACAACCTGAAGCTTTCGGGTGAGTTTTCAATCACCCTTTTAGATCAAAGGCGTGTTCTCATCAAGCTATCCAATGATCAGGAATATGGCAGGGACTTTGGGCATAAATCTTATTATGTGAATACTTGTTTTATGAAGTTGATAAAATGTTTGCCTGTTTTTGATATATTGGAGGACTCTCCGATCGTGCCTATATAGATTTCCTTACTAGATATTCCCCCCCATTTTTCCCTCCTTGCATCTTACACGGTTAAGGATCTTTGTTTGCCCGTCCGATTCAAATAGATAACACCCTTGCCATTGGTTTTTGTCCTTCGACGGACAATACCCTGATTCCATTTGGCTTGATTCAAAGAAATTTAGATATCTACACAAGGTGGTTATGGAAGCTTTTCCTTAGTTTTGTGCTCATTGTAGATGTATTGGTCATAAAAAAATGGAGTGCTTCGATTTACATCCTCATTTGAGGAAGATTGTTATGTATAAACTTACCCAGGATATAAAAGATAATGCTCTTGTTCCTGTTGTTGGTTCTATCGATTTGGCTTTGAATGATCTTGATATTAGCGTTGATAAATTAAAATTATTTAAGGATTTACAGATTTCACCCTATCCTCCACTATATATGTCGATCTTATTAATAATTTGAGTTGTGGGCTATATTAGTTGGCCTCGGTTGATCCGATAGATCATTCTAACTGGGCTTGTGACATCTCGAGTATTGATAATTGTATTGCGAGGGATGTGAATGATAGTGCATGTAATATGTTGATGGAGGATATAGGTTTGAATGTGGTGCAAGTTGCTAATGATAGCTTTACTTCAGTTTCAGGCAAGAAAGGAAAGAAACATAAAATAAAAACTTGGTGCATAATTTTAAATATTCTATTGACAGAGCTTCTAGATCTAAGCCTATTTCTTGGTTCTTGTGTTTGATCTTTGGTGGTTCTTTTGTTATTTTCGTTCTTTTAATAACTAGTCTTTCCTTGTTGTTTTTGTCTGTTGTGTTGGTTGGTCTATGTGCTCGTTGCTGGCTTTTTGGGCCTCTTTGGGGTTGGGTGTGTGATGCCCCAAGATCTAACTTGGAAAGAATGTCAATCTATTTCTCAAACAATTTACCAGAGTTATCTAAAACCTTCAATTAAACAGTCTATCAAACATCTATAAAATTTAAAACATCAATATACAAGTCGATCCAAACTCAAAAGTTCATGTACAATACTCAGGAACTACACTACAATCACCAGTTTTGAAATCTATCCTGAGTACAAAAGAACCACTATCAATCAAAAGACAAAAACTTGAAGATCTGGATCAATTCCTATCTTCTTCTCCCTTGCCCTGACCTGAAAATGTCAACCACATATAATGAGCTTTACAAAGCCCAACAGGTCACCTAATACCTATAACTGAAATCAAAGCACGGCTATGCTATCAATGCATGTCAGTCAATCACAGTCAATCAAATCTATTTCAGTCAATGGTCAATGAATCGGTGCAATACGGAAATCCATAGTCAATAAAACCAGTCAATGCAGCAACAGGCAAATCAATAAATCAAGCTCGATCAATTCACGTCAATCTCGAAGAAATCCGTACACAGAAGAAAATCAGTCAATCCGTCAAATCAATCAAATCGTCGAATCAATCAATCCGTTAAATCATTCGAGTCGAATCAATCAGTGCGGTCTAATCAGTAATATCTATAAGCGAGATCAATAAATCCACAGGTAGTAGTAACAATGAATCTATAAGCAGAAATCAATGAATCTATAGGCAACAGTGTCAATGATTCTATACTATTCATGTCCATGCTATCAATGCAATATCTATATCAATCCATTTCTATATCAATGCTCAATATCGATGCACATCAATCAATCAGTGAAATCAATAAAATCGTACGATCTAATAAATCCAATCAAAGTCGATAAAGCAGAAATCTATAAAACAATGAATCTATAAATCAATACAGTAAACATGCAATTCAATACTATATACTGGATAAGTAAAATCAACTGGTCATGTTGCTGTTGTAGAATCCGTTGCTGTTGTAGTACGTTGGTCTATCAATAAGAGTCGTCACTCTTTTTGCCCGTCGGCCGCCCGTCGGCATATAAAACTCCTTATAACTCCCAATCGTTATATCAATGATCAATGGTTTAAAGGAAAGCCCGTCGGCCCACCATCCTGTACAGGTCAATATCAATCTTCACCAACGTTCAACCAGGTTCAACTTGGGTTCCAGTATCAATAGTCAATCAATAATCAGTTCAATAATCAATCCATAATCGATACAATAATCAATATTAAATCAATTCAATACAATCATATCAATAGTCATACACATTCCAATTCAATCTATCAATTCCAGAAAATTCGGAAATCATACGAAAATCGGGCAGCGTAACGGCAGTCGGTCAAATTTACACAAAAATCCTGCAAAAAGACACAATTTCCAAATTCTACCAAATTACAATAGAATATCTATAACATCAATGCAAGACTATTATTCTATAGAAATCAAATCAAATCAAGTCCTGATATTTTTCTATTCGATTAAAATCGCGTAGAATCAATTCCGACCGGTAAAATCGTCGTAGAAAATACTCAAATCGTGTGTAATAATCATATCTATAACATATCAAAAGTTGTGCGGTGAAAGTCGTGTCAAATCAAAATCACGTCTAAAATTCGACTACGAAAACACAAAACGGATCATAACTCAGTCAAAACTCAATATCTTTGAAAACAGAAATAAGGTTCGGAGTCCTTACCACGAGATCTACACTTTTCCCAACAGCGACGTCGGACGAAAAGCGCTCCGCGGCCTCCAAAACCAAGCTTTCCTCTTTTCCTTTTCTCTTTCTCTCTCCTCAAAACAGATATTTTGTTTTAAAAATGATTTTCTCTCTCATCAAAACGAGCTGATTTTCATATATCATAAAGCAGATCGGCCCGGCCGATCGCCAAATCGTCCCGGGACGATCAGACCAAAAAAATCGTCCTGGACGGTTCCCGGGACTATTCTCAGGTCGATATTTTCTACAGTGCAGATCGGCCTGGACGATCCCACTATCGTCCCGGACGATCCTGAGAGGAAAATCCAAATCAGAGAGGAACAGTAAGGGAACGAGGTCTCACAGGGTGTGTGTGTCTAGTTTGCTTTGTTGGCTCCTGTTCTTTACTACTATTTCATGGTGTTTTGTTGGTGTTTATGATTGTGTTGTTGTTTGTTTTTTTGTTGATATTCTCTAGCTGTCCTTTTGGGTTATTGTTTGTTTTTGTCTATTTTTTTTGGTTGATTGGTTGGTTGTCATTGTTGGCTGGGTAGGCTGTTTCATGCTTTTTATTACCTATTTTGTATACTTATTCTTCTTTTAGAATTTCTGCATGTCATCACTTGTTGGTGGTGAAAAGTGTGGTTCATGGTTCAGCCTGATTCAGGCATCTCTGTTATGTTCTTTTTGCTTGTTGTCTATTTCTTTCTACTATCATGTAGCATTGTCTACCTCTGTTGGATACATCTTGGTTCGTTCAAGCTTTGGTTTAATTTTGGTGACTCCTTTTTTCCTGGTGTCTTAGTTGAAGATCATGCTTGGGCTCTTTTTGAGGGTTGATTTCTTGTCTCCCTGATTTTTCTGCTTGCTATTGTAATAGATATGATCATTCGCTCATTAGGTTTTCATTTGGATGATTGTATTGTTTTGGCTGTAGAGTGCATCTGATCATCAAAGGAACTATAACCTTTTTTATTATTACCGCATAGGCTCCTATGTGAGTTTTAACAAAAAAAAAGACGAAGAAGCAAACTCACACACATCACATACGTAAAACTCAACTCACAAAATTCCTGATCAATAGATCAAAATGAGCTACTTATTAAAAAGAGCTTTCTTAGTTTGCACGTTTATTATTATTATTTTCTAAAGAATCAAATCTAATGCAAGTGACTTGTGCTCCTCCTTCCGATTCTCCACTCAAAAAAGTATTTTGAACACATTGATGGAGCTTCCACCTAAGACAAAATTGTACCTACAATCCTGAGATTAGCTTCATGATCTGACCTCAAATTTTCCAAATATACGCATCAGCTTTGATTAGATGGAAAATCCATCCTCACCTACTCATCTTCTCATGGGCAGGCCAACTAAAGGCCTAATTTTATTTTATTTTTAATCAATAAAATAATTCTCTTGCTTAATGCTGCTGCCTATTCTAGATCCCTTTCAGATTTTAGTATTAGCTAAAGAAGTAGAAACCAAGATGAATAATCATGATCAGTTTGCAGGAGATAATAGAAAATAAAAAATAATAATATTTCAGTTTAATATTTTTATATTTTTTGTCTCAGCTGAGGTTTTAAATGGATTTAAAGATAAAATAGGTGGATTAGAAGCTTGAACATCTCTCTCTTTATGATTAAATAAAATTAAAAAAATAATAATAAAATATCACTTTAAATAGTTAACTTTATATTTTCATGTTTAAATAAATCTGCCAAAAAAAATTGTAAAATCCAATAATAACAACAACATCACGGTGGGGTTGATTACGTGAATTTTTTTCTCCACTGTGTCTATTAAGAGTTAAATTCTTAATTAATAAATTTAATAAAATAAGTAATTTATAATACTTTCTAATAAAATCTTTTTAGATCTATCTCTAACTTTCTTTTTATAGATAAAATCTAGTACATCTGCTCTCCTAATTGGATCAACGAAAGGCTAGTGTTTTATATGACCAAATCATCTAAGGAGACTCTCTCTAATGTTATTTGACACTGGAGCTACTCAAACATTTTCATGTATATACTCGTTTCGCATTTTATCTTTAAGAATAAAATTACTTATCCACTTAAGCATCCTTATTGATGCAACACTTAATTTAATTTTATGATTATCTTTTAATTGCTAAGATTAAATCAAAGTTGTAGTGATTATAATTGTTGACAGATTTTAGTAGTAATTTTAACTGTGGCTGTATAACAGAAGTTAAAACTACTTTTAAAAAGTCTAAAATGATATAAACAAATGTGTTATAGTGGTAGGAGCTAGAAAGTCTAACTAGAGAGCTACTTGCAATCTTGAACTGAAAATATTAGAGTTTAGCTTATGAATCAAACAGAAGTAATCCAAAAAGAGAAAAGGAAAGATTATTTTCTTTTGATTTGCTATTCTGAATAATTAGTAGGGGTGTCAATCTTTGACATGATCCGAAAATCTGACTCGAACCTGACCCTAAAATTTCAGGTTATGGTCAACCCGTTTCACAAACAGGTCGGGTTTGAAAAAACGGGTCGGGTTCGGGTTGACCCGAAACCCGAAACTCAACCAGGGTTAACCCGGTAAAAATGTGCTGATCGAGTCTGCTCGTCTTCGCGTCCACGCTGACCGCACTGCCCACCGTTGCGTCGAGTGCTCGCTCTTGCTTGACCTCCTGTCCCGAGTGCTCGTCGTCACGTCCAGTGCCTTCTGTTGTTGACGTCATCACCGTAGACTCGTTGAGCCGCTGATGGCTCACCCCACCTGCAGCCTTACGGTCCTAGTTCGTCGTCGAATCAACGAGCAGTTGACGTCTCACCCCATCACAGGTCTGGTCGAGTCAACCCAGCAACCCACACAGGTCGGGTCCAAGTTGAAAAAGCTTATTCGTATGTAGAATTGGGTCGGGTCAACAAGTTTCAGGTCAATTTTGGGCTGGTTCAACTAGTGTTAGGTCAGTTCCGAGTTGGACCAAAATCTAACCCATGACCCAATTTTGACCGCCCTAAATTAAAGTACATTGGAAATCCATTTTCATTTCCTTATGGCATACCTCGACTCTGCAAAATAAAACTTTGTATTTATGAGAGGAGAGCAAAAACTTCACACCAGTTTTGAATACAAAAGAAGCAAACACCTCAAAAAGTAATCCATTTTAATGTCTTACAAGGTAAAATGCAAGTCATTCATAGAACCAAATCATCATAATTTTAGAATAGAGGCTTGCTATATAACCAATAAAAGAATAAAATTTTGAATAAAAATTTTATGATCTCTCTCCTGCTGGACCTCCTAGTCCTTATTGTGCCTGCATCTTCTTTTTCTTTCTCATCTTCTACTGTTTCAACTATGTTGCTTTATGTTCCATCTTCTTTCTTTTCAACGCTTGCAGTTTGGGATGTGATGGTGGGTTTTGGTGGCTACTACATAAAGGATATTTTTAAAGGGAGATATATCTACATTTATTTGCTTACTTAGGATAAATATAAAAGCTTGAAAACATACATAAAGAGCTAAATAGCTGGTGGCATCGGGCCGCGAGAGCAAAGGAAGCTCTGGTAATAGAAGCAAAGGCGGTAGTGTGGGAGGCGATTTCACATGCGCTTGAGCAATGAGGTAGTAGTTGGGCTAATTATTAGGTCCGGACATCTGACAGATAGAATCATCCGGATTTCTCTCTGTCTACAACTAAATGGCAATTGCTACAGTAACCATTTTTTGACTATGCTTTTATGGTAGACAGAAAAAACTGGAAGATTCTCTCTATCAGGTGTCCGGACCTAATAATTTTTCCAATAGTTGAAAATTTTTTCTCAAAATGATAGAATGGAGCAAATATAACTCAAGAAAAAAAGGCTTGTAGTGGCAGTTATTATCATTGCTAATTTAAACCATTACTTTAATTATAGTGGTGTTAATTATAATTGTGTTAGCAGCATTTTAAACCCCTTCTATTTTATTTATTTTTGGGTTTAGGATTTTTTTATTTAGGGATTGTTTGGTTGGAATACTTAAAGTGTAAAGTATTCTCAAAGCAGGGGTTTTAACAATTTTAATGTTTGGTTGGATGGAAAAATAATTCAGAATAAAGTAAAGTAAATGCAGTGTAAAATGTATTTCATTTTAGTTTATTTTTGAGGCAAAGTAAACTTGCCTAGTTTTGAGCGAGAACGCTTTACAACACAAGCAAAATTTCTTGGTCGACGCCGACCACCATTTGCCAGCATTGCCGGCCGTCGATGACAGTCTTTGAAGACCACCGCCGCCACCCTACGACCACCACAGTCGCCATCTTTCAGTCGCCACCACCGACCGCTGACCGTCACTTAGATTGAATGTTTAACCATGCATAAAATTAAAGTCTTCCACCACTTACATTCTTAGATTAATTTAACTTGACTTAATCTTCCAGCAAGCAAACCTTGAATTGAATGTTTCATGCAAGAAGAAATTATTAAAGGGAAAATAGACTTTAGATGCCCCAAAATGCCAAATTAATAGGGTGTGTTACAATCATGACATGCATGCAAGAATACACGATCGCACATGTAATAAGGAAGCACATCATATCATATTTTCCAAAGCCTAAGATCATTAATCTCTCAACACAACCCATCATCTATCTATTGATGATAGATTCAATGCAAATATATTTTGTCGATTTAGTCTAATTGATTACATAAGTTCAATATAAACCTCTTTATCCTATAATCCATCATGATATTTCACCCATGATGAGTCTATTCTCCATCTCTTGATTTTGAATAGTGCTCACAAACTTTGAATTAATGGCCAAGCAATTATAAGTGTTTGAAGAACATGATTAGATACCCAATAAAAATAAGACAAAAAAAAAAACTCAAATGATTGCATTCAACAACTAGCCATTAAAATACTTTTTGGCTAAATCTAAAGTTTCAAAAAGGAAATTTAGTCATACATGAAGGAAAATAAAACACCAAATATATTATCTCAAATAAATAAAAAATCAATGGGGGAGAAAGAAAATACTAAGTTAGATAGGCTCTCGCTTCGCACCTTTATCATCATCAGGGGCGGATCCAGCTTCTTTTTTTAGGGTGGGCAAAAAAAAAATTGTGAGGAATGGGTAAATATACTTAGGATTGATAAAAGTATGGCAAAAATTTTTTTTTGAGGAGGGACAAAATGCCTAAAATATTTCAAAATCTCCCCTCTAAATATTTAAAATTTTTTTTTGAGGGTGGGCATTTGCCCACCCTAAGCCATGGGTGGATCCGCCCATGATCATCATCTTTTTTTTTTCCTTTATCTTCACCTTGTCTCCTTGCTTGAGCCGCCATAAGAACTTCCTAAAGAGATCCCCCAATAATGACCTATAATTATTCTTTTATTTAGGGTTTAAAATATATGCCCACAAATGACAATTTTAGGCTCCTAAATGGTTCGAATCAAGTCTGGCACATAGTCGAGCACCAATGTGTTGAGCGTCTAGGTATTGAGATCTCTTTCTAAATTCTATAAAAATTTAATCCCGCGTATTAACCTTTGTACGTACCTAGGCTCCAAGCATGGTGCTTACGTGTTTGAGGCATTCATTTATGCAAGTTGCACTATTCACTGCTAAAATAGTCCCAATTATAAGAGCTCGTATAAGAGCCCAAGAAGATGCTAAAGCAAGAACTTAATTAAGACCAATTACAAAAGCCTACTCATGAAGACAGAATTCAATTATAATTTTAATATTTAAATATCAAATTTAGCATTTAGAAGGTTTGATTTTTATTAAGGAATATGGATGGGTTAGCTATTTAATGAAAACAAAATGAATTAATGAAAATGATTAGCACATTTCTCCATTAATAGTCACCTACTCCTTTTTCCCCTCAAAATTTCTCTTATTTTTTGATTAAGGTAGTCATTATAATCTTATAAATAGTGATAATATGTAATCATAAATTTTTAGCTTTTAAATGAAAAATAATAAATTGTTCATGAAAATCAATAATCGAATATTTATAAAAGTTGACAAAACCTACATTTTCATAGATACTTCCCTAAGGAAATTATTACCCTAAACACTTAAGTAATCGACATACAACTTAGCATGCAAGAGTAAATTAAGCATAAGATTTTATTAAGTTTGAAACTCTTTCTTGCATGCTATTTTTAAACACATGAACTCCCCTCATGTGAAAAATGAAAAAAATAAAAATAAAAAATAAAAGATTTGTGAGAATGTTGGATAAAAGAACATGGATTGCATGACGACTAGCTAGTCACATGAATATGAGTGTAAAAGAGTCGAGCTGACTCGTGAACTGGCCCGGGCTAACAAACCAAGCTTAAGCCAGCCCTGACTCAATTCGTTACCTCCCGAGCTGGGTCATATATATATATATATATATATATATATATATATATATATATATATATATATATATATATATATATATTATATATATATATATATATATATATATATAATATATATTATTTCACTTTCCTATATGAAATACTTTTATTATTTTTCTTCTACTTTCTCTTATTTTTTTTACAATTCTATTATAATCATTATTTTAATCATAATTATTTTATCTCTTTTATAATAAAAAGGCTAGCTAAGTCGGCTCGAATTTGTAAATAAAGCTCAAGCTGGAGCTCGAACCCAATTAATAAATCAAGCTCGGGCTCTGCTCTACTCCTTTACACCCCTACACGTGAACCTTCTAAGCACTAAACCCACTGAACCAAATATTAGAACCAACGGCCCAACGAGCAAAAATGTCCAGGAGGAATAAAATCATCCCGAAAGCAACAGTGGAAAGCCCAAGTTATTCTTGAATTCAATAGTCAAGTTGGGCTAAAAGACCAACGAATGTGGCCCATTATATGTGGACCGAACCATCAACAAAATAGGAGTAATTCGAGCCGATTGAGAGAATCAAAATAATGAAATGCTCTCTGAGATCAACCTAATAAGACAGCAAGCGAAATATATATTCAATAAATAAATATATAATAGATCAACTTATGCAACATCAAATAAAGTGAATATTACAAACCTAAATAAATAACATGTAAATATTATATGGGTTATCGAAGACTTATGAAAATCAAGGTTGAGAAAACCGGACCGAATAACGAACCAAAAGAATTCAAAGTTCGATTGGTCTAACAGGATGATGTAATTAAAAATGATATTTTCAAAATTTAGTAAAATCAACATAATAATGATTTAATAATTTCAAATATGAGATAAAAAATTAAACGAAATAAAAAATTATGAAATATAAAACTTACATAATTACTTAAGAAAATTTATTTTTTAAATCTCACATTAGAGTATAAAAACTCCAAACATCAAATTTTAAGAATTTACACTCATAATAATATGATATTTTTAAATTTAATTATTTTCAATTTTTAAATATGATTTTTAATCTAAATTTAATTTACATGAAACCGTATAATTTAATATAAAATATTTCTAATTTATATTAAAGATTTAGACATAATTTTTAAATATAAATTATATAGCAAATTCACATTATAAAATTATATGTATAAATCATTCATGTGTACAATTAAATATATAAAAATTATTTTTTTATACTACATAATTAAATAGTTAAATTTAAATGTTATCAAAGAAAAAAATAAATATTATTCATATTATATAAATTAATTAAAAATTGTTTTAAAAAAGTTATATGTGTTGTAAGCATGAAACTAAAGAGGGCTTTTTACTATGTATGATTTTGTCTTACATTGCTTGTAAAGTATTGTTTTGTAAAGTTTATATATAACTTTTTACTTTTTGTTATAATAGGAGCTCACGTGAAGTTTTGTGACCATGTGAGAATATTTAAAATTATTTTTAATCATATGCATTAAAATTCATTTAAGAGTTTTAATATACAATATTTATATTAATTTATTAAATTTAATGTTTTATTTAATATTAAATTAAATCATTAAATAAAAAAAATTATTGTACTGGCCGGTTTTAGAAAATTGGCTGGGACCGGTTGAACCGGCGATTCTTGTCTGTTCATCCCAGTTTGAAATAAAGCCATTTTTTAGACCAGAACGGACCGGCCATCTGGCCAGCTCATGATTAAATTGGTCTAACTGGCTTGTCTGGTCCGAAATTCTTCGACATCCCACATATATAAGCATATTAAATATGGGTTGTCGATTTGTCTTATTTTAAAGATATTATTAGTGACAATAAAAACAACATCAAATATTTATCTTACCACATGGAGTTTGCAACATGACTCATTTTTCTCCATTATGTTTTGCTTAGAGTCATTTTTAATTTAAATTTGATTAAAAAAAGTCATTTATAATACTATCCAACTAAATCTTTTTAGGTCTATCTCAACCTGTTTAACATAAATCAAACCTAATACATTTATTCTCCTAACTATGTCATCGGAAGGCTGATGTTTGAGACCCTATTAGTGACACTAATATGAAATAATCTCTTGATTAGTAGCCTTAAGCCAACAGTGAAAGAGAAGAGCTAGAAGTAAAGATAAAAATTGTTATTGGAGTTGTGGTGAGAATATAGTCGGACTTCATTGTCTTCTTGGGACTGGCTTGAAGTGCTACCTTGAGAGTCCTTCCTCTCATATCACTGCAAAACTTAATAATTTATTAGAAATTAGGATGATCGTGCACAAATTCAATGCAATACACCTAATGAAAATTTTTAAAATCAAATTTAGAATTAGTTAGAACTTCAATTTTAGCAAATTTATAATCAAATTAAATGTCGTGATAAGACATAAAAAAACATTAATGTAATTTAATATGAGTCTAAATGATCGAGGTCAAGTCAAGCATTTGAAGTATAATTAGAAGCTTTGGGTAATTAATTGCATGATTAAATGATCTCCAAACTTACATGCTTATAATCAAATTGAGCATTTGATGATAGAAATCCAACATCCCCATTAAAATATTGAGTAAATGGTTTATGATTAATGAAAGAAATGATAATAGTCCAATGGAATATTTTGGGATTTAGCCAAATTTACCAAAATGTCATTCCCAAAATACTACCAATTGACCCATATTCTCTACTTAAATGAGACTTGGATTTGAGCTTAGAAATCTAAATAAATATATAGCTTTTTCTAGCATTCAACACCTCATAGCTCCACTGACTATCATTATTGTTATCTTAGTACTATCACCCAAGGTTTTGAGAATAAGACCGGACCGACCGGTTAGACCAGTTCAACCATGAACCAATCAGTTGTCCAATTCAGTCCAGCTTAAAAACTGGCCTAAACCAAGCTAAACCAACTATTCAACCAGTGAACTAGTCAAAGTTCAAAAGAACCATATGCTTTTACAAAATTTTTATATTTTAAATAAAGTATAAACAACACATATTGTCCTTCATTATATTTTTAAAATTAAACTTTTTTATTAAATATTGAGATTTATTTCACCATAATATATAGATGTCATATCATAAAACATGCTTTGTTAAAACAGAGTGAACTTTACACTATATAAAAAGTTAAAAGGTAACTATCTCATATATACTCCCTCATGATGTGGGATTAAAAAAGTTGCATGAATGTTATATGAGCTTGAATGTAAGTTTGGGGATTTATTGGGCCATTAATTGGGATTTGTTGGGCCACAATTTTTTTTAATTTGTATTATAAAATTAAATATTATAAATTTGTTATAATATATATATTATAAGAGTTAATAATATAAAATTTTAATATTAAAAATTTATATATTATATTAAATATTATTCTTATTACACATTTGTAAATTTAATATTATAAATTTATATATTATCTTAACATTTTTAATTTGTTATATTTCATATTGTAAGAATCTCATTTATTATCAATATAATTAAATTTACAAGCTAATTATAATTAAATGATTAGATATTCATAAATATAATATAATTAAACTATATGTCCTATAATTTAATTATATATAATTATATCCATAATTTAAATTTAATTATTTAATTATATTGAGAGATAATCTACTAAAATTATGGAGTTTAAATTATTAGAATTATGAGGTCTACAGTTAGACTGTCGTAATTATTATGCTAATTTTATTAACTTTTAATAATTTTATTATTTATTATGTTTTTCAGTTCGACCGGTCGAACCATGAATCTCTCCTGCTTCTAGTTCGTTATCAGGTCTGATTTTTACAATCTTGCTATCACCTGCTTGCTATCATGATCATCTAAATACCACCAGTTAACCTTCATAATTTAATTAGCATGATTTTTAAAATAGGATCGGACCAACTTGACCAGTTCAACCGTGAACTAGTCTTATGACCAATTTTGTCTTCCTGAAAAATCATTCCAGCATCAGATCGGTGATAATCAGTTTGAACCTCAGGTTCAATTCATAATATATTTAAATAATTTAATTTAATATAAAATATTTTACTAAATATTAAATTAATATAAATTTAATATATTTTATTTAGTAATATATATCTAAAAATTTAAAATCTAATATATTAAGCACAAACAATTCATAACCATATGATTCCATCACCCCAGCTTTTAACCCATGAATGTAAAAAAAAACTATATAAACAATGCAACATAAATCTCCCAAGTGATCTGGGATTAAACAATTTTTTAAAATTTTTATAATGTGTGCATGGTTGATTGCTTTCATGAGGAATTTTTGAAAAAAAAAATTGTATAGAATATTCAAATAAAAAATGATTATAATAATTTTTAAAGTTTTAAAACTTCCCTCTAAATATGAAATTAAATTATAATAATAAAAATAAATAATCTAAAATAAATAATATAGTATAACTTTATAAATATAATTTTATAATATGAATTATATATATATATATATAATTTATAGGTCTAAATTATACATAAATATATAATATAAATTAGCAATTATTTATATTAAATTTATATATTTATATATAAATTAAATTTCTATTAAATATAAATTAAAATAAAAAATAGGAGATATTTCTATTTAAATTTAAATGCAGTAATTATTAAAATTTAAATATATAATATAAATTAATAAGTATTTAAAATTATGAAATATATTATCTATGTATGATTTTTTTTAGACTTGGAATTCTTAGAATTATCAAGTTTTTAAGGTTAGATTGTCATATTACTATGTTAGTTTATTATTTTTTAATAATATTATTCTTTATTACATCATTCGGGTCAACGCCCGATTCGGCACCTGACGTCAAATCACTCAAACTGTGAACCTCTCCTTCTTCTGGTTCATTGCTTATTTTTGTTTTCACAACCTTGTTAATTAGTGAATGTCACTCAAGCCTCACTTTGCAAGATCATATATGCACGATGGAGCTATTTGATCTTAAATCATAAACAAAGAGCACAATCAAAACATAATAAAGTTCTTCCACCACAAAAACAATAATAGGTCATGGCATATCAATTTGGTGTCACCCATATATATAGTGTATTCTCATCATCATGTTACAACTCTTGTTCCACCACATCTCATCAAGGTCTTTTAAAGACTACCAATTCAAACAATAATTCTCATAATGCTTTGTTCACATGTATTAACCTTGGTAGACATAAATAAAGCTTGCCTTGTTGAAATAACCCCACATAATGTTATAAACGTTAGCTTCGACACCTTGTTCAACCCCCTTTATGGGAAAAGAACTAGCTTACTCCATTGTGTTGCTTTTGAAATAATTTACCTTTAATGGATGTAATTCTCCATTATTTCACTTCATAGGGGTTTTAGTTACCTGTAATTAATTATGTGACCTCAAACCCTTACTAACATAACAACCCTCATATGACTATCATGCACATTCAATATGCTTCTATTGCAATCTACTACAAGCTCTTCCCTAAAATTTTTAAGAGATAAGCCCGTACCTAGTTATACTCTCTTTTTGATAGAACTATGCATAGTTTGTTGATCTAGTTAAATATTTCATCAAATAATTTATTATTAATCAAAACATTATTTAGGATTATTTCCCTGTTTTGGAGGTTTGCCAAAATAAAAGAGATACTCATAATAATTATTTTAAAATATTCTCTATAGAAGCTCAACAAATCTCTGGAATGGATCCAAAATTACTAAGTATTTTTCTAGGAGGTTTCTCATGTAGATCTTTCTACAAATCTATGATGCGAGAGCTATAAGCATGAAAACTTTCAATATTGTCATTTATGGTCTCACATTACTTTGGAAGTTTTACTGTGTTTGCGTGATTTGTATAGCTTTTTGCCTTTGTATATATGGTAGGAACTCACATGGAGTGGTGGTGTCTTGTGAGAATGTAGAGTGTTATTCTTTGGTAATTCTTAATTATATGTATTTAATATTTATTTAAAAGTTTAAATATATAATATTTATATTACTTTAGAAAGTTTAATATTATATTTAATATTAAATTAATTTTTAATTATTTTAAAAAACACTTGAACTGGACGATTTTAGAAAATCAGGGCCAATTCAATGGCTCACCGATTGAACCGACGATTAAAGTCAATTCGGTTCAATTTGATGTAATGTCGGTTCTTAAGTTTGGACGGACCGACCATTTGACCAGTTCACTGTTGAACTAGTCGAACTGACTCTTTCGGTCCGATTTTTAAAATAATGTATATTATTTGATGCAACTTATTTACTTTTATTTTTATTTTGTTTTTAAGACTACTTTCAGGGTTCGTTTAGTACGGCATTATTTTAGTACAAAAAATTAATTTTTTACTAGAAAGCTGCTTTAAGAAGCAATAAAAAAAGTCATCCCAAATGAAACCTCAATTTTCAAGTTGGTTATTATTTTTTAATGAGGATAAATTATTTTGCACAATTAATTATACTAATGTGTCATAATTATAGAAAAATTAATGACTGATTATATATATAATAAATATTTTTTTACAAAATTTTAAAATTAATATTAAAAAAAATTAAAGCACTGAAAAAAAAACTTTTGGAAAAAGAATATTCTATCCACACTTAGGGGAGGGGAGGGGAGGGGAATTAAGGGACAAGCCCATTTCCATTTCTATGAATCTAATTCTAATGTGCCCAAGTCCAGTTACGACTGATCAGAAGTACGAGAACATATGATTAGAATTGTACCAAAAAATTTACAATGCTCAAAATGAAATTAACAAGTAAGAGAAGAAGTGAAATGAACTGGTAAAAGCATTAAAGATCACATCTCACCTTGGTCTTTTAGTTGGGAGTTTAGGCTGCCTGAGCAAAGTGCAGTGACCATCCAAGGAAGTTGTGGGATAAGCAAAAACCGATCATTATTGTCCAATTAGCGGCATCATAAGCACCAACAAAATCTACCTTGCTAGAGAAACACACCTCATGCTAATTATTCCAACTTAATAACTTAAAAGCAAGAGACTGTTTAACTTAACTAATAATAAAATAATGGTTTAGAATTTTGTATTGGGGCGTAGCAGATAAGAAGAGAAGAAGGAAACAATTTTGCAAAGGATGTTGAAGAAAGCGTTACATTCCAAGAAAAAATGACCAAAACTTTTAGTAGTATAGCAGCAGAGATTGCAAAGAGGAAATAATTTTGTATCCAATAGGTAGAAAGGATAATAGTATTACCGATAACTGTCCAAATTTAAGCAAAAGCTGAAAGCATAATTAAGAATTGGGATGTAATTAATGAATAGCCAAATCTCCATAAAATTGTGGCTTGCATGTATATATCCAAGTAATCAAATGAAGCTTCTTGGCATTTATATCTCCATGAAAGAGAAACCTAGCAAACATTTTGTTGGTATATTTTATGCAAATTTTAGGCTTAGTTGCCCCCTAATCCAAGGTCTAGGAAGATTAAGAACTTCACAAGGTCTCTAGTACGAGTATTAGAGTGAGAGAATATAATAGAGCTCTTGACAAGGTTAATGCTGGGCCAAAAAGTCTTACAAATAGTTATAAGGATATTATTAAGAGAGAGCATATTAGGAAGAGAGGCCTTTGCAAACACCAAGTCATCTATATATAACAAGTGAGAGATATGAACATATTAATGTCACAAAAGTTGTCTGCATGAATAACATAATCAAAAGTAATAAATAGAGCATCCATCACAATGCAAAACTAGTATCGAGATAAAAAGCAATCTTGCCTTTAACAAGTAGAGGAGGGAAAAAAAAAACCATCCAAATTCTCATTAACACAAATGGAGAAATGAATATTATTAATGCACGCTTTGATCCAACTAATGAACATATCAAAGTTTTATTTTACATAGAAGAAAAATTTTAAGAAGTGTATCACAAGCTTTGAAAATATCAAATTTGACACAAAAAGATCACTTTTTATTTGCATTTCTTGAAATATGATAGAATCTCCTTAGCTAAAAAAATGTTATCAGTGAAAATTCTAATGCTACTAAAGCCAACTTGAGATTGTTTGAAAATAAATTTTTTTTTTTTTGTACATTTGGTCCAATTAAGGCAGACTCACACATACATCACATACGTAAGACTCGAACCTAATACCTCTTATTTGATAACTAAAACTCCTAACTAATATGCCAAATTGTGTTGCATGAAGATAAATATCATAATAGGCTTTATCTTGTTAGCTAGGAGCTTTATAATGGCTTTGTAAATGATATTACACATAAATATAAGTCTATAGTTTAAAATATTTGTAGTTTGAGAAGTTTTAGGGTTAAGAGATTAAGATCATAATAAGAGAAATTATTATGTGTGGGCACCGAATCTTTAGAGACGAATCAAGATGTGCTAAGTCATCCGGTACATAGTACTAGAATACAACAAAAAAATAATGTAGCATATCCTGATTCACCTCCATACGACTTTCCGTGATCGAACCGACTAATAAACGAAAAACCATCATCATGCCATCTCATAGTAACAGTTTTTGACACGTGTCAAATCATATTTGGCCTTCAATCGACACGTGTTGCATTTCATATATGGGCTTCAAATGGGTGCGGGTTTGTGAGTAGTCGGTCATTGACATGATAAAAAAGATATCGAATCACCTGACCCGTACTCCCAACGCCGAACGCCGATCGCCGATCGCCGAACCGCTGCTTCAAGGCTTTTCCAGCCGCTTCCTGCATTGCAGGGATCAGCTCACCACTGCGCGTGAGCGGCTCGTGTATCGATACGACGCGACCCGATGCGACACAATACGAAACCCCTTAAAGCCTGCCACCTGTCCTCTTCCACGTAACGCCGCTCTCGTCCGATCCGGCTGCCTCTCGTTAAATCCCAGCCGTCCGGTCTCCTTAACGTAGGGTAAATCGGCCACCAGCTTCCCTACAGTAGACTTTACCTTTAAGGAATGATACGATATTTCTCTCGTCTCTGTGTGTGTGTCTCTCTCTCCCATCGTCTTCTCTTATCCTGCGTGGGAGGAGGAGAAGACAACGTGGGTAGAGACAAAGGGGAAGTACATTTGTCGCAGCCTTTAGCAGTAGTTCTCGTTGTAAGAGCTTTCTCTCTCTCTCTCTCTTTCTCTTCTCGTATTCTCTTCTGTGAAAAGATATGGCAGAGAGTAAATATATAGTTGAGATTCCCTAGCTTGGCTAAAGCTTCTTTTGCTTGGTGTAGTATGGAAATCTTTGGAGGCAACGGCGATTAATGAAAGTGATCAATGGATTCTGCAGAAGATAAGTTCGATATTTTTACTGATAATTAATTAGGGAGTTTATAAATAAAAGATTTTTTTTTTCATGAATATCATGGCAGGCGAATTCTATTAAAAAAATATTTAAATGCATATCAAGTTATCAACAAATTTTTATATATTTATTATTGTGTCATAATAATTATGACATCAAGTCGGATTGAGCTTCTTTTAGGCTAGACAAACACAATATATAAAAAATTAAATATAAAAAATTATATATATCATTTGGACAGGCTCTTTCCTATTAAAAAATTGTCTCATTTATACAAAATCTGGCTTCAACAACAAAATAATAATAATAATTAAGTAGACTTAAGGTTTCTCACTTTATCTTTATTTTAAAGGATGAAGTGCTCTAATGAATTTAATTTTTTTTTTTTTCAAAAACAGCTAAAGCCAATGATTAATCAAGTCTAATATAAATGAAGTCTTAAGACTAGTTTCAACAACAACAGACATCCTTCCAATTCCGTCTCGATCATTTTAACGTTAGCAATAAACTATCCGCTCTGTTTAATGTTCTAAATCCCTAAGAAGCTAACTTAAGATAAAATTGAACTTTCAAAATTCATTGATGAACACTTTTCATCCTAAGTCATAAGTGATACTAAACACACATGATATACAATAATGGATAATCAAATAATCAAATCAATTAGAAAAACATTAGGTTAAAAAACAACATACTCCCTTCCAATTTATCAAGATCAACAAGAATATATTCTGTGGAAGGCAACATGGAAAAGAACTAATGAGGAGTAGAAAAAAGTATGCAAAAATTCAAAAAAAAAAAAAAAAATACAAAGGCACTTTCAAGATCCAAAATTGAATTCAGCGCTCTGAAGCTCGTGCGGCAAGACTGAAGGCCGAAGGGCGAGCATATTACCTCAGTGAAGGGAGTAGCTTTGAATAACCTCACACCTCTCGGCTTCGTCTGGCTTTGTTGACATGTCTACTGTTGTGATCGTGAATAGGCGGAACAAAAAAATCAAGGACTCAGGCGGGAGTTGGGAAAATACTTTAGATTAGGGCAAAAAAAATAAATTGGGTGGGCAACTAGAGTCAATGTGGATCCGCCAGTTTATGACATTAGAAAAAAAAATTATTATATTAATATTTTTACAAGAAGATCCAAACATACAAATAAGAAAGGCTTATAATCATTATAGAAAATTGTAGAATTTGAATGTGAAAATTTAAAAAAAAAAAATCATAGCGTCTCATTTAAAATAATTTCACTATTAATTGTCATTAGTTGCAAATGATAAATAAACTCGATTCAAAGCATTGCTTCAATGTCATAAACTTATAATTTATATAACATATTATGCAGCTGAAGTTTGAAGAGCCCTACGCCATTAGAGACATTTGGAATAGATCAATTGCTTGTTTATTTTGTTATACCCTTTGAGAAAAGTAAACCAAATACCAAGAATTTTAGTATAAATCACTATTTTGATGTTGGATATCAAAGTTTATGTCAATGACATACATCAATCTTAAAAATGATTATGTGCATTGATATTATTAGTGAAGACATGCGATGAAGTTTATAGACATACGATAATAGTTAGAATATATGTTAGAGGATCAAAGTCGGGCGACAAAGATTGGCGAATCATAGTTGGGTGATGAAGTTCATCAAATTAGAGTCAAGCGAGAGTATTCGAGAGATAGTAATAGAGTGATGGAGATTTGAGAATTATAACTTGGTGATGTTGGTCAGATGACTGTAGTCAGGCTATATTAATCAAAAAGTCGTAATCGAGGGATGGTAATCAGACAATAGTGGTTGGGGGATCATTGTTGGGCAATTAAAATTTGGGGACTGTAGTTTGGTGGTTGTAGTCAAAGGATTATAATCGGGTGATGGTGGTCAAAGGACTATAGTTGGATGACAATATTTGAATACCGTAATTGGGCATCCATAATCGGAGGCCCATAATTAGGTGATAGTGGTCAGCGGCCGATAATCGGGTGACAGTGGTTAAAATTTGGATGGTGTTTTGTTGATGGCATTTGGGGAATGCTTTTACGACAACAATCGAACATTATTTAACGGCAGTGGTTTGATAATGGCAATAAGGAGTTCTCCAACATAATCAGTTAGATAGTGATCCAACAACGATGGTTAGGTGGTGGTCAGATAATAGTGGCTAAGCTGTGTTTCAGTGATATTTGGATAATGATAATCCGGTGGTGCTCAAGTGAAGCTCCATGATTTTTAAAATATGAGCTCTCTTGACCTCAAGCTCAATACCAAGCTCTAGCCTCAAGTTCTCCTCTCATGTAGAAAGCGTGGTCCTATTAATAGTTTTTTAAAATGTCATGCTTCATAAATATCAAAATATGGAACACTCCATCAGATTACCTGTATTAATTTCTTAATCATAAAGCATTCGTTTTGTTTTTAGGTGCCTTAATATTATCAAAATTAAACAATCTTAGGCTCGTTTAATTTGTGTTGTTAAGATGTTTGATTTAACTATAAGTATGGTATATTTAAAAATCATTTGATCGTCCAATTAATGTATATGCTTCAAGTGCTTAATTTGTACTTAATCATGCTTAAATAAGGTCACTTTTAGTATCTTTGGATTTGTCTCATAAAGATGCTCAGTTCAACTATATGCTTGCTGAAATTGAAGTTTGAATGAATCTAACTTTAATTTTGAAAGTTTCTAATTCAAATATATATTGAGATTCGAGCTTACTATAGGCGATGGGCGACCTGTGAAAATAACGGGAAATAATAACAGACGATAGTGACAATTGTTTGCAATGGCAATGATAGCGAATTTATAATATATTTGAAAATTATGCAAATCTCACAGTTGCTAAATACGCTAAAATTAAACTAGATAATAAATTTCAAATCCATTAAATGAAACATCAATATGCTCAAAACCACATCATGTAGAATATTTACATCCCTTTTACTTCATACTAAAAAACCTCATAATCAAGTCAAGTGCTTAGATGAGATGAATCCAGGAAGTATATAATAATCAAATTCTAATATAAATAAAATGCAAAAAAAATAATCTATGATTAATGAACATAATATGGGGGGTGTATGATTGAGTTCTCCAAACTTTGGCTATATTTATGGGGAATGCCACTTTTTAAAACCAAATAAAAGGAACCCACTCTTTACATAAAAGTAGACTTGGACATTTGCTTGAGAATAAAGAGAGCTCAAAGATTTGAAGAATCCTAAAGCTAGAACAAACTACCATTTAACAACCATTGTTAGAGTATCATTACCCAACTATGATCATCTAACCACTATTGTTTAGCTACGGCTCTTTGATTACCAAAGTTCTACTACAATCTTTTGACCATCATCTCTTGATTTTAATCCTCTAACCATGTTGCCCAACTGTGGTTTTCCAATCATCATCAACACAGTACAATCTATCAACCACCATCACATGACTATGCTCCTCTAACACTTTCACTTGATTAGAGTCTTCTAACCACCTTCACCCGACTATAGTCTTTCAACCACTATTGCACTAGCATGACTATGATCCTCTCTCTTCCATTGCCCGATTATAATCATCATCGACCATCACCTTGAATTTGATCTTTTGACCATAGTCGCCTGAAAACAATCCTCTGATTATAATCGTCTGATTACAAGCATCTAGCCACCTTTATCAAACTATAATTATTTGATCATAGTCACCTAACTACATTAATCTAATCACAAATGATTTACTATAGTCGAATACTATAGTCATCTAACCATTTTCATTCGACTATGATCCTCTGATTATCATCACTCGATTATGGACATTCAACCATCATCCACATATTATAATCTTCCAACCATTATCACGTGAATTAATACAATCCTTCAACCACCATCACTTGATAATAGTCCTTCAAACTTCGTTACCCAAATATGATCATTTGGCCATTGTCATCTAGCTATATTAATACCTATTGATTTCATCATCTGCTGTCACCAATGCAAACCATCACCTAGAATATTGATAGACTACATTAACATCATCTTTGAATCCTAATGTCAAGACTAATTTTTTTTAGACTTCGTCTCCAATGTCCCCACCTCAAAGGAGAATGACCAAACAATCTTATGAAGGCAACACCCATGCCATATTGCCCTTCCAACTTTTATCAGAAAATTTGTTCTATATAATATATGTCTACACATTCCTTAATTACAAGAAATTGCAACATTTATAGTCAATGACATACTCTAGTGAACTCATTGTAACTGGATAAACACCCCCCCTCCCCCCCCCACCTTTTTCCGTATAAAAATTTGAATATTTCTTACAACTCTTCTCTTATTTATGTTTATAATAGATCTATACACAATGCTACCACATTAAACTCTTGTATGCTATCACCACAAATATTTTGGCATGCAACAAACATGTTTGCATTCAACTCATTTAAACTCGAGCCTAATGTAAGCCAAACATGAGTTGGCTCAAAATAATTATTCAATATCAGCTAGCTTTCTTCACGAACCAATCAAACACAAATTTCTTAATAAATAAAACACAAGCTATTTAATAAGACAAATCTTTTAATCACCCTAAGCTCAACCAACCATCATCACTTTTTTTTTTTTTTTAAACCATCATCACTTGATCTTACCATACATGACACTATTTGGATGCATAAGCTCTTGACAACATAGGCTTGAGTTGACATTGTTAGACGTGGAAAGATAATGCCAATTCTTGTTAGGTACATAAGCTAAGGGTTCGTTTGGGACAACTTTCTTACTGCTTTTGAAAGCCGTTTTTTAACATACAATTTCTTAAACTAGAAATTTTTATCATAAAAAACTGTTTTAGAAAGCAGTCCCAAATAAAGCCTAAAAATCCAGCACATATCCAACTATATAATATAGCTTGAGAACAAAAGGAAATCTTCGATCAATGAATTAATGAGATTGTGAATTAGCACACAAAATATGGCTTTTACAATATTTTTTGCCCCAAATTATTAGCTTATTTTCTATTTAAAAATGATTTTTTTTTTCTAAATTTTAGGCCTTAAATAAACTGAGAAACTATTATTCAAACATTTTATTGATATATATTTATATGCATATGAACAAGTTAGATAAATTTAATTGGTCAATCGATTAATAGCTGTAATTATTGAAGCAATTGACATATAATTGGTCACTCGGTCCACCAAAAAAGGTAAATTGGCCATAAATTACACACTTCGGTTCCTCAAAAGCCCTCACAATACTGCCCAAATTAGTTAATGTGGCGTGAAAAAGGGGCCTTTTATGACTCGAAGGCCAGCTATCTTTTCGGTGCCGAAAACGAATACAGAATAAAATAATGCTGTGTGAAAATGATATAATATATTTAAAATATTTATAGTTATTTTGATGAATTAAAAATAAGTATTGGTGATTTTTTTTGTTAAACTAAAATAAATATTGTTGCGTCTTGGAATATTCGTGGCGGTAGAAAAATATAAAGTTTAATGTCTTAGCTTTTACGAAGATCCAACACACAATCAGATAAAAGAGAGGGTGCATCATTTATAAGAGACCAATATTTTTACGTGGAAAACCCCTAAAAATGGGAAAAAACTACGGGGTCTTGCCTAGTTTGAATGAATCTACTAGTATTTGCAGTTGATTACAAATGAAACCCTTCATTGGGGGGAAGGCTTTGGCTTGTTGTAACAAATATACATAATATAAAGTGAGTTACATGGTGGAAATAGAAAGAACCACTGTTGATGTATTCATTTAGTCTGAAGGACCGTAGTCGACTGGTGATGGAGGTCATAAAGACTGTTGTTTGGCGACGGAGGTCAGAATGACCGTAGTCGGCGGACGACGGAGGTCGGAAGGATCGTTGTCTAGCGACAGAGGTTAGAAGGACTATATTCGGCGGGTAACGAAGGTCGAAAGGACTGTAGTTGGAAGGTGATGGAGGTCCGACATCAATTGGTGGCCTTGTAAAAGTCCGGCGTTAGTTGTTGGTGGGGCAGAAAAACTGGCATTAATTGGCAGTCTGGTAGAAGTCCAATGTCAGTTGGAAGTTGGTAGAAGTCTGGCGTCAGCTGGTGATCAGGCAGAAGTCCGGCGACGGGCATAAATCCTGTGACGAGCGCATAAGTCCGATGTCAGGTAAAAATATGGCGACGGGCGAAAGTCCGACGTCGGGTAGAAGCCCAGCGACATGCATAAATCCTTGATAGGCGAAAGTTCAGTGTTGGGTAGAAATATGACGATAGACAGCGAACAAGCAGAACTCCAACGTTAGTTGGTGGTCAGGCAGAACTCCGACATCAGTCGGTTGTCGAGCAGAACTCCAACATTGTCGGCTTCCGGGTGAAAGTTCGACAGTGATCGAGGAAAAGTCACTTCCTTCTCTTCCTTTTCTTCTTGCTTTCTTTCTTAATTTCGGTGTCAGTTGGAGATCGAGTTGAACTCCGACGTTGGTCGACTGCCGTGTGGAAATCCAGCGGTGGTCGAGGTGGAGTTTCTTCCTTCTCTTCGTGCTTGGGTCTCCTTCCCCCCCTTTAGGTTGGTCTCTTTTTATGGGAAATGAGGGATATATTTATAGTTTTCTGAGAGTGGCATGACCAATAAAATAAGAGGAAGATCAAGGGTAAATTGTGAGTGGTTATAATGAACAGTCGATGTTGAATCTGTTGATCATAGACAATTTATTAGGCATTTTAATGTCTTAATGATGTTAGAAGTTGGCAATATTGGGCTTGTTGGATTTGTCTCGTCGAGCCACTCAATTCGCCTATAAGCATGTCACATTTAGAAACTGTTTGGTAATTGAAATTATGGATTGAACCTCCAAACATGCTTCGGGTCTTTGATTTGGACTCATTTGAGCTCGGATTGAGTCAAATTTGGTGTTATTGTGTTTGCATTTCCAAGACGTAGTTTGACTCTAAGTTTATTGAAATCAAAGTTCAAATGGTCTTTGATTTAATTTTTGAAATTTCCAATTGGATTTTGCCTCGAGATTTGTGCCAAAACAAGATATTTTTTTACGATAAACATTCACTTGAAAATAATTCTAATTACTATTGCAAATATCAAACTCAACAAGTGCTTGTTCATGTTTGAGTTAGTTTATTATCAATTTGTTCAAGATCGGTTCGACCTCGATTCGAGTTTTTTTTTTTGTTCGTGTTCAAGTTTGGATCATTTAACTTAATGGATTTTCATATTTGATTTGTTTTGTGCTTATCAAGCTATAAATGTGCTCTACTTTTAGATGTTCATTAGCTTAACAAACAAGCCTTGCTGAACATGCTAAAAAACAATTGCATCAAGTCTGTTCGCGAGCATATCTAACAAATATTTTCGAACTACCAAATGAGCTTGTTTACGAAGATATCTTACAAGTATTCTGAAGCTAACAAACAAGTTTGTTCACGAACTTATCTATCGAGGTTTTTATCATGATTCTTATTTAAAAAAGTGTTCAAACTTATTGGCTTAATAAAACAATAACGAACAAGCTTTAATCGAGCTGAACCATGAGTAACTTGTCAAACACCGATTCGTTTGCAAACCTAATTCCAATTCCTCAAGCCACTTCAAATTTTCACCATAAAATCCATCCTCAAGAGTTAATTTCTACTCCTTGTATCAAAGTCTTTCTTAATTATTAAGGGGAAGCACATCATTTGTAACCAAGAATACAATTTAGGACCAATAATAATTTTTCCCTTTATAAGATTTTCACATAAAATACTTGACTCTCTAACAACTTTCTTTCATTATTTGTGTGGGGGATCTTTATACCAAATTAAGATATTAAACTCTCCCTATTGTTGTAAATATTCTAACATGCAATAATTTAACTAATCAAGGTAACTTAATTGATGGAGGTTGTGAAACTTAACTGGCAATGAAATATTCTTGTTAAACAAATCCCAACAACGTAGACTTTAGTTTAAATTTATAGGTGTTGCGTCCTGGAGTATTCACAGAGGTAGGGAAATATAAAAGTTTAACATATTAGCTTTTTACGAAGATCCAACACGCACATAGATGAAAGAGAGTGTGAAATATTTATAAGAGATACTAAGATTTTTATGTGGAAAACCCCTGAAAATGAGGAAAAATCACGGGGCTTAGTGCAATTCGAATGAATCCACTAGCACTTGTAGTTGATTACAAACGAGCCCCTTCCTTGAGGGAAGGCCTTAGCTTGATGTACATCACATAGAGTACATTACATGACATGAATACAAAGAATCATTGTTGATGTGTTTCTTGGTCGAAAGGACCGTAGTCGGCAGACGATGGAGGTCGTAAAGACCGTTGTCTGACGACAGAGGTCGAAAGGACGGCATCAGGGAGAAGTCCAACGATGGACAGAAGTCCAACATTGGATAGAAGTCCGACGACGAGCAGAAGTTCGGTGTCGGGTAGAAGCTCGATAGAATTTCGTTGACGGTCGGAAGTTTGGTGTCGGGTAACAATCCGGTGACGTGCAGAGGTTCGACATTGGGTAGAATGACAAGCGGAGGCCCGGTGTTGGTAGAAGTCCGATGTCAGTCGATGGCTGGGTAAAAATTTGGTATTAGATGGCATTCGGGCAGAACTCTGGCGTCGGTAGGCTGCCGGGTGAAAGTCCGGCGGTGGTCAAGAAGGTGTCTCTTCCTTCTCTTCTTGCTTGTGCCTCCTTCTTCCTCCATTTTGGGGGTCTCTTTCTATGTGAAATGAGGGATCTATTTATAATTTTCTGAGAGTGACATGACCGATAAATAGGAGGAAGATCAGGGGTAAATTGAGAGTGATTTAATTGGACGGCCGTTGTTAAATCCCTTCTTGACTTTAGATAGTTTATTAGGCTTTTGAATGCCTAAATGATATCATAATTTTATGATCTTGGGTTTGTTGGATTTGTCTCGTCGATCCGCTCGATTCAATTATAAGCATGTCATGTTTAGAAATTTTATGGTAATCCAAATTATGGTTTGAATCATCCAAATGAGCTTTGGGTCATTGATTTGGATCCATTTTAGCTCGGATTGGATCAAATTTGGTGTTGTTGAGTTTGTACTTCTGAGACGTTCAGTTCGACTGTGAATTTTTTAAAATTGGAGTTCAGACGATCTCCAATTGAATTTTTGAAGTTTAAATTTGATTTTGTCTCGAGATTCGTGATCGATCAAGATAATTTTTTTATGATAGATTAATTGCCCCCCTATTTTCGGATATCGAGGTCTGCAGAGTCCGAAAATACATGTCATGACATTTCAAAGTATTTGAATAGTAAAAAATGTAGGAAAATTGCGCTAAAAATTTTTAAAATTGCTCAAGTTTGATCATAAAAGTTTGGTCGAGCTTTCAAAGTGTCAAAAGTGAATCTGGAATGTCAAAAAATAGTAAATAAGTTTATATTTTGTTTAGATACTAATATTAAGCGTAACTGAATTTCGGAAAATATTGAATTTAAATAATAATTCTATCAAATTAAATAATAGAATAGTTATCCAATCAAAATTAATAAATTATCCTATAGCCATTTGTATAATATTATTATCATAATTAAATAAAAACATGCGGCACTATTAATTTTAGGGAGATACAATTTTGATGGGTATTTAAATTAGCATAATGATTAATTAAAAACACTGAAGATTAGATAAAATATAATGTTCAACATATAAATGCGTACAACTTAGATTAAGGAAGGATTTCAAAACAATCTGAATACAAAATGGTTTATGAAACAAGTAAAATTGCTCGTGAATTAATTCCACATACAAAAGTTATATTGTCTAAAAAACTTTTATGGGAAAATTTTTACGTCCGGTGTCCGAATTCATCAGGACACCAATCCAGACTCGTCACGTCACCCAAATACGTCGGGGCCCAGTGTATTTGGGTGACGTGGCGCGTCTGAATTAGGTATCCGGACGTCCGGTAACCGGACATAATAATTCGCCCAGTTGATTGATACGGGAGCGAATAATCACTCCCCTAAGGGTCGCGTGAGTGCATTTGTTTTAAATTTTGAAATTGTCATTAGTAGGCCTCAAAATTTTGAAAAAGCTTCTAAAAGAATTTTCAAATAATTTTGGAGGCAAAATTCCCTTCAATTTCAAACTATTCCCCACCCCCCCCCCCCCCCCCCCCCCCCTTCCTTTTCTGTCCTATAAATACCTGTTTTGGGGCAAGGGAAAAATTGCTCCAGTCTCTCTTCTCCCTTCTTCCTCTGACTTGTTTATAATTGAGGCATTCCCCCATTTTTTGTAGGCGACATCTCCTATTAAAATTCAGGGCCCCTCTCCGTGTGTAGAAGTTGAAATTTTTGGAGTCGTTCATTTTCTTTCTCCTCTCGCATTCTAACTTTCTTACAGTTGAGGCATTCGCTTGTTTTTGATAGGTGGCATTCCCTACTAAAATTTAGGGCCCGTCTCCTTGTGTAGAAGTTAGAATTTTTGGAGTCGTTTATTTTCTTTCTCCTCCCGCGTTCTAACTTTCTTACAGTTGAGGCAATATATTATTTTTCATATGTGACTTTCCCTATGCAAAATCAGTGCCCATATTCTTGTGTAAAAGTTTTGTTTCTCCTCTCTCATTCTAACTTTTTTACAATTGAGTCATTCCATTGTTTTTCGTAGGTGACTTTTCCTATGCGTGCCCATCTCCTTGTGTAGAATTTGAACATTTTACAGTTGTTTCTTTTCTTTCTCCTCACTCATTCTAACTTTCTTACAATTCAGGTATTCTATTATTTTTCGTAGGTAACTTTCCCTAAGAAAAAGTAGTACCCCTCTCCTTGTTTAGAAGTTAAATTTTTTGAAGTTGTTCATTTTCTTCTCCTCTGATGTTCTTCTTACATCAGAGGCATTCCACTATCGTAGATAGACGTCATTCCACAATCAAGATTTAGTGTCATTCTCTTATGTAGAAGGAGATTTTTTTCCTTATTTTTATCTTGCATTCTTCTTCTTACATTGGAGTCATTCTACTATCAGACATAGGTGGCATTTCTCTGTCAAACTTCAGTACCCATCTCTTGTGTAGAAGAAGTCATGATGGAAGATATATTCTTAATAAACAACCCTTGACATAAGAAGAAAATTTGTTGCTTGTATGCGAGGGTGATTTGAGAAGATCTGACGGTAATAGTATCTGGGAATAGAATTAGAAGTGATGAGTAGACATGGAGAATTTTGATGCTATTTGAACGAAAGTTCGTCAATGTCGGACGATCGAGTGTAAGTATACTGACAGTCAACGACCGATTGGAGAGCTGAAGGAGAGAGATGGAGGGTGTGCTACTATCAATAGTTCAGCAAGAAATCGATGATGTTATATATAAAATGAAGGACCGACAATGGACATCAAGTGAAGGGCTAATGATGGCGAAAGTCCAATGACATTTTGCTTGGGCAATATGCATCCATATGGAAGTGTGCCGATATTAGATATCCCTGATTCAAGGAGCTAAAACAGTGTGCTATGTTAGTAGTATGACGACACACTTATAGTGTCAACTGAGTTGAGGCCTGATGAAGTTCAAATTATAATCTTTCTTTAAAGAAGAAGTTGTAAGAAATGCATTGATGTGCATAAGAGAAAAAGTTATTTAAATCCATTAAGGATATTTGACTATTTTGAAGTTACTTGTTGCTTGATGATATTAACTTGTATGGATGATGCCAATATACTTTTTGATTTTAACTTATAGTGAGAATAAATGTACACATGAATATGTATTTATGTAACTCTATTGATATTGCATATAAAGTTGAAAACTTATCCCTTGGATAAAGTTGAATTGTTATTGTATCTTTGAGACATGCTATGATATATTGCATAATGTGCTTTTTTGAGGCTTTTTAGCCTGCTAAAATTTTTATATGAGTGATGATTTTATCAACCAATTACGTTTATGGAATATTTATAGAGAGAATATTATTCACACGGAGCACTGCTCAACCTCTATGGAAGAGGTCCGAAGAACCTAACAAGAATGTATGACCTATCTGAGATTATATGTCAGAGTACTACTCAATGACGTTAATCTATTTGAAAGATGTCGAGAGAATCCACCAAGGATGCATGACCTATCTAAGGTTGTATATGAGAGCATTGCTCGATGACGTTAACCTATGTGGAAGAGGTCAAGAGAATCCACCAAGGAAGTATGACCTATCAGAGGTTATATGTCAGAGCTCTGCTCAATGACATTAACTTATATGGAAGAGGTCGAGAGAATCCAACAATGAGGTATAACATATATGAGATTATATATTAGAGCGCTGCTCGATGATGTTAACCTATATGGAAGAGGTCAAGAGAATTCAGCAAAGATGTATGACCTATCCGAGGTTGTATGTTAGAGCGCTGCTCGATGTCGTTAACCTATATGGAAGAGGTCGAGAGAATCTACCAAGGATGTATGACCTATCTGAGGTTGTATGTAAAACCGTTACTCAATGACGTTAACCTATATGGAAAAGGTCGAGAGAATTCGTCAATGATGTATAACATATCTGAGGTTATATGTCAGAGTGCTGCTCGATACTGTTAACATATATGGAATAGGTCGAGAGAATCCACCAAGGATGTGTGACCTATCCGATGTTTTATGACAGAGCTTTTGCTCGATGACATTAATGGAAGAGGTCGAATCGGATCCCCCTGTGATCAATTTTGCCTTGATTGAGAGGGGGCGAACATCGCTTGAGTCCCGAATCAAAGGTGAAGAATGGCTTATTTTTAGACCATTATTATCTTTTTGAGGTTGAGATTAAGACCTTGCCTAAGGAGTAGAAGTTCATCAAAGGACTATATATAGCTTGCAATCTTTGCATTTGCTAGAAACTTTATGAAAATATTTTTTTTTTCAAAATATCATCTTGAATGTTGGAAACATTGGATGAACTTTGTTGAATGTTGTTGCAGTCAAGGCTTCCCTCTAGTCCACATCTAATTTTTTATGAATTTGAGGGAGAATTGACTGATATCAAGATATTAACATAAACCACTTTTAAGATAGAAGCAATAGTTGCCCCCCCCCCCCCCCGCCCTAGTCAGAAATGATGTTCCCACAGACGGCGTCAAATTATAGTGTCCTGGAGTATTCACGGAGGTAGAGAAATATAAAAGTTTAACATCTTAGCTTTGTACGAAAATCCAAAACACACACAGATGAAAAAGATGGTGAAATATTTATAAGAGACACCAAGATTTTTACGTGAAAAACCCCTAAAAAGGGGGGAAAACCATGGGACTTAACTCAGTTTGAATGAATCCACTGGTATTTATAGTTGATTACAAACGATGCCCTTCCTTGAGGGAAGGCCTTAGCTTGATGTACATCATATAGAATATATTACATGATAAGAATACAAAGAATCACTTTTGATATGTTTGTTTGGTCGGAAGGATCGTAGTCGGTGGGCGATGTAAGTCAAAAGGACCGTACTCGACGAGCAATTGAGGCCGTAAAGACCGTTGTCTTAGGACGAAGGTCGGATGGACAGCATTATGGGGGAGTCCAACGATGGATAGAAGTCCAGCATCGAATGTAAGTCCGATGAATGTCCGACGACGAGCAGAAGTCCGGCGTCAGGTAGAAGCTCGATAAAATCTTGTTGAAGGGCGAATGTTCGGTGCCGGGTAGAAATCCTGCGACTGCAGGAGGTTCGAAGTCGGGTAGAAGTCCAACGACGAGCGGAGGTCCGGTGTTGGTAGAAGTATGACGTCAGTTGGCGGCTAGGTAGAAATTTGTAGTTAGATGGCATTTGGGCAGAACTCCGGCGTTGGTAGTCTGCCGGGTGAAAGTCTGGCGGTGGTGAAGGAGGAGTCTCTTCCTTTTCTTCTCTGCTTCCTTATCTTCTCTTCTTGCTTGGGCCTCCTTCTTCCTCCCTTTTGGGGGTCCCTTTCTATGTGAAATGAGGGCCTATTTATATTTTTCTAAGAGTGGCATGATCGGTAAATATGAGAAAGATCATGAGCAGTAAATATGAGAAAGATTAGGAGTAAATTGAGAGTGATTTGAATGGATGACCGATGTTAAATCTCTTGATCGTAGATAGTTTATTAGGCATTTGAATGCCTTAATGATATCAGAATTTTATGATCTTGGGCTCGTTGGATTCTTTTCATCGAGCTGCTCTATTCGACTATAAGAATGTCATGTTTGGAAACTGTATGGTAATCCAAATTATGGTTTGAACCTTCCAAATGAGATCCAGGTCATTGATTTGGACCCATTTGAGCTCGGATTGTGTCGAATTTAGTGTCGTTGAGTTTGTATTTCCAAGACGTTCAATTAGACTGTAAATTTGCTAAAATTAGAGTTCAGAAGATCTCCAATTTAATTTATAAAGTTTCCAACTTGATTTTGCCTCGAGATTCGTGTCCGTCAAGATAATTTTTTATGATATATTAGTTGCCCCCTATTTTCAGACGTTGAGGCCTATAGAGTCTGAAAATACATGTCACGGCATTTCAAATTATTCGAATAGTAAAATTGTAGGAAAATTGTGCTCCAAAAAATTAAAATTGCCCAAATTTGATCATAAAAGCTCCGTCTAGCTCCGAAAGTGTCAAAATTGGATCTGAAACGTCAAAAAATAGTAAATAAGTTTATATTTTGTTTAGATATTAATATCAAATGTAATTGAATTTCTGTAAATATTGAATTTAAATAATAATAGGATTCATTAATTTGTAATTATTCCAAAATTTTAATTTACAGTTAACCATCTTAAAAACATCACAACTACAAATAATAAATAATTATTTTGGATAAATTTCAATGAAAATTTATCCAAATTCATTAAAATTAAAATTTTTAAGTTTTTCAGGAAGATTTTCTTATTGCTTTGTATTACTAATTACAACCACAATTCTATTTGATTACTGCTTTCTCATTCTTTTCAATAATTTTTTTATATTAGAAAATCACTTTTTGTAAAGTAGCTTTTAAAAATTTTCTTTCCCTACAACAGCTTTCTTAAAGCATCTCCAGCCGAAAAACTTAACAAACATATCAAACAATTAATTCATCTCCAACCAAACTACTTTTCTAACACGAAATAAAGGAAATTATGTGTATATTCATTCTCATCTCTATTCTGAACAATGCAAATAGGTGAATGACGTTATGAATAATATGAAGTTAATATTGATGTCGCATTGTTCAAACTTCAAAGCCAAAATAAGATGTAAAAATGCATTTCAATTTGTTGGGCAATGAGGCTCGGCTGGAAAATCCCTTAAGGCTGCTAAGGGCATCTCCAACCGAAACTCTCATTTTTCACTGCAAAATGCAGTAAAATCAAAAAGTGCGGTGATTCATCTCCAGTGGAACGCCATTTTGCCCCAAAATCATTGTCGTTTCTTTCGCGCTTTTTTAAGACGGAGTTCGGTAGAGAGAAAAAAATGACGAAAGTGAACAGTGCGACGCCAATATTGGCGTCGCACTGTTCATAAGGGGCGTCGCACTGTTCATAAGCGACTGAATGCCGACAAAAATGGAGTTCAGTTGGCACGTCTGAGGCTCTCCATTCGCCTGTTTGCCGAACGGCTGGAGAATGCCTAAGAGCTATTTTACATTTCCAATGCAAGCACGTAGTTGGAATATGAAAATAAAGAATAAAATAAATAACTAAATAAATCATAACATAAAATTGCTGGACTAACAATTTCAAATTAAAAAGACTATTTCAATTGTTTATATATAAGCTAATATGGCGCCTTCTAAACAATAACAAAATTGTACGGTAAAATCACATATTATTTGAATTGTTCAATTGAATATTATTTTTTTATTAAGTTTCTTAAAATAAAATTTGTTCGAAATTATGGACTTTATAATCGTTTTTTTTTTCTGGAAAATATGTTATTGAATTATAAATGATAAAAATCATAGTTTCTATTTTACAATAAAATATAATTTATTATATAAATTAAGTGACAAATAATGTAAGAACTAGGCTTCATTTGTGACAACTTTCTTACTGCTTCTTAAAATAATTTTTTAATAAGAAATTATTTTTTTTTACTAAAAAGCTGCTTTAAGAAGAAGTAAGAAAGTCATCTCAAAAAAAAACCTCAGTAAAACAATTAATTATTATAGTTTTGAAAGTTTTATTCTACGATATAAATACATTACTAAGACATTAATTTAATAATACTTTCAAAAAATAATAAAATTATGCATTTAATCACTCTATTAAAAAAAAAGCCGGTTACATATATAACATCAAGATATATTAAAAAAAAAAGAGCAATATATTCAAAATATTTTCAATTAATTATTTGAATGAACGTAAAAATATTGATACGTCATCAAAAATTATCTTTATCGGGCACGAATCTCGAGGCAAAAAGCTAGCCGGAAACTTCAAAAATTAATTCGGAGACCATCCGAACTCCGATTTCAATGAGCTTATAGTCAAACTGAGCGTCTCGGAAACACGAACCCAATGACACCTAATTCAACTCAATCCGAGCCCAAATAAGCCCAAATCAAGGACCCAAAGTGCTGTTGGAAGCTTTGTAGCACTGTTTGAGTTACCAAACGGTGTCCGATTTTAACGAGCTTATACTCGAATCGAACGGCTTGACAAGACGAATACAACGAGCCAAGATCACCGAATTCCGAAATCACTAAGGCCTTCAAATGTCCAACAAATGGTGCACGATCATAGGATTCAACATCGGCCGTCCATTCGACCACTCCCTATTCGTCCCTGATCTCAGGCCTATTTACGGGCCATGCCACTCCAGAAAATCTATAAATAGAGCCCTCATTCTTCACAAAGGGGGTCCAAGCAAGAAGCAAGAAGAGAAGAGGAGAAGGAAGAGAAGGAAGAAGCTCCTCCTCGATCACCGCCGGAACCTCACTGGACCACCGCCGGAGCCTCGCCGGACCACCGTCGGAGCCTCGCCGGACCACCATCGTAGCCTCGCCGGACCACCACCTCAAGCTCCCGACGTTCATGCCCAACGTTCAGACCCGACGTTCTACTAAAGGCCCGACGTTCAAGCCCGACATTCTGCTCTAGGCCCAACGTTCTGCTCAAGGCCCGACGTTCACGCCTGACGTCTTCATCTAAGGCCCTCACCTTCGCCAAAGGCCCTCACCTTTGCCAGAGGCCCTAACCTTCGCTAGAGGCCCTCACTTTTACCAACGGCCTTCACCTTCGTCAGAGGCCCTCATCTTTGCCAGAGGCCCTTGTCTTCGCCAGATCATCATCAAAGGCCGTATGCTCCACCATAACATCACATGAGGCCCAGACTTCTGCCGGACCACTACTTGAGGCCTTGAGCTCCACCAGGCCACCACTTGATGCCCACAGTTCTCCCAGAATACTGCCGACTACGGTCCGTCCGACCTCCATCAACAGACAACGGTCTTTCTAACCCCGGTCTCTTGCCGACTACGGTCCTTCCGACCTCCATCGCCAACTATGGTCCTTCCGACCTCCATCACCAGACAATGGTCTTTCTGACACAGGTCTCCTGCCGACTACGGTCTTTCGACCTCCGTCGCCTACTATGGTCCGTCCGACCTCCATCACCAGACAACGGTCTTTCTGACCCCAGTCTCCTACCAACTACGATCCTTCAGGCCTTCATCGCCTACTACGGTCCATTCGACCTCCATCACCAGACAACGGTCTTTCTGACCCCAGTCTCCTATCGACTACGGTCCTTCAGGCCTTCATCACCTACTACGGTCCATCCGACCTCCATCACCAGACAACGGTCTTTCTGACCCCATTCTCCTACCGACTACGGTCCTTCAGGCCTTCATTGCCTACTACGGTCCATCCGACCTCCATCACCACACAACGGTCTTTCTGACGCCAGTCTCTTACCAACTACGGTCCTTCAGGCCTTCGTCGCCTACTACGGTCCATCCGACCTCCATCACCAGACAACGGTCTTTCAGACCCCAGTCTCCTACTGACTACGGTACTTCAGGCCTTCGTCTCCTACTATGGTTCTTCCGACCTCCATCAACAGACAACGGTCTTTCTGACCCCGGTCTCCTGCTGACTACGGTCCTTCCGACCAGACAAACATGTATATGTAACTCCTACCATGTAATGCAATCTATATCATGTACATTTGCTACATAAATCCAAGGCCTTCTCCCAAGGAAGGGCCTCATTTGTAATTGACTACAAATACTAGTAGATTCATTCAAACTAGGCCAGGCCCAGTGGTTTTTCCCCCTTTTCAGGGGTTTTCCACGTAAAAACTCTGGTGTCTCTCATGAATGATACATTCTATCTTTTATCTGATTGTGTGCTGGATCTTCGTACAATGCTAAGACGTTAAACTATTTATTTCTCTACCGCCGCGAATATTCCAGGACGCAACAGTTTGACACCATCTGTGGGAAAGTGATTCCCGACTGGGGGGCAATTATTGATTCAATCTCAAAAGATCGCCCTTATCAACTTCTTGACATCAGTCATCGCTGCATCAATTTCATAAGAATCAGATGCGGACTTGGGGGTAACTTTGACTCCAATCGTGATCAAGAAGATCCCTCCAATGCTTTCAATATCAAGATGATATTTCAAAAAAATCACAGCGAATGCAAGGATACTTTCAATCGATTATAAGCTTCATACAATCCCTTATTGGACTTCTACTCCTTGGGCAAGGTCTTAATCTCAACCTCAAAAAAGGCACTTATGGTAAAGATAAACCATTCTTTACCTTTGATTTGGGATACACGAGGCATTCACCCCCTCCCAATCAAGGAAAAATCGATCCCATGGGGGTTCGATTCGTCCTCTTCCACACAGGTTAACGTCGTCGAGCAAAGGCTCTGACATACAACCTCGGATAGGTCTCACATCCTTGGTGGATTCTTTCGACCTCTTCCATAAAGGTTAACGTCGTCGAGCAAAGGCTCCGACATACAACCTCGGAAAGGTCCTACATCCTTGGTGGATTCTCTCGACCTCTTCCACACAGGTTAACGTCGTCGAGCAAAGGCTCTGACATACAACCTCAGATAGGTCTCACATCCTTGGTGGATTCTCTCGACCTCTTCTACACAGATTAACGTTATCGAGCAGTGCTCTGGCATACAACCTCGGATAGGTCTTACATCCTTGGTGGATTCTCTCGACCTCTTTCACACAGGTTAACGTCATCGAGCAGTGCTCTGACATACAACTTCGGATAGGTCTTACATCCTTGGAGGATTCTCCTGACCTTTTCCACGCAGGTTAACGTCGTCGAGCAAAGGCTCCGACATACAACCTTAGATAGGTCCTACATCTTTGGTGGATTCTCTCAACCTCTTCCACACAGGTTAACGTCGTCGAGCAAAGGCTCCGACATACAACCTCGGATAGGTCCTACATCTTTGGTGGATTCTCTCAACCTCTTCCACACAGGTTAACGTCGTCGAGCAAAGGCTCCGACATACAACCTCGGATAGGTCTTACATCCTTGGTGGATTCTCTCGACCTCTTCCACACAGGTTAACGTCATCGAGCAGGGCTCTGACATACAACCTCAGAAAGGTCTTACATCCTTGGTGGATTCTCTCGACCTCTTCCACACAGGTTAACGTCATCGAGCAGGGCTCTGACATACATTCTCGGAAAGGTCTCACATCCTTGGTGGATTCTCTCGACCTCTTCCACACAGGTTAACGTCGTCGAGCAAAGGCTCCGACATATAACCTCGAATAGGTCATACATCCTTAGTGGATTCTCTCGACCTCTTCCACACAGGTTAACGTCATCGAGCAGTGCTCTGACATACAACCTCGGATAGGTCTCACATTTTTGATGGATTCTCTAAACCTCTTCCACATAGGTTAACGTCATCAAGTAGTGCTCTGACATACAACATCGGATAGGTCTTACATCTTTGGTGGATTCTCTTGACCTTTTCCACACAGGTTAACATCATCGAGCAAAGGCTCTGGCATACAACCTCGGATAGGTCTTACATCCTTGATGAATTCTCTCATTCTCTCCCACACAGGTTAACATCATCGAGTAAAGGCACTAACATGCAACCTCGGATAGATCTTACATCCTTGGTTAACATCGCTAGAATGTCGTCAAGGGACTTCCATTTAACTTCTCCACAAAGTTAAATTTCTACCTGATGTTGAATTTTCTTCTGTCGTTGAATTTTTTCTTTCCAGGACTTTTGTTAGTCTTCTACCCGACGTTGTACCTCTACCCAGCGTCGGATTTCTACGTTGTGGGTCTCCGAAAGGATTCCGCTCGTGTGGTTCGAATGCAAAGAGTACGATCACACTGTCCCGAAGGACAAAATGGTCGTAGGCCTTTACAATCGACACAAGCAGGCCGATGGAAGAGCAGATGGAGTTATAGATACGATTAGCCATGGAGGATGGCGGTTTTCACTTACCAGCCTCGATGGATAATAATATATATAACCCTAAATTCACGAGATTTCCCCTATTCGATACATCAGCATCGAATAGGGTTTATTTGATTGTGGGGATCGGTTTCCTACGGGCGCAAGCCCCCGTAGTTAATTACATCTTAGACCTTGATCTAAGAAAACTCTCGATTAAGGATGTTAGATTATCTCCTCTAATGGGTTTAGTGCAAGGGCAAATTCTAGGCTTTCCTAATCAAAGAAAAAGAGTATCCCAAATTGGCTCAATCAATCACACATGGTTCAATCAACATCCGGCCGGTTCGAGAAAGAGGAAACAGGAGAAAAGAAAGAGGCCACGCATCTCAGATATGCACGAGAGAAAGAGGGAAGTGGCGTCATCTGTGTGACGCGGATGGGCAGGATTTATAGCTTCCGAAGGGATGGATAGCTTACCCACCAATAAGGTGTATAGAGGTACACTCGTACCTCTCACCTTTAGACCCTAAATCTATAAAAGATGTAGTGTTGTACAAACAACGCTAACATCTACGACCTAGCTAATGCAATCTGGACTTATTCCTTGTCTGACAAAGGAAGCCAGCTAAAACCTCCTAAACGTGTAAAATCCATGCTATCCGGTCTATATGAGAGATGGGAGGGTAGTTTAGACACTGAAATTGGGATCGACAGCTAAAGAAATCCCTAAGTGATCCCACACTTATGAGTGATGTAATGCTCCTAAAACTAATGCAATTAAATCTTAATCTTAATTAGTTACTAATGCAATTTATGCTGGTTAAAGTCTCCAAATCAGATATGTGTGAAATTTTAAAAAGGCTTATAGAAAAATAGTTTTTGAATGACTAAACTTCCCCAGGTCCGGCACTTCATCCTCATAGGCCAGATTATCCGGACTCTACCCGCAGGCGGGGAAGTTTGTCTAGGAGGTGAGAGAATGCATGTATGCCACCCCGGACGATTCCGGCTATTCCTTAGAGTCGTTATGTTTCTATGTGAGTTAATCTTAAATTTTATTAAATAATTGCGAGTAGAAAAAATTTTATCCCTAAGGAGCCTAGCGGTCAGACACAAGCACATGCAAGAAAGAAACCTATAAAAAGCATGCTGGTTCTACTGCGCAATCAATGTAAGTAAATCACAGCACAGAAACAAAATCCCACGAAAAAAAATGTCCATGGCAAGTGCCATACAATATTACATCTCAAAGTACAGTAAGTAAAGGTGGCCGGGTTCCACCGACAACAACCCGGAAATGACGCAAATCTTAAAATAAGGCATTTTTTATATCTCTTCAGTCTTCTTCTTTTCTTCCTTGATTCGTCTTTGGATCATCTTCAGCTCTTCGGGCTCCTTGTAGTACGTCCTCAAAAAGGATGCCCAAATGAAAAAAGGAAACCCCCTGTAAGGGTTTACTTTTCCCTTTGGACTCCTCGTAGTGAACGCTCCAAAAGGATATCCAAATGAAAAAGGAAACCCTCTGTAAGGGTTTACTTTTCCCTTTGGACTCCTATCTCTTTAAAAATGCCTTATTTTTAGATCTTCACAAGATTTACTATCAAATACATTACATCAGAAAAAAAAAAGAAAATCTAGACTCTCCTGCAGGGGTTATCCTAAGCAGTTATAATAAAAATTTCACCCAAGTAGTTGTATATGTAAATTAAAATGCGCACATCAATCACTTGGCCGTGCTCTGACTATTGGGGGCTAAGCAGCTGAAGCAGGTACCTAAAGCAATTATACATAATTATTAATTTTTAGCCCCCTTTTAGCAGCATTATATGAGCACGACCACCTGCAGGAAGACAGCATTAGTATAAAAGAACGTGCCTAACCTATGGGTATTCTAACGTCACAACCACAGTACAGAAAAGAAAGCTAGAAAAACAGTACAGAAATCACATCACAGAAAGGCTACAACAGGTAGCAAAAACAAACAGCACACGGGTCACATGCAGAGCGTCACAACACAGCACAGAAAAGAAAAAGGCAGAACAAAAGCCTAACCTAAAGCTAATAGTCGTGTCCTAGCAAACTCATCTATGTGTGTGTTGGCTGTGTGGTCTTGGTAGGTCCTATATAGGGTAGTTTTAGTTAGAGTTGTATGTACATTTGATTTGTTGAAAAGGACAAAGAAGAGATTTTAGTTAAAATTCAATTTTTAGTGTTTTGGGATTGATTTTAGGTATCTTTTATTTTAGTGTTTGATTAACCACCACCTTTGTTTCACACCGAGGCCGTGAGGTTTATTTCACCCTCCTTGGGGCTAACTTAATAGCCTCGTAGGCCTGGGTTACCCAGTGATAATTAACTTTGTTTGATTATTTTAGTTTGTTATTAAAAGAAAAGAAAAATGTGTATTAAATGTTTTATTAATCAAATTGGTTGATGGGTTTTAGGAGTTATTCTAAAGTTTGATATTTAGAAGTGTTTTATCCTAATGAATTTTTAATTTAGTATTTGATCACCTAATTAAATCTACCTCTTTTAGATTTTAAATGGGTTAGAAATTGATTATTAGATTAGTTAGAATTAATTTAAATTTATGATTTAGAATTGTAATTTAATGATTATGAATGTTAATTAAAATTTAGTTAAGAGTTAAGTGTTTTAATAGATTTTTAAGAATTAGATTGGAATTAGTTGGTTGATTATTAGTAGATTAAGAAAATAAAACCTGAATCTGGGAAAGCGTGTCACTAAGTTTTTCTGTTGTTTTAATGTCTCTATCCTATAGGGAGCATGCATCCTAAGTCTATGTTTTCTAAGACTCAGTCCTTAATTTTTATCCTTAGATGTCACTAGTGTTGTAGGATAAAAAGTTGTATTGTTTTTCTAATTCCTAAGACCTCTATACGGATGTCACGAGATTTTAGGGATCTAAAAGAAGATAAAAGCAATCCTAAATATATAATTGAAGTTTCTAAGGCCCTAAGGGTGGGAAGCGCACAATCATCTAGGCCCCTAAAGGTTTTCTAAGTTTTAGTAAACTTACAGCACCGGGGGCTACGACCCGGTGGTTCCGCCCGTAGCACCCCTACTAGATGAGTAAGGACGACTGATGCTTAGGATCCCATTGTCCTAGCTCCAGCTCCAAGTGCTCCTTATCCATTGCTTTCCAAAGGAGTACCTCGCAACATAAAAGAAAATAGGCATCAGAGCAGTTCTATAAATAAACAACAGTGTAAGGAAATGGAAAATGCAATAAAAACTAGAACATACCTTTTGTTATTTGTTGAGCCACTTGTTCTTTAGGTTCTCCTTGTTTTGCAAGCATGTAGTACCAAAAAAATAGAAAACAAACAACGGAGAAAACAACGAGGGAAAATCAAATACAAAAAGGGGTGTAGGCATTGTTGTTATCAGACACACTTCGTAGCAGTCAAGTGCATCCTATAATGACAACAATGCCCTTTGCTATTCCCACTCCAAATGAGGCACTTGATACGTTTGACTCGACTACCCCCAACACACCTAAGTCAGACCCTACAACGACTAAGGAGAAAGACCTCTAAATCTAGACCTACAACTAAATCCACCCTGCTTTGAACCCATCCAATCATTCTCTTTATCCTTACAAACTAACACAAAGGGAGGGGATTCCTATTCTACTCCCAAAAAGACACTAAGCACTTACAAACATAAAGCTCCCTCAAAGCTTCAACTCTCCAAAAACTCACTCTTTTAGAAATCATCACTAAGAGAACTCAATTCAAGTAAGAAAGCACTAGTCACTCCTAAATGATACCATAGGGGTTCTTCACACAAGCCCAACCAAACTTGACATAACTTGTAAGAACTTTTAAATACTACACAAATCTTTACAAAAAGGAATCTACCAAACTCTTTGACACAAGACCCTACAAAATAACAAATAAACAAGTGCCTCTTTCTCTAACTTGGAGTGGGGTAGAAACCACGAAGCTCTCCAATAAGGAAGTTGTACACAACCCCTCATCGTAAAGCTTTCATAAAAAAAACGTCGAATGAAAGCCTTTAAAACAAAGACACTAAATACAAATCGACTTATAAAGAAAGCTTTCGACCATAAAACTGTTCCAAAACAAGATTAAGAAATTCTCCGATATAAACTAACCATTTCATATTCGAACAACCATTTTCAATGGATAGAATTGCCATGAGACAAGGATAGAGCACGAATCTACAAGAATATCAACTCAACTTTAGAATTCATGAAAACTTTTAACACTCCTCCAAACACTATTATACAAAAGGGTTATGAGTAGTTACTATTGTTCTCTTCCAAATCAAAACACCTAACAACCTTTGTTAAGAAAAAGGATAGGAAAATTATCTAACTCTTCTTATGCCAGACTATAAAATGCAATGAAATATGGAAACTCCTTCAATTGAGATTCATGATGCCAATATCGTTCTTGAAGCACTAACACTTCCCTTCACAAAACCGGTGAGAAAAAGCTTACAAAAACTGTAGGAAATTACACCGCAAAGCAATGGCAAAACTACCCAAATATCTTAGGAATTTTGTGTAAAAAACAGCCATAATACTTCTAAAATCTGCACTCGTTTTCTATCAAAAACAGTGGGAAAAGTCACACACAAAAGGCTATAGGAATTCCTACCAAGAAGCAATGTAATCCACTTGAATGTAGTGAGGATTTTATGTAAAACAGCGAGAAAAACTGCCAAAATCTGCACCGTTCTCCACAAAAAAAAACCAATGGAAAAAGTTCTAAATGTATAAACAACAAGTTCTAGATAGATATATTGAAGCGTGCTTGTAAATCTAAAAAAAAAACTTCAACCACACATAAATAGTTTCCAAAAGGCGAGCTTAATCGTGAATGTGAACAAATATATGCTTACGAAAAGAGGCGCGGCCGCTACTACATGAGCCAAGAGAATGAGGACTCACAAACCACGTGAGATTTACTTATGCCGGCAATGCAAAAAAAAAAATTTTTTTTTAAGGAAATTCATGAGATCCTCATTTCTATCAAAACAAAACTCTAGCAAAACTCTAGCAACTTCTAATGGACGTTGTCGCAAATGATTTACATGCATACCTTAACGAATGACAAGATAACTCCATACAACCCAAGCTTGATCTCAAAGCACATTCTTTTTCCTCAATATTTCATTATTTTAATAGAGTATGAATCGAATGTAACTAAATCTGGTAGCCAATACATTCTCAAATTGCATATCATCTAGTGATTAGACAACTACTAAGTAGTAGACATAGGATTTTCTTTACCAACTAGTAAACAAGTGATATAACCAAGCCAAGCCACAAGGCTTCGCGTGAGCAATTCGCAAATAAAAGGAATAACATAAGAAATACGACCTCTCCAAAATATTTAATCAAATGACTAGTATACTAAATTCAAGAAGTAATGTAAAGCAGTCTTTTTTTTTTTTTTTAAGATATATTTCCATCAAAAAAAAAAAGACATAAACATAAGGGCTAGAAGAACAACTAAAAGCAATTTTTTTGTTCTCAGATTTGTAAAGAATTTTAATGATGTCAAGAAATTTACCATAGAAAATGAGGGCATTCACTTAGAAACCGATGGGGCTAGTAGTATAACGACAAATATACCTCAAAACCTTACAAACCTACTTGAAATTCATCAAAACTCATCACTAATATCACTATTTTTAAAAGAGCTTTAATCACTAAAATAGGTAGATTTTGGAATACACTTTACAAGCATAAATATGTAAAGAGGAATAACATGGCTCAAGGCTTCGCGAATCATTAACCAAATATCCAAACTCTTTCTTGAGAGCATTTCGTCAAACACCTCATATGCAAAGTTTAGTGTAGAGAAAATATGGCCTCTCAAACATCTAAAATAACCCAAGCTAGATCATATGAATAGCAATAACTGTTTATGGTTAATCAACACAAATCAACTCATATTTTGTCTACACCTTACAAAATTACTCACGGTTGACGATACCCATGCTCATTTTTAAAAGAACTTCAACACCATTTGATGTCCAGAGAAAAAGAAACAATAAACAATGGCCGTGAGAGAAAGTGTGTACAAGTCATTGCACCTTAACAAACAACCAAACTTGTTTTTCCAGATTTTTTTTAGGCTTTTGGATAGTGTAATAAGATAAGACCCATGTATGTAAAAAGAAACAAACTCATTTGCAAACAAATCCCTCTTTTATATACTTACATGTATGCATTGAAGGAGGTAAGACAAAAACAATGTGAATTTTCCAAAGAAGTTCATTCTCAGATTTTTTTTTTGAAAAAGATGTAATAGCAAGTGAAGTATAAAGATACATTCTTCTCCAATTACTTTCCATCAAATAAATGCATAAGTATATCTTTTTTTTTTTTTTTAAAAAAAAAGATCATAAAATTGTTGGGTAATGAGCGTCGCATCCTTTATGAAATTCATCGAACCAATGCTTAATACAATGCTCCACATAAAATCCATACATTGAGATATAGAAAATGTTACGATGACTTAAGCTTGTCATCAACCAAAGCTTAAGGAATGGCTTAACAAAACTCCTTACGAAAACATCAATATCAAGAAAGCACTAAACTCTTCATTAGAGAAATTTTGGAGAAGTTCTAATAAACAAAATGATTGCCCAAACTTACAAAGGACTATGCGAAAGAAAGATGCTCACCCAACGCTTAGTTAAATAGCTTCCCATGCCTCATGGACCGCCCACAAAATATCACAAAAACCTCTTAAAGGCACCTCATCAAACACTTGATGTGCATGATTTTACAAAGGAACAACATGACCTTTCATGATTTTGAAACCATTTACACCTAAAACTCTAGGAGATATGGCATGAATCAAGAATAAATTCATCGTATTAATTGCTCATTCTCCAACAACAAACCACTTTGTTCATAATACATAGGACTATTCATGCTTAGCAACAACGTTTCACATTTCCTAAGGGTTGAAACGCCAACTGATAACCAAACAAGCATAATAAATCAAATAACAAGGAACAACAGTGGATATATCATCTAATTATAACCAGGCTAAAAAATCATTTCAGCCATCACATCCTTGCAGTAAAATGAAATCCAAATGTAACTTTAGCTCTCAGATTTTTGCAAAGGAGTGGCAAGAGAAGAAGTGAAATAAGTAGTAGAAGAAGGAGAGGAAGAAGAACAACAACTAGAAGGTGAAGGAGGAGGATGGGAAGGGTTACCTGTAGCTTGGAAGAGCTCGGTCAGCCAAGATAGGGGAGGCGACGGGTGCTCCTGAGCTGCTGCGAACCGAGAGAGAGGAGGTGGGAGTTCGGCGTCCCGTTCCTTGCTCCCGAAAACGCAGAGAAAACGGAGAGGGAGAGGGAGTTCGGGTATGTGAGAGATGGAGGGGCTTCGGCTCCTTCTGCTTGCGCGAACTGAGGGAGATTGAGAGGGAGGCAGCGTCGGGACAGGGAGAAAACTAGAGAGAGCTCACTCGGTCCTCTAGGGCTTCTTCCCAAAATGAAAATCTGAGAGCTAGAGAGAGAGACGGGGGGAGGAAGAGTGCCCAGAGGGAGAGCCTTCTCCCCGAGAAAATCACCTCTGTTGCCGAAAGGGGAAGCCCGTGCCTCATCATCTCGTGTCCCAGCTTCCGAAATTATGCCCGAAGAAGACCTGCTCACTGCTCGACATCTGCCTTAATCGCAGAAAATCAACTGGAAAACGGGATTCGGGCTGAAACAAATATTTCATCCGATCATGGCCGTCGAGGCGATTCCTTGATTTAGGAAGGAAATTCAAAGTGAATGGAAAGTCAAAATGGCTCTTAATCGAATCGAATCAGGCTTGATCAGATTAAAAAAATGGCCGAGGTTGGGTTAGGCATAGGGCTCGAGTTTGACTCGATTCAAATCAATTCAGGCTCGAGGCGGCGCAACGAAATTAGTCAAACGAAATTGAGTCCAAACTTAAATCGAAATAAAGTATGACGCGACGAGAATGGGATGGTCGAGTTTAATTAAACCTAATCGGGCATAATCCGGCTCGAGTCGGGTCAATTCGAGCTCAAATTGGGCTCGACGAAGTTCAATTAAATCGATCGAGGGTGCTGAACACGATTGAGCAAAAATCAAGGTCAACAAACGGACCCCCAACATATGCAGAGAACAACAGGTGAACCGTATATGTTGGCGTTGACCTTCCTGACTCTAGGAAGGTACAACCTTAAGGTCAACCCAAGAAAGTCCTTAAGAAAATGCAGTCCACTAATGAAAACAAAATCAATAAGTCGATCATCCGTCCAACCAAAGTGGGAGGATAGGAGAAGGAAAGCCTCGTGCCCACACGAGTAAAGTCGAAGTGAAATCTCAAAGGACCAATGTAGAATTCAACGATCACCTACGACAAAGCTCTAAGATGATACGGAAAGAAGGGAAATAATCGGAAATCAAAGGAAATAATAGAGAACAATAATCAAAGAAAAAGCAATAAGGGAGAGAAATCAAATATAGAGAAATCATCTGTCTGCCTGACCAGATCGAAACGGCGAAACAGAAGAAGAAGGGAAAAGAACTATCCCACATTCACCTGGCCAGATCGAAACAGTGAATGGGGAAAGACTCAATGCTCACCTGCCCAGATCGAAACAGTGAACATGAGTAGAAAAAGAGAACCAACCGTCTGCCTGACCAGATCGAAACAGCAGAGCGGAAGGGAAAAGGAAAATCCCACATTCACCTGACCAGATCGAAACAGTGAATGGGGAAAGACTCAATGCTCACCTGACCAGATCGAAACAGTGAACATGAGTAGAAAAAGAGAACCAACCGTCTGCCTGACCAGATCGAAACAGCAGAGCGGAAGGGAAAAGGAAAATCTCACATTCACCTGACCAGATCGAAACAGTGAATGGGGAAAGACTCAATGCTCACCTGACCAGATCGAAACAGTGAACATGAGTAGAAAAAGAGAACCAACCGTCTGCCTGACCAGATCGAAACAGCAGAGCGGAAGGGAAAAGGAAAATCCCACATTCACCTGACCAGATCGAAACAGTGAATGGGGAAAGACTCAATGCTCACCTGACCAGATCGAAACAGTGAACATGAGTAGAAAAAGAGAACCAACCGTCTGCCTGACCAGATCGAAACAGCAGAGCGGAAGGGAAAAGAAAAATCCCACATTCACCTGACCAGATCGAAACAGTGAATGGGGAAAGACTCAATGCTCACCTGACCAGATCGAAACAGTGAACATGAGTAGAAAAAGAGAACCAACCGTCTGCCTGACCAGATCGAAACAGCAGAGCGGAAGGGAAAAGGAAAATCCCACATTCACCTGACCAGATCGAAACAGTGAATGGGGAAAGACTCAATGCTCACCTGACCAGATCGAAACAGTGAACAAAGAATCAGCAGAAAACTCAACAACCCCCAAACAGGAAAATAAAACAGGGGGAATGAAGAGGTGGTGAAGTATGCCTCCCAGGGACTCTGTCGGGCACCCAACCAGAAAGGGGAGTCAACATTCGCCTGACCAGATCGAAACAGCGAATGAGAACGGCTCAAAATCCACCTGACCATATTCGCAACAGCGAATAATGAGCCCTCCCGAAAGTCTAATGTCCCCCTGACCATAGTCGCAACGGTGGGACAAAAGAAAAAGTCCAACATTCACCTGACCAGATCGAAACAGTGAATGAGGACAACCCAATGTTCGCCTGACCAGATCGAAACAGCGAGACAAAGGGGGAAAGAGAAAGGGAGTTCAGCATTCGCCTGACCATATTCGCAACAGCGAATGAGAACAGCTCAATATCCACCTGACCATATTCGCAACAGCGAATAAAGAGCTTCCCAAAAAGTCTAATGTCTGCCTGACCAGATCGAAACAGCAAGACAAAAGACAAAATCTCACATTCACCTGACCAGATCGAAACAGTGAATGGAGAAAGACTCAATGTCTGCCTGACCATATTCGCAACGGCGAGACAAAGAGTGAAAGTCACCTCTACAACCACCCGACGCACATGTGCGCGGTGCTGTGAGGGAAAGAGAAGTAGTCGGTCATCTAAGAACTTCCAAACTTATATTTTAGTTACCACATGGTAGAGGACAAATCGTCGTGGCCATGAGTAATTTAAATATAAGTAGAATTTTCTTAGGTAAAATCGAAATCAAATAACATGCAGCAATCGATCGATATACATCTCTCTAAAAAGAGGAACATACATACGACCGTGTAGAAAGAATAATCTTATAACAAATGCATAGAAATGGCAAGGGGACACACTTGCCACTAAGAACAATAATCATCATCTCAAAAATTAGTAATTACTAAAGAAATCACAGTGGTGACACCCATGCTAACTGATGGGACCCTGTGAAAAAGTACAAACAAAATTTATGTCTTCAAAGAGACCGTTCTTACAACTAGAAGCAAGGTCTCAATGAGAAAATATATCATTTGAAAGAAATAGTGGATCGACTTTCTGCTAGAAGATCAAAATCCACTAAGAAGTGATGTTAATATATAGAGCCAGATATACCACATCATAAGTAAGGGAAAATAACATCCCATTAAAAAGTGAACAATCATAATCGAAGAAGTGGACACACAGTCGCCTCCTAAGCAGTCATCGAAATGCTTTAGGAGAGACAGAAGGGAATTTGGAGGGAATTTGGGCTTTTGGAGCGTAGAACCGGGTTCCGCCTGTGACAAGGGCAACCGATTATGCTCAACTGAGAGCTCCCCTCTCGAAAGAAAAATAATTTTAAGGGACTTTGGGCTCTTGGAGTGTAGAACCGGGTTCCACCTGTGACAAGGGCAACCGATTATGCTCAACTAAGAGCTTCCCTCTCGCAAGAAGAGAATTTTGGGGGACTTCGAGCTCTTGGAATGTAGAACCGGGTTCCGCCTGTGACAAGGGCAACCGATTCTACTCAACTAAGAGCTTCCCCCCTTTTTTTTCAGATTTTTTTTTTTTTTTTTTTTTAAGAGGGGAAAATTGTTGGCTTTGATTTCTCAGGCCATACTCGCCACATGAGTAAAACTGGGGAGAGAGAAAAATTCACCGAGTGACAATGGATCAATACCACTATATTTGACAAATATAGACCAAGGATGGACCCAGTATCGCATTCCACAGAAATTCGAGCTAGTAGTTTTGGTATCCCAGACCACACTTGAAAGTAACAAGTGAAACTGGGGAAAGCCAACCCTTAAGGGGGGACTACGAAGGAAGTTTTGTGCAAAAGTATCAAAGTGTTTGGTGAATGTGAAAGTAAGCACAAACATCCCTACGGCGTATTTATACACAACCCTTAAGGATAATCTCATACTTTGCATGACGAACATCACGTGGTAGAGGACAAATCGTCGTGGCCACGGACTGCCGAAAAGTACAAGAAATCCTTCAGAGTTATATTTATACAGAGGGATATTTACAAGTGACGGGGGATGCCCCTTGCGATGTGCAAACTCAAGCGTAGTACTTTCTCAAGTACTGTCCATTAATGACGGGCATGGGATGAACACCATTCGCATCAACTAGCAAATAAGATCCACCCTCGTATACTTGCTCTACAACAAATGGGCCTTCCCAAATGGGCTCAAACTTACCACCTCGACGACGGCGCGAAATGATAGGCCTACGCAAGACAAGGACTAACTCACCGACCTGAAAAGCACGGGGTCGGACGAGGCGATCATGAGCCTGGGCCATCCGGGCCTGGTACAACTTAAGGTTCTGATGAGCTTGCAAACGGAGCTCTTCTAAACCATCAAGTTCTTCCAACCGTAGTCGGGCATTATCCTCGCGAGACAAATTGTGGCTTACTGCTATACGTAACGAAGGGAGCTCGACCTCTAGTGGGAGGACAGCTTCAACCCCAAAAGCTAAAGCATATGGTGTACACTGAGTAGGAGTACGGTATGTAGTCCTATAAGCCCATAATGCTTCAGGTAATTTGTCGTGCCATTCTCTTTTATTTGCCACAAGTATCTTTCTTATCAACTGGACTAAGGTCTTATTGAATGCTTCAGCCAAACCATTAGCCCTAGGATAATAAATCGAGGAATACCGCCAATTTATGTTATGGCGGCGGGCAAATCTAGCAATCTTGGTGCTTCTAAAAGACGGGCCGTTATCCGAAATTATACGGCGCGGAACACCAAAACGGTAGACAACATGATCGCGGAAGAAGCGCATCACATCTTCTGATTTAACTTCCTTAAGTGGGATAGCTTCCGCCCACTTAGAGAAGTAATCAGTAGCAGCCAGAATAAACCTATGACCCTTAGAGGAAGGAGGGTCAATAGGACCCACTACATCCGTGCCCCAACTCTCAAAAGGCCAGGAAGACACAGTGGGATGCAGCGGATTAGGAGGTTGGTGAATAACAGTATTATGAATCTGGCATTGGTGGCACTTCCTAGCGTGCTCCATGCAATCACGGATCATCGTCGGCCAGTAATAACCAAGGCGTTTAATTCTGACCTTCATCTTAGGTCCGGACTGATGAGCACCACAAAGCCCCTCATGTACTTCGCCCATGACTTTACGAGCCTCCTCGTTGTTGAGGCAACGTAACCACATCTGGTCGAAAGAGCGTCGGTACAGGGTTTCATTCACGTAGGAGAATGACAAAGCTCTCTTCCTAATTTGAGCGGCAAGAGAACGATCATCCGGAAGCTTTCCACGCTTCAGATACTCAACGAAGGGGACTCTCCAATCTGACTCTTCCTCAACAGCATACACTGCGAGAGTCTGATCAGGAGAAGACAAGTCCGCGGGACACAAGGCTTGTCGGTACTGAACAACAATTGACACCGGATTTCCATTCGGGTCAGCTAACTCCTTAGCAAGTTTAGCTAGTGCATCCGCTCTACCATTCTCAGATCGAGGGACTCTAACTAAAGTTACTTCAGGGATCAGGCACAAGAGCTCCATTGCCCTATCGTGGTAAGGCAAAAGCTCAGGTTTGAGAACTTTGAAAATTCCAGCCACTTGATTAATAATTAGTTGGGAATCTCCAAAAATCTTAACCCGCACAATGCTCATCTGAATGGCCAACTCGAGTCCTACAATCAAAGCTTCGTACTCAGCTTCATTATTAGTACGAGGCTCAGAAAGACTGTAAGAGTAACGAAGGGTGTGGCCTTCAGGAGACACAAAGACAAGCCCCAAACCTACCCTAACTACAGGAGTTTCATAAGGACGCAGTGATTTGATGGAAGAGGCTCCATCAAAGTAAAACTCCCAAGTAGGGGACTCCTGCTCTTCCACACTCATGACCAGTTCATCTGGCAAATCGTCATTAAGTGGGGAATCTACAGGGATCGGGTGAGAAGCAAGAAAATCAGCTAGAGCCTGTCCTTTGACGGCCCGCTGAGGGACATATGTAATGTCAAACTGCAGTAAAATCATGGACCAACGTGCTAAACGACCTGATAAGGTCGGACGGGTCATCAGGTACTGCAAAGGGTTGACTCGAGAAATCAAACTGATCTTGTGTGAGAGCATATAGTGTCTAAGCTTCTGCACAGCAAAGATCAAAGCCAAACACTGCTTTTCCATTGCCGGGTATTTTAGCTCTGCAGGAATCAAGCGTCTGCTAAGGTAGTACAAGGCATTCTCTTTGCCTTCCTCATTTTCTTGAGCTAAAAGTGCACCAAGTGACTCATCCAAGGCAGTAGTGTAAAGAATCAATGGTTTACCAGGGATGGGTGCAGCCAACACTGGGGGATTCGTCAGGTAGCGCTTTATGCTCTCAAAGGCCTCCTGACAATTCTTATCCCAATGAAAGCGAGCATCCTTCTTTGCTAGAGCAGCAAAGGGATGACATCTACCGGCCAAATTGGAGATAAATCTCCGCAAGAAAGCAAGCTTACCCTGAAAAGACCTCAACTGAGTAAGACTCCTAGGGGGTTTCAAGTCCACTATGGCCTTGATCATGGAGGGATCAATCTCAATGCCACGATAGCGAACAATAAAACCAAGAAACTTCCCCGCACTAACTCCAAATGCACACTTTAAGGGATTCATCTTCAAATCATGCTTTCTTAAGCGCTCAAAAACGATTCGTAGGTCTCGGAGGTGATCACTACGGACCTTGCTTTTGACCACTAAATCATCCACATAGCATTCAACTTGCTCATGAATCAACTCATCAAAAATGATAGTCATGGCACGTTGATAGGTGGCCCCGGCATTCTTGAGGCCAAACGGCATCACCTTGTAACAAAACACACCGATGGGGGTGCGAAAGGCAGTGAATTTCTCATCTTCAGGGGCCATCTTTATCTGATTGTAACCAGATGAACCATCCATGAAGGAGAAAATGCTATGGGACGAAGCAATATCAACCATGAGTTCAGGGATGGGAAGAGGGAAATCGTCCTTAGGACATGCCTTATTCAAATCACGGAAGTCAATACAGACACGAATTTGACCATTCTTCTTCCGGACTGGAACAACATTGGCAAGCCAAGTGGGATACTTCTCTTCACGAACAAAACCAGCTTCTATAAGCTTCTTAGTCTCGGCTATCACCTGTTGTTCAATCTCTAACCTCATCCGACGAGGTGACTGCTTAACAGGGACTGCATCAAGACTAATAGCTAACTTATGGACTGCTACTTCTGGATCTAAACCAGGCATCTCGGTGTAGTTCCAGGCAAAACAATCCTTAAACTCAGAAATGAGTGCAACATACTCTTGAGCCTCTGATTCGGATAACAAAGCACTATGAAAGATAGGCCGAGGATCCGATTCAGTGCCCAAATTGATCTCACACAACTCATCCATGGCAGAATTGGCGCCATCTTCGAATTCACGTGGAGCTTCAAGGACCCTGTCCTCATTCTCCTCCGGGTCTTCATCATCGGAGATGGAAACAACCGGATAGGAATGAGAGACAACCCGAATGTTGGCGGAAGGTGATTGATCTTCTTGAGAATAGCCTATACCCTGCCCAGTTCGAGGAAAATCAGTTCGCCAAATACGGGCCTGCTGTTGGGCCTGTCTACCTGACCAAGTCGAAGGGACAATGCCTCGCTCAACAAAGTTATCCACAGCAGGGGAAAAGTATCGGGGAACTGGCATGATCTCATCATCCGCAGTGGATTCCATAGAATCCTGTATGTCAGTACTCTGTGGGACACCGACACTATGGAACAACGATGCATGCCAAGCAGATTGTGCTGGCACATAAAGAGTGTGCAGCTCTTGTACAGAGCGCCTATCTAAGGGTTGTGCACCACGAACACTGGCGGAAGGTGTAAGGGAAGATTGAGGAGGAGATTCTTCAATTCTCATCCCGTACATCTGGCGAGAAAGGGATTGTTGACTAGTAGTCTGACGTCCGACATCTCCGTCGTCGTCTGAATCGCTATCAACAACCAAACCACCCTGAGGAATCAAACTCCTATGGAATGTGGGATAGGAATTGCGATCAACACTAAAGGCAGGTGAAGGAACTGAATGACGAGGAACATCAATCATCTCATCATCAGAGTCGGACTCAACAGTCAAAGGAGAAGTGTACAAGTGCGAGGGAGGAGGGATTCGAGCATCAAAGTTCCTCGGAGGGCGAACTGACTCTCTACCTCGACCTCTACCACGCAATCCCCTACCTCTACTAGGGGGAACATCGTGCCTGAGTACAAACCGTAAAGATTCCTCCGGGTCTGTAGTGGAAACATCTGCTCCAATCTCAACCTGTGATGGACCCTGTACTAGTGGTTGTATAGGACCCTGTGCAAGTGGCTGCATAGGACCCTGTACAACACTAGCGGGTATCACTGGTGACTGGGCAGTGGGAGGTCTACGAACTTTCCGAGGCATGTAATGCTCGGCGTCATCATAAATAGAGACCTCATGCACGGCAAAAGGTTGAATATCTCCAAGAATGGAAAACTCTACATCATTCCTCATATACTTCATGCACTGGTGCAGTGTAGAGGGCACCATTCCATATTCATGTATCCAAGGCCTTCCCAGGAGAGCCTTGTATGAGGTATCTGCCTCAATAACATGGAACTTTGCCTCAGTCAAAAGATCTCCAAAACGCAAAGGCAAAGTGATGGAACCTAGAGCTCGTTGACCTTGATCATTAAAACCCTTCAGCATAATCTTATCTGAAGTGAGCTTTAAGTGACCAAGGGAGAGACTCTGCAGGGTGGCATGATTAAGGATATTAACTGAAGCTCCTTGGTCAATGAGGACCCTGTTCAACTCATAACCATTTACTTCAGTGGTGACGTACAGGGGACGGTTGTGATCAGAGGTTCCTAAGAGAAGATCCTGGTCTGAAAAGGTAATGCATGGCATCTCTCTCAAATAACATGCATCCTTAACTGACTCAGTGGCAAAGAAAGCTTGATAAGACTCTGGTTCAAGCAAAGCTTTCACCAAAGTCTCTCTCAAATCGGAAGACATCATTAGTGCATCGTACACACTAAGAAGAGAAGGAATCTTTCTCAAATGAGCCAACACATTATAATCAACATCCAACTGAGGGCCTTTTCCCTTCTCCTTAGCTGGTGCTTGAGGAGGAGGGATAGGATCATCCTGTTGGGTAATGATGTTTCTATTATTTTCTTTATTATTTTTAGCCATTTTAGGTGGTAGGACTTTACCTGAACGCAATTGTATCTCTCGTATCGAGTCGGACTCAATAGAGGACTCATTTGGTTCATGTGACATGGCTTGTGTTGGTTCAACAAAAAGTGGTCGGGAAGTGTTCTCGGATTCATCTTCTGAATCCATGTAACAACCTCCTTCAGGAATAGCGAACACAGGCTCTTCCTCACACTCAAACTCTTCTCCAAAAGAAGGATCATCATTATTATTTTCAGAAATAAATAAAACAGAAGAAGAACGAGTGCTAGAAAAAGTAGAGCTAGAGGGAGCGAGACACCAAAAGTAGCCAGAATCATTTTCTTCCATTAATTCATCATCAGTTGAAGGGAGAACAAAATCCTTCAGCGTAAGTGCTGGAAGAGATCCTGTCTTCCCCTCAGAAGTTACAACAAATTTCTCTCTTTCATACATCTTTCTAATACAAGGAGAAGTAGAAGAAATGTGCTCAGTAGGCACTACAACAGAAGAAGAAAAAGAAACTGGCAAAGGAACTGGGCTGGCAACTGTCGACTTGGCCTGTGGGGGCCTCCTCTCAACTGCCTCTGAACTCTGAACTGCCCGTCTGATCATACCCCTTGTCTTGCGAGAGAGTGCAAGCTGCCACTCCTCCCCAGAACTAAGAGGTGCTCTACTGTCACTGCTCTGAACACCACACTGACTGTCATACTGACTGGAGCTAGTAACCATCTGAACTATCTGAGCAACCTTGCCCCGAGGATGTACCAAATCACTATCCTGCAAGTGAATCTCACCACTAGCCATAAGGCTTTCCACCTTATCTTTGAACACATAGCAATCTTCAATCACATGGCCAATATGCTTATGAAAGGGACAATACAAAGGATGCTCTGTTTGTCCTTCTTCTTCTACTCTTTTGTTGGGTGGAAATGTCAAAATATTTTTCTTGATCAAAAACTTGAAAATCTTTTTTACACTCTCCCTTTTAAAGGGATACTCCTTGCTAAGCTTCTCTTGTAAATACTGTTGGTTCTCTGGAGTTCTATAAGAGGGCCTAGGCTGCTGACCCTGTGGTCGTGGCTGAAACTGAACAGGAGGCTGTACTGGTGGTGGTAACTGAGGTCGGGGCTGAAACTGAGGTCGTGGTGGTGGTGGACGCTGTGGTACTGAACTAACCATGGGCCTCTTGCCTCTATCAAGAGCATCAGAAGTACTATGCACCTCTCCCTTCCTAGGAGGTGGTGCCCCAGAAAACTCCAAACGCTGAGGTCTACGGATGGGTTGACTCTCAGCCTTAGGAGGGACTGCACTGGGTATGCTGTCCTGTAGGCTAGTGACTTTGGTTAACAACTTCTGAAAGGTTTGAATGCTAAAACCTTTCAGGTACGGAGCGATAGGACCATCAATGTTCTTCAACAGAATCTCAACTGCATGCTGCTCTTGCAGTTGAGGTTCACACTGAAGACTAAGGTTCCTCCACCTAACTATATAGTTAGGTAGAGACTCGTGGGGGCGCTGTCTGGTCACTACCAACTCACCAACAGTCACTCTATGCTCTGTACTAATGAATCTCTGCACAAACAACTGCTCCATCTCAGTAAAAGTACGAACTGAATCATTAGGGAGATCGGCATACCACTCAAATGCCACTCCCCCTAAGCTACTGACAAACAGTCTCAACATCAAAGCGTCATTTCCTCCAATGTTACAACATATGGCCCGATACTGAGCCACATGTTGTTTTGGGTTTCCAAACCCATCAAACACTCGGAAACGAGGAGGAACAAAACCAGCGGGATAAGGCTCCCGCTCGTACTCTACCGGGTAGGGGCGACCTCTACTAACAGAATCCCCAGACTTTCTAGAAGCTATAGCCTGGTCAACCCTCTGTGCAATCATATCCTGAATCTGAACTGGTGACAACTGTACTGACTGACTCTGGACTGGCACACTCAACGGTACTGCTGGTGGAGACATCGGAACTGCCCTCTGAACTCTATCAACTCTAACAGGCTCTGGGGCTGGCGACTGTGGCGCTACTGGCTCGTCTCTGGATGTAGTAGGAGTGACTACATCCATGACATGGGGTGTAGCCCCCAACATCGTCAACTGGGCGGTCATCGCTGCCATGGCTCTGGCCATCTCCGCCATCTGGGACTGTAACTGCAAAACTGTGACATCTGTGTCTACTGATCGGGGAGGTCCACCCTGTGCTGAGGTGGAAGGTACATCGGCCTCCCCTTGTTCTTCCAAATCATCGTACTGCTCATGCTGCTCGTCTGACGTGCCACGCCTCGTGACAACACAAACACGGTGAACGGGGATGTCTTCATCTGACTCTCCTCCGAGTAAGTCCTCATCGGAGGTCTGATGAAGAGCATCTATGTACGGACCCAAAGGAGAAGAAATCCTAAGGGGACTAGGAGCAGCAACTGGCTCCACTCGAGCCCGAGTACTACTATCAACATCTACTGCATCAACATCCATCTGAACTGGCACTGACACTGAAGGGACTGTATCAACTCGTCGAATCGTACCAACTGTCTGCTCCGTCTCGACAGGCTCATCCGCCTGCCGACGTCTCCAAACCCATCTACTACGACGGGACCCGGTAGGGACATCTAACTGAGTGGAAGGGGCAACGACAACTGAACCAAGCTGGGCTCGGACAGGCTCTAACTGTGGGCGACGTCCATGACGGCGAGGGCGTCGTCCAGCAGCAGGGGCACCTGCCCGAGGTCTATCGGTAGGGACCACTCTAGTCTGCTGTCGTGGTGGCTGTCCTCTCTGCCACCGGTAACTCTGCCTAACCGACTGCCGCTGCAACTGAGAATGCACCTGAGAGATCTGATGGAGTAACCTCTCCTCACTAACACGCCCTCTACCGCGCGCTGAACGGATAATGTTTCGGATCCTCTGAGTGAGGGTCCGAGTGACAGTATCCCTGGGGACTCGAGCGCGAGGAAGAGTAGTGGGGATAGGAGGGGCTGCTGCAATGTGGGCAGCGTCCTCCTCATCACCACTATGCACTAGAGGGGAAAAGCGTCCTCCCTGGACTGCGTCGATCTCAGGGGCAACTACAACATCCGAGACTGGGGTAACTACTCGCCTACGTGGCTCCCGCTGTAAGGGAACCATCCTCTGCTGAATTGGCTCCTGCTGAGCCACAGAATCTGCCATCCGCTGAACAGCCGCATCGGACGCTGCTAATCGCAATCTCCTGTTCCTATTCCTTCTAGCCCTTCTCCCAAGGCCGGAGATGGAGGAAGAAGCTACATCAGTACCCACAGACTGTACTAGAGGAACAGGAACTACTGACTGAGGGGGTGTCGGGGTCTCCTCGGCAATCTCAGGGTGAGACAACCGGGTGAAAACAGAAACCCGACGAGTAGGAGGTGGAGGAAGCTCGGCCTGAGCAACCCTCTTCCTCGAAGTGGAACGAGGAGGGGAGACCCGAGCACGAGCAGCCTCTACCGGAACAACAGGTAAAGGAACTGCTACTGGCTGCCGGCGCTGAGGGGCCGGGGCTACTCGAACAACAGGAGCGACAGGCGCTGGCCGCCTGACCGCTGGACGAACAGGGTGAACAGGAAGTGGCCTAGGCACTGGCTGCCTAACCATCGGGCGCACTGGCTGCGCACGAACGGCAACTGGACGAACGGGTGCCCGGGCTGGCTGCCGAGCAACTGGTCGTCCAAACGGTCTCATAGCTGCGCGTCCTCTCCTCTGAGGGGGAGAGAATGCAGCAGCCTCGGAGGGGGTCGGCCCGCCAAGAGTGACGTACGCCGAATCGGTGAAGGATCCAAAGGTGATCCCCCCCGCCGGTGGGCTCGTCAACAAGGACTCAAGGAGTGTCACCCGCGAGTCAGAGCCAAAACAGAAAGTAACGGACGGACCAGAATACGCCATTTCTACTGTCTGTTAACACAAACAATAAGAATTAGCGTAAACAAAAGCACCGAACGGAACGAGAGAGAAAGGGACGGAAATAGCCTGTAAAGGCTAGAAGAGGAAGAACCTAACTAAGGAACACTAAACCCGGAGTGCACACAAAAGGAGATAATTTAACATCCGAAGATGGAGAGAGAAACCTGTCCCACCGTGGTCGCCAGAAATCTGTGGGTCTCCGAAAGGATTCCGCTCGTGTGGTTCGAATGCAAAGAGTACGATCACACTGTCCCGAAGGACAAAATGGTCGTAGGCCTTTACAATCGACACAAGCAGGCCGATGGAAGAGCAGATGGAGTTATAGATACGATTAGCCATGGAGGATGGCGGTTTTCACTTACCAGCCTCGATGGATAATAATATATATATAACCCTAAATTCACGAGATTTCCCCTATTCGATACATCAGCATCGAATAGGGTTTATTTGATTGTGGGGATCGGTTTCCTACGGGCGCAAGCCCCCGTAGTTAATTACATCTTAGACCTTGATCTAAGAAAACTCTCGATTAAGGATGTTAGATTATCTCCTCTAATGGGTTTAGTGCAAGGGCAAATTCTAGGCTTTCCTAATCAAAGAAAAAGAGTGTCCCAAATTGGCTCAATCAATCACACATGGTTCAATCAACATCCGGCCGGTTCGAGAAAGAGGAAACAGGAGAAAAGAAAGAGGCCACGCATCTCAGATATGCACGAGAGAAAGAGGGAAGTGGCGTCATCTGTGTGACGCGGATGGGCAGGATTTATAGCTTCCGAAGGGATGGATAGCTTACCCACCAATAAGGTGTATAGAGGTACACTCGTACCTCTCACCTTTAGACCCTAAATCTATAAAAGATGTAGTGTTGTACAAACAACGCTAACATCTACGACCTAGCTAATGCAATCTGGACTTATTCCTTGTCTGACAAAGGAAGCCAGCTAAAACCTCCTAAACGTGTAAAATCCATGCTATCCGGTCTATATGAGAGATGGGAGGGTAGTTTAGACACTGAAATTGGGATCGACAGCTAAAGAAATCCCTAAGTGATCCCACACTTATGAGTGATGTAATGCTCCTAAAACTAATGCAATTAAATCTTAATCTTAATTAGTTACTAATGCAATTTATGCTGGTTAAAGTCTCCAAATCAGATATGTGTGAAATTTTAAAAAGGCTTATAGAAAAATAGTTTTTGAATGACTAAACTTCCCCAGGTCCGGCACTTCATCCTCATAGGCCAGATTATCCGGACTCTACCCGCAGGCGGGGAAGTTTGTCTAGGAGGTGAGAGAATGCATGTATGCCACCCCGGACGATTCCGGCTATTCCTTAGAGTCGTTATGTTTCTATGTGAGTTAATCTTAAATTTTATTAAATAATTGCGAGTAGAAAAAATTTTATCCCTAAGGAGCCTAGCGGTCAGACACAAGCACATGCAAGAAAGAAACCTATAAAAAGCATGCTGGTTCTACTGCGCAATCAATGTAAGTAAATCACAGCACAGAAACAAAATCCCACGAAAAAAAATGTCCATGGCAAGTGCCATACAATATTACATCTCAAAGTACAGTAAGTAAAGGTGGCCGGGTTCCACCGACAACAACCCGGAAATGACGCAAATCTTAAAATAAGGCATTTTTTATATCTCTTCAGTCTTCTTCTTTTCTTCCTTGATTCGTCTTTGGATCATCTTCAGCTCTTCGGGCTCCTTGTAGTACGTCCTCAAAAAGGATGCCCAAATGAAAAAAGGAAACCCCCTGTAAGGGTTTACTTTTCCCTTTGGACTCCTCGTAGTGAACGCTCCAAAAGGATATCCAAATGAAAAAGGAAACCCTCTGTAAGGGTTTACTTTTCCCTTTGGACTCCTATCTCTTTAAAAATGCCTTATTTTTAGATCTTCACAAGATTTACTATCAAATACATTACATCAGAAAAAAAAAAGAAAATCTAGACTCTCCTGCAGGGGTTATCCTAAGCAGTTATAATAAAAATTTCACCCAAGCAGTTGTATATGTAAATTAAAATGCGCACATCAATCACTTGGCCGTGCTCTGACTATTGGGGGCTAAGCAGCTGAAGCAGGTACCTAAAGCAATTATACATAATTATTAATTTTTAGCCCCCTTTTAGCAGCATTATATGAGCACGACCACCTGCAGGAAGACAGCATTAGTATAAAAGAACGTGCCTAACCTATGGGTATTCTAACGTCACAACCACAGTACAGAAAAGAAAGCTAGAAAAACAGTACAGAAATCACATCACAGAAAGGCTACAACAGGTAGCAAAAACAAACAGCACACGGGTCACATGCAGAGCGTCACAACACAGCACAGAAAAGAAAAAGGCAGAACAAAAGCCTAACCTAAAGCTAATAGTCGTGTCCTAGCAAACTCATCTATGTGTGTGTTGGCTGTGTGGTCTTGGTAGGTCCTATATAGGGTAGTTTTAGTTAGAGTTGTATGTACATTTGATTTGTTGAAAAGGACAAAGAAGAGATTTTAGTTAAAATTCAATTTTTAGTGTTTTGGGATTGATTTTAGGTATCTTTTATTTTAGTGTTTGATTAACCACCACCTTTGTTTCACACCGAGGCCGTGAGGTTTATTTCACCCTCCTTGGGGCTAACTTAATAGCCTCGTAGGCCTGGGTTACCCAGTGATAATTAACTTTGTTTGATTATTTTAGTTTGTTATTAAAAGAAAAGAAAAATATGTATTAAATGTTTTATTAATCAAATTGGTTGATGGGTTTTAGGAGTTATTCTAAAGTTTGATATTTAGAAGTGTTTTATCCTAATGAATTTTTAATTTAGTATTTGATCACCTAATTAAATCTACCTCTTTTAGATTTTAAATGGGTTAGAAATTGATTATTAGATTAGTTAGAATTAATTTAAATTTATGATTTAGAATTGTAATTTAATGATTATGAATGTTAATTAAAATTTAGTTAAGAGTTAAGTGTTTTAATAGATTTTTAAGAATTAGATTGGAATTAGTTGGTTGATTATTAGTAGATTAAGAAAATAAAACCTGAATCTGGGAAAGCGTGTCACTAAGTTTTTCTGTTGTTTTAATGTCTCTATCCTATAGGGAGTATGCATCCTAAGTCTATGTTTTCTAAGACTCAGTCCTTAATTTTTATCCTTAGATGTCACTAGTGTTGTAGGATAAAAAGTTGTATTGTTTTTCTAATTCCTAAGACCTCTATACGGATGTCACGAGATTTTAGGGATCTAAAAGAAGATAAAAGCAATCCTAAATATATAATTGAAGTTTCTAAGGCCCTAAGGGTGGGAAGCGCACAATCATCTAGGCCCCTAAAGGTTTTCTAAGTTTTAGTAAACTTACAGCACCGGGGGCTACGACCCGGTGGTTCCGCCCGTAGCACCCCTACTAGATGAGTAAGGACGACTGATGCTTAGGATCCCATTGTCCTAGCTCCAGCTCCAAGTGCTCCTTATCCATTGCTTTCCAAAGGAGTACCTCGCAACATAAAAGAAAATAGGCATCAGAGCAGTTCTATAAATAAACAACAGTGTAAGGAAATGGAAAATGCAATAAAAACTAGAACATACCTTTTGTTATTTGTTGAGCCACTTGTTCTTTAGGTTCTCCTTGTTTTGCAAGCATGTAGTACCAAAAAAACAGAAAACAAACAACGGAGAAAACAACGAGGGAAAATCAAATACAAAAAGGGGTATAGGCATTGTTGTTATCAGACACACTTCGTAGCAGTCAAGTGCATCCTATAATGACAACAATGCCCTTTGCTATTCCCACTCCAAATGAGGCACTTGATACGTTTGACTCGACTACCCCCAACACACCTAAGTCAGACCCTACAACGACTAAGGAGAAAGACCTCTAAATCTAGACCTACAACTAAATCCACCCTGCTTTGAACCCATCCAATCATTCTCTTTATCCTTACAAACTAACACAAAGGGAGGGGATTCCTATTCTACTCCCAAAAAGACACTAAGCACTTACAAACATAAAGCTCCCTCAAAGCTTCAACTCTCCAAAAACTCACTCTTTTAGAAATCATCACTAAGAGAACTCAATTCAAGTAAGAAAGCACTAGTCACTCCTAAATGATACCATAGGGGTTCTTCACACAAGCCCAACCAAACTTGACATAACTTGTAAGAACTTTTAAATACTACACAAATCTTTACAAAAAGGAATCTACCAAACTCTTTGACACAAGACCCTACAAAATAACAAATAAACAAGTGCCTCTTTCTCTAACTTGGAGTGGGGTAGAAACCACGAAGCTCTCCAATAAGGAAGTTGTACACAACCCCTCATCGTAAAGCTTTCATAAAAAAAACGTCGTATGAAAGCCTTTAAAACAAAGACACTAAATACAAATCGACTTATAAAGAAAGCTTTCGACCATAAAACTGTTCCAAAACAAGATTAAGAAATTCTCCGATATAAACTAACCATTTCATATTCGAACAACCATTTTCAATGGATAGAATTGCCATGAGACAAGGATAGAGCACGAATCTACAAGAATACCAACTCAACTTTAGAATTCATGAAAACTTTTAACACTCCTCCAAACACTATTATACAAAAGGGTTATGAGTAGTTACTATTGTTCTCTTCCAAATCAAAACACCTAACAACCTTTGTTAAGAAAAAGGATAGGAAAATTATCTAACTCTTCTTATGCCAGACTATAAAATGCAATGAAATATGGAAACTCCTTCAATTGAGATTCATGATGCCAATATCGTTCTTGAAGCACTAACACTTCCCTTCACAAAACCGGTGAGAAAAAGCTTACAAAAACTGTAGGAAATTACACCGCAAAGCAATGGCAAAACTACCCAAATATCTTAGGAATTTTGTGTAAAAAACAGCCATAATACTTCTAAAATCTGCACTCGTTTTCTATCAAAAACAGTGGGAAAAGTCACACACAAAAGGCTATAGGAATTCCTACCAAGAAGCAATGTAATCCACTTGAATGTAGTGAGGATTTTATGTAAAACAGCGAGAAAAACTGCCAAAATCTGCACCGTTCTCCACAAAAAAAAACCAATGGAAAAAGTTCTAAATGTATAAACAACAAGTTCTAGATAGATATATTGAAGCGTGCTTGTAAATCTAAAAAAAAAACTTCAACCACACATAAATAGTTTCCAAAAGGCGAGCTTAATCGTGAATGTGAACAAATATATGCTTACGAAAAGAGGCGCGGCCGCTACTACATGAGCCAAGAGAATGAGGACTCACAAACCACGTGAGATTTACTTATGCCGGCAATGCAAAAAAAAAATTTTTTTTTAAGGAAATTCATGAGATCCTCATTTCTATCAAAACAAAACTCTAGCAAAACTCTAGCAACTTCTAATGGACGTTGTCGCAAATGATTTACATGCATACCTTAACGAATGACAAGATAACTCCATACAACCCAAGCTTGATCTCAAAGCACATTCTTTTTCCTCAATATTTCATTATTTTAATAGAGTATGAATCGAATGTAACTAAATCTGGTAGCCAATACATTCTCAAATTGCATATCATCTAGTGATTAGACAACTACTAAGTAGTAGACATAGGATTTTCTTTACCAACTAGTAAACAAGTGATATAACCAAGCCAAGCCACAAGGCTTCGCGTGAGCAATTCGCAAATAAAAGGAATAACATAAGAAATACGACCTCTCCAAAATATTTAATCAAATGACTAGTATACTAAATTCAAGAAGTAATGTAAAGCAGTCTCTTTTTTTTTTTTTAAGATATATTTCCATAAAAAAAAAAAAGACATAAACATAAGGGCTAGAAGAACAACTAAAAGCAATTTTTTTGTTCTCAGATTTGTAAAGAATTTTAATGATGTCAAGAAATTTACCATAGAAAATGAGGGCATTCACTTAGAAACCGATGGGGCTAGTAGTATAACGACAAATATACCTCAAAACCTTACAAACCTACTTGAAATTCATCAAAACTCATCACTAATATCACTATTTTTAAAAGAGCTTTAATCACTAAAATAGGTAGATTTTGGAATACACTTTACAAGCATAAATATGTAAAGAGGAATAACATGGCTCAAGGCTTCGCGAATCATTAACCAAATATCCAAACTCTTTCTTGAGAGCATTTCGTCAAACACCTCATATGCAAAGTTTAGTGTAGAGAAAATATGGCCTCTCAAACATCTAAAATAACCCAAGCTAGATCATATGAATAGCAATAACTGTTTATGGTTAATCAACACAAATCAACTCATATTTTGTCTACACCTTACAAAATTACTCACGGTTGACGATACCCATGCTCATTTTTAAAAGAACTTCAACACCATTTGATGTCCAGAGAAAAAGAAACAATAAACAATGGCCGTGAGAGAAAGTGTGTACAAGTCATTGCACCTTAACAAACAACCAAACTTGTTTTTCCAGATTTTTTTTAGGCTTTTGGATAGTGTAATAAGATAAGACCCATGTATGTAAAAAGAAACAAACTCATTTGCAAACAAATCCCTCTTTTATATACTTACATGTATGCATTGAAGGAGGTAAGACAAAAACAATGTGAATTTTCCAAAGAAGTTCATTCTCAGATTTTTTTTTTGAAAAAGATGTAATAGCAAGTGAAGTATAAAGATACATTCTTCTCCAATTACTTTCCATCAAATAAATGCATAAGTATATCTTTTTTTTTTTAAAAAAAAAAAAAAGATCATAAAATTGTTGGGTAATGAGCGTCGCATCCTTTATGAAATTCATCGAACCAATGCTTAATACAATGCTCCACATAAAATCCATACATTGAGATATAGAAAATGTTACGATGACTTAAGCTTGTCATCAACCAAAGCTTAAGGAATGGCTTAACAAAACTCCTTACGAAAACATCAATATCAAGAAAGCACTAAACTCTTCATTAGAGAAATTTTGGAGAAGTTCTAATAAACAAAATGATTGCCCAAACTTACAAAGGACTATGCGAAAGAAAGATGCTCACCCAACGCTTAGTTAAATAGCTTCCCATGCCTCATGGACCGCCCACAAAATATCACAAAAACCTCTTAAAGGCACCTCATCAAACACTTGATGTGCATGATTTTACAAAGGAACAACATGACCTTTCATGATTTTGAAACCATTTACACTTAAAACTCTAGGAGATATGGCATGAATCAAGAATAAATTCATCGTATTAATTGCTCATTCTCCAACAACAAACCACTTTGTTCATAATACATAGGACTATTCATGCTTAGCAACAACGTTTCACATTTCCTAAGGGTTGAAACGCCAACTGATAACCAAACAAGCATAATAAATCAAATAACAAGGAACAACAGTGGATATATCATCTAATTATAACCAGGCTAAAAAATCATTTCAGCCATCACATCCTTGCAGTAAAATGAAATCCAAATGTAACTTTAGCTCTCAGATTTTTGCAAAGGAGTGGCAAGAGAAGAAGTGAAATAAGTAGTAGAAGAAGGAGAGGAAGAAGAACAACAACAAGAAGGTGAAGGAGGAGGATGGGAAGGGTTACCTGTAGCTTGGAAGAGCTCGGTCAGCCAAGATAGGGGAGGCGACGGGTGCTCCTGAGCTGCTGCGAACCGAGAGAGAGGAGGTGGGAGTTCGGCGTCCCGTTCCTTGCTCCCGAAAACGCAGAGAAAACGGAGAGGGAGAGGGAGTTCGGGTATGTGAGAGATGGAGGGGCTTCGGCTCCTTCTGCTTGCGCGAACTGAGGGAGATTGAGAGGGAGGCAGCGTCGGGACAGGGAGAAAACTAGAGAGAGCTCACTCGGTCCTCTAGGGCTTCTTCCCAAAATGAAAATCTGAGAGCTAGAGAGAGAGACGGGGGGAGGAAGAGTGCCCAGAGGGAGAGCCTTCTCCCCGAGAAAATCACCTCTGTTGCCGAAAGGGGAAGCCCGCGCCTCATCATCTCGTGTCCCAGCTTCCGAAATTATGCCCGAAGAAGACCTGCTCACTGCTCGACATCTGCCTTAATCGCAGAAAATCAACTGGAAAACGGGATTCGGGCTGAAACAAATATTTCATCCGATCATGGCCGTCGAGGCGATTCCTTGATTTAGGAAGGAAATTCAAAGTGAATGGAAAGTCAAAATGGCTCTTAATCGAATCGAATCAGGCTTGATCAGATTAAAAAAATGGCCGAGGTTGGGTTAGGCATAGGGCTCGAGTTTGACTCGATTCAAATCAATTCAGGCTCGAGGCGGCGCAACGAAATTAGTCAAACGAAATTGAGTCCAAACTTAAATCGAAATAAAGTATGACGCGACGAGAATGGGATGGTCGAGTTTAATTAAACCTAATCGGGCATAATCCGGCTCGAGTCGGGTCAATTCGAGCTCAAATTGGGCTCGACGAAGTTCAATTAAATCGATCGAGGGTGCTGAACACGATTGAGCAAAAATCAAGGTCAACAAACGGACCCCCAACATATGCAGAGAACAACAGGTGAACCGTATATGTTGGCGTTGACCTTCCTGACTCTAGGAAGGTACAACCTTAAGGTCAACCCAAGAAAGTCCTTAAGAAAATGCAGTCCACTAATGAAAACAAAATCAATAAGTCGATCATCCGTCCAACCAAAGTGGGAGGATAGGAGAAGGAAAGCCTCGTGCCCACACGAGTAAAGTCGAAGTGAAATCTCAAAGGACCAATGTAGAATTCAACGATCACCTACGACAAAGCTCTAAGATGATACGGAAAGAAGGGAAATAATCGGAAATCAAAGGAAATAATAGAGAACAATAATCAAAGAAAAAGCAATAAGGGAGAGAAATCAAATATAGAGAAATCATCTGTCTGCCTGACCAGATCGAAACGGCGAAACAGAAGAAGAAGGGAAAAGAACTATCCCACATTCACCTGGCCAGATCGAAACAGTGAATGGGGAAAGACTCAATGCTCACCTGCCCAGATCGAAACAGTGAACATGAGTAGAAAAAGAGAACCAACCGTCTGCCTGACCAGATCGAAACAGCAGAGCGGAAGGGAAAAGGAAAATCCCACATTCACCTGACCAGATCGAAACAGTGAATGGGGAAAGACTCAATGCTCACCTGACCAGATCGAAACAGTGAACATGAGTAGAAAAAGAGAACCAACCGTCTGCCTGACCAGATCGAAACAGCAGAGCGGAAGGGAAAAGGAAAATCTCACATTCACCTGACCAGATCGAAACAGTGAATGGGGAAAGACTCAATGCTCACCTGACCAGATCGAAACAGTGAACATGAGTAGAAAAAGAGAACCAACCGTCTGCCTGACCAGATCGAAACAGCAGAGCGGAAGGGAAAAGGAAAATCCCACATTCACCTGACCAGATCGAAACAGTGAATGGGGAAAGACTCAATGCTCACCTGACCAGATCGAAACAGTGAACATGAGTAGAAAAAGAGAACCAACCGTCTGCCTGACCAGATCGAAACAGCAGAGCGGAAGGGAAAAGAAAAATCCCACATTCACCTGACCAGATCGAAACAGTGAATGGGGAAAGACTCAATGCTCACCTGACCAGATCGAAACAGTGAACATGAGTAGAAAAAGAGAACCAACCGTCTGCCTGACCAGATCGAAACAGCAGAGCGGAAGGGAAAAGGAAAATCCCACATTCACCTGACCAGATCGAAACAGTGAATGGGAAAAGACTCAATGCTCACCTGACCAGATCGAAACAGTGAACAAAGAATCAGCAGAAAACTCAACAACCCCCAAACAGGAAAATAAAACAGGGGGAATGAAGAGGTGGTGAAGTATGCCTCCCAGGGACTCTGTCGGGCACCCAACCAGAAAGGGGAGTCAACATTCGCCTGACCAGATCGAAACAGCGAATGAGAACGACTCAAAATCCACCTGACCATATTCGCAACAGCGAATAATGAGCCCTCCCGAAAGTCTAATGTCCCCCTGACCATAGTCGCAACGGTGGGACAAAAGAAAAAGTCCAACATTCACCTGACCAGATCGAAACAGTGAATGAGGACAACCCAATGTTCGCCTGACCAGATCGAAACAGCGAGACAAAGGGGGAAAGAGAAAGGGAGTTCAGCATTCGCCTGACCATATTCGCAACAGCGAATGAGAACAGCTCAATATCCACCTGACCATATTCGCAACAGCGAATAAAGAGCTTCCCAAAAAGTCTAATGTCTGCCTGACCAGATCGAAACAGCAAGACAAAAGACAAAATCTCACATTCACCTGACCAGATCGAAACAGTGAATGGAGAAAGACTCAATGTCTGCCTGACCATATTCGCAACGGCGAGACAAAGAGTGAAAGTCACCTCTACAACCACCCGACGCACATGTGCGCGGTGCTGTGAGGGAAAGAGAAGTAGTCGGTCATCTAAGAACTTCCAAACTTATATTTTAGTTACCACATGGTAGAGGACAAATCGTCGTGGCCATGAGTAATTTAAATATAAGTAGAATTTTCTTAGGTAAAATCGAAATCAAATAACATGCAGCAATCGATCGATATACATCTCTCTAAAAAGAGGAACATACATACGACCGTGTAGAAAGAATAATCTTATAACAAATGCATAGAAATGGCAAGGGGACACACTTGCCACTAAGAACAATAATCATCATCTCAAAAATTAGTAATTACTAAAGAAATCACAGTGGTGACACCCATGCTAACTGATGGGACCCTGTGAAAAAGTACAAACAAAATTTATGTCTTCAAAGAGACCGTTCTTACAACTAGAAGCAAGGTCTCAATGAGAAAATATATCATTTGAAAGAAATAGTGGATCGACTTTCTGCTAGAAGATCAAAATCCACTAAGAAGTGATGTTAATATATAGAGCCAGATATACCACATCATAAGTAAGGGAAAATAACATCCCATTAAAAAGTGAACAATCATAATCGAAGAAGTGGACACACAGTCGCCTCCTAAGCAGTCATCGAAATGCTTTAGGAGAGACAGAAGGGAATTTGGAGGGAATTTGGGCTTTTGGAGCGTAGAACCGGGTTCCGCCTGTGACAAGGGCAACCGATTATGCTCAATTGAGAGCTCCCCTCTCGAAAGAAAAATAATTTTAAGGGACTTTGGGCTCTTGGAGTGTAGAACCGGGTTCCACCTGTGACAAGGGCAACCGATTATGCTCAACTAAGAGCTTCCCTCTCGCAAGAAGAGAATTTTGGGGGACTTCGAGCTCTTGGAATGTAGAACCGGGTTCCGCCTGTGACAAGGGCAACCGATTCTACTCAACTAAGAGCTTCCCCCCTTTTTTTCAGATTTTTTTTTTTTTTTTTTTTTTTAAGAGGGGAAAATTGTTGGCTTTGATTTCTCAGGCCATACTCGCCACATGAGTAAAACTGGGGAGAGAGAAAAATTCACCGAGTGACAATGGATCAATACCACTATATTTGACAAATATAGACCAAGGATGGACCCAGTATCGCATTCCACATAAATTCGAGCTAGTAGTTTTGGTATCCCAGACCACACTTGAAAGTAACAAGTGAAACTGGGGAAAGCCAACCCTTAAGGGGGGACTACGAAGGAAGTTTTGTGCAAAAGTATCAAAGTGTTTGGTGAATGTGAAAGTAAGCACAAACATCTCTACGGCGTATTTATACACAACCCTTAAGGATAATCTCATACTTTGCATGACGAACATCACGTGGTAGAGGACAAATCGTCGTGGCCACGGACTGCCGAAAAGTACAAGAAATCCTTCAGAGTTATATTTATACAGAGGGATATTTACAAGTGACGGGGGATGCCCCTTGCGATGTGCAAACTCAAGCGTAGTACTTTCTCAAGTACTGTCCATTAATGACGGGCATGGGATGAACACCATTCGCATCAACTAGCAAATAAGATCCACCCTCGTATACTTGCTCTACAACAAATGGGCCTTCCCAAATGGGCTCAAACTTACCACCTCGACGACGGCGCGAAATGATAGGCCTACGCAAGACAAGGACTAACTCACCGACCTGAAAAGCACGGGGTCGGACGAGGCGATCATGGCCTGGGCCATCCGGGCCTGGTACAACTTAAGGTTCTGATGAGCTTGCAAACGGAGCTCTTCTAAACCATCAAGTTCTTCCAACCGTAGTCGGGCATTATCCTCGCGAGACAAATTGTGGCTAACTGCTATACGTAACGAAGGGAGCTCGACCTCTAGTGGGAGGACAGCTTCAACCCCAAAAGCTAAAGCATATGGTGTACACTGAGTAGGAGTACGGTATGTAGTCCTATAAGCCCATAATGCTTCAGGTAATTTGTCGTGCCATTCTCTTTTATTTGCCACAAGTATCTTTCTTATCAACTGGACTAAGGTCTTATTGAATGCTTCAGCCAAACCATTAGCCCTAGGATAATAAATCGAGGAATACCGCCAATTTATGTTATGGCGGCGGGCAAATCTAGCAATCTTGGTGCTTCTAAAAGACGGGCCGTTATCCGAAATTATACGGCGCGGAACACCAAAACGGTAGACAACATGATCGCGGAAGAAGCGCATCACATCTTCTGATTTAACTTCCTTAAGTGGGATAGCTTCCGCCCACTTAGAGAAGTAATCAGTAGCAGCCAGAATAAACCTATGACCCTTAGAGGAAGGAGGGTCAATAGGACCCACTACATCCGTGCCCCAACTCTCAAAAGGCCAGGAAGACACAGTGGGATGCAGCGGATTAGGAGGTTGGTGAATAACAGTATTATGAATCTGGCATTGGTGGCACTTCCTAGCGTGCTCCATGCAATCACGGATCATCGTCGGCCAGTAATAACCAAGGCGTTTAATTCTGACCTTCATCTTAGGTCCGGACTGATGAGCACCACAAAGCCCCTCATGTACTTCGCCCATGACTTTACGAGCCTCCTCGTTGTTGAGGCAACGTAACCACATCTGGTCGAAAGAGCGTCGGTACAGGGTTTCATTCACGTAGGAGAATGACAAAGCTCTCTTCCTAATTTGAGCGGCAAGAGAACGATCATCCGGAAGCTTTCCACGCTTCAGATACTCAACGAAGGGGACTCTCCAATCTGACTCTTCCTCAACAGCATACACTGCGAGAGTCTGATCAGGAGAAGACAAGTCCGCGGGACACAAGGCTTGTCGGTACTGAACAACAATTGACACCGGATTTCCATTCGGGTCAGCTAACTCCTTAGCAAGTTTAGCTAGTGCATCCGCTCTACCATTCTCAGATCGAGGGACTCTAACTAAAGTTACTTCAGGGATCAGGCACAAGAGCTCCATTGCCCTATCGTGGTAAGGCAAAAGCTCAGGTTTGAGAACTTTGAAAATTCCAGCCACTTGATTAATAATTAGTTGGGAATCTCCAAAAATCTTAACCCGCACAATGCTCATCTGAATGGCCAACTCGAGTCCTACAATCAAAGCTTCGTACTCAGCTTCATTATTAGTACGAGGCTCAGAAAGACTGTAAGAGTAACGAAGGGTGTGGCCTTCAGGAGACACAAAGACAAGCCCCAAACCTACCCTAACTACAGGAGTTTCATAAGGACGCAGTGATTTGATGGAAGAGGCTCCATCAAAGTAAAACTCCCAAGTAGGGGACTCCTGCTCTTCCACACTCATGACCAGTTCATCTGGCAAATCGTCATTAAGTGGGGAATCTACAGGGATCGGGTGAGAAGCAAGAAAATCAGCTAGAGCCTGTCCTTTGACGGCCCGCTGAGGGACATATGTAATGTCAAACTGCAGTAAAATCATGGACCAACGTGCTAAACGACCTGATAAGGTCGGACGGGTCATCAGGTACTGCAAAGGGTTGACTCGAGAAATCAAACTGATCTTGTGTGAGAGCATATAGTGTCTAAGCTTCTGCACAGCAAAGATCAAAGCCAAACACTGCTTTTCCATTGCCGGGTATTTTAGCTCTGCAGGAATCAAGCGTCTGCTAAGGTAGTACAAGGCATTCTCTTTGCCTTCCTCATTTTCTTGAGCTAAAAGTGCACCAAGTGACTCATCCAAGGCAGTAGTGTAAAGAATCAATGGTTTACCAGGGATGGGTGCAGCCAACACTGGGGGATTCGTCAGGTAGCGCTTTATGCTCTCAAAGGCCTCCTGACAATTCTTATCCCAATGAAAGCGAGCATCCTTCTTTGCTAGAGCAGCAAAGGGATGACATCTACCGGCCAAATTGGAGATAAATCTCCGCAAGAAAGCAAGCTTACCCTGAAAAGACCTCAACTGAGTAAGACTCCTAGGGGGTTTCAAGTCCACTATGGCCTTGATCATGGAGGGATCAATCTCAATGCCACGATAGCGAACAATAAAACCAAGAAACTTCCCCGCACTAACTCCAAATGCACACTTTAAGGGATTCATCTTCAAATCATGCTTTCTTAAGCGCTCAAAAACGATTCGTAGGTCTCGGAGGTGATCACTACGGACCTTGCTTTTGACCACTAAATCATCCACATAGCATTCAACTTGCTCATGAATCAACTCATCAAAAATGATAGTCATGGCACGTTGATAGGTGGCCCCGGCATTCTTGAGGCCAAACGGCATCACCTTGTAACAAAACACACCGATGGGGGTGCGAAAGGCAGTGAATTTCTCATCTTCAGGGGCCATCTTTATCTGATTGTAACCAGATGAACCATCCATGAAGGAGAAAATGCTATGGGACGAAGCAATATCAACCATGAGTTCAGGGATGGGAAGAGGGAAATCGTCCTTAGGACATGCCTTATTCAAATCACGGAAGTCAATACAGACACGAATTTGACCATTCTTCTTCCGGACTGGAACAACATTGGCAAGCCAAGTGGGATACTTCTCTTCACGAACAAAACCAGCTTCTATAAGCTTCTTAGTCTCGGCTATCACCTGTTGTTCAATCTCTAACCTCATCCGACGAGGTGACTGCTTAACAGGGACTGCATCAAGACTAATAGCTAACTTATGGACTGCTACTTCTGGATCTAAACCAGGCATCTCGGTGTAGTTCCAGGCAAAACAATCCTTAAACTCAGAAATGAGTGCAACATACTCTTGAGCCTCTGATTCGGATAACAAAGCACTATGAAAGATAGGCCGAGGATCCGATTCAGTGCCCAAATTGATCTCACACAACTCATCCATGGCAGAATTGGCGCCATCTTCGAATTCACGTGGAGCTTCAAGGACCCTGTCCTCATTCTCCTCCGGGTCTTCATCATCGGAGATGGAAACAACCGGATAGGAATGAGAGACAACCCGAATGTTGGCGGAAGGTGATTGATCTTCTTGAGAATAGCCTATACCCTGCCCAGTTCGAGGAAAATCAGTTCGCCAAATACGGGCCTGCTGTTGGGCCTGTCTACCTGACCAAGTCGAAGGGACAATGCCTCGCTCAACAAAGTTATCCACAGCAGGGGAAAAGTATCGGGGAACTGGCATGATCTCATCATCCGCAGTGGATTCCATAGAATCCTGTATGTCAGTACTCTGTGGGACACCGACACTATGGAACAACGATGCATGCCAAGCAGATTGTGCTGGCACATAAAGAGTGTGCAGCTCTTGTACAGAGCGCCTATCTAAGGGTTGTGCACCACGAACACTGGCGGAAGGTGTAAGGGAAGATTGAGGAGGAGATTCTTCAATTCTCATCCCGTACATCTGGCGAGAAAGGGATTGTTGACTAGTAGTCTGACGTCCGACATCTCCGTCGTCGTCTGAATCGCTATCAACAACCAAACCACCCTGAGGAATCAAACTCCTATGGAATGTGGGATAGGAATTGCGATCAACACTAAAGGCAGGTGAAGGAACTGAATGACGAGGAACATCAATCATCTCATCATCAGAGTCGGACTCAACAGTCAAAGGAGAAGTGTACAAGTGCGAGGGAGGAGGGATTCGAGCATCAAAGTTCCTCGGAGGGCGAACTGACTCTCTACCTCGACCTCTACCACGCAATCCCCTACCTCTACTAGGGGGAACATCGTGCCTGAGTACAAACCGTAAAGATTCCTCCGGGTCTGTAGTGGAAACATCTGCTCCAATCTCAACCTGTGATGGACCCTGTACTAGTGGTTGTATAGGACCCTGTGCAAGTGGCTGCATAGGACCCTGTACAACACTAGCGGGTATCACTGGTGACTGGGCAGTGGGAGGTCTACGAACTTTCCGAGGCATGTAATGCTCGGCGTCATCATAAATAGAGACCTCATGCACGGCAAAAGGTTGAATATCTCCAAGAATGGAAAACTCTACATCATTCCTCATATACTTCATGCACTGGTGCAGTGTAGAGGGCACCATTCCATATTCATGTATCCAAGGCCTTCCCAGGAGAGCCTTGTATGAGGTATCTGCCTCAATAACATGGAACTTTGCCTCAGTCAAAAGATCTCCAAAACGCAAAGGCAAAGTGATGGAACCTAGAGCTCGTTGACCTTGATCATTAAAACCCTTCAGCATAATCTTATCTGAAGTGAGCTTTAAGTGACCAAGGGAGAGACTCTGCAGGGTGGCATGATTAAGGATATTAACTGAAGCTCCTTGGTCAATGAGGACCCTGTTCAACTCATAACCATTTACTTCAGTGGTGACGTACAGGGGACGGTTGTGATCAGAGGTTCCTAAGAGAAGATCCTGGTCTGAAAAGGTAATGCATGGCATCTCTCTCAAATAACATGCATCCTTAACTGACTCAGTGGCAAAGAAAGCTTGATAAGACTCTGGTTCAAGCAAAGCTTTCACCAAAGTCTCTCTCAAATCGGAAGACATCATTAGTGCATCGTACACACTAAGAAGAGAAGGAATCTTTCTCAAATGAGCCAACACATTATAATCAACATCCAACTGAGGGCCTTTTCCCTTCTCCTTAGCTGGTGCTTGAGGAGGAGGGATAGGATCATCCTGTTGGGTAATGATGTTTCTATTATTTTCTTTATTATTTTTAGCCATTTTAGGTGGTAGGACTTTACCTGAACGCAATTGTATCTCTCGTATCGAGTCGGACTCAATAGAGGACTCATTTGGTTCATGTGACATGGCTTGTGTTGGTTCAACAAAAAGTGGTCGGGAAGTGTTCTCGGATTCATCTTCTGAATCCATGTAACAACCTCCTTCAGGAATAGCGAACACAGGCTCTTCATCACACTCAAACTCTTCTCCAAAAGAAGGATCATCATTATTATTTTCAGAAATAAATAAAACAGAAGAAGAACGAGTGCTAGAAAAAGTAGAGCTAGAGGGAGCGAGACACCAAAAGTAGCCAGAATCATTTTCTTCCATTAATTCATCATCAGTTGAAGGGAGAACAAAATCCTTCAGCGTAAGTGCTGGAAGAGATCCTGTCTTCCCCTCAGAAGTTACAACAAATTTCTCTCTTTCATACATCTTTCTAATACAAGGAGAAGTAGAAGAAATGTGCTCAGTAGGCACTACAACAGAAGAAGAAAAAGAAACTGGCAAAGGAACTGGGCTGGCAACTGTCGACTTGGCCTGTGGGGGCCTCCTCTCAACTGCCTCTGAACTCTGAACTGCCCGTCTGATCATACCCCTTGTCTTGCGAGAGAGTGCAAGCTGCCACTCCTCCCCAGAACTAAGAGGTGCTCTACTGTCACTGCTCTGAACACCACACTGACTGTCATACTGACTGGAGCTAGTAACCATCTGAACTATCTGAGCAACCTTGCCCCGAGGATGTACCAAATCACTATCCTGCAAGTGAATCTCACCACTAGCCATAAGGCTTTCCACCTTATCTTTGAACACATAGCAATCTTCAATCACATGGCCAATATGCTTATGAAAGGGACAATACAAAGGATGCTCTGTTTGTCCTTCTTCTTCTACTCTTTTGTTGGGTGGAAATGTCAAAATATTTTTCTTGATCAAAAACTTGAAAATCTTTTTTACACTCTCCCTTTTAAAGGGATACTCCTTGCTAAGCTTCTCTTGTAAATACTGTTGGTTCTCTGGAGTTCTATAAGAGGGCCTAGGCTGCTGACCCTGTGGTCGTGGCTGAAACTGAACAGGAGGCTGTACTGGTGGTGGTAACTGAGGTCGGGGCTGAAACTGAGGTCGTGGTGGTGGTGGACGCTGTGGTACTGAACTAACCATGGGCCTCTTGCCTCTATCAAGAGCATCAGAAGTACTATGCACCTCTCCCTTCCTAGGAGGTGGTGCCCCAGAAAACTCCAAACGCTGAGGTCTACGGATGGGTTGACTCTCAGCCTTAGGAGGGACTGCACTGGGTATGCTGTCCTGTAGGCTAGTGACTTTGGTTAACAACTTCTGAAAGGTTCGAATGCTAAAACCTTTCAGGTACGGAGCGATAGGACCATCAATGTTCTTCAACAGAATCTCAACTGCATGCTGCTCTTGCAGTTGAGGTTCACACTGAAGACTAAGGTTCCTCCACCTAACTATATAGTTAGGTAGAGACTCGTGGGGGCGCTGTCTGGTCACTACCAACTCACCAACAGTCACTCTATGCTCTGTACTAATGAATCTCTGCACAAACAACTGCTCCATCTCAGTAAAAGTACGAACTGAATCATTAGGGAGATCGGCATACCACTCAAATGCCACTCCCCCTAAGCTACTGACAAACAGTCTCAACATCAAAGCGTCATTTCCTCCAATGTTACAACATATGGCCCGATACTGAGCCACATGTTGTTTTGGGTTTCCAAACCCATCAAACACTCGGAAACGAGGAGGAACAAAACCAGCGGGATAAGGCTCCCGCTCGTACTCTACCGGGTAGGGGCGACCTCTACTAACAGAATCCCCAGACTTTCTAGAAGCTATAGCCTGGTCAACCCTCTGTGCAATCATATCCTGAATCTGAACTGGTGACAACTGTACTGACTGACTCTGGACTGGCACACTCAACGGTACTGCTGGTGGAGACATCGGAACTGCCCTCTGAACTCTATCAACTCTAACAGGCTCTGGGGCTGGCGACTGTGGCGCTACTGGCTCGTCTCTGGATGTAGTAGGAGTGACTACATCCATGACATGGGGTGTAGCCCCCAACATCGTCAACTGGGCGGTCATCGCTGCCATGGCTCTGGCCATCTCCGCCATCTGGGACTGTAACTGCAAAACTGTGACATCTGTGTCTACTGATCGGGGAGGTCCACCCTGTGCTGAGGTGGAAGGTACATCGGCCTCCCCTTGTTCTTCCAAATCATCGTACTGCTCATGCTGCTCGTCTGACGTGCCACGCCTCGTGACAACACAAACACGGTGAACGGGGATGTCTTCATCTGACTCTCCTCCGAGTAAGTCCTCATCGGAGGTCTGATGAAGAGCATCTATGTACGGACCCAAAGGAGAAGAAATCCTAAGGGGACTAGGAGCAGCAACTGGCTCCACTCGAGCCCGAGTACTACTATCAACATCTACTGCATCAACATCCATCTGAACTGGCACTGACACTGAAGGGACTGTATCAACTCGTCGAATCGTACCAACTGTCTGCTCCGTCTCGACAGGCTCATCCGCCTGCCGACGTCTCCAAACCCATCTACTACGACGGGACCCGGTAGGGACATCTAACTGAGTGGAAGGGGCAACGACAACTGAACCAAGCTGGGCTCGGACAGGCTCTAACTGTGGGCGACGTCCATGACGGCGAGGGCGTCGTCCAGCAGCAGGGGCACCTGCCCGAGGTCTATCGGTAGGGACCACTCTAGTCTGCTGTCGTGGTGGCTGTCCTCTCTGCCACCGGTAACTCTGCCTAACCGACTGCCGCTGCAACTGAGAATGCACCTGAGAGATCTGATGGAGTAACCTCTCCTCACTAACACGCCCTCTACCGCGCGCTGAACGGATAATGTTTCGGATCCTCTGAGTGAGGGTCCGAGTGACAGTATCCCTGGGGACTCGAGCGCGAGGAAGAGTAGTGGGGATAGGAGGGGCTGCTGCAATGTGGGCAGCGTCCTCCTCATCACCACTATGCACTAGAGGGGAAAAGCGTCCTCCCTGGACTGCGTCGATCTCAGGGGCAACTACAACATCCGAGACTGGGGTAACTACTCGCCTACGTGGCTCCCGCTGTAAGGGAACCATCCTCTGCTGAATTGGCTCCTGCTGAGCCACAGAATCTGCCATCCGCTGAACAGCCGCATCGGACGCTGCTAATCGCAATCTCCTGTTCCTATTCCTTCTAGCCCTTCTCCCAAGGCCGGAGATGGAGGAAGAAGCTACATCAGTACCCACAGACTGTACTAGAGGAACAGGAACTACTGACTGAGGGGGTGTCGGGGTCTCCTCGGCAATCTCAGGGTGAGACAACCGGGTGAAAACAGAAACCCGACGAGTAGGAGGTGGAGGAAGCTCGGCCTGAGCAACCCTCTTCCTCGAAGTGGAACGAGGAGGGGAGACCCGAGCACGAGCAGCCTCTACCGGAACAACAGGTAAAGGAACTGCTACTGGCTGCCGGCGCTGAGGGGCCGGGGCTACTCGAACAACAGGAGCGACAGGCGCTGGCCGCCTGACCGCTGGACGAACAGGGTGAACAGGAAGTGGCCTAGGCACTGGCTGCCTAACCACCGGGCGCACTGGCTGCGCACGAACGGCAACTGGACGAACGGGTGCCCGGGCTGGCTGCCGAGCAACTGGTCGTCCAAACGGTCTCATAGCTGCGCGTCCTCTCCTCTGAGGGGGAGAGAATGCAGCAGCCTCGGAGGGGGTCGGCCCGCCAAGAGTGACGTACGCCGAATCGGTGAAGGATCCAAAGGTGATCCCCCCCACCGGTGGGCTCGTCAACAAGGACTCAGGGAGTGTCACCCGCGAGTCAGAGCCAAAACAGAAAGTAACGGACGGACCAGAATACGCCATTTCTACTGTCTGTTAACACAAACAATAAGAATTAGCGTAAACAAAAGCACCGAACGGAACGAGAGAGAAAGGGACGGAAATAGCCTGTAAAGGCTAGAAGAGGAAGAACCTAACTAAGGAACACTAAACCCGGAGTGCACACAAAAGGAGATAATTTAACATCCGAAGATGGAGAGAGAAACCTGTCCCACCGTGGTCGCCAGAAATCTGTGGGTCTCCGAAAGGATTCCGCTCGTGTGGTTCGAATGCAAAGAGTACGATCACACTGTCCCGAAGGACAAAATGGTCGTAGGCCTTTACAATCGACACAAGCAGGCCGATGGAAGAGCAGATGGAGTTATAGATACGATTAGCCATGGAGGATGACGGTTTTCACTTACCAGCCTCGATGGATAATAATATATATAACCCTAAATTCACGAGATTTCCCCTATTCGATACATCAGCATCGAATAGGGTTTATTTGATTGTGGGGATCGGTTTCCTACGGGCGCAAGCCCCCGTAGTTAATTACATCTTAGACCTTGATCTAAGAAAACTCTCGATTAAGGATGTTAGATTATCTCCTCTAATGGGTTTAGTGCAAGGGCAAATTCTAGGCTTTCCTAATCAAAGAAAAAGAGTGTCCCAAATTGGCTCAATCAATCACACATGGTTCAATCAACATCCGGCCGGTTCGAGAAAGAGGAAACAGGAGAAAAGAAAGAGGCCACGCATCTCAGATATGCACGAGAGAAAGAGGGAAGTGGCGTCATCTGTGTGACGCGGATGGGCAGGATTTATAGCTTCCGAAGGGATGGATAGCTTACCCACCAATAAGGTGTATAGAGGTACACTCGTACCTCTCACCTTTAGACCCTAAATCTATAAAAGATGTAGTGTTGTACAAACAACGCTAACATCTACGACCTAGCTAATGCAATCTGGACTTATTCCTTGTCTGACAAAGGAAGCCAGCTAAAACCTCCTAAACGTGTAAAATCCATGCTATCCGGTCTATATGAGAGATGGGAGGGTAGTTTAGACACTGAAATTGGGATCGACAGCTAAAGAAATCCCTAAGTGATCCCACACTTATGAGTGATGTAATGCTCCTAAAACTAATGCAATTAAATCTTAATCTTAATTAGTTACTAATGCAATTTATGCTGGTTAAAGTCTCCAAATCAGATATGTGTGAAATTTTAAAAAGGCTTATAGAAAAATAGTTTTTGAATGACTAAACTTCCCCAGGTCCGGCACTTCATCCTCATAGGCCAGATTATCCGGACTCTACCCGCAGGCGGGGAAGTTTGTCTAGGAGGTGAGAGAATGCATGTATGCCACCCCGGACGATTCCGGCTATTCCTTAGAGTCGTTATGTTTCTATGTGAGTTAATCTTAAATTTTATTAAATAATTGCGAGTAGAAAAAATTTTATCCCTAAGGAGCCTAGCGGTCAGACACAAGCACATGCAAGAAAGAAACCTATAAAAAGCATGCTGGTTCTACTGCGCAATCAATGTAAGTAAATCACAGCACAGAAACAAAATCCCACGAAAAAAAATGTCCATGGCAAGTGCCATACAATATTACATCTCAAAGTACAGTAAGTAAAGGTGGCCGGGTTCCACCGACAACAACCCGGAAATGACGCAAATCTTAAAATAAGGCATTTTTTATATCTCTTCAGTCTTCTTCTTTTCTTCCTTGATTCGTCTTTGGATCATCTTCAGCTCTTCGGGCTCCTTGTAGTACGTCCTCAAAAAGGATGCCCAAATGAAAAAAGGAAACCCCCTGTAAGGGTTTACTTTTCCCTTTGGACTCCTCGTAGTGAACGCTCCAAAAGGATATCCAAATGAAAAAGGAAACCCTCTGTAAGGGTTTACTTTTCCCTTTGGACTCCTATCTCTTTAAAAATGCCTTATTTTTAGATCTTCACAAGATTTACTATCAAATACATTACATCAGAAAAAAAAAAGAAAATCTAGACTCTCCTGCAGGGGTTATCCTAAGCAGTTATAATAAAAATTTCACCCAAGCAGTTGTATATGTAAATTAAAATGCGCACATCAATCACTTGGCCGTGCTCTGACTATTGGGGGCTAAGCAGCTGAAGCAGGTACCTAAAGCAATTATACATAATTATTAATTTTTAGCCCCCTTTTAGCAGCATTATATGAGCACGACCACCTGCAGGAAGACAGCATTAGTATAAAAGAACGTGCCTAACCTATGGGTATTCTAACGTCACAACCACAGTACAGAAAAGAAAGCTAGAAAAACAGTACAGAAATCACATCACAGAAAGGCTACAACAGGTAGCAAAAACAAACAGCACACGGGTCACATGCAGAGCGTCACAACACAGCACAGAAAAGAAAAAGGCAGAACAAAAGCCTAACCTAAAGCTAATAGTCGTGTCCTAGCAAACTCATCTATGTGTGTGTTGGCTGTGTGGTCTTGGTAGGTCCTATATAGGGTAGTTTTAGTTAGAGTTGTATGTACATTTGATTTGTTGAAAAGGACAAAGAAGAGATTTTAGTTAAAATTCAATTTTTAGTGTTTTGGGATTGATTTTAGGTATCTTTTATTTTAGTGTTTGATTAACCACCACCTTTGTTTCACACCGAGGCCGTGAGGTTTATTTCACCCTCCTTGGGGCTAACTTAATAGCCTCGTAGGCCTGGGTTACCCAGTGATAATTAACTTTGTTTGATTATTTTAGTTTGTTATTAAAAGAAAAGAAAAATATGTATTAAATGTTTTATTAATCAAATTGGTTGATGGGTTTTAGGAGTTATTCTAAAGTTTGATATTTAGAAGTGTTTTATCCTAATGAATTTTTAATTTAGTATTTGATCACCTAATTAAATCTACCTCTTTTAGATTTTAAATGGGTTAGAAATTGATTATTAGATTAGTTAGAATTAATTTAAATTTATGATTTAGAATTGTAATTTAATGATTATGAATGTTAATTAAAATTTAGTTAAGAGTTAAGTGTTTTAATAGATTTTTAAGAATTAGATTGGAATTAGTTGGTTGATTATTAGTAGATTAAGAAAATAAAACCTGAATCTGGGAAAGCGTGTCACTAAGTTTTTCTGTTGTTTTAATGTCTCTATCCTATAGGGAGTATGCATCCTAAGTCTATGTTTTCTAAGACTCAGTCCTTAATTTTTATCCTTAGATGTCACTAGTGTTGTAGGATAAAAAGTTGTATTGTTTTTCTAATTCCTAAGACCTCTATACGGATGTCACGAGATTTTAGGGATCTAAAAGAAGATAAAAGCAATCCTAAATATATAATTGAAGTTTCTAAGGCCCTAAGGGTGGGAAGCGCACAATCATCTAGGCCCCTAAAGGTTTTCTAAGTTTTAGTAAACTTACAGCACCGGGGGCTACGACCCGGTGGTTCCGCCCGTAGCACCCCTACTAGATGAGTAAGGACGACTGATGCTTAGGATCCCATTGTCCTAGCTCCAGCTCCAAGTGCTCCTTATCCATTGCTTTCCAAAGGAGTACCTCGCAACATAAAAGAAAATAGGCATCAGAGCAGTTCTATAAATAAACAACAGTGTAAGGAAATGGAAAATGCAATAAAAACTAGAACATACCTTTTGTTATTTGTTGAGCCACTTGTTCTTTAGGTTCTCCTTGTTTTGCAAGCATGTAGTACCAAAAAAACAGAAAACAAACAACGGAGAAAACAACGAGGGAAAATCAAATACAAAAAGGGGTATAGGCATTGTTGTTATCAGACACACTTCGTAGCAGTCAAGTGCATCCTATAATGACAACAATGCCCTTTGCTATTCCCACTCCAAATGAGGCACTTGATACGTTTGACTCGACTACCCCCAACACACCTAAGTCAGACCCTACAACGACTAAGGAGAAAGACCTCTAAATCTAGACCTACAACTAAATCCACCCTGCTTTGAACCCATCCAATCATTCTCTTTATCCTTACAAACTAACACAAAGGGAGGGGATTCCTATTCTACTCCCAAAAAGACACTAAGCACTTACAAACATAAAGCTCCCTCAAAGCTTCAACTCTCCAAAAACTCACTCTTTTAGAAATCATCACTAAGAGAACTCAATTCAAGTAAGAAAGCACTAGTCACTCCTAAATGATACCATAGGGGTTCTTCACACAAGCCCAACCAAACTTGACATAACTTGTAAGAACTTTTAAATACTACACAAATCTTTACAAAAAGGAATCTACCAAACTCTTTGACACAAGACCCTACAAAATAACAAATAAACAAGTGCCTCTTTCTCTAACTTGGAGTGGGGTAGAAACCACGAAGCTCTCCAATAAGGAAGTTGTACACAACCCCTCATCGTAAAGCTTTCATAAAAAAAACGTCGTATGAAAGCCTTTAAAACAAAGACACTAAATACAAATCGACTTATAAAGAAAGCTTTCGACCATAAAACTGTTCCAAAACAAGATTAAGAAATTCTCCGATATAAACTAACCATTTCATATTCGAACAACCATTTTCAATGGATAGAATTGCCATGAGACAAGGATAGAGCACGAATCTACAAGAATACCAACTCAACTTTAGAATTCATGAAAACTTTTAACACTCCTCCAAACACTATTATACAAAAGGGTTATGAGTAGTTACTATTGTTCTCTTCCAAATCAAAACACCTAACAACCTTTGTTAAGAAAAAGGATAGGAAAATTATCTAACTCTTCTTATGCCAGACTATAAAATGCAATGAAATATGGAAACTCCTTCAATTGAGATTCATGATGCCAATATCGTTCTTGAAGCACTAACACTTCCCTTCACAAAACCGGTGAGAAAAAGCTTACAAAAACTGTAGGAAATTACACCGCAAAGCAATGGCAAAACTACCCAAATATCTTAGGAATTTTGTGTAAAAAACAGCCATAATACTTCTAAAATCTGCACTCGTTTTCTATCAAAAACAGTGGGAAAAGTCACACACAAAAGGCTATAGGAATTCCTACCAAGAAGCAATGTAATCCACTTGAATGTAGTGAGGATTTTATGTAAAACAGCGAGAAAAACTGCCAAAATCTGCACCGTTCTCCACAAAAAAAAACCAATGGAAAAAGTTCTAAATGTATAAACAACAAGTTCTAGATAGATATATTGAAGCGTGCTTGTAAATCTAAAAAAAAAACTTCAACCACACATAAATAGTTTCCAAAAGGCGAGCTTAATCGTGAATGTGAACAAATATATGCTTACGAAAAGAGGCGCGGCCGCTACTACATGAGCCAAGAGAATGAGGACTCACAAACCACGTGAGATTTACTTATGCCGGCAATGCAAAAAAAAAATTTTTTTTTAAGGAAATTCATGAGATCCTCATTTCTATCAAAACAAAACTCTAGCAAAACTCTAGCAACTTCTAATGGACGTTGTCGCAAATGATTTACATGCATACCTTAACGAATGACAAGATAACTCCATACAACCCAAGCTTGATCTCAAAGCACATTCTTTTTCCTCAATATTTCATTATTTTAATAGAGTATGAATCGAATGTAACTAAATCTGGTAGCCAATACATTCTCAAATTGCATATCATCTAGTGATTAGACAACTACTAAGTAGTAGACATAGGATTTTCTTTACCAACTAGTAAACAAGTGATATAACCAAGCCAAGCCACAAGGCTTCGCGTGAGCAATTCGCAAATAAAAGGAATAACATAAGAAATACGACCTCTCCAAAATATTTAATCAAATGACTAGTATACTAAATTCAAGAAGTAATGTAAAGCAGTCTCTTTTTTTTTTTTTTTAAGATATATTTCCATCAAAAAAAAAAAGACATAAACATAAGGGCTAGAAGAACAACTAAAAGCAATTTTTTTGTTCTCAGATTTGTAAAGAATTTTAATGATGTCAAGAAATTTACCGTAGAAAATGAGGGCATTCACTTAGAAACCGATGGGGCTAGTAGTATAACGACAAATATACCTCAAAACCTTACAAACCTACTTGAAATTCATCAAAACTCATCACTAATATCACTATTTTTAAAAGAGCTTTAATCACTAAAATAGGTAGATTTTGGAATACACTTTACAAGCATAAATATGTAAAGAGGAATAACATGGCTCAAGGCTTCGCGAATCATTAACCAAATATCCAAACTCTTTCTTGAGAGCATTTCGTCAAACACCTCATATGCAAAGTTTAGTGTAGAGAAAATATGGCCTCTCAAACATCTAAAATAACCCAAGCTAGATCATATGAATAGCAATAACTGTTTATGGTTAATCAACACAAATCAACTCATATTTTGTCTACACCTTACAAAATTACTCACGGTTGACGATACCCATGCTCATTTTTAAAAGAACTTCAACACCATTTGATGTCCAGAGAAAAAGAAACAATAAACAATGGCCGTGAGAGAAAGTGTGTACAAGTCATTGCACCTTAACAAACAACCAAACTTGTTTTTCCAGATTTTTTTTAGGCTTTTGGATAGTGTAATAAGATAAGACCCATGTATGTAAAAAGAAACAAACTCATTTGCAAACAAATCCCTCTTTTATATACTTACATGTATGCATTGAAGGAGGTAAGACAAAAACAATGTGAATTTTCCAAAGAAGTTCATTCTCAGATTTTTTTTTTTGAAAAAGATGTAATAGCAAGTGAAGTATAAAGATACATTCTTCTCCAATTACTTTCCATCAAATAAATGCATAAGTATATCTTTTTTTTTTTTAAAAAAAAAAAAGATCATAAAATTGTTGGGTAATGAGCGTCGCATCCTTTATGAAATTCATCGAACCAATGCTTAATACAATGCTCCACATAAAATCCATACATTGAGATATAGAAAATGTTACGATGACTTAAGCTTGTCATCAACCAAAGCTTAAGGAATGGCTTAACAAAACTCCTTACGAAAACATCAATATCAAGAAAGCACTAAACTCTTCATTAGAGAAATTTTGGAGAAGTTCTAATAAACAAAATGATTGCCCAAACTTACAAAGGACTATGCGAAAGAAAGATGCTCACCCAACGCTTAGTTAAATAGCTTCCCATGCCTCATGGACCGCCCACAAAATATCACAAAAACCTCTTAAAGGCACCTCATCAAACACTTGATGTGCATGATTTTACAAAGGAACAACATGACCTTTCATGATTTTGAAACCATTTACACCTAAAACTCTAGGAGATATGGCATGAATCAAGAATAAATTCATCGTATTAATTGCTCATTCTCCAACAACAAACCACTTTGTTCATAATACATAGGACTATTCATGCTTAGCAACAACGTTTCACATTTCCTAAGGGTTGAAACGCCAACTGATAACCAAACAAGCATAATAAATCAAATAACAAGGAACAACAGTGGATATATCATCTAATTATAACCAGGCTAAAAAATCATTTCAGCCATCACATCCTTGCAGTAAAATGAAATCCAAATGTAACTTTAGCTCTCAGATTTTTGCAAAGGAGTGGCAAGAGAAGAAGTGAAATAAGTAGTAGAAGAAGGAGAGGAAGAAGAACAACAACAAGAAGGTGAAGGAGGAGGATGGGAAGGGTTACCTGTAGCTTGGAAGAGCTCGGTCAGCCAAGATAGGGGAGGCGACGGGTGCTCCTGAGCTGCTGCGAACCGAGAGAGAGGAGGTGGGAGTTCGGCGTCCCGTTCCTTGCTCCCGAAAACGCAGAGAAAACGGAGAGGGAGAGGGAGTTCGGGTATGTGAGAGATGGAGGGGCTTCGGCTCCTTCTGCTTGCGCGAACTGAGGGAGATTGAGAGGGAGGCAGCGTCGGGACAGGGAGAAAACTAGAGAGAGCTCACTCGGTCCTCTAGGGCTTCTTCCCAAAATGAAAATCTGAGAGCTAGAGAGAGAGACGGGGGGAGGAAGAGTGCCCAGAGGGAGAGCCTTCTCCCCGAGAAAATCACCTCTGTTGCCGAAAGGGGAAGCCCGCGCCTCATCATCTCGTGTCCCAGCTTCCGAAATTATGCCCGAAGAAGACCTGCTCACTGCTCGACATCTGCCTTAATCGCAGAAAATCAACTGGAAAACGGGATTCGGGCTGAAACAAATATTTCATCCGATCATGGCCGTCGAGGCGATTCCTTGATTTAGGAAGGAAATTCAAAGTGAATGGAAAGTCAAAATGGCTCTTAATCGAATCGAATCAGGCTTGATCAGATTAAAAAAATGGCCGAGGTTGGGTTAGGCATAGGGCTCGAGTTTGACTCGATTCAAATCAATTCAGGCTCGAGGCGGCGCAACGAAATTAGTCAAACGAAATTGAGTCCAAACTTAAATCGAAATAAAGTATGACGCGACGAGAATGGGATGGTCGAGTTTAATTAAACCTAATCGGGCATAATCCGGCTCGAGTCGGGTCAATTCGAGCTCAAATTGGGCTCGACGAAGTTCAATTAAATCGATCGAGGGTGCTGAACACGATTGAGCAAAAATCAAGGTCAACATACGTGTCGTCGGACTACTAACCGTTTTCGGAATACTACCCGTTGATGGGCTTTCATCGGTCTTCTACCCGACGTCATGCTTCTACCCGATGTCGGACTTCTACCTACCGTCAGACTACCCGTCATCAAACTTCTACCTTTCAATGGACTTCCACCCGTTGTCAGACACTTATCATCGGATTTATGATCATTGTCAGACTTCTACTCGTCGTCGGACTTTTGTCAGACTTATACCTGACACCGGACTTACGTCCGTCGCTAGACTTTTGCTCGTAGACGGACTTTCGTCTGACTTCTACCCGACGTCAGACTTACACCTGTCGCTGAACTTCTGCCAGTAGACAGATTTTCATCAAACACTGGACTTACGCCCATCACCAGACTTCTGCTTATACAAGGACTTTCATCCGACTTCTACCCGACGCAGTGCTTCGACCCGACGTCAGACTTCTGTCCGCCATCGGACTAATATCCGTCGTCGAACTTCTGTTCGTCGATGGACTTCCGTCGGTCTTCTACTCGATGTTGTGCTTCTACCCGACGTCGGACTTCTCTGTGTCGTCGGACTTCTGCTTGTCAGCGAACTTCTTCCTGTCGTTAGACTTCTACTCATCGACGAAATTTCATCGATCTTCTACCCGACACAGTACTTCTACCCTACGTCAGACTTCTCCGTGTCGTCGAACTTCTGCTTATCAGCGAACTTCTACTCGTCGTCAGACTTCTGCTCGTCGACGAACTTTCGTCGATCTTTTATCTGACAAGTACTTTTACCTGACGTCGGGCTTCTCCCTGTCATCGAACTTCTGCTCATCAGCGGACTTCTACTCATCCTCGGACTTCTGCTCGTCGACGAACTTTCGTCGGTCTTCTACCCGATAGTACTTCTACCCGACGTCATACTTCTCCCTATCATCGGACTTCTTCCTGTCAGCGGACTTCTACTCGTCGTCGGACTTCTGCCCATCGATGAACTTTCATCGGTCTTCTGCACGATGTCGTACTTCTACCCGATGTCGGACTTCTCCCTGTCGTCGAACTTCTGCTTGTCAGCGGACTTCTACTCGTCGTTAGGGGTGTCAATATTTGACACGACACGACAACTCGACCCGGACCCGACCCGGAAAATCCGGGTTGGACCCGACCCGTTTGATAAACGGGTCGGGTTCGGGTTGGCAGATTTGACCCGTTTGATAAAACGGGTCGGGTCGGGTTGACCCGGCGGGTTACCGGGTCAACCCGAAAACCCGTTTAATTGAAAAAAATAGATAAATATTTCTGTACAAATCAGTTCCCCGATGCTCATTTGATGGATTCCTCAGTGGCTCAACCACTCCATAACAAGCTCCTTATCCTTGCCCCGCCCAATGAGATCATTTTTAGGCAAGGATCCTGTTTCACGTGCTCCGTGCAGCTCAACCTGCTGCTTCTGAAGCTCCTTTGCGTCTTTTACAAGATGAAGGAAAGTATTAACACCAGTTATTGTAACTTTATCAAGTTTCTGCACAGCCTTCTCCAGTCGCTTTAAGGTGGGATCAATTTTGAGCACGTTTGCCAAATTTGACAAGTTTTTTCTTCATGGATTTCATGATGGAACGCACCCTTCTCAACTTCTTGTCTTTGGTCACCTGCTTTCCAAGCTCCATGTACTTCGGTGATCTGCTCTTGGCTAGAAGCAAATTGGACGACTGCTTGGATCTGGGGGAGAATCTCTTTCAGCTTTTCCAGCTCCTCCTTCATGCGTTTCTGCCAACTGACTTGATCTTTCAAGTAACGGAAGCCAGCGCTGATGAGCTTCTCCATGATTGGATCAAGAAACAACCGGGTCGCGGGTCGGGTCGGGTCAACCCAGCAACCCGGCCGGGTCGGGTCCGGGTTGAAATGTCCGACCCGTTTGTAAAAACGGGTCGGGTTCGGGTTGACCCGTTTAGATTCGGGTCGGGTCGAGTTCGACCCGAACCCGACGGGTTGACCCGAATTGACACCCCTACTCGTCGTCAGACTTCTGCTCATCAACGAACTTTCGTCGGTCTTCTACCTGACACTGTACTTCTACCCGACGTTGGACTTCTCCCTGTCGTCGGACTTCTGCTTGTCAGCAGACTTCTGCTCGTCGATGAACTTTCGTCGGTCTTCTACCCGACACAGTACTTCTACCCGACATCCGACTTCTGCTAGTCAGCGGACTTCTACCCATCGTCGGACTTCTTCCCGTCGATGGACTTTCATCGTGCTTTCATCGGACGTCAGAATTCTACTCGACGCCAAATTTCCACCCTTCGTTGGAATTTTATCCGTTGTCAGACTCTACCCCGACGTCGGATGTATGCCCGTCATTTCAACCTCCCTCATTACAACGGTCTATCCGACCTCCATCGCCAACTAACAAACATCGGAACTCCATAGGATCTCTCAAAGAATAGAGGGAGAAAGGAAATCTCCAGACTTCGTTGCAAAGAGAGGGGCCTTGGAGAACCAAGGGAAAGCCTCAATTGTAAGAATAGAGGGAGAAGGGGGAATCTCCGGACTTCCTTGCAAAGAGAGGGGCCTTGGAGGACCAAGGGAAAGCCTCAATTGAAAGAATAGAGGGAGAATGGGGAATCTCCGGACTTCCTTGCAAAGAGAGGGGCCTTGGAGGACCAAGGGAAAGCCTCAATTGTAAAGACAGAGGGAGAAGAAGAGAAGGAAAAGGTGCAAGAAATTAGGACCAAGGGGAGGCCTATTTATAGGAAGAATGAGGAGTTGGAGGATTAAAAATAAAAAATAAAAAAGCCTCTCTCCCACTCTCCCTCTCTCCCTCTCTCCCTCTCTCCCACTTTTAAATAAAATAATAATAAAAAAAGGTTGTTACGGGTGGTTATAAAAACCGCCCATAAACGGGCGGTTAAATGAATTGCCTTAGGAGACGGTTGAGGGCCGCCTCATGCAGCCCTATTTCAAAAAAAAAAATCATATGGCTGAAATCACTATAGCGACGGCACTGTAACAACATAAGAAAAGGAAGGAATTCATTTGGCTGAAATCACTGTAGTAATTCGGTACTGTAGCAGAGTTACTGTAGCAGATGTTACAAGTTCTATTTTCATGCTGAAATGTCCAAATCAGACGTATTTGGGGTCCCTCAACACGTTTTTCAACGTTTCGGACTCAATTTTGACACTTTCGGGACTCAACGGGACTTCTATGATCAAGTTTGAGCAAGATTTACATTTTTTGGAATGTATTTTTTTACGATTCGGCCAATGTTAAATGTCGACACATATATTTTCGGACTTCTGGAGCGTTAACGTCCAAAAATAGGGGGGCAACTGATATGTCATCAAAAATTATCTTTATCGGGCACGGATCTCGAGGCAAAAAGCTAGCCAGAAACTTCAAAAATTAATTCGGAGACCATCCGAACTCTGATTTCAATGAGCTTATAGTCAAACTGAGCGTCTCGGAAACACAAACCCAATGACACCTAATTCAATTCAATCTGAGCCCAAATCAAGGACCAAAAGCACTGTTTGAGTTAGCAAACAGTGTCCGATTTTAACGAGCTTATACTCGAATCGAACGGCTTGACGAGAAAAATCTAACGAGCCGAAGATCACCAAATTCCGAAATCACTAAGGCCTTCAAATGTCCAAGAAACAGTGCACGATCATAGGATTCAGCATCGGCCGTCCATTCGACCACTCCCTATTCGCCCCTGATCTCACGCCTATTTACGGGCCATGCCACTCCAGAAAATTTATAAATAGAGCCCTCGTTCTTCACAAAGGGGGTCCAAGCAAGAAGCAAGAAGAGAAGAGGAGAAGGAAGAAAAGGAAGAAGCTCCTCCTCAACCACCGCCGGAACCTCACCGGACCACCGCCAAAGCCTCGCCGGACCACTGCCGGAGCCTCGCCGGACCACCACCGTAGCCTCGCTGGACCACCACCTCAAGTTCCCGACATTCAGGCCCAACGTTCAGACCCGACGTTCTTCTAAAGGCCCGACGTTCAGGCCCGACATTCTGCTCAAGGCTCAACGTTCTACTCAAGGCCCGACGTTCTCGCCTGACGTCTTCATCTGAGGCCCTCACCTTCGCCAAAGGCCCTCACCTTCGCCAGAGGCCTTAACCTTCGCTAGAGGCCCTCACTTTTACCAACGGCCTTCACCTTCGCCAGAGGCCCTCACCTTTGCTAGAGGCCCTTGTCTTCGTCAGATCATCATCAAAGGCCGTGTGCTCCACCAGAACATCACATGAGGCCCAGACTTCTGTCGGACCACTACTTGAGGCCTTGAGCTCCACCAAGCCACCACCTGATGCCCACAGTTCTCTCAGAATACTGCCGACTACGGTCTGTCCGACCTCCATCAACAGACAACGGTCTTTCTGACCCCGGTCTCCTGCCGACTATGGTCCTTCCGACCTCCATCGCCAACTATGGTCTTTCCGACCTCCATCACCAGACAAACGGTCTTTCTGACCCAGGTCTCCTGCCGACTACGGTCCTTTCGACCTCCGTCGCCTACTACGGTCCGTCCGACCTCCATCACCAGACAACGGTCTTTCTGACCCTAGTCTCCTACCGACTACGGTTCTTCAGGCCTTGATCGCCTACTACGGTCCATCCGACCTCCATCACCAGACAATGGTCTTTCTGACCCCAGTCTCCTACCGACTACGGTCCTTCAGGCCTTCGTCGTCTACTACGGTCCATCCGACCTCCATCACCATACAACGGTCTTTCTGACCCCAGTCTCCTACCGACTACGGTCATTCAGGCCTTCGTCGCCTACTACGGTCCATTCGACCTCCATCACCAGACAACGGTCTTTCTGACCCCAATCTCCTACCGATTACGGTCCTTCAGGCCTTCGTCGCCTACTACAGTCCATCCGACCTCCATCACTAGACAACGGTCTTTCAGACCCCAGTCTCCTACCGACTACGGTACTTCAGGCCTTCGTCGCCTACTATCGTTCTTCCGACTTCCATCAACAGACAACGGTCTTTCTGACCCCGGTCTCCTACTGACTACGGTTCTTCCGAGCAGACAAACATGTATATGTAACTCCTACCATGTAATGCAATCTATATCATGTACATTTGCTACATCAATCCAAGGCCTTATCCCAAGGAAGGGCCTCATTTGTAATCGACTACAAATATTAGTGGATTCATTCAAACTGGGCCAGGCCCCGTGGGTTTTCCCCCTTTTCAGGGGTTTTCCACGTAAAAACTCTGGTGTCTCTCATGAATGCTACATTCTCTCTCTTATCTGATTGTGTGTTGGATCTTCGTACAATGCTAAGACGTTAAACTATTTATTTCTCTACCGCTGCGAATATTCCAGGACGCAACAAATATATTTAGTTTAAGTAAAATGATGCACTGTGATGCTCAAAGATGGTGGTGATCGATCATCAGTGGTAGCAACAACAATAGGTGGTGGCTAGCGATGATAGATAATAGTCGATAGCATCAATCAAGGATGAGGGTGGAGCAGTGTGTATTTGACGGCTAGATATAGTTATTTGACGACATATTTGAAATTAGATAAAAAAAATAGTTGAGTTCATAATTTATCAAAATAAACTATAGAGCGAACATGAAATTCATAAGAATTGTGCCCAATATTTCTTTTCCATCAAACCATCCATCCAAATTTATAAAAACTCTATATTTAAAATATTTTGTACTCACATTTCATCCAATTAAATTGTCTCATATAACGGATTAAAATATGAATATTGATTAGAAAAAATATGAGATATTTATTATATATATATTAAAAAATATTATTTATTTTATAAAAATTTAAACTAATCCGCTAATCTAATGCTAACTTATGTGATATGAGAATATATATAATTATTTTAATTACTTTAATAGCCTTTTTATTTTAAATTTTAAATAAATTTTACCATAAATCCGCATATACTCAAAATACTAATTTAAATAGACAATTAGTCATTAAAAATGATATATAATCAATTATAAAATAAATGAGAAAATTTAATAATTATCATAATAAAATTTTAATATATGCTTCTCTCACCTTTTATTTTTTACCGTCAAGTGTCAGTGAAACAAAAAAAGTCTTTATCTGGAAGCACAAGTCGTAAGGGGTAAACCCGTAAAAAGCCCTGCTCTCTCTCCCTTCTTCGTCGTACTCCCTCGAAAAAGGAAGCAGGTTATATCTTTGTCGTCTTCCATAAGCGTTTGGCACTGTTCCGGCGAGGCGGTGACAGATTATGGCGAGTAAAGATGGAAAAAATTAAAGCTGTGAGGGTTTGAGCTGTGGTCGAAAGCCAAAAAGGAAGAGCTTGGGAAGAGGGCATTGGCCTGCTGTGGATTCTGATGCATCAGTCAACAGTTCCATCAGTTGACTGACAATCTTCTTGACCCTCCTGATTGGTCAAACCTCAATGACTGGAAAGTAGGAAAATCTCTCTCCTCTTTCTCTCTCTTCTCTTTCTATGATTCTATCCATCTATATGTCTTCTAACTCCAATCTCCTGATCGGAAGGACTAAAGGTCACCTTTGATGAAGCCATTTTGGTGTCAACAGTCACAGTGTTTTGTTCCTATCTTATGCCAGCCTGCAGAGATGGAAATCAGGCATTTAGGCACTACTTTCTAAAATATTTTTTTAGGACAATAATTTATGATTCAAAAAATATTGTATTAAAAAGTTATTTTTAAGTAGTAGAAAGTAGGGCCGTCAAAATCGGGTCACACGTTGAATTCGGATCGAACCTACAATTTGAGCCAACCGTTTTCGCAAATGGGTCAGCTTTTAGAACTCGAACCCGTCCCGCTTCGGGTTCGGGTCAACTCGACTTGACACGTCAGTCAACCGTTCGCACGCTTAATCAGCCAAATCTTGTAAATCATCCCTCCGTTCGCACGCTTATTTAGCCAAATCCAATAAATCTGCCCTCCGTTCGCGTGCTTATTTAACCAAATCTTGTAAATCTGCCCTGCGAGCAGGCGAGCAGATGCAGGTAGGTGCAACAGGGGAGTGGGGATTCGACAACGGGCATGCTAAGGCTCGGGCACACGTTCATTGCAGGTCATTCCCGGGTTTCAGGGTCAACCCGAACCCGACCCGATTTTTGTAATGGGTCGATTTGTTAAACCCGAACCCAACCCGTTTCACAAACAGGTTGACCATATCCCGGAATTTTTTGGTTAGGCTTAAACCCAACCCATACCCGTTATTATAAGAAAATTAGCTTTTTTAAAAGCTGCTATAAAAATTGATTCCTAACACAAAAAATTTATGAAATTAATAAAAAATAGAAGTCAAATAAAAATTATGATAATAATAATAAATATTGTTACAAATGAAACCTTTGGCTGAAAATTTGGCTAAAAATAAATGGATAAGCAACAGAGCCTTATGTGGGGTCCTGGTTGGGTACCCACACTCTGCGCTGGCGGGCTTTGCCCACCCACACCCACCTATGGTGACTTTCGGGATGTCATATCCACCCGCACCATCCACTTTCCATGCTTCTTGAATGCAGTCTGCCACATATTAATGGCCTTGAGGTTTTCGCCATTTTCTCGGACTGCAAACTTTCAAGCCACATATAAAAATTTATTGTGGTCGCGACGTAGTTTAATGCTGTGCACTACGTAGTAAGGATTACTGTAATATATTGCATGTATATGGTGATTAGTAATGTAAATCAGATTGTTCTCTGATGTTGAATACCCACCCACGAGGTCATGGGCATACACATACTCACCCATGCTCATTGGATATGGGTGAGTACGTGGGTGGGTGTGGGTATGGGTCCCCATTGCAGGGCTCTGATAAGGAGCTCTATGGAGAGGTGAGGGTTGTCGCTCACTACTGCCAGAACTCAGGGAATATTTGAGGCTATTGTAGTTATCTGCAGCAGTTTCTGTAGATTTATTATGTCTAAATAAATTTTAAAAAAAAGTTATTATAATAAAATAATTTAATTTTTGCGAGGTCAGATATCAACCTTATTATAACTAACACACCTTAATAAATTTCGTTATAAATAATTATATCACTTACTATAAATTTTAAAATAATAATAAGAATATTGCAGCCCAACAGTTTACAAAGCCTCAATCACCACATGCTCTAAACTATGGGAAAAGCTATTTTTAAACATTCATAAAGGGTATTTAATTAAAATTATGTTCTACCAATTTTAATTTAGGGTTCAGTACATGTTTGTTTATAGACACATTTAGAATAAAATAAATTTACTTAGTTTATTATTGATTTAATTGAAGTTAAATTTCATGTTTCGTTCATCTATAGGCGATGATGGCCGGCAGTGGCAAATGATGGGCGTCATAGGCAACACGGGGCGGCACACGACGATGACCAACAACAGCCAATGTACGGTGGCGCCCTGTTGATTATGTATTTGTTATCACTTCATACAAGCTGTTATTTGAAATTTGTTCAGATCGGATGAATTCCAAATATATTATGAAAATGAATTAGATGATGAATTTTAAATATATTTAAAATTTACATTAAATTTAATTTTCTTCCAACCAAATAATAATATTTTCAAAATAAATGCATTCAAAATACAAAATACTAGGAATATTCCTCACAGCTAAGACTTCATTTATGATGACTTTCATATTTCTTTGTAGTAAAGCACTACAGGAGATAAGCTAGTAGAAATCTATTATCCATAGGAGTAGAATATTTTGTTTAGAAGAAAATAATTAATCTCATTAAAAAAGAATAATAAAATCAATTGTATATTACAATATTTACTTGGAGGAAGATTGCAATTATGAATTGATTTTTATTTTAGAAAAGTTTTGAAAGATTAAATTAAGTATAAGATATTTATTTATTTGCATTTCTATCTAAGTATTTTTCCAAATTATTATTCATCCCATATTCTTATATTAAATGGTGATAACTATGAGTATTGGAAAGAGAAAATTCTCCTTTGAGTTGCATGAATCTTAATTTGACACTTCATGTTGAGAAACCCTTAGAATCATCAAAATCAAACAGTGAGGTTTTGTTTGGGACTATTTTTTTTACTGATTTTTAAAGTCATTTTTTTCTACAAAAATTTTTTGAATAAGAAATTTTTGTAATAGAAAGTTATTTTAAAAAATAGTAAAAAAAATATCCTAAATGATGACTCAATTGGAGAAAGCATCATGTGAATGTTCAGAGCTATCCAATGCCAACGCATGGTGTTTAATAAGTGTTTGTTAAGGACAACTGAAACATTTCATAAAATTGATTGTGAAATTGTTATGAGAAAAATATCTTTGGCTTCCTTGAGACATCTTTCTTGTTGTTTCTAAAGCAGTGTTCAAGTAAAAAAAAATTCTAGATGAAGTAATTTTTGTACTAAAAAGTAGTAAAAAAGTTGTCCCAAATAAATTCTTAGTCACTATGGTTGCAAGAAAAGACAGATTTTTTATCAAAAAAATAAAAAATAAAAAGCAATGAGAAAACAACAAGAAAGAAGAAGCCAAAAAAGTTATCGTTGTTGCCTAAAAAGCAAAGCAATCAGAATACTCTCCCAAATAGACTCTAAATTTTATATCAAAATAAATTTTAAAACATTTTAATTTATTTTAAATTAAATATAATAGAAATTATTTAAATGTTACATTCACTTAAAATGCAAAATTAAACATACAATCATTCTAATTATTTTTTAATAAAATTATCAAATATAAAGTTTTTCTTAAATTAAATTCAAAATAACTTCCCTGGCAGGACAAAATAACACTCAAAAGGCTAAATAAATTTATATTCCCAAGACTTATTCAAATGATTATTGCTCAGCTTCACGAGGAAATTTTAGCAATCTCTTAAAATAATATATTCAGGAATTAGTTTATGAATAAACTGTTTGCAACAGCAACATCCTAAAGGGTTTGATCAAAATATTTACGAAAAAAAAAAAGTTTATTCTTATTAAAAATGAATTATGTTGTGTTTTAATATATTAAAGTTAATTTATAATTTGTACTGCACTCTTCCAAAGTGTATTCATCATGAATTTTTAAGTATGATGAAATAAAAAATTTGGTCATGATATTCCTCAAGAAAATTTAGTTTGATCGGTATGAATGTTATATAATATTTGAAAACTTTCAAAATTAAGGCTTCGTTTGGGATGAATTTCAATTTTTTTGGGACATTTAGACCATTTAAGGCAAACTCACATGCACAACACATACACAAAGACTTGAACTTAAGACCTCTTAGTTGGAAACCTAAGCTCTCAACCAACAGGCCAAGGTGAGTTGTGTAGATGGCTTTCTTACTGCTTCTTAAAGCAATTTTTTAGCATAAAAATTTTAAATTTTGCACTAAAAAACGGCTTTAAAAAGCAAGAAAAAGCTGTCCCAAACGAAGCCTAAATTAAAAATCATGAGAGGTTTGGCTTCAATAAATTTTTAGTGAAATTGATCATCTTGATGAAACAAATCTAGCAACACCAATGGTGATCTAATCAAAGTCTAAATAATCCCAAATCAAGCTCTTTAATGATATATAGAATTTTTGGGATATTAATTGAATGAACAAATGATCATCGAATCTTACATGCTTATAGTCAAAATGAGTAGTTTAATGGGACAGTACAAGATGCCCAAGATCGCTTGATTTAGAGATCATTATAGCATTTAAATGTTAATTAAATAATTTTATGATCAAAGGATTTGATATGAGTTATCTGATGGATTGTTATGGATATTTAGCAAAATTTATCAAAATACACACTGTAAAAGTATTATAAATAGCCCGTCATTCTCAAGATGAACATGAACTAAACTTGAGTTGGGAGAGAACTTGGAGATTTAAGAAACTCTAGAGCTCTATAGTTGACGTTCGACACCAATGACCACCACTAGCCACTATCGTTGCCTGTTTGCTTGATTGACATCTCCAATCATTTTCGCCCATCTACCATTGTCGAATCGGCATCTCCCAACCATCATCATCAGACAACCACTATCTTCCAACCAACAACAATAGACTAACACCATCCAACTATTGTATCCCCAACATTATACCAAATTTAAAAAATTAGAAACTTGTGTTACATATATACTTTGTAATCCCATTTTCTTCAATTTATGGAAAGTATAAACTTTTGTAACATATCTGTATAGTTGATCATTTCATCTAGGCCAAGCCTCAAAAGTTTTTCCCTTTTCAAGTTTTCTACATAAAACATTCTAGTGCCTATTGCATTATTTTTTATACATATGTGACCGATCTTCGTGAAAGCTAAGATGTTAAAATTCACTCTTTGTCATTGTGAACTTCATAATACGTAACAATCAGCATTTACTAATATTTCTTTTTCATATTTGCAATATGAAGTTCCATAACACAAAATTTCAAATCAATAACACCACACTTGCATAAATCACATAGTAAGTGATATCCAACATTAGTTTGCCTTTAGTTTTATTGCAAAAATATTATCACATTAAGGGTTTGTTTGGGATAGCTTTCTTGCTGCTTTGCTTGTCAGATAGCAATCATAATTTTGTTTGGTTACTACTTCCTTGCTACTTTCTCACTTGAAAGTTCATTTTTCAACCAGAGTAACTAAGTTATTTTTTCATAGCAACTTCACAATCAACTTTATAAAATGGTACATCCATTTTAGATCAAAGTTTTACCAAATTGCTAATTGTATAATACCTTAAGAAACATTCATATCTAAATAGCTTGAGCTACATGCTATAACAACATAAACAATTTCATTAGTAGAAAAAAAATCACTATATGTTGCTTCTTCAATGACCACCTAATGGCTCTAGAATTTAACATCAACACATATCCAAAAGGACTCTTTCTATCATCAAGTTGTCTAGTATAGTCATTATCTCTTTGCAACTAAAAAATGAATTTCAAATGGATTTCTCATGTACTTGATCATTAAATTGACAACATACATGATGTCTGATCTTCTTAATGTCAAGTACATAACAATCCTAACAATTTTGTTTGTAAAGAATAGTATTTACCTTTTTGTTTATCAACTTGTTGTGAATTTCAACTCATGTTCAATTGGAGTAGAAACTAAGTTATAATCCTTCATTTTCAACCTACCTTACAATTTTTAATATATGTATATATATATTGTGAAATGAAGATACCAATAGATGATTGTATGACTTTGTAATGAAAGAAAATTGGGCATCTATCCTAATTCTATCATGCCAAATTCAATTATCATAGATTTCTTGATGCTATTAAGCATGGCTTTCTCATTAAAAATAGATATTAGATCCTCAACATATAAACACAAAATAAATTGAGTTATTTCATGTCCACATTCAATATTTAGTGCGTACTTATGAGGACAATAATATTCCTTACGAAAGTAAGTTTTTATATGATTGTACAAAATTCATGGTGAGTCTGTATGATATTTACTTGTATCATAATTCTCCTGGTATTTATTTACATAGTCAAGAAGTACAACTAGCTTGAAACTTATTTTTCCTTTCTAAACCTAATTTTTTTTCAAGTATGGCTTGTTGCTACTTTGAATCTTTGGACATTTTGTAAAATGCAGTGGGATTATAATTTAATAATAAGACATGATGAAAAGATATATTATACTTATCACATTGAGTATCATGAAAAATTCATATTTTTTTTGTTCATAATGGTCTCCTTCTGGTTTGTCTAATCTAATAATTTTTCCTAGTTAGATTTTCATTGAGGACATTTGGATAAAATAGTTTCTAGTCTAATTGCATCAATGTAGTATCAATTGACAAAGGTGGTTGTACATGTATTTCAATTTCATTTTCATCAATACTCAAAGGTATTTGTTGCTCCTTCTTTATTAGTCAGATTCCAAATATTTTTGCTCATAAAAAAATAATATCTAAGTAATGATAATCTTCTTTTTGATAGTCATGCATATTATTTGAGGTTAGTATTGGAGATATTGAGGCAATATAAATTATATGTGAAGTGTTCAAAGTACATGTTCTAGCTAATGAGCATAACAGTTTTTAAGATGTGTTGTGAGTTTTGATGAAACTTATGTAGATCCCAAAAAATATATGTTATTACTGATTGGTCAAGACATGTTACTGTTCTGAAGTGTGTAGTTTTTTTTAGTGTGGTTAGCTATTATATGAAGTTTGTGAAAGTTTTTTCATAGATTATGACTCCTATGACTAGATTGATATAGAGGGATACCATTCATAGAGTTCCTTGGTGCCAACAACTATTTTAACTATTACATCCAATAAAAAAATGCATGTATTCAATCATGAATTACTGAAGGGCTTGGATTTTTTGTTGAAGCATCAAGACATACTGATTGCCAACGCATCTAGATAATTGAAGCTTTTACGGGAAGAATTATCATACTTATAAAGTAGAGTTAGCTGCCATTATTTTTTGTATTGAAGATCTAGATGCATCATTTATATGAAATGAGTTATGATATTTATAATGACCCTTAGAGTTTGATGTATATTTTTATTTAGAAAAAGTTGAATATAAAATGGAGGAGATTGATGGAGTTAAACAAAGATCCTTATATCATCATTCAATATTAGCCTAATAAGATTAATGTTGTAATGGATGCGTTGAGTATGATTACCTTTGATGCTACATTAGTCTATGATATGTAGATAATGGAATTGGAGACATTTAGAACATTTGATGTGATATTGAAGTGTTTTACCATATTGTTGTACTAGCTATATTTCAAAAGAAGATTTAGAAAGATCGGAAGACTAATGAGAAGCATGGGAGATTGATTGACAAAATTTATTCTAGGAGATGAGCTAAGTTACATGTTGATGATTGTGATGTATTGACATATAATTTGATTATGCGTTCCAGTGGTGCAAGTTTGGGGAGAGATATCTTATATGAGATACATTATTCTGGATATATAATTCACCCATAGAGTAGTAAGATATTCAAGATTTGAGATCAATATTCTTGTGGCCTAAATTGTTGAGAGCTAATTGAGTTTATATCCATATAGGATTTAGTCTTGTCAAATGGTGAAAATAAAATATCAATGACTAGATGATTTGTTGCAAGCTTTGCCCATCCTTGAGTGGAAGTAGGAGGTCACCATGAATTTTCTGATGTAATTTCCTATATCAAATTATGGACATGATGTTGTACTGGTTGTGGTTGACCAATAGACAAAATTTATACATTATCTACTCATGTGATAGATAGATTTGGAGAATAGATTAGCACAATTGTATAAGTAAGAGATAGGAGTCTAGTAACATTATATATAATTAGGACTAATGAAAGCCTATCAAAATAACTCTTTTCTTAGCTACTTTAATACTTCATAATAGAAATAATAATAATTTGTTTTACTTTATACACACATATTATAAGATAAAAATTTATAAAAAAATATCATGATTAATTACTATAATTTGTATGAACCATAAAATTGTAAATTTTACTATTGATTTTTAATACCATTAAAGTACTTTGAGGTTGAGTTGAACAAAATCATCAACATGAAAGTTATGAGAAATTTATTCAGCTTTCATAAAAATACAAGAATTTAAAATTACAATAAAAAATGAGGAAGTTATGCTCAAAATATTAAAAGGTGATTTCATATTTATAAGTTTAGCTGAATTTTTAAAGAAATGCTTCTGCAAGTTTACTTATAAGTAAAATGATGAATAAATATTAAAAATTAAATGCATTAATTATTAAATTATTAATAATATTTTAGATTTAATATCATGATTAATTAAAGGACTGTATGTATTGTAATATTTACAAGAAATTTATGTTATTTGCCTATAGTTAGTTAATACTTTTTTAATTCTAATTTAATTTATATCATATTTCATCACTATTATTATATATTTTAAATCATTATTAATTTGATTAAAAATTATGATATAAATATATAAATTAATTTAAAATATTATATAAGTATCATTTTTTATATTGAAGTAGTTATATATATATATATATATATATATATACTATGTCAAACCATAAACTAATTTATAGTATATTTCATCATTATAATAAAATATCTTTCATAATTAGTAATTAATTCTTGAATAATGATATAAGTATATAAGTTAATTCATAATATTGTATAAGCTTGTGCAAAATAAAGATTTCTTCTATATATGTCTTTTCATAGACTTCTTTAATGCTTATGCTAACATATAAAGAATCCTATTCCTACATCGTGTATCTATATATATACATAAACATGGAGTACTTATGATGTGGTTGTTAAGGCTTCATGATTTGTTATATATATCATATGATTTTATGCTTTCATATAAATTAATAAAAAAGTTATAGTATTCTTTTTTATTGTGAACTTGATAAACATGCATATTATATTCCTTTCAATGTGATGAATTCTCTAATAAAGTTTGTATAACCTACTAGACTCTATATCTAACACTTGTTATATCTAGATGTATTAATCAATTCAAGTTAAAGAAAGGAGCTGGTAGAATAAATATGATATAGCTATAAATATCATAAATTGTGAGTACTGTGTACCCTTTCATAAGAATAATAATGATGTTCTAATATATATGAGAGATTAGGGGTGTTAAAACTTGACCCGACTTGAAACCCGACCAAATCTGACCCTGAAAATTTTGGGTTCGAGTTAGTCCATTTACCATACAGGTTGGGTTCCAGTTTGGTAATCTAACCTGTTTATAAAATCGGTCCGGGTTGACCCGAAAATCCAAACCAACCCAGAATGACCCGATTTGCACACATGACGGCTGACCTGTGACTTGTGCTCTTGTCTCGTGAATGCACGCTCGACGACAGCTCCCTAGCTTGCGGCCAGACGACCCAAACTCCCTCAAGCAGACCAGCGGCCGAGCCGCTGCAGGTGTCGAGCTCACCGTGACATCAGTGTTGTCGATATCGGCGCTGACCTGATCGTACGCGCTCCCAGAGCCGCCGTCGCTTGCATAACATCACTTGCATATCGTCCTCCGTCGCTGGTGCCGACCTGGCCATGAAATGCTCCCACAGCTGTCGTTCCCAGCATACTGTCGCCTATATACCATCCTGACCGTGGTCACTGGTCACTGTCACTGGCGCCAAGCATCTAACGCCTCATGTTGCCATTGCACTTGCACATTTTTTAAACAAATTGAATATGTGGGTCGGGTTGGATCAACTCGGTAACCCATGCGAGTCGAGTTCGGGTTGGGTCAACTAGTGTCAGATTAGTTCCGGGTTGAACCCGAACCCGACCCGACCCGTGACCCGATTTTGACAACCCTATCTTAGATGACATAATTCTCTTAAAATTCTAATTCTATGATTGATAAAAATGAAACACTTTATATTTTAATTGTATCTATTTTATAGTTTAAGTTTAACTCTAAATAACTATTTGATAAACTTAAATTTTTTGGAAGGAAACTTTTAATCATTCATGATAAGATGAATATTTGTAGAAAATATATTAATGAGAGGAGAACAAAGTATGTGCGAGAGTTTGACATTTGGAGAGGAGAATGAGAAGAAATGGTGGTCGGCTCCGTTTATTTCAATAATTAATTTAAAATCAGATACAAATGGTCGCAAAATCCGTCTCAAATGATACCAACATGCGACTATGTAGTATTGCAGTATAATTTAATTTCTTTTTAAAATAAATAATATTATAGCAGTGATTATGATTGAACATAGGATTTGATCACATAAAATGTTGGTCTTCTGATGATCCGATTAGAAGAATATATGTATTATATTTAATGACTCGATTAGAAAGTATTAGAAATAGTCTTTTTTATTATATCTAAGTGAGAATTTGATCCTATTAGGACACAATGGAGAAAAATAATTCTTGTAGTCGACCCCACCCAATGGGAAAATCATTAGGTCCGGTCATCAGACGTAGAGACAGGTCCGGACACCAATAAAATATTGACATGTGGAATGTAAACGTGTCCGTGGAATTTTAAGTCAAACACGTCAAAAGCGCAGTCAAAGCGCAATCCACATGACAAGTTTTAATTGGATGTCCGGACCTATTTTTAGGTCCATGACCGGACCTAATAATTTCCCCACGCAATGGGATAAAAGCTAGCTTGATGTTATTATTGTTATTGCTGCTAATTTTTATTAATATTAAAAAATGCTATGTTTGAGAGTTATGAAAGAAGCCTAATTTTCGGATCAATTAAAGCTTGGCATAAACCTTAGCCACCCTCAAGAGCATCGTAAGCTATAAACCGTGAAGAGTTTCTTTACTCAGCAATCTATAAAGCCACGTAAATAAATGAAGGCTTCATTTGAGACAGTTTTAGATCACTATTTTTTCTCAGCTTTTCAAAAAAAAAAAAAAAAAAAAGTACTAAAAGGCTTCTTTACAAAACAATAAGCAAGTCGTCCCGAACGAAGATAATTCATCAATTTGTTTATTAATTTGAATTCCAAAAATTATCCGTACAATTAGAAATATGTTTAAAAAGTAATAAGAAAGCTGTCCCATTGGACACCCGACATATCTGTGAAGCGTATCACGATCAAGGATATGAACAAATAGGGGCCGAACCAAATTCAAGACAACTCTACCATACATTTTGTATAAATTAAATGATTAATCAATTACATCATTTTGATTTTTTTAATTGTTATTGACTCATTTTCTTTTTGTATCTACTTTTTTTGTTACTATTGATCTATTTTCTTGTAGTGAAGTGTCAAGCCAAATTCAAGACAACACCAACCATTACTTATAGATTTGACCTCCCCCCATCAAAAATTAAGGTTGATTCCATCGATTATTCTGTGCGGACAAAGGCAGAACCCCCATGTGTTGCCCCCCCCCCCCCCCCCCCCCCCCCCCTCCCCAAAAAAAAAATTTTGTTTTTATTTATTATATGATTTTTTAGATAATTTGTCCCTAAATCTATGTTTTAGTCTTTATTATAAGGATTTTAAGACAATTGCCCCCCCCCCATAAAAATTTTAAAATATTATGATATTTAGGCAATTGGCTCCTGTATAATTAAACACATTATGTAGATGTGTTATTATTAGGGAATGATGAACCAACCATATACGAAGAGAAATAGTATATAAAAATTTGTTCCGGGGGCCCTGCCCCTTGACCCCAAGACCTGACCGGGCAGGTCGAACCCTGCTAGGAGGCGCTGCCCCCTTGGACCCCCAATATATCTGCCAACAGTTACTTATAAGTTTGCCCCACCTGAAAATTATAGCTGGTTCCGCCCCTGTGCGCGGACACTGGACGGGAGAACAGTCCGGCTCCGCATTGGGTACCGAGTGCCATAATTTTTTAAGGCGATATGACGCATTTTTATTGACCACCGGATGAATCCGGATCCGCTCGTAATAATTTTTCCTCATTTAGAGCCTCAGGCATAGAAATTCATTGTTCACTCGCTTGCTTTCTTCTCAAGTCACTCACTCCCTCAATCTTTCTCTCATGCGCTGAAGTTCTCATCTTACTTTTTCCCAAATCAAATCAGACATCTCTTCAGTCAAATATTTTTCATAGCTCTCAGGCGTCACATTATTTGGCATCAACAAATAAACTCATAAGGTTCCATCTAATCCAAAATCTTCTGTTTATTATTTCGCGCAGTTTGTAATGAACCATCAACACTGCATAGCTATTCACCAGGTACAGTACTACCTTTTGATGCTATTGCAAAGATTGTTTAACAAATGAAAATGATTATTTTTCGCTAGAATGTCATAATCAAATGAATTGAAGCTCTTTAATTTTTTTTTTGGGACATTTAGGCCAATTAAGTCAAACTCACACACAACACGCAAACACAAAGGCTCAAACCCAGGACCTCTTAGTTGAAGCATAAGCTCTCAACCAATAGGCCAAGATGGGCTGTGCAGCTCTTTAATTTCGTCTCATCGAATAGCTCGATTTGACTATATGCACACATAAATGAAGAGTATTTTGTCATTTAATTAGTTTTCAAATATGCTTCTCTTGCTTGATTAAAACTCATTTGAAGCCAAATCTAATTATTTGTGGTTTTGATGGGTTTGTCTCTTCGAGCCATTCAGATCAGTTATAATTTTGCTGAAATTAGAGTTTAGATGGTCCTGATGTTAATTAGGAAAGCTTCCATTTCGAATAGTGCCTTGATATTTGTGACAATCAAGCAATTTTTTTGGAGAAGTATCATCGGGAGAAAATATTTTGTTTAAAATTGAATTTTTGTCTAATTAAGGTTTTATTTGGAATGATTTTTTACTGCTTATTAAAACAATTTTTTAGTAAAAAATTAAAATTTTTGTATTAAAAAGCTGTTTTAAGAATCACTAAGAATGCCGTCTCAAACCAAGCCTTAAATTGATTGTATAAAAATCAACATGTTTTTCATACTTTTTATAAAGATATTTTTTAATGAACATTTTTTTTCAAATAACTATAAAAAATCTTATAGTTATTTTTCCAAAATATGCCTAAGTTTTGATATAGCAAAAGAAAAAATAATAATGAAACACTATATTAATCTTTTCAAAATCTTGGATTTAGATAAATAATCTCTAATATCTCAATAAAAAAAATTAAACATCAACATATTTTTAGCTTTTCATACTATATAATTAATAGAAAAAAATATAGTTAAGAGGTAAAAAAATTTCATACATTTAAGACAAATTTATAAATTTAAGACTCATTTAATTGCTTTTTTTTTAAATATACTGATTTAAAAATATTATTTAAATAAATATAAATATAAAATATATAAATACATAAAAATATGCATGAAAATCCTCCTAATTCTAACTTATTATTTGATTCGAGCACAGTCCTAATGAAAACAAAAAGACGCTCATCCAACTCTTACAGGACAAAGCGGCAATGGCGCTTTGGCCTTTGGGACTCTGTTCCGTTTAAAAAGCCGTTAACTGGACCTCGTAAGCTACAGAGACAGAACAAAAAAAATATACGAAAAAAGAAAAAAATAAGGAACAGAAGCAAAGGGAGCCGAAGCGGGATAGAAACAGGAAAACAAGAAGCAGCAAATGGACCCAAGCGATGCCTTCTCCGCGAGCTTGTTCCGTTGGGACCCTCGCGCTGCGGCGGCAGCACCACCAGCCGCCGCACAGTCCTGCCCTGCCGCTATCTCCATGGCCCTACAAGCCCACCATCAAGCTCAAGATGGCCCACCAACGGCATCGGCGACAGCGGCCGAAGCCGCCCGAGCTGCCGCGCGGGAGCTGGAAGAGGTGTTCGAAGGGTACGGTGTTCGGTATGCGACGGTGGCTCGAATTGGGGATTTGGGGTTTACAGCGAGCACTCTGGTTGGGATGCGGGAGGAGGAGGTGGACGATATGATGGCGACGCTTTCGCATCTTTTCCGATGGGATCTTCTTGTCGGCGAGCGATATGGAATCAAAGCCGCGATTAGGGCAGAGCGCCGCCGAATTGAAGCTCTCATTTTTCCTCCAACCGCCGGCGGGCACCACCACCACAATCATCATCACCATGCGGGTCACCTCCTCGCCTCCGGCGGGGGCACCGGCCATCACCATTTACTGCCTGATGATCCGAGAAGGAGACTTCTTCTACTCTCACCCGACCAACACAACGCCCTCGACGCGCTTTCCCAGGAAGGTACAAACTCCTCTCGTTCTTTCTCGTTTTTTGCAAATTATGGCTAAAGCTTAACATTTTGATTATATGGAGGGCTGAAGTGCAATAAGTTTTCCTTATTTTCTGGTTTCAACTGCGAGAATTCCATCATCTTCTCAAAACTTCTTTCCATGTTTTTAAAATTCCTTTTCTCTTACGTATCTAAATAATTTTGTTAGTTAATTAGGTTTTAACACTCAATGGAATAGGAGTAACGGCTCAATATTTCTTTCTTAATTCAAAATAAACAAAAAATAAATTCTGAAATTGATAGATTCATAATGAGCTGATAAAGATAAACAGGACTTATAGTAGTTAAAAATTATAATTTGAGTTTATGACAAACAATACAACACAGCATTGTTCACATTTTGTCATGTTAAAGAACTCTTACTTTTATATTTTTTCTGAAAAGATATCAAATTCTGATTTAAGTTTCTCGGCAATTGTTCCATTAAATGCTATTCAGTTATTTCCTGTACATAGTCGATCAGTTATTTCTTGTTATAATTATTTGTTCAATTATAATAAATAAATTTTGATATGTTTTCGGATAAGGCTGATTTTGGATCTCTTTCATCAATTGCGATAACAGGGCTTTCAGAGGAGCCGGTGCAGCTAGACAGAGAAAACGCCGGAAGCGGCGGCGAGGCGGCGGGGAGATCAAGAGATGGAAAGGGGAAGAATCCTCAACGGCGAAACATGGGGAAAAAGAAGGACGGCTCCAGTATGAAAAACAAGAAGAAGAAGAAGAAATGTATGGAGGATGAGGATGAAGAAGAGGAAGAGGTGGAAGTGTGGGGAAGAGCTGCGATTGGCGATGACAACGATGATGGTAATGACGATGGGGAGGAGTCGGAGTCGGAGAGGAGCGGCGTAGGGGAGAGGCAGAGAGAGCATCCGTTCATTGTGACGGAGCCGGGAGAGGTGGCGCGGGCGAAGAAGAACGGGCTCGATTATCTCTTCCATCTCTACGAGCAATGCCATGAGTTTCTGCTCCAAGTCCAGGCCTTGGCGAAGGACCGCGGCGACAAGTGCCCCACTAAGGTGAGTGAGCTTTCTACACCCGCTTTTGAAACAGCGACCAGTAGTTGACATGTGGAGGAAATTGAGTGGGGGCCTAGATCCAAACACTTTTTTTACTCCGCTTTTTATCTAAATTTTCCTAAAAAATATACTTTGATTTTTTATTTACGACTAATATTGAATTAAAATATAAAATTCAACAAAAAAAATATTAAAATAATATTTATAAGTATCAAAATTATGATTTTTTTTTTTACATTTTGTGTATTTTGTGTGGATAAAATATAATTTTTATTTAATTATTTGATAGAGTACTATAGCTTGCAAAATTTCTAATCAAATTTGTTAATAAGAGCATTAATTCCAACATAACAATTTTCACATTTAATTTTATGTTCATAAATCTCTAATATTGTAGCAAAAAAACTAATGAGCTTATATAAATGGGTGTATGTGATTTAATTCATGACTTATAATCAAAATATTTATTACAAAATATAGGCAATGCAAAGAGCTTAAATATAAAAGGATTATTAACAAATATAAATATTATAGCATTGGAGAGATTAATGGATATTTTGCCAACTAATTACCTTCAATCTTTTATCAAATTATGACAACTTTTATTAAAAATATTGTGTCAGCCTATCTCAACATAAATTTTTTTATTTTTATTATACTGCCCACTTAAAAAAAAAAATCTTATATTTTCCTATGCTTATATCAATGTAAAATGAATTTCCTAGAAGTTTTTATTTAAAAAAAATAGTAGGGTATCAATTAATTTAGGCTTTAAGTTCTTAAAACTATTTCTATATTAAGATTTTGTTTAGAATAATTTTCTTTTTATTTTATAAAGTAAATTTTGCTATTAAAATTTGATTTTATAAAAGCTGGCCCAAAAGCGTAAACCTGTTTCAAAAAATAAAAATAAAAAATCCTTAGCCTTTCTGCCTTGATCCTACGGGCGTAGATTGTCTAAATTCGTTTGGCTCCATAGGTCTCTTTTCATGTGTGAAAACACATAACAATCGAACGAATGCAAAGAAAATTCCATTTTATATGAAGACATGTGAGTCTGTTGTTATTTGTAGTATTTATAATGTACGGACAAAAGTCACAAGATATAAATTCATAACAAAAATATAAAGGTAAGACGTTAAATATATTATTATTATTTATTAATAATATATTTAATATTTTATTTAATGCTAGAATTTGTTTTGATAAATATTATATTTTTAAAATGTATTGTTATTATTATTCTATAATTAGTATATAAGCATCTTTCAATTTTTATCAAATATAATATTTTTGTTATGAATTTAATGTGTTTATAGGAATATTTTAAAAAAAAAAGATTTATGCTTCGTTTGAGACATTTTTTTAATAAATTTTTAATAAAAAAATTAATTCTTTTACTACAAAGCTAAGAAGCAGTAAGGCTTTTCCGAGGTAATCTAAATATTTGATAAAATTGAAATAGAAGAATCTCATTGTGAATATGTCAAAAATTCTAGCTCCCTTAATGGAGACTATTAAGTAAGGCTTAATTTATATATAATTCTCTTATGAGTAATTATAACATTTTATTTAGTATTTTTATGTGTTGGTTATATGATAATATTTGTAAAAAAACATTAAAAAATGTTCTAAATAAGCTACGTATTTTAGTGAAATATAATATTTTAGCCAATTTTTTTATAAAAATAGTAATTAAACTTTATTCTCATATATTACATTTATCTTAAAAATAAATTAAAATTTTTACTTTTTTTAATGATATGTCCTTTTTTTTTCTTTTTTTTTCCTATAATCCAAATTAATCTACTTGAGATCTTTCATAAATTTAAGAATAAGCAACATGTACTTGCATTCAAATCAATTAAAAATATATTTTATTTAGGATTTTTTCATAAAAATAAAATTATTCATATTTTAAATTACACTAATCTTAATATAAATCAGACGATAATAAAGAACATGATATATTTATTTATTTTTTTTACTAGAAAAAAGAAGGTAAGGAGATTGAAATGTTGTTGCAGGTGACGAACCTTGTATTCCGGTACGCGAAGAAAGTAGGAGCAAGCTACATAAACAAGCCCAAAATGCGGCACTACGTCCACTGCTACGCGCTGCACGTCCTCGACGAGGAGGCCTCCAATGCCCTCCGGCGAGCTTTCAAGGAGCGCGGCGAGAACGTCGGAGCCTGGCGCCTCGCCTGCTACAAGCCTCTCGTAGCCATCTCCGCCGCTCACGCATTCGACATCGACGCCGTTTTCAACGCACATCCCCGCCTCTCAATCTGGTACGTGCCGACGAAGCTCCGCCAGCTCTGCCACCTCGCGCGCAGCTCCTCGCAGCCAAGCGCTGCCGCCGCGGTGGCTGCTGGAAGCAGCAGCAGTGCAACGCTCCGCCCAGTCGGGGGATCTGAGTCGGGACTCCGTCCTTCGATGTTCTGATTAGAGGTTCATTGACGGTGCTTCTTCGGTATGTATTTTTATGTGCGTTTAGTTTATTATTAAATATGTATGTTTATCTCAATGTTTAAGAAGTTGAAGGGGGAGTTTGTACGTACTTAAATCATTTCAGTTCATCTTATTTTGATGAAGATCTGCGTATCATTCTGAATTATTGTGACTGTCAAGCTAAATCAACTTGATAGTCGTGCTAATGCGGTACAAATTGGATGGAAAAGTGTTTTCCTTTTGTTTTGAAGCGAGTTCTGGAATGAGAAATGCTTGATGGACAAAATGATATTATTAAAATGGTGAAGGAGCAGATTTCTTTGATTTGGTGAAAATACTCAAAATAGAAGAGGTTGGAGGGGTTAACATAATCAAACCTGCAGAAGTTTGGCTGGTTTCAAAAAAATTATGACAATAGATTGACATATACAATTAGATATAGGCTTCGTTTGGACACTTTCTTTGTTGCTTTCTAAAACTATTTTTTAGTATAAAAATGTCTTAAATTAAAAAAATTTGTACTAAAAACAGCTATATAAATTAACAAAAAAGTTATCCCAACGAAGCCATAATGTTTATTTCAAAGTTATCAAATGATTACCTATTAGAATATTTGTCAAGAAAAGATAAGTATTTTGTCATCTTAATATTATATATATATATATATATATATATATATATATATACCTACATACAATTTTATATCATGTTATTTACATATGTAGCACCCAATTTTATAATATTTCATTCCTATCACCTATAGATAATTTTAATATTAAGTATGTTACTCCAATATTTCATTCATACACCTATATCACCTTATAAAGTTTAATATTTCATTCCTTACACTCATATTTGATATATGGATGGCAGGTATAAAATGTTAAAGTTTTGAGCATTAGATATGTACATAGCATAATATAAATTCCTTGTAAATATAACACATTTAGCTAGATAGTAGAGTAAGATTCACAATAAGCAAACTATTATTTTTTTAGAAAATCTAAAAATAAGAAAAGATGGGGATTTTTCCTATGACATAAATCCACTATATTGGTTGAAAACTACTAAAATTCATCATTCTCTTTCACCAAAAAAGATGGGACTACGAGAGAAAATGATTGCTAAGGGCATAAAATGGACATAAAACAAAATGGCTCTGCCCAATCGAGGATAAAGTTAGGCAAACCCTTATACAAGTCTTAAAACTCATGACCTCTGATGTGCTTTGCTAGGGTTTCATTCCAGCAAGGCGCTCCCCTTTCCGTCGCTATGTTCATGGCCTCCGATGCCTCTGTTCACCTCAGGGAAGTTTCATGCCCTAAATCCTTATGTTTTTCTTAAATTTCGCGGCTCTTTTTTGTTTGCATTTTTGTTGTCATTTCGATGGAGGGCAAACGGCTAAAAGATCCCAGTTTTTTGGCGGGTAATCCTTCTTCTAGATCCTTTCATGACGCTTTATCTGGTATTTCTTCTTCTTCTTCTTCTCTTTTCTCGGAACTCAAAATCTATTCCTTTTGTGGGATGCCCTCATTGTGGATTTTCGATGAGGAAGTTTTGGTATTCTTAGCTATGTTTGAGTTCACTTATTGTACAAATTTCCTTCTCGTAGACCTTCGCTTAAGGCTATTCGAAAAGATGGTTTTGGTGACCATGTTAATGATGATATGTAAAAATTCATGTTGGGGTGTGTTGTTGATCAAGCAGCACTCAATGGCAGTGGCAAAAAACATAAACGTAAATCTATGAAGAAATAGTCTTTGGGTTAACCCCTCGCTTTCGATGTCGTGGGCTTTCTTGACGATTTGGACGATGATGAGGCGGCTCCCTACTTATCTTCTTGTTGGCCCGGGCTTGTTGGTAACCTTGGTTGTGAGCCCTTCTTCTTGGTGGTTGCTTGTGTGGGTTGTAGGCTGATGTTGTGTTTATGAGTGATTATCACCAATGGATGGTCCATGCCTAGCTGCAGGGTAGTTGCTGGGAGCTTTTTGCCATTTCCTGAGTCCGATGCTGACTCCTTTTCCTGCATATTTGATTGTCTGTTTTGTCGAGTTTGCTTATATTTTTCGTTATCTGATATATTTTGATTTCGGCTATTTTTGAGTCTTTGTTGTAGTTCCATTATCTTGTTTGGAGTAAAATTTGGTTTGAAAAAAAAAATAACCTCTGAGGTAAGGATGTCAATAATTGACTTGTTTGCCAACTCGATTTGGATCTCAACCATTCGAGTTCAAGTTGACCCGCTTAATAAATTGGGCAGATTCAAGTTCAAAATTTTGACATGTGTATTAATTAAATGAATCGGGTTAGGATTGACCACCTGGCACCTGCCAACTAGATTTTGATATGAAATTGATAAGTTTAATTTTTGTTTTTATTAAAAAAATTTATTTGTTGGTATGATCTTCTTATTTTTTATCAATTAATATAAAATATTAGTGTACTAAGTTATAAAAAAATCATTCAAAACGGTTATCAGTTTGGGATTTGATTGACTGGATTCAAATTGGGCTTGAACACCCGCCCATTAAGTCATTTTGACACCCTTACTCTAAGGTAGGAGATGAAGCTCTCAATCACAATAAAAAGATGGATTGCATAAATCTTTAAATTTGAATGCAAATTTTATATTTTAAATATTATTGATAATTTTTTTAAAGAGATTGTCAAGAGAAGATTAGCAATGATTTATTTTTGTTAGATAAATAAATAAAAATTGTACCATATAAATTTTAATAGAAAGAGTATAAACTGTGAAGATAAATTTTAATTAAAACGGTAATAATATTATCTTATTTGATTGTATATATACCAAGACCAAAAGAAAAATAATAATAATGTTTTGACTATACTACACGATTTACAACTAACGAATTCAACAAATTTTCCTTAGTGTAAATTTATACGATTTCATGTTTGATTTGGTTGTCGTAGCAATAAATCCAGTTTTATCACTGTTGCCGGCTTGAATATGCACGGCGATAGAGTTTTAAATATACATCCTAGCTTTGCACGGATATCCAGCACACACACAGAGAACACAAGATTTTTTACGTGGAAAACCCTTGAAAGGGGAAAAACCATGAGGCCTAGCCCAGTTGAAAATGATTCCACTAGAATTTGAGTTGGTTACAAAAGGCTGACTCGCCTCCGAGGGCGATCAGGTTACAAATAACAGTTGTTCAATAGAAGTCTGGGTGTCTGGTGATGGTCTGGCAGAGCTTCGGACCTTTGATGATGATCTGGCGAAGGCGAGGGCCTCTGGCGAAGGTGAGGGCCTCTGGCTAAGGTGAGGGTCTCTGGCGAAGGTGAATGCCTCAGGTGGTGGTCCGGCGAGGCTCCGGCGGTGGTCCGGTGAAGCTCTGGCGGTGGTCCGGCGAGGGTGAGGGCCTTGGGTGGTGGTCTGGCGTGGCTCCGGCGATGGTCCGGCGAGACTCCGGCGGTGGTCCGGCGAGGCTCCTGCGGTGGTCCATCGAAGTTCCGGCGGTGGTCGAGGAGGAGCTTCCTCCTTCTCTTCCTTCTCTTCTCCTCTTCTCTTCTTGCTTGGACCCCTCTTTGTGAAGAATGAGGGCTCTATTTATAGTTTTTCTGGAGTGGCATAGCTCGTAAATAGGTCTGAGATCAGGGGCGACTAAGTAGTGGTCGAATGGACGGCCGATATTGAAACCTACGATCGTGCACCGTTCATCAGACATTTAAAGGCTTTAGTGATGTTGGAATTCGGTGATCTTGGGCTCGTTGGATTCGTCTCATCGAGCCGTTCGATTTGAGTATAAGCTCGTTAAAATCGAAGACCGTTTAGTAACTCAAATTGTGATTCGAACCTTCCAACAACACTTCGAGTCTTCGATTTGGGTTCGGATTGAGTCGAATTTGGTGTCGTTGGATTCGTATTTCCGAGATGCTCAATTTGACTATAAGTTTGTTGAAATCGAAGTTGAGATGGCTTCCAAATTAATTTTAGAAGTTTCCAACTCCATTCTGCATCGAGATTCATGCCCGATCAAGATAATTTTTTGACGATGTATCAATCACTAATTTATATATTGTTAGTTAAAGAATAACATACAAAAATGACCTTGATTTTTTAACATATCCATTAGTGCCTATCTTTCAAAATCCTACTGAAATCAAAATGTTTTCTTTAATCACTCGCTTGCATTTTTATCACTATATTTATATTTGATACATCCTCTAAAAATTATCTTCATCAAGCAATAATCTCGAGGCAAAATCAAGTTGTCAACTTCCGATATTAAAATTAGGATCATCCAAACTTTGATTTTAGCAAACTTATAGTCAAACTGAACGTCTCGGAAATACAAACCCAACGACACCAAATTCGACTCAATCCGAGCCCAAATGGAACCAAATCAAGGGTGCGCTGTTGGAGGGTTCGAACCACAATTTGGATTACCAAACGGTTTCCAAACATGAAGTGGTTATAGTTGAATCGAGACGCTCGATAAGAGAAATCCAACTAGCCCAAGATCGCTAAATTCCGACATCATTAAGACCTTCAAATGTCTGCGAACGATCCACGATCAAGAGATTCAATATCGGTTGTCCATCCAAACTACTCCCAATTTGCCCTTGATCTCCCACCTATTTATAGGCTATGCCACTCTAGGAATCTACAAATAAACCCCTCCTCCCTGTTGAAAGGGGGCTCCAAGCAAGAGAGAGATCAGAGATTGCTCTTACCTCCTCACTCCTCCTCAACCATTGCCTGAGTTCCGCCGGACCACCGTATGACATCGTTGCTTCGCCAGACCATCACTTAAGGCCCTCACCTCCGCTGGACCACCACTTGAGGCCCTCACCTCCGCTGGATCATCACTTGCGGCCCTGAGCTCCTCCAGACCTCCACTTGAGGCCATGAGCTCATCTGAACCACCACTTGAGGCCCTGAGCTCTACCGGACCACCACTTGAGGGCGCGAGCTCTGCCGAACCACCACTTTGAGGCCCTGGCCGAACCACCACTTGAGGCCCTGGGTTCTGCCGGACTACCACCTGATGCCCGGACTTCTCGCGAACCACTACGTGACTCCTGGACTTTTGCCGGACAACCACTTGAGGCCCAGACTTCTGTCGGACCACCACCTGAAGCCCGGACTTCTCCCAGACTATCACCTGACGCCCGAACTTCTCCCGGACCACCACTTGAGGCCCGGACTTCTCTTGGGCCACCACCTGATTCCCGGACTTCTACTGGTCCATCACCTAATTCCCGGACATCTACTGGTCAACCACCTGAGGCCCAAACTTCTGACCACCACCTAATGCCTGGACTTATCCTGGACCAGCACACGTCGCCCGAACTTCTGCTGGACCACCACCTGAGGCCTAGAATTTTATTGAACCACCACTTGAGGCTCGAACTTCTATCGAACCACCGCATGATGCCTGGAGTTCTATCGAAGTACCGCTCTACTACAACAGTCTTTCTAACCCCGGTCTCTAGTCAATTACGATCTTTCAGACCCCTATCTCCTACCGACTTTGGTCCTTCCGACCTCAGTTACCTATTACGGTCCTTCCGACCTCCATCGTTAGACAGTGGTCTTTCTGATCTCTATCGCCTTCTACAGTCTTTCCGACCTCTATCCTATCGACTATGACACTGCCGACCAAATAAACATGTCTATATTGATTATTGTAACTCCCACCATGTAATGTGCTATATATGATGTACATTTATGACATCAAGCCAAGGCATTCTCCTAAGGAAGGGCCTTAATTGTAATTGACTGCAAATACTAGTGGATTCATTCAAACTGGACTAGGCCCCGTGGCTTTTCCCCCTTTTCAGGGGTATCCATGTAAAAACTCCGGTGTCTCTTATAAACACTACACCCTCTCTCTTATTTGCTTGTGTGCTGGATCTTCGTACAACTCTAAGACATTAAACAATATATTTCTCTATCGCCGCAAATATTCTAGGACACAATAATAATAATGCACAATTTAGGCTTCATTCGGGATAATTTTTTTAACTATTTTAGACATCAATTTTCTTGAACAAAAATTACTTGCAATTAGTGAAAAAATAGTTGCTGATCAAAGGCGTCTCAAACGAAACGTTATTTCTTTATACAACAGCTTTCTACTACAAAAAAATTATATTTAAAATTTTTTTGTACTAAAAAATAGCTTTAAAAAACAATAAAAAAGTCATCCCGAATGAAGCTTTAATCATGCATGATGCATAAAGTATGGTCTATTTTAAGGCTTCATTTGGGGAAAATTGGATTTTTTTTTGCTTTTTTACTTTTAAAAAGTTATTTTTTAACCATCCTTTTAAATATAATATTTCAAAAATATTTTTTTAAAGAAGAATTAAAAAAAAAACTACAAAAAAGCTAACATGTAAATGCATAATATTTTTTATTTGCTATTTTCTTACGATAATAACAATAAAAACTATCTCAAATAAAACCTTAGAAGTAAATATGACTACTTAATTTTGATTTTAAATGGTATTACCTAGCTAGCTAGCTTAGTTTTGTATCATCAAAATTTTGAGATTATATCTCATCTATTTCAAATATTTTGCTTTGACACTTAATACTCCTATAAAGATAAAAATCTATTTTTGACTTTCTTTTTAATTTCAATAAATGAATAAAAAATTCTTTTATCTATGGACTTTTTTTTTTTTTTGGGAAATGCTACTTTCATGATAGTTCAAATAGATGCAAATATTATTTTATAAACTTATTATAAAAATTATTGTCAGATAAATGACTATTATAAAGTATAATAAAATGAATTTATTTTAAAGATAAATTTCCTTTAAATTTTATAAATTCCTTAAGAAAATGTAACCTGAAACCTTTCATTTCTTTGGCAACCTTATAGATGCAGAGGGGGAGAGAGAGAGGAAACTTGTATTACATTAAAAATGATCATTCAATAATATATTTCATTTTTTGTCTTATGATTTTTGTTTCTTCCATTTGTTTTCTAATTTTTTTTTAAATGACAGTAAATCTTTCTCTTTGTAAAAAATTGCAGAGTTCTTATATTCGTTTAATGCTCCTTTTTTCAATAAATAAGATTGATACGTCGTCAAAAAATTATCTTGATCGGGCACAAATCTCGATGCAGAATCAAGTTGGAAACTTTAAAAATTAATTCGTAGACCATCTAAACTCCGATTTCAGCAAACTTTATAGTCGAACTGAGCGTCTCGGAAATACGAATCCAACGACTCCAAATTCGACTCAATCCGAGCCCAAATGAGTCCAAATCAAGGACCCGAAGCGTTGTTGGAAGGTTCAAACCACAATTTGAGTTACCAAACGGACTCCGATTTTGACGAGCTTATACTCGAATCGAACGGATCGACGAGACAAATCCAACGAGCCCAAGATCACTGAATTCCGACATCACTAAGGCCTCCAAATATCTAACGAACGGTGCATGATCAAAGGATTCGATATCGGCCGTCCATTCGACCACTCCTTATTCGCCCCTGATCTCACACCTATTTACGGGCCATGCCACTCCAGAAAATCTATAAATAGAGCCATCATTCTTCACAAAGGGGGATCCAAGCAAGAGGTCGAAGCAAGAGGTCGAAGCAAGAAGAGAAGGAGGAAGAGAAGGAGGAAGCTCCTCCTCGACGGCCGCCGGACCACCGCCGAAACACCGCAGAAGTCCTGCCGGACCACCGCAGGAACCTCGCCGGACCACCGCAGGAACCTCGCCGGACCACCACCGAAGCATCACCGGAGTTTCATTGCACCACTGCCTTAAGGTCCGACGTTCAATCCCTACGTCCTGTTGAAGACCCGACGTGTGATGCCCCAGATATCAATAGTGAAAGGATTCGTCTGACAGTCTTGATCAATCTCCATTGCAGCTCCCATGCTCGGACCTGAAAATTTTAACCACATATAATGAGCTTTACAAAGCCCAGCAGGTCACCTAAAACCTAAAACTGAAATCAAAGCACGGCTATGCTATCAATATGCATGTCAGTCAATCACAGTCAATCAATCTATATCAGTCAATGGTCAATGAGTCTATGCAGTGGAAATCAAATCAGTAATCGATGCAATCCGAAAATCAATAGTCAATAAAACCAGTCAATGCAGCGGCAGGCAAATCAATCATTTCAATTCAATCAATCAATCAATATCCGTCAATCAAATCAATACGGTCAAATCAATGAAATCAGTCGAGAAAAGCAATACGGAACAATGAATCTATACGACAGTCAATACGGTGCAGAACAGTAGCAACAGCGAGTCTATAAAATCTATAGGCAACAATATCAATGAATCGGTAGGCAGTAGTACGATGTCCATGTTCATGCTATCAATACAGTATCTATATCTATCAATGTCCATATCATATCCATATCAATGTCGATGTCGGTATCTATCAATCGCTACAAGCTATATCAATAACAGTGTCAATCTCTATGAATCAATACGCAGAATCCATATCAGTATTGGTGCCGGTATCTATGAATCCATAACGTACAATCGAAATGCTAAACCCATAAATCCAACAATAAATCCGTCAAGTCAATCAAGTCGAGAAAATCAATCAAAATAAATCAAATCTATACGATCAAGTCGATAAAATCAATCGGAAAGACAATACGATAAATCTATAGTAGCAAGTCGAATCAATGCAGGATCAATGGTATCAATGAATCTATAAATCTATGCCGTCCATATCCATGTATCAATGTCAATAATCAATAGTATCAATGCTCGATGATCAATCATCAATGAATCCCAAAACAATAATCAATGGTCAATAGTATCAATGTTCGACGATTATCAATGATCAGTCAATAAAATCAATGAATTCGTACAAAACAGTAAATCCGTAAATCCATGCACATCAGAAAATCCGTACGATGCAATCATTCAATGGTCTTACTAGACAAGCACAAACGCTGGTCATGTTGCTGTTGTAGAATCCGTATTGCTGTTGTAGATATCTATACATTGGTTCTATGAAAAAGAGTCGTCACTCTATTGCCCGTCGGCCGCCCGTCGGCATATAATCTCCTTATGACTCCCATCGTTATATCCATGATCCATGATCTGTGATTTAAAGGAAAGCCCGTCGGCCCACCATCCTGTACAGGTATCATCTCCAACCAATGTTCAACCATGTTCCCACTTGTCTTTCAGTATCAATAGTCAATTCAGTAAGCAATTCAATAATCAATCTATAATCAATGCAAAAATCAATATTAAAGCAATCCAGAACAATCATATCAATAGTCATGCACATATCAATTCAATCTATCAATTTCAGGAAAATCAGAAATCATACGAAAATCGGGCAGCGTAACAGTAGTCGGTCAAGTTTACACAAAAATCCTGCAAAAAGACACAAATTCCAAATCTTTCCAAATTACAGACGAAGATCCATGGCATCAATACAAGACTATTATTCTATAGAAACCAAGTCAGAAAACATCCTGATAATTTTCTATTCGATAAAAAACCGCGTAGAACCAATTCCGACCGGAAGAAAATTCGTAGAATACAGTCAAATCGTGTAGAATAATCATATCTATAACACTCTAAAAGTTGTGCGGTGAAAGTTGTGTCAATCTCAAATCACGTCGAAAAGTTGACTACGAAAATACAAAACAAATCACAACTCGGTCAAAACTCAACATCTTTAAAAACAGAAACAGGATTCGGAGTCCTTACCACGAGATCTTCACTTTTCCCAACAGCAGCGTCGGACGAAAAGCGCTCCGCGGTCTCCGAAAACCAGCTTTTCTCTTTTTCCTTTTCTCTTTCTCTCTCCTCAGATATTTCTTTCTCTTCAAAATATCTCATTTCTATATATATCCAGACTGATCGTCCTGGACGATCGAACTTCGTACCGGACGATCCATGAAGAGAAGAATTTCGTCCAGACGAAAAATTACATATCGTCCCTGGCGAAGGGTTCTCTGACTTATTTTCGTCCAGACAATCCTGATTTTGTCCAGACGAACCATACAGCCAAACATGATTTTTCTACACAACCTGAACCGATCGTCCCGGACGATCCAACTTCATCCAGACGAACCTGAAGCAAAAGCTGATATTACAATCTCCCCACCTTAGAAAAATGTCGTCCCGACATTTCCCTAAAGGTACGAAGCAAAACACGAAGCAAACCAAATCGATCGAAATCCAAATCCAAAACAAAACTCGTCGAAATCCATACAATCACACAATGCAATCAATCACATGTCAATCACTATGTGTGCAAAATGAATCCATTCTATCAAACTATCAATCAAATCCTTTCACTACACTTGCTCTGATACCAACTGTGATGCCCCAGATATCAATAGTGAAAGGATTCGTCTGACAGTCTTGATCAATCTCCATTGCAGCTCCCATGCTCGGACCTGAAAATTTTAACCACATATAATGAGCTTTACAAAGCCCAGCAGGTCACCTAATACCTATAACTGAAATCAAAGCACGGCTATGCTATCAATATGCATGTCAGTCAATCACAGTCAATCAATCTATATCAGTCAATGGTCAATGAGTCTATGCAGTGGAAATCAAATCAGTAATCGATGCAATCCGAAAATCAATAGTCAATAAAACCAGTCAATGCAGCGGCAGGCAAATCAATCATTTCAATTCAATCAATCAATCAATATCCGTCAATCAAATCAATACGGTCAAATCAATGAAATCAGTCGAGAAAAGCAATACGGAACAATGAATCTATACGACAGTCAATACGGTGCAGAACAGTAGCAACAGCGAGTCTATAAAATCTATAGGCAACAATATCAATGAATCGGTAGGCAGTAGTACGATGTCCATGTTCATGCTATCAATACAGTATCTATATCTATCAATGTCCATATCATATCCATATCAATGTCGATGTCGGTATCTATCAATCGCTACAAGCTATATCAATAACAGTGTCAATCTCTATGAATCAATACGCAGAATCCATATCAGTATTGGTGCCGGTATCTATGAATCCATAACGTACAATCGAAATGCTAAACCCATAAATCCAACAATAAATCCGTCAAGTCAATCAAGTCGAGAAAATCAATCAAAATAAATCAAATCTATACGATCAAGTCGATAAAATCAATCGGAAAGACAATACGATAAATCTATAGTAGCAAGTCGAATCAATGCAGGATCAATGGTATCAATGAATCTATAAATCTATGCCGTCCATATCCATGTATCAATGTCAATAATCAATAGTATCAATGCTCGATGATCAATCATCAATGAATCCCAAAACAATAATCAATGGTCAATAGTATCAATGTTCGACGATTATCAATGATCAGTCAATAAAATCAATGAATTCGTACAAAACAGTAAATCCGTAAATCCATGCACATCAGAAAATCCGTACGATGCAATCATTCAATGGTCTTACTAGACAAGCACAAACGCTGGTCATGTTGCTGTTGTAGAATCCGTATTGCTGTTGTAGATATCTATACATTGGTTCTATGAAAAAGAGTCGTCACTCTATTGCCCGTCGGCCGCCCGTCGGCATATAATCTCCTTATGACTCCCATCGTTATATCCATGATCCATGATCTGTGATTTAAAGGAAAGCCCGTCGGCCCACCATCCTGTACAGGTATCATCTCCAACCAATGTTCAACCATGTTCCCACTTGTCTTTCAGTATCAATAGTCAATTCAGTAAGCAATTCAATAATCAATCTATAATCAATGCAAAAATCAATATTAAAGCAATCCAGAACAATCATATCAATAGTCATGCACATATCAATTCAATCTATCAATTTCAGGAAAATCAGAAATCATACGAAAATCGGGCAGCGTAACAGTAGTCGGTCAAGTTTACACAAAAATCCTGCAAAAAGACACAAATTCCAAATCTTTCCAAATTACAGACGAAGATCCATGGCATCAATACAAGACTATTATTCTATAGAAACCAAGTCAGAAAACATCCTGATAATTTTCTATTCGATAAAAAACCGCGTAGAACCAATTCCGACCGGAAGAAAATTCGTAGAATACAGTCAAATCGTGTAGAATAATCATATCTATAACACTCTAAAAGTTGTGCGGTGAAAGTTGTGTCAATCTCAAATCACGTCGAAAAGTTGACTACGAAAATACAAAACAAATCACAACTCGGTCAAAACTCAACATCTTTAAAAACAGAAACAGGATTCGGAGTCCTTACCACGAGATCTTCACTTTTCCCAACAGCAGCGTCGGACGAAAAGCGCTCCGCGGTCTCCGAAAACCAGCTTTTCTCTTTTTCCTTTTCTCTTTCTCTCTCCTCAGATATTTCTTTCTCTTCAAAATATCTCATTTCTATATATATCCAGACTGATCGTCCTGGACGATCGAACTTCGTACCGGACGATCCATGAAGAGAAGAATTTCGTCCAGACGAAAAATTACATATCGTCCCTGGCGAAGGGTTCTCTGACTTATTTTCGTCCAGACAATCCTGATTTTGTCCAGACGAACCATACAGCCAAACATGATTTTTCTACACAACCTGAACCGATCGTCCCGGACGATCCAACTTCATCCAGACGAACCTGAAGCAAAAGCTGATATTACAATCTCCCCACCTTAGAAAAATGTCGTCCCGACATTTCCCTAAAGGTACGAAGCAAAACACGAAGCAAACCAAATCAATCGAAATCCAAATCCAAAACAAAACTCGTCGAAATCCATACAATCACACAATGCAATCAATCACATGTCAATCACTATGTGTGCAAAATGAATCCATTCTATCAAACTATCAATCAAATCCTTTCACTACACTTGCTCTGATACCAACTGTGATGCCCCAGATATCAATAGTGAAAGGATTCGTCTGACAGTCTTGATCAATCTCCATTGCAGCTCCCATGCTCGGACCTGAAAATTTTAACCACATATAATGAGCTTTACAAAGCCCAGCAGGTCACCTAATACCTATAACTGAAATCAAAGCACGGCTATGCTATCAATATGCATGTCAGTCAATCACAGTCAATCAATCTATATCAGTCAATGGTCAATGAGTCTATGTAGTGGAAATCAAATCAGTAATCGATGCAATCCGAAAATCAATAGTCAATAAAACCAGTCAATGCAGCGGCAGGCAAATCAATCATTTCAATTCAATCAATCAATCAATATCCGTCAATCAAATCAATACGGTCAAATCAATGAAATCAGTCGAGAAAAGCAATACGGAACAATGAATCTATACGACAGTCAATACGGTGCAGAACAGTAGCAACAGCGAGTCTATAAAATCTATAGGCAACAATATCAATGAATCGGTAGGCAGTAGTACGATGTCCATGTTCATGCTATCAATACAGTATCTATATCTATCAATGTCCATATCATATCCATATCAATGTCGATGTCGGTATCTATCAATCGCTACAAGCTATATCAATAACAGTGTCAATCTCTATGAATCAATACGCAGAATCCATATCAGTATTGGTGCCGGTATCTATGAATCCATAACGTACAATCGAAATGCTAAACCCATAAATCCAACAATAAATCCGTCAAGTCAATCAAGTCGAGAAAATCAATCAAAATAAATCAAATCTATACGATCAAGTCGATAAAATCAATCGGAAAGACAATACGATAAATCTATAGTAGCAAGTCGAATCAATGCAGGATCAATGGTATCAATGAATCTATAAATCTATGCCGTCCATATCCATGTATCAATGTCAATAATCAATAGTATCAATGCTCGATGATCAATCATCAATGAATCCCAAAACAATAATCAATGGTCAATAGTATCAATGTTCGACGATTATCAATGATCAGTCAATAAAATCAATGAATTCGTACAAAACAGTAAATCCGTAAATCCATGCACATCAGAAAATCCGTACGATGCAATCATTCAATGGTCTTACTAGACAAGCACAAACGCTGGTCATGTTGCTGTTGTAGAATCCGTATTGCTGTTGTAGATATCTATACATTGGTTCTATGAAAAAGAGTCGTCACTCTATTGCCCGTCGGCCGCCCGTCGGCATATAATCTCCTTATGACTCCCATCGTTATATCCATGATCCATGATCTGTGATTTAAAGGAAAGCCCGTCGGCCCACCATCCTGTACAGGTATCATCTCCAACCAATGTTCAACCATGTTCCCACTTGTCTTTCAGTATCAATAGTCAATTCAGTAAGCAATTCAATAATCAATCTATAATCAATGCAAAAATCAATATTAAAGCAATCCAGAACAATCATATCAATAGTCATGCACATATCAATTCAATCTATCAATTTCAGGAAAATCAGAAATCATACGAAAATCGGGCAGCGTAACAGTAGTCGGTCAAGTTTACACAAAAATCCTGCAAAAAGACACAAATTCCAAATCTTTCCAAATTACAGACGAAGATCCACGGCATCAATACAAGACTATTATTCTATAGAAACCAAGTCAGAAAACATCCTGATAATTTTCTATTCGATAAAAAACCGCGTAGAACCAATTCCGACCGGAAGAAAATTCGTAGAATACAGTCAAATCGTGTAGAATAATCATATCTATAACACTCTAAAAGTTGTGTCAATCTCAAATCACGTCGAAAAGTTGACTACGAAAATACAAAACAAATCACAACTCGGTCAAAACTCAACATCTTTAAAAACAGAAACAGGATTCGGAGTCCTTACCACGAGATCTTCACTTTTCCCAACAGCAGCGTCGGACGAAAAGCGCTCCGCGGTCTCCGAAAACCAGCTTTTCTCTTTTTCCTTTTCTCTTTCTCTCTCCTCAGATATTTCTTTCTCTTCAAAATATCTCATTTCTATATATATCCAGACTGATCGTCCTGGACGATCGAGCTTCGTACCGGACGATCCATGAAGAGAAGAATTTCGTCCAGACGAAAAATTACATATCGTCCCTGGCGAAGGGTTCTCTAACTTATTTTCGTCCAGACGATCCTGATTTCGTCCAGACGAACCATACAGCCAAACATGATTTTTCTACACAACCTGAACCGATCGTCCCGGACGATCCAACTTCGTCCAGACGAACCTGAAGCAAAAGCTGATATTACACGACGTCCTGCTTAAGGCCCGACGTTCAGTCCCTACGTCCTGCTGAAGACTCGAAGTCCCGCTTAAGGCCCGACATTCAGTCCCTACGTACCTCTGAAGACCCAACATCCTGCTTAAGGTCCGACGTTCAGACCCAACGTCCTACTCAAGGCCAGACCATCAACACCCGATCTTCCAAGTGACACTTGGTCTAACACCTGACTCCTTGTCTCTTGCCGACTATGGTCCTCCCGACCTCTGTCGCCTACTATGGTCACTCCGACCTCCATCACCAGACAACGATCTTTCTGACCCCGGTCTCCTGTCGACTGCGATCCTTCTGACCAAACAAACATGTATATGTAACTCCTACAATGTAATGCAATCTATATGATGTACCTTTACTACATCAATCCAAGGCCTTCTCCCAAGGAAGTGCCTCATTTGTAATCGACTACAAATACTAGTAGATTCATTCAAACTAGGCCAGACCCCATGGTTTTTTCCCCCTTTTTAGGGGTTTTCCATGTAAAAACTCTGGTGTCTCTTATGAATGCTACACCCTCTCACTTATCTGCTTGTGTGCTGGATCTTCGTACAATGCTAAGACGTTAAACTAAATATTTCTCTACCGCCGCGAATACTCCAGGATGCAACAAAGATAAAATATGTATGCAAATTAAATAAAATCTAATATTTTTTTAAATTTTGTGTGAATTTAATTGAAAACTCATACACACTTATGGACCTCTATGTTTAAAATCAAAGCTCCAATAATACCTTTGAATTTAGGATTGAACTTTGGGCCTTCATAAAAAAAATAGTTATATTCATAATAAACAGGGAAATTGTCTTGATATGCTTCATAGTAGATATAAATGATTAAATATGCCATCTTTTTTTTGTTTTTTGTTTTTAATTCAGAGAAATATGCATAAAAGTTCATTTCATATGAAAATACTCTTCTTATACATGTATTCCCAATGTCTAGAAACAATGTGCTCCACGCTTTGACACTTAGGCATTCACCACTGCTGATTTTATCTTTCTGATTAGTTCTTCGTTTAGTGAGAAAAGATGGTCGTGATGATGAAGTTCAATCACATAAACAATTTAACACATTTCAATAGACGCGGGAAAAGTGACACCTCAAAATTCAAATTGGAGGAATTACTCGTATTTCTATCTTTTATACATCAACTAGAGCTTACAGAATTCAGTATAAGCTGGAAATATAATTACATTATTGTTCATGACATATTTACATATCTGACAAATTCCTAAAAATAATATTAAAATAGCCAAATATTGGCTAAAAATATCTGCATAAAACTAAGTAACAAACTATAAAACCTAAATGATCATCCATAGTAGTCTCACTCTGAAGGCTCCTTTCCCTTTCCTAAATTCATGTAAAAATTACATAATAAACACATAGTCCAACAAGTAATCAAAATTATCATTGCATATAATGTAAGACAAAAGAATCAATATACATGTTCCAGTGCCAATCAATATCAATTAATAAGATATTAGTATGAGCAATAAGCAATGTATGAAATCAATATCAATCAGTAGCGAAATTAATATGATTAGTAAAATTGGATTATTCAATATGTAAAAGTAGTATATTAATCTATATGAATATCGATAAAAGATTGTCAATCAATAATAGATGTTCTATAGTGAAACAAACCTCAATTATCTATCAGTTTTATTCATGGTGATGATTCCATCATATGCTTCTATCAATAATTATGCATCTATATCTATCTATGAGTATGTTATGATAGTGTGTTATATCAATATATTATATTTATATGCTTATCAATATACTGTATCAATATGTTTATTAATGTATTTGTTGTATGTTATGCCATATTTTATTAGTCTAAATATTGTTCTATCAATTCTATATCAATTTTGTTCATCAATCATTTCATATGTTTTTATGCTCTTATGTAAATGCATGCAAACATGAATACAATTATGAATAACAAAGCAGGATATCCAGCTAATTATATAGTGTTTTCCAGTATCTTGTATTAGTATAAAGTGTCCGGTGTCAGGTATCTATTTTGTAAGTGTCGTGTTGCCTATTCGTCGGTGTATCTTGTCTTCTTATGACTCCCTATCTTGTGTATTGTATTGGAATTACATTATAACTCATAATTTAAAGGAAAGCCTCTTAGCCCACTCTTCTGTGCAGGATATCTTACTCCAAGCAACTTGAATTATTTCACAATTAGCCAACCTTTCTTATATTGCCACATTTATTTTATATCAATCACATCATTGTTGTTATTCAAGACAATATCGGATATGAAATGCATTCATTTATGAAATACAAAAAAAAATCTATAAATTATATATTTATTTCATAAAATTATAACTATCAATCCTCATGATAAAATCTAGTAATATTATAGCCAAAATACTAATAAATAGCATATATATTATATATAAAAAGTTATACATGATAATATACTTTTTGTAAATTCATAAGAGATAAAATCATAGAAATCAAAACCATTGAAAATATGAGTAGTCGCTTACATCAATGAGGATAAAGCCCGTAACAACAGTGATAGAAAAAAAAGCTCTAGAGAATTTCCTCTATCTTCTCTCTCTCCACTTCTCTCCCCCTTCCATTATAGGAAAGTAAGCATTTTACCATGGACAAATTCATCACAAAATAAGGAAAATCCACCGCAAAATATGCTTTATGATGGATTTGTGGCGGAATAAATTTTGAAGCTTAAAGTAGCGTTAGAAAAATATTTGTGTCGGACATAATCTGTTGCAAATATTTTATGACGGATTTAAACTCAAAAAAATGATGTGCGAACTTCCACTGCAAATAACTGAAATTTTATGGCAGAAATACCGTTGCAGTTCATGAAAACATTACGACAGCTATTTCCTCCGCAATGTAATATAAATATGTGTCGTATGATTGTTTACGATGAAATTTTTGTCGTAAATCTATCAGAAACCTATAGCATAAATAAGATACAGGCATCTTATATCAATTTTTCAGCTTTTGAACAATCACAATCTTAGTAGTTTAAAATAATAATTAATTAATAATGCTAATATTTCAACAAACACTATTAAGAACATTGCTAAAATAAATACATTGTATAAACTATTCAATAATCACAATCCAACTACTAAAATAAACAATCACATTCTATCTGTTCTATAATAATATAACACTACTACAATAAATATAGTTCTTATATATCTGAAAAGAAAAACATATCAAAAGCCCAAGTCAATCTAAGAAGAATATGCATTCTCACTCTTCTGCTCAGTCGATGCAGAGGCAAATTGATTTCCACTAATCTACTCTCTCAATATCTGAAGCTCATACAATAGTTGCATGTGCATGTCCACTTATTATTTTTGGATATCTTCTAGCTCTACTATCAAGTTAGCCATATGTTGGCAAATTCTCTTAACTATTTGCAGAGTAGCTAGAGGCACAAGAGTATTATCCCTCATATGCGTAGGCCTGCAAGTTTAATCTATAAACTCATCCATCTGCATTATGCCTACTACTTATGACCAAGTGCGACGATAATAAGAAATATTTGTTGAACCCCTAGAGGATCCCTCACCAACAGCAGCCTAGCTCTCTCAAAGCCTTGTGTACTATGCATATAAAATATAATATAAGATTAATCATCATATAATCGTCATTTATAATATTTCTCTAAGTATTATAACATTATATACTTACATAAGCATTCTTATTTGGGGACTCTTCTGTATATATATTTGGGGACTCTTCTGTATATATTATAAAATAAGTCCTCGAACGTGTTATTTTTTTCTTACTCAACTATGCTGAAACTTGTAAACAGGCCGCATTGAGAGTTAAAATGTGGCTCATATATACTCACTATGTGAAGTCCAATATCAATATTGTGGCATGAATTCTCTGTGATATAAGTTAATCAATAGTAATCTCATCTACTGTGAGATAGGTTTGATTTTTATGTATAAAACATGGATAACAAAACATTCCCTTTGATATAAAGGAAGATAATTAACAACCTGCCTATATGAAAAAAAAAACACTCTGTTCAAGAATTCATATTTTAACTTCTTGCATCCAAGCAACAATCAGTTATACATCCAACATCTATGATTTTGAATATCCATAACATACTTGGGCTATAACTTCCTACAACCAAATAATAAGATTTTTATTAATTTAATGTTATTTATATATAATTATTTTATTGATCACATCATTAGATGGATGCTCAGAATAAAATTCTAAAATTGCATATGAAACTTATGATCACAAATAATATTATATAGGTGAATTTCTTAATGATCATCATAAAAAAATATTGACATGACATCTTATTTAATCAAGATGTACAATAAATATACCACATCAAATTAAATCACAAAGCAAATTAAATCCTCTAATTAGCCATAGACTTAGGGAATGAGAAAGGAATATGTGATGCTACATTACTTTGTGTGATGCTACACCACTTTCTACCATCATTATAATCTCATCTATTTAGGTCAATTAAGACAAATTGTTATAAAAATCTCAACAATACATTCATGACAATACACAATATAAATATGACTATAAAAAATCGTACGTAGTGTTAGTTTTATAAATAAGAAAAAAATGAGACATTATTTATTTAAATATCCTCAATAAAAAATATGAAAAGTATGACTTAATATATCTTAAAACAGTCCCCATTATTAGTTTTCTTAGACAAATATGTTTGAATCTTCATTTCAAGCAACAATGCCTCTCTAGTACGCACAAACTATTTATTAAAGTCTACAATGAACAAACTTAGTATGTTTTTTAGTCTTAGTTCAAAAAATTTTACATGTTTCAAACATGTTTAAAATTACGTTCGAACAAAATGTTAAATACAGTTGAATAAAAGTTCGAATAGGGTTTGAATAATATCAGATTATCTATAACTAGGTTTTTGTTTGATTTCAAAACTATTGTATTAATTATCCATTTTGAGCTAATTGTGCTTTATATGTTCTGATTCTATGAAATTGCCCTAAATTGGTTTATGTATCATATTAGGGTGGAAAGAATAAAGAAGACCACAATTTATGTATTTTAAAGAATCATACAATTCATGTATGTTAGTAGTTTTTCTCACAACAAGTTAAATCCTATGTTTCTCTATTTTTACCGTAAATCTCAGATTCACCAAATCCGGGAGTTCGATGAATTTACAAGATTTGGATGAAGAAGCATGCAAAATGAAGAAAGATTGATACCTTCGCAATGACCAAGCGCCCATCATTAATGTCCTTCTATTCTAACAAAAGAACAGCGAGGAGGTGTAACTTCAGATGCGACTGGAAGGAACGTCGTCGAAGAAGATGAAGAAGCTATTTAGAGGCTCATTCAAAACAACCTATCATGCAAGTCAAATAGTAACAAACAGTCGGAGAACAGCTGGAGAAGAGGATCGGAGATGCAACACTAGTAACCAAGCGGCAGTGGCAGTGAAGTTGAAGAGCAAAGTTGAAGTTAAAAAGAAAGAATGGGTGGAGGAGCGAAGTTTTTTTTTTTAATAAAACTGCCAAATGCATTAAAAAGGAAAAAAAGAAATGTACAATCAACTAAGTGATAGAAGACCTATCACTTTCCTCCTTTAACAAAGAATAAAAGGTAGGAGGAACCTTTTTGACTTCAAGAATGTCCCAAAAGAAATCACCTTACAAAGCATGGTTAGCACACCAGTGAGCTAACTTATTACAACCTCTATTAACATAATGGAAAAGGATTACCTCAAACTCCTTAAGAAAGTTCAAGTCTTCTTTATCATACCTATCCATCTCTCGGCCATGAAGGTCCACCGAATTTTGTAGGTAAGAAGTAATATTAGAGTTGTCTCCTTCCACAATTAAGCCTTTAGCATTGAACATTCAGTCTTGTATCACCCTCTTCAATGAACGTACAGCAAGCATCTCTAGAAAACCAAAGTCCCAATGCATTACCGAGAATCCAAAGGCTAGAAGCATCCTGCCTTTATGGTCTCTAAAAATACCTCCAATACCAACTTCATTAGAGACACGAAGGGAATCATCTATGTTTACTTTAATCCATCCGGGTGGTGGGGGATGCCAAATGGAAGAAAACAGCTTAAATTGCTGGTTAGCAACCCAGTGGTCCGAATGAATTATAGAAGTGGAAGAAGATGCATAGTTGATGGCATTAGTGATAATGATACCGGTTTCAATCTCTTTGCCTTCATAGATTAATGAATTCCTACTCTTCCAGGAATTAAAGACCAATGCACAATACAAACTTACTAGGAAAGGATTCTCCTTTCCTTGATCCTTCAAGAAATGTAGGAAGTCTTCAAAATTTTTTAAATCAGGAAGATGAAAACCCCAACTATTTGCCTTTTGAATAACCTGTTTTAACTTCATACAATCCACTGCCACATGATCTACATTTTCAATCATGTTACAACCTCTTGGGCAAAGGTTGTTAATAGTTAATCTTCTATGTAATAAAAAATCTATTGTTGGGATGGCCTTCTTCAATAATTTCCACCAAAAGAAAGAGATCCAAGGATTAAGTTTCATCCTCCAGATACAATTCCAATCATGGATCCCCATAGTTTCTGATTCTTCTTTATAAGTTATGGAATGTTTGATCAAACCTGAAACCGTTTTCCCAGAATAGGTTTTCAACAACTCTAAATTGTCTTCAAGAATACTGAAATCAATTTTGATACTGCAGATGACTTCCACCATCTCCTTCCCAAAGTAATCCTGTAGTTTCTCCGGTACCCAAACTCCCTTCGAAATGAAGAAGGACAGATTATTTAACTTGTCAATATCATTTGAAATGAACGTGGGCTATCTTTCCAATCTTCTATCACGAATCCAAATGTCCTTCATAATGTTAATTGAAACACCATCCTTGATTCTCCATCTTACAACCTGTTTTAAAGCATTGACACCGCTAATAATCACCTTCCAAGCCGAAGAAGAGTTTTTTCTATTACTCGCATCCCATACATTCTTCCCATATTTTGCTGAGATAGATTTACTGAATAAAGAATCAGGCTTCTTCAAGAAATTCCAAGCCAATTTTGCTCTAATGGGTTCCACCAAATGAACAGCTGATTGAATGCCAAGCCCCCCTTGGTCTTTCGGTTTACACAACTCCTTCCATGCTACATAATGTAAACCGTTAACCCCATTGCTTTTATTCCACAAAAATTCCTTGCTCATTCTATCAATCTTTTTCAATACAGATATTGGAACCAGAGACATAGAAGTATAGAATACATGGATTGATTGAAGAACAACATTAATAAGAGTTACTCTACCAGCTGTTGATATAAACTTCTTGCCCCAAACGTCTAGCTTGAAGGCTACTTTCTCCAAAATGCTAGAGAAATCAGAAGCTACACGCCTCCTTAAGGTGATTTTATTGCCCAAGTAATATAGATCTTTGGTTTCCATGAACCCTAAGAGCTACGGAGGAGCGAAGTTGAAGATCAGAACAAGCAAATGAAACAGATGCAAAACCAATTGATTAGATATGTTAGTTCACAGTGAATTTACGGCTGAGGATTGGATTTGCGGCAAAATTTTTTGCCGCAAATTTACGGTGAAAATTCCGCCACAAAGTTTTTGTAAAAAATTTTCATCTCAAATATGTCGACTTTTTTTACAAACAATATTTACCAATAAGCTTCGCCGCAAAACCACCGCAAACTGTTAACTTTCCTAAAGTGTTCCTTTCTTCTTCCCCTTTTTTCCTTTCCCCGTTAGGCTAAGTGAAATGAGGGGAGGAGTGGTGGGTGGTAGGGATATTTAACTAAAAATATTTTAAAAAAAAAAATCTATTTTTAGTGTCTGGCGTCACAACATGCACGATACAACATTGCGACACTGCATGGTTCCCTTAGAGTTACTGTTGAATAGAACCTTCATTGTTGCGATAGTATTTTTTGGCGCTGCTGCTCTTAGCGCCACTGTGCTTGCTAGCCCAACATCGCAATGCTAGTTGCTAGATCATATTTTCATATTTTTCAAATAAATTGATTTTAAACTTTTGGGTCATTACAGGAAATACTTCATTTATTTTAGATTGATTTTATATCATATGATCCAATCAAATTAGGTTAATTTGATGGAATTCTAGCACATACATAGATAAAGGACTGAAGAAAGAGGCTCAAATATGGTTGGAAAACATATTCAAACATGGTTTGAACATGATTTGAAATATATGATTCATGTTTGAACAAGGTTCAAACATAGCCTAAAGATGATTCAAACCTTGTTTTTGTACATGATCCTTTGAATTGTGTGCTTATATCCTAATCAATTATTTTCTAAAGATTAATCAACATTCTTGTGATATATGGAGGAGAATCGAAAGGAGATAATCAAGTTGGTTTGAACATTAACTAAAAAGGACAAAATTCTTAAAGGTTCACAGAAGCATTTACATTGATGATCTAATTTATCTTATCAATAAAGTGACATATATTGATAATAACTATTTTAGTATGAAATTAAATGTGATGTAGTACTTTAGTTGAGCACAATCCATAATATCAAATCCATCAATAGAGATATAAATATATTATGTTCTTTCTTTTTTAATGAGATATTCGTATCCATTCAATACTGATCTCTCATATGTGTGTACATTGCTCTAAAAAAAATCAACTACATATTATTATATAAATGAGGATACTGCATAATTCGTTAGTCCATTATCTTCTATTGACATAGATGATGCTCTAGACATACATGATGCATTAGTGAGTGATGTTGTAGACATACATCATACATATGATGATGGCTTCGTCATTGCTTCAATACTAAAGCATCCATTGGAGATAATATCCATTTTATGATTTTATTTAAAATTTGCAAATAAGTGAGATTCTTTGATCCTTTATGTATCTTAGTATTAAAAGCTACAATGTAAGATATGCAGTACCAAAATAACTCTTACCCTGAAGGCAAATGCATGAAAATAACTCCAATTTAATGTGATATAATGGCTTTATAATCAAGTTTGTCCTCAAGTCATTTAGAAGTTACACAATTTTTTGAGAGCATAAAGGGTTAATAAAGATATTATATTTATATGCAATGAATAACTTTCAACCATGATGAAAAATCAGATAAAATATATTTGATATATTCCTTGCACTTATGTGAAATAGATTATGATCTAGAAGGTTAACACATTCAAGCAAGGTTGAGATCACGAACTAAGAATAAAAAACCACTTATATTTTGGATGTCAAATCTAAATACCATGGAAAGCTTAACCATGTAATTAAGAAGAAGCTCATTCGATCCAACTTATATTTCTAAGGGCTTCAACAAATATTATCAATATTGCATGCTCCTCTTATATAGTGACTACTTTGCTAAAGTTTTTTAGGCATATAATACAAAAAAATAATTCTTTGATAGAGGCACTTTTATATAGAATGTAAGAAATTAATTTGAAAGAAAACAGAAGGATCTCTTCATTAAGAAATTATTATGAATACCTCTATTAGTGAAGCTGAGGCGTGGTTGTCCAAATAAAATATAAGACCTCTAACGGGTAAGAAGATGCAATGAAAAACTTTCAACCCTAAAAAGAAGCTCATTCTATCCAACTTAAATTTCTAAGAACTTCAACAACTATTATCAATAGTGCATGCTCTTATATAGTGACTATTTTGCCAAAGTTTTTGAGGCATATAATACCAAAAAAATAGTTATTTGATAAAGGCACATTTGCATCGAATGTAAGAAAATATTTTGAAATAAAGTGGAAGAATTTCTTCGTTAAGAAATTATTATGATACCCCTGTTAGTGAAGCTAAGGCGTGGTTGTCCAAAAAAAATATAAGACCTCTAACATGTAAGAAGATGCTGTGCAATGGATGTGTAGCCAATGCTTAGTGAAAGGTCATAACAAAGTGGCCAAGTGCACATCACTTTCATGCCATTTTTTTATTATAAATTTATCTTATCATTGTTACAATTATGCCAACTCCGATAGACAAATAGCAAAAAAATATTGAGTTATATTATAAAAATCTTTATTTCTATTCATTTAGTCTATATATAAATAGTTCTTATATTACACACTATGTTAAGTTATAACTATTAATTTTCACATTATTATATCTATCTTATGATCTATTGCGTGTATTTGTTGTGATTGTAATATATTGTAATTATTATAAAGTAATATCCGAATTTTATTTGAATTTTATTCTCTTAAATTGTATATATTTTAATTATATGAATCAATTTTATTTTATTTTATTTATAATTTTAATTAAATAGTTCAAAATTAAAAAGAGTTATTGTTGGAAATGAATATTTAAATATATTTGTTTCAAAATAAAAATAAAAAAATAACGGACACTATGAAGATATAATTGGGAAGGAAAGAAATTTAATTTTAACAACCAAAATTTATCTCTTTGGCCCCCGCCAATTAACTTCAGTAAAACACACGCTTTGAAATCCCGGAAATACTTGATCGATATCGTCAAGCACGCTGAGGGAGATCTTACAGGACCATTCTTCGGCCCTTCCGACTGACCTCCCGGCTCCCAATGATCCTCCCTTTCTGCTCCGAAGTGCTCCGCTTTCCTATTTAGAAGCAGCTTTAGGGTTTTCCCTTCTCTCCTTGTCAGTTGGCAGGTGGCGATCGTGCCTCGAAGGGGAAGAAGGGAGATGAGGCACAGGGCTTGGGCTTTTAGTTTGGCTTTGTTTTGTCTGCTCTCTTTGAGAACTGGAGCAAGAGAATTCGAGAGAAGCCGGAGAACAGAGAGGATCTCAGGTGGATTTCTGGCCTTTATTTCTGTCATTGATTTTTGGATTTTTTTTGGTCTTGTCTTTGTGTTTAGATTGATTGTATTTTCTTCTTTTTGTGGATCCCGGTTAGCTTAATTTGGATTGAGCTTGGCTGTGCTTTTATATGGCCGTTGACCGGTGGTTTACTTCGTTTGACCGTTGATCATGTGAAGGATGAAGTTTTTCTCATAGTTGTATAGAAATGTTTGTTGGACGGGGATGACGATTGAGTTCCTAGTGCATGTGTATTTGCTAGATAACAATTTAAGATGAAAATTGCTGGCTTTTCTAGATTCTGTTGATTGCTTTTACATTTTATGTCGTGATTTTATCATTATATAAGTTTGCTTGAGTTCAGGGGTTGCTTGGAGTTAATGCCATCTCTTTCTCATCAAAATTCTGTTGGCTAGGAACTTCAAATGTCAATCTAGGGTTCTGTCAGCGTTAGGCTTCCCAAATGGTTGAGAATGTGCTGGAATTTCAATTTTATTTTGCCTCTGACGCTTCAATTTGAACAGAAACTATCTTGGAGGTCCATCGGGATAGTTTTGATGACGGTGTATCTTAATAGCTTGGGTGGCTTAGTGTTATTAATTTGTATTATTTTGTGAGTGGCAATGGTTCTCAGACTAGTTATGTTGACCAGTTTATGTGTATTTATGAGTACATGGGCATTCATGATTATTTATGAGAATAGCTGGTTGTTTGATATATACACTCCCAAGTGATTAATGGATGCCAGATATGCTAAATGCATTGAGAGAGTTGATAAGGGTAGGCATATGCTGCTTGGGGTTGCTTTCTGCACAATCAGTCAGAAAAAGATGTTAAGCTGCTTGTGGGTGTTCAAATTCTTATAAAGCGTTCAATCTTCCTAGACTAAGTGGGGATCACCCTTGGGGTCGGCTTTCTTTTCTAGTTCTAAGCTAAAACTTTAAAGAAAGCCGAACCTTAGAACGGTTGAATGTAGTTACATATAGTCCTATCTTTTGCCTAACCATGAGGTTGTTTGGAGGATTATGCAATTTGGCAAGTAAAGATGTCATTTGGTAATGCGGACGTGTCATGCAAGGTTTGATAGCCTTGTTGCATGGGTGATCAATTCATGTAGCCTCTAGGTTTGTTGTATGTTGACCATGAACACTTAGAAGTAACCATGGATGCAATGCCCCATCACCCTTAAAATTTATTTAGCTAGGTGATGATGATCAACACATGTCACAGTGATGAATTGAATGGTTGTGATTTTTTGGGCATAATTGTGATTGATCAACCTAATTTGAATTGAACCAAACTAATTCCAACTAAGTAGATTCTCCACTTATTCATCTTAGAATCCTCCCAAAATAGATGATCAACTACCCCTCCTATGACACCTTGGAATGCTTTGCATGTAATCCTGTCATTATTATTTGGGAAAACAATAAGTTATTGATGGATTAACAATTGTTATAGCATGGATCACCATCCATGATTGTGATCCAGAAGGTTTTAACACCAAAAAGAGCCAGTCAAGTGCACGTCAGAATATTAAGAAAATATTCCAAAAAATTTCTAGATGAAACTTCTAGAACTTTAGACAAGACCCAAGAATCTTCTAGAATATTCCAAAGGAGCCTTTGAGAAACTTCCAAAACACTTTTAAGGACCTTCCAGAGGGACTTAGGAAACATAGACTCCTGCACTTTACGAGAGGCTTGATGAACTTTTCAAGCGATAAAAACAACATTAAAAAATCCAAATATCATGCGTGGGTTGACCACATCATGGAAAGAAAGAATTTGAGGTTATTCTGTATTCAAAATTCACAATAAGGAAATAAACGATCAAATTAAATGATTTAAAGTCCTAATGGACATTATCAAGGAGCTTTCCATAGAATAATCAATGGGAATAGGGCTTGGACAGCCAAGACTTGTAAAGATGATGGTTAATTCTATTTACCAATTTTTATTAGAATATTTATATTTTCTTTAAATTGTAAAAGCTGTTAACATAAGAGAATGTCTTATCTAATAACTTATCTAGTAGGATGGTAAATGATTAGACCTTATCAATTAACTTATCTTTTATTTCTTCCATTGTGTTTGCCTTTTTCGTACACACACACACACACATATATATATATATATATATATATATGCCCTTTTATATGACCAAAGCTTATTCTCCATATTATTTATTTTCCAGGTTATTGCTTTTGAATATAAATCAAGATTATGTATGTTGATTACAACATAAAAGCTATTGTTGATCGAATTTGATCACATTTTATGAATCTTTGCTATTGATTAAACTTGATGCAAAAAAGGATTGTTTATTATTCTCTTGCCCAAAGGCCAATTATTTTCATTGTAAGTGTGTGGAAGTATTTGGATCTCATTTCCAGAAGTGAATCACATTAAAGTGACTTAACAATAATATTTGTTTGTTTTATAGGAACTCACTTTTGAATTTAGTTTTTTTATGTTTGTTTATGCTACAATGGGTTTCATTTTTACCTATCCTCTTATTTTATTATCATTTAAAATAAAATAATATTCTAGCCCATCATCTCATCAATGTAATATTATTCTATTTTTGTTGAAGAAAAAAAATGCAAAAATAAAGTTAAGTTTTTAGCCCTTAAGTTTGAAACTCACTTCTCACCTTTTTAAAGGGCGAGTTTAGAAAATCAGAATTCATTTTTATTCAATTTTAACCAAACAAATGCTTGAATTGACTTTTTTTTTAAGGGAATTTTACATACATACCACTTTATACTATCTTATTTACATATCTAACACCTAAAACTTTAATATTACATGCATACCACAATATATTATTTTAATATCAAATATGCCACTCATATTTTCTTCCTACCACTCAAATTTTTCATTTCTACCACTCATATTTGATATGAAAATGAACTATGGGTGGTATATAAGTAATATTAAAGTTTTAGGTGTTAAATATGTAAATATAGTAGTATAAGGTGGTATGTATGTAAATCTCCCTTTTTTTAAACGCTGGAATTGACTTTTGGAAGTGAGATTTAAGGTCTATTAGGGATGTCCTTTTCATAGCTTTGCTTTTCAAGTTAGTGCCACTTTCATATGGCTAGTAGTTGATTTTTACAATCGAATTTGCTAGATTGTGGTAGCTATAAAATAGCCATTGTTTGGCTTTTTTAAAAGAAATTATAATTTCTACAACAACTTTTAAGACAATTGTTTTACCCATTATTGCTTTGTAAGCACCTTTACCAAAAGGTTTAGTCGCCCCAAATGGACCTTTAATCACTTCTAGAAAACTAAGTTGACCTTAAAGTGTTACTTTTATAGAACCTCCTTCAAATGAAAAACATTGGTTACTCTATATGTTGTTTTCTACAAGCTCAAAAATTTTCATTTGATTTGATTACTCTTGCATCATAAAAATAAACAGTCATAAAAGAAATGATTATTTATTTAGTTATTGAGTTGCTATATCCAAGATTTCAAGGCACTTTGTTTTTTTAAATTAAAAAATAATAAAATTTAAATTCAGTTATAACCTAGTTTTTGTAAGACAAGCTTCTCTTTTTTCCTATATCCTTAAAGTCTCAAATTATATAAAATTTTGATGGATAGATTAATATTAATAGGACCATTGGATTTGAACTTTGAAAAATAAATTTTATTACTATAATTGTAATATCATAACATATACTCTCATTCATCTTTTAAACTTGATGGGAAACTAAATGGTCAGAAGAATTTGTATAATTTTATATCTAAATTTTCTAATTTTTTTTATCAAGGTAAACTATCTTAATTTTCATTTTTAATTCTTAATAATCAAAATCAAATAAAAGTCAAAGTGCATGATTTCACTTTATTTAGGTCAAATTTCTTCATAGACACCCCTCCCTTGAACACTTAAACATGTATATTTGATGCAAGACTAAGCAAAACGAGTCATGCAATTAGAGATTTATGCTAAGATAACATCAAAGACAATAAAATAAACTTCATTAAATATTAAGAACAATAATAAAATTTGAACTATTAGATCATGTGATAGCAAGAAATTAACAAGTAAAGGCTAAGCAATAAAGCAATAAAGATAGGTGAATCAATTTAGACTAGCTAACATGAGTTGGCACAAGTCCAAGATTTAATTAAGGGACTAGTCACTAGAGTTTTCGATCACTCAAATTTAAGTAGAGCTTGATGGATTAATCAACACATATGAGATGATGCTACTATAGATGAAATGAGAAGACCAATATTTAGTTAGATGAAGAACAAGGGGAGGGTTTGATACTTAGCTCATGAATGGGATGAATGGAGTCAAGTCCTTGATGAAATGACGGCTAGTTCCTCGTTGGATTGCCCTTGAAACCTTTGTTGAATCAATGTCCTTGTTGCAATAGTAGAAGCTATATTTCCTTGGAAAGGTAGAATAGTTTCAGCTATATGAGGCTTTGGAAGTGGAGAAATCAGCTTGGGAGGTGAAAAGGTGGAGTTGGTTGCTTGGGAAAGCGAGAGGGCTGATGTGGCTTGCTTGGGAAGGGAAGTGGTTGGCTTGGGAAAGGGAAAAGTAAGCTTTGGAAAGAGAGAGGTGGGGTTGGTTGCTTGGGAAAGAGAGAGGGCTGATGTGGTTTGCTTGGGAAGCGTAGTTGGCTTGGGAAAATGAAACGTTATGCTTGGGAAAGGGAGAAAATTTAATTAAGTGGAGTTAATGAGGATTCGGAAGGGGAAAAGGTGGAGGGAATACCAAGAGACAAGGGGAAGGCTGGCCGGCCAAGGGAAATCAACAAGAAATTTGGCCGGCTGTTTGGAAGAGGGAGGGAAGCTTGATTGGCTGTGTGGAGGGGAAGGGAAGGGTTCGGCTGGTTGTTTAAAGGGTGGGAAGTCTTGGTGGCGGCTTGAGAAGGGTTTGAATGTTTGGTTGGCTATTTGGAAAGGTTGGAGTGCTCGGTGGACTATTTGGAAGGAAGATGGGCTAAGAAAAGAGATAGGAAAAAGCCAAGAACCTTGCCACGAAGACGGTTGTTGGGTATTGCTTTGCCTTTCTCCAAAGAACTTCACTCACAAACTCAGCTCACCAAGAGAATAGAAAGCATATAATCATAAATTTTGTATCAAATATTCATCATCTTTACAAGAAAATAATGGGTCATATATATAGGTACCAAAAATATGAAAGAAACAAAAGACTAGAAGGCCCTTGACCAAATAACACAAAAACTCCCACAAGTGAGAGTAAAACTGTAATAAAATAAATAACATCACATAAGTCTCCTACAACACATGAAAACTAAAAATATAAAGACTCAATCAAAGCTGTAGATCTCCGGCCTCTACGGTGATAAACCCTCCAAGCTCTGATGTCCCCATCAATATCTATATTTGTTTATTTATTATTCTTAGATCAGATTTTATTGAAATTGAAGGGGGTTTCCATTAAACAAAACAAGTAAAAGAGGTTGCAGACTTGCAGTAAAATCTCTAAAGAAACCCAAGAGTGTTGTGCATACTACGACAGTGGCTTTTCGATGCGAATGTTGAAGTGGTTTTATTGTAATGCCTTTGAGGAATCATCTATCACTACTATTTAGGTGATTTTGTGTAGGTTACAGTTACATTACTTCAATCGAACTTTATATTTGTTGGGATAAATTTTTGGCAAACATTTGCAAATTGATTCCATACTACCCGTCTTTGTAGGCCTTTTATAGCTAGGGTCCTAGTGGAATTAAATTTTACCTCTTCTCTTCATAAGGAAGTGTGGATTGGTACATTGCCTTATCATTATTGGCAGAAGGTTGAATTTTAGGCATCAATCAATATTGCTCTTTTTGTAAGATCTTTGGCACATAGACTCCAAATGTTTTGAGGCCCATCCTAATTTAAGAAAATCACCCAGCTGGTTATTACCACCCCTTATTCATAATTGTTGCTCCTTCATCAGTGGAGGTTTGTTTTCAAAATATAGGACCAATCGTTCCTTTGGAAGCTACATCTGATGTGCTTGTCTCTACTATTCTTGCAACTTCAAAATCAACATCTTATACACATAATGTGGACATTGATCCTTTTGCTATGGAAGTTCATCTCTCTTCTTTGGGTGAAGACACAAAGGCTCATTATTCATTGTATCCTTCTAATATTGATGGGAGCACTCTAAATGACGATGTGTTGGTGGGTAAGAGGTTTTATAATAAGAAAAAAAAATTATTATCACTTTCCATTTCTCACCAAGCCTTTGGCTAAGCAAGCCAATTGAGCTTGTACTCCATGGTATTTTTATTTTGCCCCATGTATTTTTCTTTTATTTGTCTCTGTCAATTCTTGTTAATTGTTCTTTCAGTACTCCTATTATTTGTTTGTTTTAAAATTATTCTTTAAAAATAAAAAATATTATGAAGTAATAAACTCCTATATCTGATGAACTATATTGCACTGACATGGATACAGCGACACGTATACGATACGATACAGATACGTGACACGTTAATTCGTAAAAATACAAGATACAGGTACGACACAGACATGACATTATAATTTATAAATCATACATAAAAATTAAGAAAACAATCAAAGCATAATATTTGAAATAACAAAAAAAAATGAAAGCAACATCATTTGTATCCTAGTAGCTTATAATATCAAAATAAAAGCAAGCATTGAATCAAGGGAAGAGTTAAAACTCATTGCCTAATAAGAATTTTGTGGCATGATTCCACTAATTATGTTGTTGCATGATTTGGTAGCATGTTTACTGAATACCATATGAGAGTTAAACTTCTTTTTTTCCTATTTAAGAAGAGATACAATCCACAATAACATAATTTTTGTAATAAATGAAACAAAAATCAAAGCATTACAAATACAAAATAATTTGATGCCTAATATCATATTTTCTAGTAAACTAACATCAATGTAAATGGCTCGGGGGTTCGAAAATGAGAGAACCTTGCTCGCAGCCGCGGAAGTAAATATAATGCGTCTTTTTTTTAAAAAAAAAAAATTCGTTTTTCAATGGACGATACGCATGTCCTTTTGAAATTAAATAGTATTTTAATTGGATACGGCTTTGATTTATCCGACACATATCGGTGCCGTATCAGACGCGTATCTGTGTCCGACACGTATCTAGCACGGCTTCATAAATAGGTGTATCGGTGCAACATAGCTGATGAACCATAATAAATGTTATTGCTCTCAGATACATTTTGTATATTCATACATGTCAATGCAGGTATTTCATAGGTACCTAATAGGTTCCAAGAGAACTCGTCTAAAACAATTACATCACCTACTTAAAGCGCTCTCCAATAGGAGAATTGACTCATCCAAATCAACTAAATCAATGAGTCACCTCACCCTAAGTACCCATACCAAGGAACTTCTACACTATCTTTCAAACACTAGTAGGGCACTCATCTTGACAGAGATCAGCCTATTGAGATCTTTGCCATCGAAAGAGCCATCAAGCTCTTGCTGACAACTCCCAATTTAGTTACAAGAAGCACACACCTCAATGACACCTCAATGGTCTTCCTTGGATGCGAACAATTCTCAACTCACGGTCATCATCACTCCCATGGACCGGCCCATTGCATTCAGAGGTCATAATACCCCCAAGAACTCACCTCCATGTGCAAAGGACTAGTCCACATAAACTTGCCTTACATGATCTTTTTCAAAGGACTCTTCTTGGGCAACTCACCTCGTATTTTCATTCTTGAGACTGAGGTCTTATATTGAAAAATATAGAACCACACAAGCACCTGCCAGCTTTTGTCACATGTCATGTAAAGTCTGTAATTGGTGGTTACTAAATATTATAGTTGTAGTTTTTACTTTTTCATTATTTATAGCCTTTCCTATAGTCCTCCAAGCCCTATAAATAAAGAGTGAAGAGGTACATTTGAGATCCTATGATACTTCGCAGATCTTTTGGCATATTCAAGATTTTGAGTTTTTTCTAAACATATTGTACAGTCCGCCCTCTCTCTCTTTCACGATCAATAATTATCGAAGTCTTTCTAGGTTATCTAATTCCTATCTAAAATATTGCTTGCTAGGAAAATTAGGTGTTATCCACTGACAAATTCGGATCTACCATAACTAACCTTAAAATGCTAGTTCATTTTGGCTTTCTAGATTTCATAACAAAAAGAAAAGCCTTTTCCTTAGCCATTGAGAATGTAAGTAAAGTTGAATCTCTATTACCTTTGATAATATGTTGCCCATTCGAAAGAGATGACCAATTAATACTCAATCTAACCAGCTAAGATAGTTTTGTACGCACCATAGCTACAAATGAATAATCAACCAATGTGTAAGTGAGATCTCTGACCACTTTGCATGCCATGAATACATGATTGAAAACTATAGATTATATTCCCTTGAGAGTATATTGAAGATTCACTCAACCAAAGAAAGTTGGGACTGATGAAAATGAAGCCTAATGCTTCTAAAGCAAGGATTTGTCCAGCAATTGTTCACGACCACTTCATCCAATTACGATCTGTTCCGACTCTATAAAATAATAATAATACAACAACAACAACAACAACATCAAGCCTTTATCCCACTACGTGGGGTCGGCTACATGAATCCTTTTTCTCCATTGTGTCCTATTAAAGGTCAAATTCTCGTTTAAATCTAATAAAGAAAGGTCATTCCTAATATTTTCTAACCAAGTCTTTTTAGGTCTGCCTCTACCTTTCTTAATATAAGTCAAATCTAATACCTCTACTCTCCTAACCGGGTCATTGGAAGGCCGCCGTTTTATGTGACCAAACCATCTAAGGCGACTCTCTCTAATCTTATCTTCTACTAGAGCTACTCCAACCTTTTCACGTATATGCTCATTTCGTATCCTATCTCTAAGGGTAAAGCCACTCATCCACCTAAGCATCCTCATCTCTGCCACACTTAACTTAGTATTATGCTTCTCTTTTAATGGCTAACATTCAGCACCATAAAGCATTGCAGGCCTCACTACCATCTTATAGAATTTTCCCTTAAGTTTGAGGGGTACTTTTCTATGACACAACAAGCCCGATGCATTCCTCCACTTCAACCATCCAACTTGAATTCTGCTGAGAATATCCCCATCTATTTCACCATCACTCGTAACAATAGATCCAAGATATCTAAAACGTGTACTCTTATTAACTACTTGATCGCCCAAAGTTACAATCCCCACACTATGTCTATTACTACTAAAATTACACTCCATATATTCCGTTTTAGATCTACTCAAGCGAAAACCTTTAGTCTCTAATGTTGACCTCCATAATTCAAGTTTACTTTCAACTCCCTCTCTAGTTTATCAACAAGAAGAATATCATCAGCAAAAAGCATACACCAAGGTACATCCTCTTGCAAATGTCTAGTGAGAGCATCCATGACTAAAGCAAAAAGATATGGGCTTAAGGCTGATCCTTGATGTAACCCAACCGAAATAGGAAAATACTTGGTCAAACCACCTTGTGTTTGAACACAAGTAATAGCTCCTGCATACATATCTTTAATGATTTGAATATAAGCATTATTAACTCCTTTCTTTTCAAGAACCCTCCATAGCACTTCTCTTGGAACTTTATCATATGCTTTTTCTAAATCAATAAATATCATATGTAGATCCTTCTTATTTTCTCTATATTTCTCCATCAAAGCTCTTAATAAATGTATGGCTTCCATAGTCGACCTACCCGGCATGAATCCAAATTGATTTTGAGAAACATTAGTATCACGCCGCAACCTATGCTCCATAACTCTCTTCCATAGTTTTAAAGTATGACACATTACTCAATTCCTCTATAATTCGCACAATCTTGTGCATCACAAAATAAGAATAATAATGAAAAAAAAATCTGTTCTGACTCTCTTTCAAAGTTAAAGATGAAGTTAACTTCATTCAGAAATACCATCATATAGCCATCTAAAGTACACTATTTTATGCTTAGATGAACTAACCAACTCATCACTTCTACTGCTAGTGGTTTTCCTAGTAGACAACCAATTAAAACATATCTCCATGGCTCCTAGACATTATCAAGTTCCATAGCAGATAGAAACACACAATGCTCCACCTCTTTAGCCAAACATTTTCCATCATCTAAAAACATATGAGTAGAACTACTGTCCGGATCCAAATTAGAATGCCCTTGGTCTATTCCTCTTCCACCGAGACTAGATGTCTCGCACCTTGCTACTTGAGCCCAACTCACACCCAAATAACATTTTGCTACCACTTGAGAAATCATATTACCTGTGTCGTGAATCCTACACTAAGACCTAAGGTAGTGTATTTTAAGCTTCTTGGAGGCCAAGAAGTGGTTTGATTTGCCAAATCTGCATTATCCATGTTGGATCAATGACCGAATTTGATTTGCCAATCTTTTTCTCTGATGAACCCCTTTTTTATATCCAATTGAAAGATTGCCGGAGCCTGGAGGTGACTTGATATGGTCCAAGACATATTTCCACTGTGTATTCCAGCAACACCACCATCTTTAAGTGCATCTCCCGAAACTCAAATCACCCCTTCTAGAACCACTAGAATTACCTAAAATAGCATCACTTTTGGTCTCCTCTTCCACAAATTTGTTACCACCAAACTCACTGAGAGACCCGCTGGCGAGGAAGGAAATGAAATGTTAGAAAGAATGGAGATAGAGACAGAGGAAAATAGTAATTGAATATATTTACTAGAGGCAGTACAAGAGCTATTTAAAGAGACCGTAAGGGCCACAAAATAGAATACAATAGAATACAAGGAATAGGACACATAATCAGGCTGCCGTGTAATGATGTGCTGACAGACCCCCTCAAATTAAGTATTCATGGTTGAATAGTTAATTTGCGGCGGAGATCAATGACGGGAGTTGCTGAAAAAGATTTTGTGAGAATATTTGCAATTTGATCCTTCGAGTTGAAATGAGAGATCTTTATGGCGCCAGATTTGAGATGTTACCGGATGAAGTAAAAATCAATTTCAATGTGCTTTGTTCTTGAGTTAAAAACTGTGTTATTAGCTAGAGCTATGGCCGAAGTATTACCACCCTAGCTATTTTTTTTTCAAACTACCAACTTAGTTTTCCAACCAAACTCAGCCTATCAGATCCTTGAAGAATAGCAGCCAAGAACATCCCAAAATATGTTTTCCTTCCTCCTGACCTTCAATCACCTCTCATGGCTTCTGAGAATTATAGATGTCTAGAAGCTGGACAAGCTGATAACTCCATCGCTGAACCTGTCAACCTCTAAGCCTCCATCACACCTGCCACCTCAACCTTAGCGGCCAGCCCCCCATCACCTTTGCAGATATAGTGAGATAGTCTGCTTCATGGATCTTTATCAACTTGCATTTTGTGTTTCTTAAGAGCATAGGGAGGCTACAGTTATTCGTGTAGTGACATAAGTCCTTTTAATGCAGGTAGTGCTGGTGACGTTCTTGAAGATGATCCTGTTGGAAGATTGAAGGTGTTTGTATATGAGCTTCCCAGCAAATACAACAAGAAGATCCTGCAGAAGGATCCAAGATGCCTCACCCACATGTTTGCTGCTGAGATCTTCATGCACCGTTTCTTGATGTCCAGTCCAGTCCGAACTCTAAACCCCGAGGAAGCTGATTGGTTCTACACACCTGTTTATACTACTTGTGATCTAACGCCAAATGGCCTCCCTTTGCCTTTCAAATCACCACGAATGATGAGAAGTGCAATACAATTGATCTCCTCTAACTGGCCTTATTGGAATAGAACAGAAGGTGCAGACCATTTCTTCATTGTACCTCATGACTTCGGAGCCTGCTTCCATTATCAGGTTAAGGAAAATAACTTCTGTAAACCTCTTTGCCTTATTTGCCATTGCAAAAAGTGTTCAGCATGGGCCTTCTTTAGAGTCTTTGATATTATTAACTTTTTCAGTTTGGATGTGTAGGAAGAAAAAGCCATTGAAAGAGGAATTCTGCCATTGCTGCAGCGTGCAACCTTGGTTCAAACCTTTGGACAGAGGAACCATGTTTGCTTGAAAGACAACTCCATCACCATCCCTCCATATGCTCCACCGCAGAAGATGCAAGCCCACTTGATTCCTCCAGACATTCCACGGTCAATCTTTGTGTACTTCAGAGGTTTGTTTTATGATGTCGGAAATGATCCCGAGGGAGGTTATTATGCAAGGTAAGACACCATAAGGTCCATTAGATGGTTGGTTGTAAATCCATTGGCGAGCTTAAATATTTGATGTTAATGGTTTCGAGTCTAGTCACATAACCTTTTCTCAGATTTTAAATTGAGGGCAGCCTTGTGAGCTAGGTGCATACTTTTTAAAGTTTTGCTTGAGCCCTGATTCTTGCTATTGAATTTATGGGCGGATCCACCTTAAGGCAAATAAAAAAAAATCTTTATTATATGATTCTTTAGGTAATTTGTCTCCCCTCCATTTATTTTTTAGTATTTATTACAACAGTTTTTAGGCAATTCCCCCTCCCCTAAAAGTTTTAAAATACTATGATCTTTAGGCAATTGCCCCAACATAATTAAACACATTGTATAGAGATGTTATTGTTAGGGAACGATGAACTAAATACAAAGAGAAATAGTAAAGAGAATGAAAAAATATCCTTACAACTAAAATTTGTTCCGAGGGCGCTGCTCCCGGAAATCCCCGCAGGGGTGTTGCCCCTTAACCCTGCGATCTGACAGGGCAGGTTGAACCCCGCTAGAGGCACTGCTCCCTTGGACCCCCAACATATTTGCGAAGCGTACAATGATGAATAAATAGGGGCCGAGAGGCAGCACCCTCGGAACAAATTTTGGTTATAAGGATATTTATGGAAAAAAAACTCTACATCCCCCCCCCCAAACAGAATTAAACTCATTGTGTAGAGATGTTATTGTTTGGGAACGATGAACCAAATACAAAGAGAAATAGTAAAGAGAATGAAAAAATATCCTTACAACTAAAATTTGTTCAGGGGGCGCTGCTCTCGGAAATTCCCGCAGGGGCGTTGCCTCTTGACCCTACGATCTGACCGGGCAGGTCGAACCCCGCCAGGGGCACTGCTCTCTTGGACCTCTAACATATCTGCGAATCGTACAACGATGAACAAACATGGGAACAAATTTTAATTATAAGGATATTTATGAAAAAAAAAATCTCTACACTTTTATCTATAAGTTTGTCCCCTCTAAAAATGAAGTTTGGATCCGCTCTTGAATTTGAATTTAATCTACATCTGCAGGGGTGCAAGAGCATCAGTTTGGGAGAACTTCAAGGATAATCCGCTATTTGATATCTCCACAGAGCATCCAACCACCTACTATGAAGACATGCAACGTGCTATCTTCTGCCTTTGCCCATTAGGTTGGGCGCCATGGAGTCCCAGGTTGGTCGAAGCTGTGATCTTTGGCTGCATTCCAGTTATTATTGCAGATGACATTGTTCTACCATTTGCCGATGCAATCCCATGGGAGGAGATCGGTGTCTTTGTCGCAGAGAAGGATGTCCCGAGCCTGGATACCATTCTTACATCCATTCCTGCAGAGGTTATATTGAGGAAGCAGAGACTGCTCGCCAACCCTTCGATGAAGCAGGCAATGCTTTTCCCCCAACCTGCTCAACCTGGTGACGCCTTCCATCAGGTATTGAATGGGCTTGCTCGCAAGCTCCCACACGATGAGATCATTTACCTGAAACCTGGACAGTTGAACTGGACTGCGGGTCCTGTGGGTGACTTGAAACCTTGGTAGTGACAGCCATGGCTGTTATTCGAGTGGAATTTTTTTTTATTTTTTATTCAGCCTGGTTATTAAAGAACGTTATGTAGGTTCTTGTTTTCGTTGTAGTTTTCTAAAAGTTTGAACTGAAAACTTACAGTTATGATAGAAAATTTATTTTTTGTTAATAGATCTGAGATTTCAGCTGAATGTTTTGATTTTTGAATTTTTGAGCTGGCTTTGAAGCTTGCAGTCCTGAGAAGAAATGATGATTTCTGATTCTGGTTAAGGAGAGATTATTATGTATGAAGTTTGGGCGCAGTTTTTCGTTCGGACTTTAATCAAGTGAAATGATGAAGTTTTTTTTTTCTTTTTTTAATTTCTTATTTGTACACACCTTGTGTATAAGAGAGAATAAAAGCTTCATCCAAACTCCGCATGTAATAACTTTTCTTAATTACAAGGCTATAATGTGGAATGAAAACAGGAAAGTTTTTTTTTTCTTTTTTCGGTCTAAAGGTTTCGAGTTTTGAATGCCACTAGACTAGAAGCACCGCCCGGTTTAAATGCATAATGCTATCGAAATGTGATATATATTAGGGTACTTATATTAGGGTACTTTTGGTTGGTTGTATTTATAGTATAATATATTTTAAATACATATAAGAATTCAAATGTTTGGTTGGGTAAATTTTAAATGCAATATAATTTATTGATGAATTTAGAATTCACCTTCCAATTCAACTTAGATTTATTTTAAAATTATTAGATTGATGAATTTCGAATACAATATAAATTTTCTGTATCATTGTTTTAAGATGCCATCATGAACCACCTTCATTGTTGGTTGACGCCTATGGTCGTTGTCAGCCATTGCTACTACTAGCCATCGATCATCACATCGGTTGCCCACCTATTGCCACCAATCATTATCATCATTGAGTTTTACATTGCCATTTATTTTACTTTAAACAATAATAATAATAATAATAATAATAATAATAATCACCTGCATTTAATTTTCATTCATTCAAATAACTTTAAATGTTTCAAATATATTATATATATAAGTTTACATTGTATGCTAATTTATTTTGCATTCTTTTTTTAGCAAATTAAATAGCTCGAAAGAGAGATGATTTCATTGGACGGTTCAGGAGTGAATCAAAAGTGATTAAAAATGAGCATCATATATTTATAATGAAGTTTAATTTTGATTTGAAAGCTTTGGGTTTTATGAGAGAGGGCCAATCTCTTTGCTTTTTTATACAAATATATTTTTCATGAATTATATGTGAGATTAAATTTAATACTTTTATTTATCTTTACACTCTCTCTTGTGGGAGCTCTTAAATTCATGCTAATAATTATTTTTATTCAAATGATTTTTGTTTTATCATCAAGTTTCATGCATCATTAGCTCACTCAATCATGTCAATATATTGTGGCAGTTATTTGCTCTTGAATTTTAATCAAATGTGATAAAAGGCATCTAAGATTTATGCTTTGTTTGGGATGGCTTTCTTACTGCTTAAAATAAATTTTTAGTATTAAAATTTCTAGCTTATAAAATTTTTGTATTAAAAATCTGCTTTAAAAAACAACTAAAAAGCTTCTTTAAAAAACAATAAGAAAGCCATCCCATATTTAGTCTTATAGAAGGTAAAGATCATGTGAACACTATACCATCAATTATGTTACCACTTTTAAGAGATTAAATAAATGAGAGATTTGAAGTTGGACCTACTACAATTGTAGCTAAACTCAGTTTTTACCAAAAGTTTTAGGCTTCGTTTGGGATGGCTTTCTTCTTAAAGCAGCTTTCTAGTATTAAAATTTTAATTTTTGAATTAGAAAGCTGCTTTAAGAAGTAGTAAGAAAGCCGCCCCAAATGAAGCCTTAAGCTTGTAGATGAGGGTCAATCTTTTGATGTTTTACGCTTACATATTTTTATCATTTATGTGAGACTAAACTCAATACCCGTGTCTTATAATATTTCCCTCATAATAATTCTCTACTCTCTCCTTTCAAATAAATGTTTTTTCAACATCATAAAGTTTTATGCTTGGAGAATTCATTCAATTATGTTGTCTTGGAAGTTAGGAATAATAAACAATACTTAACTATAGTAGAATGTATTAAAGGTTCATGGAAGCCACAATTCATATAAATGACTTAGGCTTCGTTTGTGACCACTTTCTTACTATTTTCTAAATTAATTTTTTAGAATTTTTTTTACTAAAATAATGCTTTAGTTAACAATAACAAAGCTGTTCCAAATGAAACTTATCTCAATCAAGTCATTTGTTATAATATAAATAGTTAAACAAAATTTTCACCCCAAAGCAAAGCTTTTAGGCTAACTATTTGGTATTTCTACATCAATATGCTTTTTAACTATATAATGTAAGACAACTCAATAATCTCATATGACTTAACAAAATGAGAGCTCTCAATATCAATCACTATGACATGAGAGCAATCAAAATCTATGTGAGATATAAATGAAGTGTTTGATCTTAGCTTACCATCAATAGGACTACAAATGAACTGAGCCGAGTCGAGTATGTGAGTGTTTGTGTTTGTGTTCATTTAATATTAGCTTGTTCAAGTTTGGTTCATGTTTGGTTTATTTAAATTAATGAGTGTTCATGTTCGATTCATGTTCAGTTCATGTTCAGTTTGTTTAGTGCTTATCGAGCTCTAAACAAACAAACATGAACGAGCTATAAACGAGCTTTGCTTTCAAATGTTCACTAACTTAACAAATGAGCTTTATCGAGTTTCCTAACAAACGATTACATCGAACATGTTCGCGAACATATTTAACGAATTTGTTTAAATTATCAAACAAACACGTTCATGAACATATCTATGAACAAACACATTTATAGTAAAAGCAATTGTCTATGTAACAAAGGCAATGATTTATAAGCAAATCTCATCTTCACAAAATTTTTCTATTGGCAGCATTAACAAAGACAATGATTTATAAATACATAGTCATATAAAGCTACAATTACTTAGACAGCAAGTTAAGTAATATCTGATACCTGCAGCAATCTGAAAGAATGGAAAGGAGAAGCGTTCTAAATCAAATATTATTTATTTTTATCGAGCTTATTCATGAGTTCAAAATCGAACAAGAATCGAGCTTCTTATTGAGCTCAATGTCGAGCTTGTTCACGAGCTTCAAATGATGTTGTTCGCGAACATAAATGAGCCGAACGCATTAGTGTTCAAGTTTGTTTATTTAAGAATCGAGTATTTATAATATTGTTCAAGTTTGTTTGTTTACACTACAGGAAAAATGGCTATTACCGGCGGTTCATGGACCGCCGGTGTTACCGGCGGTTTCGTCGGCGGTTAAACCGCCGTCTGTTAACGGTGGTCTGCCGGTGTTTTTTATACGTTAAACCGCCGGAATTAACGGCGGTCCAAAAACCGTCGTAAAGCCGCTGGTAGTCAAAAAAACCGCCGGTTAATATAGGCTAACCGCCGGAAAAAACCGCCGGATTTCGACGTTTTTCCTGTAGTGTTAGTTAATTAAACAATCACAAACGAGCTTTAATCGAACCGAATAACAAGTAGCTCGCCGAACGTTTGGTTTTCTTGTAGCCCTAACCATCAACTTTGATACCTATAATTAAAGTCCAATGATTGGGGCTTAACGCAGCATTAATGATCAAATCTATTTTTGTCAAAAGTTTTATCTTATAGATTAATGCCAATCATTTAGTATTTATACATTAATATAACTGATATATCTTCAAAAAATTATCTTGATCGGGCACGAATCTCGAGGCAAAAATCTAATTGGAAACTTCAAAAATTAAATTTGAGATCATCTGAACTTCGATTTCAGCAAACTTATAGTCGAACCGAGCGTCTCGGAAATACAAACCCAACGACACCAAATTCAACTCAATCCGAGCCCAAATGAGTCTAAATCGAAGACCCGAAGCACTGTTGGAAGGTTCAAACCACAATTTGGATTACCAAACGGTTTCCAAACATGACATGCTTTTAGTCGAATCGAGTGGCTCGATGAGATGAATCGAATGAGTCCAAGATCACTGAATTATGATATCATTAAGACCTTCAAATGTCTGACGAACTGTCCAAGATCAAGGGATTCAATATTGGTCTTCCATCCAAACCACTCCCAATTTATCCCTGATCTCTCACCTATTTACGGATCATGCCATCCTCAAAAAATTATAAATAGCCCCTCATTTCTCTTGAGAGGGAGCCCCAAGAAAGAAGAAGAATAGAAGAAGAAGAGAAGGATAGGAGGGAAGAAACTCCTCCTCGACCACCACCGGAGTTCTATCCGACGCCCAATTGACGCAGGAGTTCTGCCCGACGCCCAAGTGACGTCAGAGTTCTGTCCGACGCCTAAGTGACGACGGAATTCTGCCCGACTCCCAAATGACGCCGGAATTCTACCCGGCGCTGGAATTCTGCCCAAGTGATGTCGGAGTTCCGTTTGACTTTCAGGTGACGTCGGAATTCTGCCTGACTTCCAAGTGACGCCGAAACTCCGCCCGATCTCCAAGTAACGTCGGAGTTCTCCTTGGCCACCAACTGACATCAGACTTCTATTCAACATCAGATCCCTGCTCGTCACCAGATTTCTACCCGACGCAAAACCTCTGCCAGTTATTGGACTTTTGTTGGACATATATCTGATGCTGGATTTCTATCAATTGCTGAACTTCTATTTTACATCATCCTTCTAACCTCCGTTGTTAGACAATGGTCCTTCTGACCTCTATCACCCGCCGACTATAGTTCTTCTGACTTACATCGTCCACCAACCATTATCCTTCCGACCTCTGTTGCCCACCGACTACGGTCCTCCTGACTTACGTTGCCGACCGACCACAGTCCTTCCGACCTCCGTCGCCCGCCGGTTACGATTCTCCTGACCTCCGTCACTAGACTATGGTCCTTCTGACCAAACAAACATGTCAACAATGATTCTTTGTATTCCTACCATATAATGTACTTCATATCATGTACACTAAGCCAAGGCCTTCCCCCATGAAAGGACCTCATTTGTAATCAACTGCAATACTAGTGGATTCATTTAAACTGGGCTATGACCTATGGTTTTTCCTCCTTTTAAGGGGTTTTCTACGTAAAAATCTTGGTGTCTCATATGAATGCTACACTCTCTCTCTTATCTGATTGCATGCTAGATTTTCAAACAATGCTAAGACGTTAATTTTATATTTCTCTACCGCCGTGAATACTCCAAGGTGCAACAATAACATTTAAATATCTAACACAAAATGAAATTCAATACTTCAATGTGCTTTAATAGTCATCCTTTAGCTCACACTCGCCAACCAGCGATATTAGAGTTAATATTCTGAATTGATCGTTATTAACCATTTGATATCAAACAAAGAGCTATAAGGATCACAATTGCACAACCCTTCTCTCTCAATGGTTCTTAAACTCTCAAACTCTAAAGAAATATAAGATTTTGTGCCAATTAGGTAGCCTTCTCCAGTTATCAATAATTAATAAATGAAAAATTCCCGACAACCATTTGTGATTACCTTAAGATTCAAACACATTGTTCCAAACTTACTTACCTAGACCTCCCAATATCTCTTAAAAGACCTAGAGTATATGATTTTCAACCTCGTATACACACTATTATAAATAAACTTGCTGGTTAGAAAGCAAGGCTTCTTTCTTTTGCGGGTAGGCTTCAGTTTCAAAAGTATACCATATGAAATGTTATTGCTTATTAGATTCATAGTGTCATTATATCTAAAACGTGTTGCAAACTAATTAGAAAAATGTGTTCCAATTTTCTTTACTACGGGGATATCAATGCTAAGAAGCTTCACTTAACCTCATGGCACAACAACTATAAACCAAAGGAAACATGTGGTATTAGGCTTCCTGATTTATCTGCCCTTTTGTATACCTTCAATTATGTAGTTATTAATAGGCTCTACAACTTCTCTTCTCCCCTCTCTTGCTTGTTAAGAGTTAAACATATTTCTCCTTAGAAGCCTCTTCCTCAAAGATCTTCTAAATTATGGAAGAATATTTGCATCACTAGCCAAGGTGTCTAACAAAGTTAATTTCTCTATTTCCAATTCATGGCTTGTTTCTCTTTATTGGGATCATTGGTACCACGATAAATGCCTTGTTGGATCTTCTGATATTCATTCTTCACGAACTGCTTCTAACTACATCTCTTGGAATTTTGGTAATATTGGTTCTAATGGCAATGTTAGTGCTTTCAAAAACTTTCTTCATGATTATTACAACACTACTGATTTGTACCCTTGGCATGATGAGTGTTTGGTACAAACATTTTGCTCTGAGATATTATGTATTTGCTTGGTGGTTTGAAAATTGATGAGGCCTTAAATATGAGAAATATTATTGTTAAACATTTCTTCTCTTTATGCCATGGGCGGACCCCCATTGACTTGAGGGGGGGCATTTGCCCCCCCTCAAACATATATGGTGTTCCCGTTTTACAAATCTATTTCACCAACATTTTTAAAATAAAATAAGCTATTTTATGAATATTTTCTACCATTTTTAAAGCCTCAAAAGGATTTACATGAATTTTATATTAATACTAGTTAACTTATATAATTATATTAACATTTTATTTTTATTTTAATATAAATATCTAATGCCACTTAAGAGTCTTCATTAAAAAAAAAAATTTTTAGTGTCCTGCCTTGCTTTATATTAACAGATTTATAAATAGAATTGAAATCTTATCGGCACTAATATTGATACAACATAACATAACATACTAGCATAACTTATTTGGTGACTTTATTGATCATATTGATTTTATTATTAATTTTTGATATTTTTCTTGCTCATATTAAGCGATGATTGATATTGTCTAGAATTGAACATACATATTGATTCTTTTGTCTTGCATTGAAAATAGTGATAGTATTTTAGTTACTTGCTAAGCTTTCATGCTCATTATAGTTTTTTTATGATTTTAGGTCAGAAAAAAGTGATCATGACCAGTTGGAGTGAGATTAACAGATATCATCGTGTTTTCTTTTGATTTTGTTTATATTTTTTCTTATTCTTTTGTAGTCAGGGATTTGTAATAGAATAGTAATTGAACTGATCTCCTAGCTATTGTATATTAATTTTGAGAATATAGTGAAATATTTTGAACTATACAATTATTAGTTGCTTTTACTGGATTTAGATTTATCACTGTGATGATTTATAGAAGCTCTAACTGATTAATTAAGAAGATAAAATAAATAATTATTTCAAATTTAATTTTGAGGCATTACACCAAAGTCACTAAGCGGAAGAATTAGAAGAACGGGAAGAATATAAATGATGTGGTTAACTTTCAATGGTGTTCGTTTGTTACAATTCTAGTGGCTCGGTTGTTTTTTTTATGATGGCGCTGGTGGTTGGAAGTTGGAACTAGCTACTTCCTTCTCTTTTGGGCCTAGTCTGGCATTTCTGTGATGAAAGTTTTTACGATATATTTTTATGATCTGGTGGGATTTGTGCTTTCCAAGGCCAAAGAGGTTAATCGCCTAACTCTAGAATTTTCCCCCCCTGGGAGGGGCAAATTATTACATTTGGTCACCGGACGCGGAGATAGGTCCGTATATTAATAAAATATTATTTTAAATTAAGCGCATCAAAAGCGCATGAAAAGTGCAGGTAAAGCGCAGTCAAAGCTCAAACAAAAGAGCAATCAAAAGCGCAGGTAAAACCCAGTCAAAGCGGACCTAAAGCGCAGTCAAAGAGCAGTCAAAAACGCAGGTGATGTGGCATGTTTTCATTGGATGTCCGAACCTATTCTGCGAGTCCGGCGACCGGATGTAATAATTTTCCCCTAAGAGGGAACAATTATTATGTCCTCTGACCGGACGTAGAGCTACGTTCGGCCGCCAATAACATGTCGCCATGTGCTCTTACTCTTTACCGCGCGACCCGACGACTTGACCCGGACCAGAACCCGGGAATGCTATGTTCGCGTATTGCGAGGTATTACTCGGTATTTGCTCGGTATTTCTAGGTGTTGCTTGGCAATAACAAACAATACTGCTCTGTGAAGACCAATACCGAGCAATATCGAGTTGTACCGAGTTTTTCTAGAAAAACTCGGTACAACTCAATATTGCTCGGTATAACTCGGTATTTGGTCGGTATTGCTCGGTATTAGTTGTTGCCGAGCAAAATTGACCAATACCTAGCAATACCGAGCAATACCTAACAAAATCGAGAAATACCGAGCCATCCTGGGTCCTTTCCGGGTCGAGTTGTCGGGGCGCGCGGTAAATAGTGAGAACGCGTGGCGCGATTCTACTGGCGGCCGAACCTAGAGCTACGTCCTGTGACCGGACCAAATAAAAGTTCTCTCGGAGGGCCTTTCTAGCAACCAGAGGAATCGTCCCTAGCTTCTTGTTGCCGATGGATTTTAATAGAATTATAAGAGCATGGCTTCGGCGTTCTCGGATAATTGTTCTTTTTGCCTTGTTTTCCTTTTTGGTTTTAGTCTACTATTAATGTTATTTTTCATATCATTCATATATGGAGTTTTTGTCTGTTTGTATCGTGCATGGCTCAGTTTTGGCTGTTACTCTTGTAGCTTCTTCCTCTAACTTCTTTTAGGGCATTTCCAGCCTAATTCCAAATGCTTGAATGACGTTGCTCACGAGCTCTAGTCGAATGGTAAATCACTATTTGGTTGCGGGTGAACAGTAGGATGTCAATATTGACGTTGCACTGTTCATCTTCGCCATTTTTCTATCTCTACCGAACTTCCCGAAGAAACGACCGAATAGAAGAGAACGACCGTTACCTTCGCAAAAAGGGGGCAAAATGGAGTTCGATTGGAGATGAATCACGACATTTTTTAATTCCACGATATTTTAGAGTGAAAAATGAGATTTTCGATTGGAGATGCTCTTACTAGTAACTCATCTACACATGTAACCGCATTTTTGTTAATGAATTGTTAATGCTCCTAACTACCAACCGCCCTATATATATATATATATATATATATATATATATATATATATATATATATATATATATATATATATATAAAATTGGAAATCAATTAAGCGTTTAGACGCTGGAAATCATTAATTTGTGAATGGCATGTAGCCATCGCGCTTACTTGGCACTTATCAGAAGAGCAAGAGAGAGAGAGAGAGAGAGAGAGAGAGAGAGAGAGAGAGGTGTCGCTGGTTACTACCAGTCGTCTTCACCAAGGCAAACCAATTTAGCGGTCGAAAAGGAGGCAGCTCGGGTCACGCAACCTCTTCCTTTGTCGATTCCTCTCTTCACTTTCCCCTTTCCTCCATTCTCAATTCTGTTCTATTTAAATGAATAGATCACTCCTCATATCCACCATTTTCTTCAGTCTCGTCCTCATAAATCAATCATTCCTCTGCAATGGGTTCTCTTGCGGCCCTGGCGAAGATGAAGGAAGTCATCAAATTGGAGAGAGAGTCAGTGATCCCAATCCTCAAGCCCAAGCTTGTGATGAAGCTCTCCTACCTTATAGGTTATACACTTTTCTTATCACGCATTCTAGTGTTCGATAATGCTCATCCCAGTCTAATTGCCTTTACTAAAGTTTCTGAATTAGATTTTAAAACTTTTGCGTTGAGAATTATGGCTCAATGGAATGAATGCTTTATTAGGATTTCTTAAACCGCCCCCCCCCCCCCCCCCCCCCCAAGCTAGAGATGGCTTCTTAATTGACAATGGTGAGATATCTCACGCCCTAGTTTTCCCTGACAGAGCAACCTGCAGATAGAACAGATTTCATGAAGTTGTGCAAACGCATTGAGTATACTATCCGGGCTTGGTATCTACTGCAGTTTGAGGATCTCATGGTATGGTTTTATTCTGATATTTTATTCCACTCTTTAGTACTTAATTATAATATCTTATAGACTAAGTTGTTTTCCTTCCATTTGAATATAATTAATGCATTATTTGTATCGTAGTGTTTGGTGTTACTATCCCATTTGGTGAAACAAAAAAGGATTTTGTGTTTTCTTTTTTATACCTAAGAAGTATGATAGTTAGAGGTTGTGTTTGTGGATAGTAGGATAATTAATTGGATGATATGTTGGATATTATGATTGAAGTTATTGTATTTTTAGAAATTAACTAGAGTTATTGCCATCAAATAAGAGTAGTGAGAGAAAGGGATTAATGAAAAAAATTCTTTTAAAACTAAAGATGATTTGTATGAATGAATGACAATGTCTTTTGGATTGATTAATGCTCAAAATTCTATTATGAGAATCATAAGTATTGTTCTTTAGCTTTTCTTTGAAAGCAAATAATGTTATGGGAATTGTGAATATTTTTCTTTGAAATTTTTGGTTATTGAAAATTTTTATTGTATATTTGATCATATTTTGATTCATAATATTATGATATAATATCATTTATTTCATCTTAAAAAGAGCTTGAAAAATTATATGCTGAAAAGTTATATCTGAATATTAAAAAGTACTATATGATATATAATATTCTTAGAACTTATTCTGCAAAGTGGTGGATTATTTGTTGATATTAATAAAGCCAAAGTATTTAATAATATTAACACACAAGAGATTCAAAGTTTTTATGATATGGCTACTCTCTATAGGAGATTAATTAAAAAGTTCTAGTATTGTATGGAACAAATTACAAAGTGCCTAAAGAAGATAAGAGGTTGAATGGACAAAATCTATTTATTACAGTATTAGTGATATTAAGAAAAACTTATTAATGCAACCGATGCTTCAAGTGCTTGATTTAAATAAGAAGTAAAGCTTCACTTCTTCAAGAAATCTAAAAAAAGTAAATTTGGGGTCCACTTTAATTAGGTTACATATCCTCACCCTTTCCAAATAAAAGGGTATTGCACTCTCTTTCACTTTAATAGGGTCACTAAGCAAAGTAAAGCTTAATTTAACTTTTTTGTATAGATATTCTTCAAAAGTAAAGCAATACTTTTTAATAATGTTTTTGAGATTTTTGTGATGCACATGTAGATTAGGTATTGAGTGTGTCTTGAGTTAAGATCAAGGGACATTTGATTACTTAATAGAATAAAAATTTGAATTAGGTAGTGTAAAAATATTCAAATTATGATTGGGAGTTTTATGCTATTGTATGTATACTTTGATACTAATGATATTGTTTTTGTTTAATATAAATTTGGAAGTTATTTCTTGTTGAGATTATACAATATGTGGGAATTAAGATGAGAATATTGAATTCTAAGTTTTTTGAAGTTGCCTTAGTTGTTTTACTTATATTTTTCTTTCTTTTTTTTGTCCCAAAAAAAAACATACATATTATGGATCCTTATATAGAATAAGTTTGTGTTGGTTTGGTTTAGTTCCTTGTGCTGTTTTCAGTTAGCTCTGGTTGGGAGCTGGCACAACAATTGCAAGTGCGAATGCGATGGCTGGCATGAGCATGACAACGACCTCATGCTAGATGCAGTATTTTGTATGCGGCTAGGTTCTTGGATAGGGATTTGTGTTAAGGATTTATAAAATAAATAAATAAATAAAACAACTATTCTAATAACTGCTTTTGAGCTGGGCAGTGCAGTGGACGCACGATCCTAGTGCCCCTTCTACGAATCCGCCCATGAGTTCAATCACTGGTTTCTTGGGGCCAGTGACTGATTTTTTTATTATGTTGTTGGCTTTTTGGTAGGCTCTTTAGTTTTCTCTGTTATTGCATTATGACTGTTAATGAAATCACTATTATGGTACTATTTCTTCCACCGTTGATCGCCTGCCTCTTGGAATTATTTTTTCCTCTTGAAGCCAAACTTGAATGCATGTCAATTGTCAATCATGCATATTCTTCAGATTCCTAATAGGAAGGTGACTAGTACTTGCAGCACTGTTTTTCATATGGGTTGAAACCAAATCAAAAGCTTACTCTTCCTGGAACTATATAGGGATTCAAGCATTATTGAATTTCTAGATTCTGAGATGGTAATCTTTGATTTTTGAAATGTAACTGATTACAAAAATTTGTGAGGCTGCTAATTTAGAGTCTCTTTGTGATTATGGGTAGGAATATGGAGGCATGCAAAAGCTCATTCAATTGCTCATAACTTATTAATTTCCTCTCAAACTTCTATATGTTAATTGGATGCAACTTCTTTCTCTGTGGTGCAAGTCTCGATTAACAACTTCCTGAGGAGGCCTTCTCCTCCATAATTTGTAATTGAAATTTGGTCTAACTTGCTATTATCTAATTTCTTATATTGTTGGATTCAATTATATATGTGGATGACCCTTGACTTTACTAGTAGGCCTATTTGATGAGGCCTACTTGATGAGCTAGTGAGCTAGAGTTTGTGTGAGAATGGAGAGTGGAGAGTAGACTAGAGAGAAGGAGAGAATAAGCAAAATGCTCAAGAAGACTATGAGTCTCAAATCAACCTTGAATCCACTAGAATCAGTCAAAAGTCCCAAACTGCCCTACATCACCCATTATTAATAGGATTTTGAGGGCTACACAAAAGAGAAGACTATAATGCTACACATACTACCCAAGACACATGGTAACCTTTGATTGGCTGAAAGGGGGAAAGTTGGGAAGGACTTTATGAGTGGTCCTTGGATGAACTCAGTAGCGTCGAGTAGGCTGGAGGAAGTCTGTGGGCTAGCGTTAAGATGAGGGGACATGCGGATAGCGAGCTTGATGATGTTAACGATGACCTGTGAGAGATCTCGGATTGCTTGAGAAGAGAGATGTGAGCGAGATGTTACAATGAAGGAAGAAGCGTCGAGTTGAATGGTTGCGGTGAGATGAGATGCAACTATAGTTAGGAGCCTTTCCTTTAGCTGTGTAATGCCCCAAAATTAAATTTGGAAGAATTATCTATTTTATATTCTTAATTAATCAACCAGAGCTTCTATAAATAATCAAAATAATAAGTTTCTATCCAATGAAAGCAACTAACAATTGCATACCTCATTATATTCATTATCCAAAAATCAATATATAATAATCAGAAGATCAATACAATTAAAAAAAAAAAAATCCATTTACATTCATTTAAAATCAATACTAATTACTAACTCATCATTCTGATTCGTTGCATTCAATCAATCATGAATTTACTCAAGCAATCACACTATAATATGTCATTCAATCACTCAATATACCATGCAATAATTATCAATAAATCAATTGAAATGCAATTATAACTATATGAATTAAAATTTTACCAGTGGATCCTCCAGATGCATTTATATCACTCTGCTGGATTAGACTGTAAACTCTAGGTCATACAGGTGGCAGTGTTATTATAGCATATTGTGTAGGTCCTCTTTAACCTTTATCCACTCTTCTCAATCTGTCATGTTCATAGACCCTTCATTGTATTCTCTAGATCCCATGTTCCTCTGTCTATAGCCTTGCTTGGCTTGCTCCCCCCGAATTTCTGAAATAATTTTTTAAATGAAAATTCTAAATTTTAGTGTCGTGCCTTGCCAAAGAAGATAGAGAGAAGGAAAGATAGAAGGTTGTTCGGAGCTTTTTCGTTTGTCAATTTGGTTCAGAGATTTTTTCAATTCATTGTAAGTAATCCAAATGTCATTTCAAAGAATTTGAGTTACTTACAACAAATAGAAAAAATCTCTAAACAAAATTGACAGATGAAAAAGCTCTGAACAAACTTCTCTCTCCTCCCTCTCTCTTTCTTCTTTGGCAAGGCACGACGCTGAAATTCAAAATTTTCATTAAAAAAATTATTTTAGAAATTCGGGTTATTACAATATGAGCTTAGCAAGCTTGAGTGAGAAGGATCATTTGAGAGGGAATGAGTGACTGAGATGGTGGTCTAGGAATGCGGTGAGTGTCGAGCTAGCTTGATGAGAATTCCTCGATTGGACCCATAAGAAGGACGAGTTTCTTGGTGGGTGATTGATGTGTATTACCGGTTGATCATGTTGTGCAATTTCTGTTTTATTTAGGGGTTCTCACTTCAAAAGAAATTATTTTGTCTTATAAGTTTTATTTCTGAAAAGTAAAGACAATTCATTCGACTAAACAATAAATTTAAGACGCGGAATTCAAATAAATATTTCAAGTTTTAAACTTAAAACATTGAAAACATGCAAGAAAATTATTATGCCACTCAGTTTTAAACGATTATATTTGCTCTATGACTTGGTAACGACAAGGATGTCTATATGCAGCAACTTTATACCTTATTCAACCCTGTTAACGGTGCTGAGAAATTGGAGCAACAAAACTTGCGCTCAGATGAGATTGATGTTCTTGAGCAGAACTTCCTAAGATTCTTCTTTAAGGTACGCCAGTCTTTTAGCTCAATCATTGAACATCATAAAAGGGAGAAGAAACAATTCATTTCTTCCCCAAATGCTGATATTGTTGTTGGTAAGCCTTGCAATAATCTGTAAGGTTTCAAATACTGAGATAAATCTGGATTCCAGAAATAAACTTTCCTGGAATGTTATTTTCATTGGCGTTTAAATGATGTAGCTCTGAGTTTTGTCATATTTGTTTCCTATGATGACACAGGTAATGGAAAAGAGCAATTTCAAAGTGGTCACAAATGAGGAGATGGATGTAGCACAGCAGGGGCAGTATCTCCTAAATCTTCCTATCAGAGTGGATGAATCAAAGGTTCAAATTTAAATTATTTTATATTTGTTCATGATTTTGTGCATTTTCTTGATTATTATTATTTTTTTTATGCTTCAAGTTGGACAAAAATCTTTTCTCAAAGTATTTCAAAGAGCATCCCCAGGAAAATCTCCCTGAATTTTCTGACAAGGTACTTATTTTTGTATTTTTTTATTTTTAGACTGTCAATTGGATGATTTGTGTATATAGAAGAAAGTGTAGAAAATGGATAAATATAACAGGTGGGTAAAATTAATATAATGATATGCCACAAAAATATGGAGTGTAATTTTAGTAGCAATAGACCTAGTGAGGGTATTGTGATTTTGGACGATCAATTCAAGTCATTAATAAGAGTACACGTTTTAGATATCTTGGATCAATTATTCAAAGTGATGGCGAAATAGATGGGGATATTATCAATAGAATTCAAGTTGGATGGTTGAAGTGGAGGAATGCATCTGGCTTGTTGTGCGATAGAAAAGTCCCCCCAAACTCAAGTGAAAATTCTATAAGATGGTGGTGAGACCTTCAATGCTTTATGGTGCCAAATGTTGGCCATTAAAAGATAAGCATAATACTTAATTAAGTGTTGCAGAGATGAGGATGCTTAGGTGGATGAGTGGCTTGACTCTTAGAGATATGATACGAAATGAGCATATACGTGAAAAGGTTGGAGTAGCTCCAGTGAAAGATAAGATTAGAGAGAGTCGCCTTAGATGGTTTGGTCACATTAAACGGAGATCTTCCGATGACCCGGCTAGAAAAGTTGAGGTATTAGATTCAACTTATATTAAGAAAGGTAGAGGTAGACATAAAAAGACTTGGTTAGAAAATATTAGAAATGATCTTTCTTTATTAGATTTAAATGAGAATTTGACTTTTAACCGGACACAATGGCGAAAAAGGATTCATGTAGCCGATCCCACGTAGTGGGACAAAGGCTTGATGTTGTAATGAAATGCCACAAAATACAAACAAAATCAGTGGATATGACTAGAATTTGAATTAACACCTCCTGTAGCAACCTGTATGGTTGAAATAAAATCAAGTATGATGATTATCTACTACAGTTCTTCAGTACTCATACAACTATGAAGGGCGCTACAGAAGGATGTTGCAGTGTATACTTGGAATTAATTCTTCTGCAAAAATTCAAGAGTGAATCAGGTCCTTGAAACTATGATAATAAGCTCTTTAACTGGGTCTTTGAATAATTGAAGAATAATGCTGTTCTGGGAGTATTTTATGAACGAAAAGATCTATTAATAGAATTTAACCTTAGAGAAAATCGCTTGGCAGCTAAGATTAATTTTGTAATTTATCAAAATTGTAATGTCAAAATGAGGGATGTGGGATTTTACGACATGTTTCAATTTAAATATTCTTTCTGCAATATTTTCTTTGATAATTTTCATTATAGAAATTTCTCAAGTTGATACAAGAACAATAACATCTAGCCCTTATCTCATTATGTGGGATCAATTACATGAATCCTCCTATAATAATCGAATTCTTATTTAAATCTAATAAAAAATATTTTTTAATACATTTTAATCAAGTATTTTTAAATTTATTTTTATCTATTTTTAATATAAATCATATGTAATACATCTACTCTCCTAAATGGATCATCAGAAATCTAATATTTAATGTGACAAACAACTCTCTCTAATCTTATTTGTGATTGGTGCTACTCTAATCTTATCACATTAATAATTTACTAATGATTATATTTTATTATATAATATACATTTTTTTAAAATGAGAATATTCTCAACTATTATTTTTTTATTACGTTATTTGTATTTAATATTATTTTAAATTCAATGAATTTATTCCTATTTTTTCAACTATTACTTCTTTTGTTCTGCATTTCCTTGTTCTTGGCTTCATCGTCTCGCCTGCCCCGGCAACCTGCGTTTGCTGCGCTGCATCCTGCCCGCTGCTAACACCACCCCTGCTAGCCTGCTGACGCCCTCCACTTCGCCGGGCAATCTGTCCTGCTATTCTATCTCCTCTACGCTGCTCCCGCACCAGTCCCTGTGTCTCGCCGCTCTGTCGCTAGCCCATAACAGCGTGATCCCACTGCCGTGCATCCTACTGCGCTACTCCCGCTCGCTATGCGCCTCTTCTACTATATAAATCTTTCTGCTCTTGCACCACGCGCCACTGCGCATTGTGTCTATTTGAGCAATCTTTCCAGCAGTGTTGATGAGCATCTCACCTTAGCCACTTGTCGAGAACCTTTCTCACTTGTCTTGTCGTGGATCTAACTCTACTCTAGGATTCATTAACTGCTTTGGTACTCTCTTTTTCGTTATCCGTTGTTTGTGAATGACTTTCTGCTCACACTGACTGTAAAACTTGAATATCTCCTAAATACTTGTTTTCACTTTTCGTTTTTCTGATGTTTGGAAATGACTTACTCTATTGAAACTCAATGGTATAAACAATCTCATGTGATTTCGTGCTTTTTATTTCCTTGTTGGCTCTTATGAGAAATTTCATAATACAGTAGCTCTCATTGCCAAATAAATGATCATCACCAAAGATTCAAGTGGAAATTTTCTTTCTAAGTTGTTCTCATATTAATGCTCAATAGAGATTAAAGACAACTCAAAACAGAGAATGATCTCAAAAGTGTATATTGTATTGAGATCTAGTACCCTGTTAAACAGTTGTATTTATAGACCATATAAACCAATGATATCAGTACACATGTAAGAAAACGTGTTACAACAATCGTATTACATTATTGTTACGTTTCTGCTATTACTCCCCCTCAAGCTGATGCAGTATTCTGAATAGTAAGCTTGGTATGAACAAGGTGAAATCTAGGAGTTGGTAGAGGCTTGGTTAATATGTCCGCTACTTGATCCTGTGTAGTAATCAAAGATATAGTAATGTTTCCAGAGTTAATATGATCACGAATAAAATGATAATCGATTTCGATATGTTTATTTCTAGCATGAAAGACCAGATTATTTGCGAGTGCAATAGCCGAGTTGTTATCACAACATAGTTCTGTTGGAGAAGAAAGATTAATTTGAAAATCTTGCATCAGCCGCATAAGCCATATGATATCAGAAACTGCTGTTACTAATGCCCTGTATTCATATTCTATAGATGAGCGAGCAACAATATGTTGCTTTTTAACTCTCCAGGATATCAATGTATTTCCTATGAAAGTGCAATATCCTGATGTGGAACGCCGATTTTCTTGATCTCTTGCCCAATCAACGTCTGAAAATGATTTAAGTTCTAGCGATCCAGCATAATTCGAAAGTCCAAACTGTATGATACCTTTAATGTATCTTAGCAATTGTTTGAGTAGCTACGTGCGTTGAGATGTAGGATGATGCATATGTTGGCATAGAACATTCACACATAAGAGATATCCGGTCTTGTTATAGTTAGATATTATAATGAACCTGTAATTTTTCTGTAAGCATGCAGATCAGCTAATATCGAATCATCTGGAACAAACTGTGGAGGCTTGGTGCAGCATGGATTTGAAAGCGGTTTACAGAGGTTCATTCTAGTAGCTTTAAGAATAGATGTTGCATAGTTTTCTTGATGTAAGAAGAACGAATTCAGTGTTTTGACAATTTGAATACCTTGAAAACTGTTAACTGTACCAAGATTCTTCGTTGCAAATCTGTTACTTAAATGCTGAATGATGTTTTGAAGCATCGTGGTGTCATTGCCTGTAAGAAGAATATCATCCACATTTATTGCAAGATAAATTTGAATGTTGTCTTTAGTGAAGATAAGTAATGATGAGTCTGCTTTTCCATGAGTAAAGACAATAGACTTGAGATATGTGGAGAATGTATTGAACCATTGCCTAGGAGCTTGTTTAAGCCCATAGATAGCCTTCCTTAAACTACATGCCTGATTAAGATTCTCCTTGTCTTCAAAGCCTTTTGGTTGCTTCATATAGATAGCTTCATCCAGTTGTCCATGTAAGAAAGCATTCGTTACATTTAATTGATGTAACTGCCAGTTTAATCGCAATGGTCAATAGGACTCTGATTGTAGGAAACTTAGCCACCGGGCTAAATATTTCCTGGTAATTTATGCCATACTTATGATTATTATCTTGAGCCACAAGCCTTGCTTTATATCTAGCAATGGATCCATTTGAGTTAAATTTGATTCTGTATGTCCACTTGCTACCTAGAATTGAAGTATTATCAGGAGTGGAACGAGTTCCCACTTTCCTTGCTTTTGTAAAGCCATAAATTCCTCCTCCATTGTAGTCCTCCATTGTGGTATTTTAATGGCTTCTGAATAGGTAGTTGGTTCATCGTGAATCAGATTAAGTATTTGTCTTGGTTTGAGAGAGCCATTTTTGAGTCTTGTTGTCATAGGATGATTGGATTGAGAAGTTTTATTTGGTGGAGGTAATGATGGGGATAGTGAGGGATATAATGAAGAGTTGCAACTGTTTGTATTATTTGTGGTTATGTGATTTGTTTCAGCAGCAAACTCATGAGATGCTTCGGTTAAGTTTATGTTGGAGGAGCATCTTGTGGTGTTCGTAGAAGATGAGTGTTGGTAAGGGACTATAGAAGTGGGAACTAGAAGCTGTGGCATATTTTGAACTGGAATATGTGAAGATGTATGAGGCATTTTAGATTTAAACAGAAAGGAGGTTTCAGCAAAAGTTACATGTCTAGATGTATATATTTTGTTGGTTGTGATATCTAGACATTTATATCCTTTTGAGTCACTTGAGTAGCCAAGAAAGACACACCTTAGTGAGCGAGGTTCCAGCTTGCGTCTCTGATTTGGTGGAATCCAAGGGAAACAAGCACATTCAAATACTCTGAAAAACGAATAATCTGATTGCTTGTGAAACAGAACTTGAAGAGGAGAGTTGAGATCTGAGACTCTGGATGGGAGTCTATTTATGAGATACGAAGCTGTAAGCACTACATCTGGCCAAAATGAGTGAGGAATAGATGTTGTTTGCATAAGAGTCCTTGTAGTTTCTATGAGATGGCGATGTTTTCTTTCAACCACCCCATTTTGCTCAGGAATATATGGGCAAGAAATCTGATGTTGAATGCCATTTTGAGTTAGAGAAGCATTGAGGTGAGAATTGACAAATTCTTTCCCTCCATCAGATCTTAAACATTTTATACAATGAGTGGTTTTGTTTTTCAACAAAACATTTGAATTTAATGAAAATAGAACAAACATCAGATTTGTAGTGCATAGGAAAAATCCAAGTAAAACGTGAAAAATCATCTATGAAAATCACATAATACTTGAATCCTTGATGTGAAGTAACAGAAGATGGACCCCCAGACATCTGAATGAATGATGGCTAGGGGTTGAGAGGATCTAGAAAGAGATCTAGAAAATGACAATTTATGGCCTTTAGAGACCTTACAGTCATTGCAAACAAGACTAGTAGTAGGAATGTTAAGTAGTTTGTTTGTATTGGAAACAACATTGAGAATATAAGCATGAGGATGACCAAGCCTTTGATGCCAAAGGGAAGAAGCTTGGCGGTTTGCTGTTAGAGCAGAAGTTCTGTCAGAGAGAATAGCTTAGTTGATTGGATATAGTCCTTTATGGCTTGGACCCGACAAAAGACGTTGCTTTGTCTTCAAATCCTTTATAACATATCCAGATGCATCAAAAGAAACACATACATTGTTATCATGAACTAAATTAGAAACAGATAACAGGTTGTATGATAGATTTGGGATATGAAGAAGAGGAGATATTCGAAGCTTATGATGTAGTGTAGGTAAGATACCATTACCAGAATGCGCAATTGGTAGAGATCGACCGTCACCAATAGTGATGTTGTCATTACCATTGTATTGTGTGGCTTGAGACAGATTTTCTAGCGAGTGTGTGAGATGCGCAGAAGCACTCGAATCTAAATACCAATCATGATTGGCCATTTCATTTGCTGCCATCATAGCTCTTGATGGCTCTGAGTTTGTTTGTTGTCTCCGGAGGATTATAGCTCGTATTCATACGATGCCAACAATTGTGTGCCGAATGACCTTTGTTGTTGCATATTTGGTATAATACACCAGGTGATGATGTATTTCTACATGATTGCTGATTAGTTCGGCCTCTCCCCCTTCGTCCTCTACCTCGTGACGAGTATGATGTTGTTGACGAGTCTGTAATGGAGACCTGCTTAATGGATTCAGCTTGTAAATTGATTTCCTCACTTATTAGAAGAGAATAAAGATCTTCGAGATCAATTGGATGAAGTTTTGTTTGAATGGAAGTCTTGAATTTTTGATATGCATGTCGAAGCCCATTTAAAATATAAAGAATAATATCTTCTTGATCGACATTTGATCCTTCCGCTGCTATATTATCAACAATAGTTTTTATTTCCATCAGGTATTGAGACATATTGTTATTCTTCATTTGATCATTCTGCAGCTCATTCTTGAGTTGTATTACTCTAGATTTGTTTGATGATTGAAGTCTACGAGCTATTGTTGTCCATATGTCCGAACACGATTCAAGATTTATTACATGCGGAAGAATTGCTAGAGACAGCGTCGAACATAGTGTTGCAGCAAGATTATGGTCAATAAGCATCCATTCGTTGTACTTTGGGTTGATCTCATCAGATCCATCAGATCGTTGAAGAAAACGATGCAGTGGTGAGGCAGAAGGAAGAAGAAAGTTAGCAAATCCATTTGCGTTCAAGAGTTTGAGAACCTGTGATTTCCATACAGGGTAGTTTTATGCATATAGCAGAGTGTTGATGATGATCTTGATGTTAGAAATGACGAACTTGAGAGACGCCAGTATACTTCCATGATCATCAAACAATATCGGTTGTTGTTCCGCCGTTTGCGATGAGGAGTTCGCCATTGGCGGGAAAAAAAATATCAGAACTGCCTCTGATACCGTAAAGACAACTCAAAACATAGAATGATCTCAGAAGTGTATCTTGTATTGAGTATCTAGTACCCTGTTACACAGTTGTATTTATAGACCTTACAAACCAATGATATCAGTACACGTGTAAGAGAACGTGTTACAACAATTGTATTACATTATTGTTACATTTTTGCTATTAGAGATGAACCAACGTGTGGATCTATAACCATGTTCATGTGATTACCAAAAGTTGTGGGGTTTCTTTTGTTCCACATAATGTTATGATACTAACATTTATCAGTGTTGACCCGTCTGCTGTTACAGACAAAACAAAAAAAAATTCAAATCTTACCTACTCTGCCTCTCCAACGTCGCAAGTCGTAGACACGAACGCGATGCTCTCCCCACGTCACACGCACGATGCATTCGCGTCGTTAAATACGAGAGGAAACGAGGCCTCCGGCCTCTGCGATCTTTCCCGCTTCCTCTCCAAGCTCTCTCACTCCCGATTTCTCCCTTTCGCGTGCGCCTTCGACTCCTGAGTCGTTGTTCGGCTTCGCTCCCTCAACGACGTTGTCTTCCTGTGAGAACGGAAGCTACGACATTTGATAGGAAGCAACGATCGGAGCTCGATCGCTTAGAAGGTAACTTTCTCCCTGTTCGGCTCCTTCGTGGACGTTCGACTTTGTTCCTCCGTAGACTTTCCTTCCAGTCGGAGCGAAAGTTACGCATTTTGATCGGAAGCAAGCTCGTGAGCTCGCCGACTATGAAGTTAACTTTCTTCCTTTCACCGCTTCTTCGGCTCTCCCGTGGCTGTCTGGCTTGGCTCCTTCTTCGACTTCCCCTTCCTGGACAGATCGGAAGTTGCAACATTTTGAACGGGAGCAACGTTGGGAGCTCGTCACTGTTAAGGCAACTTTCTCCCTTACCCGCACTTCTTCGGCCAAATCCCTGTTACCAAACAGCCTTTAGGGCTATTTTTTTTTGTTAATTATTATTATTATTAAATTTTTAATAATAATAATAATAATTATTATTATTATTAATATAATTAGTTATAATTAACTATGTCTAATTATAATTAATTATGTTAATTATAATTTATTATAATTAATTATAATTACTTAATTTAATTATACATTAATTATTTTTAAATGCTAATTAATGAAATAAAAATAATTATTTATAATTAATTAATTTTAATTATAATTAGTATTCTAATTTAATTAATTAATTATTAATTATAATTGATTATAATTAATTAAGTCATTTATTAATTAATTCTTTTTATTATAATTAATAAATATTTATCATAATTAATTATAATCAATTAAATTTACTTATAATTAATTATTTTAACTATTATTAATTATAATTAGTTTTTTAAAAAAAAAGAGAGAAAGGAAAAAGAAGATGAAGGGAGAGGGGGATCCTGTTCATTCTAAAACCCCGCCCTCAACGCACTTGACGCGCCGGTGAACCCCCTATACGCGCTCTTGTGGCACGGTGGGAGGGAATCCGGTGCGACAGGTACGACGAGGCGGGTAAGCCCTATACACGCTCTTATAGCGTGATGGGGACTGTCCTCGACCTCCACATCGGCGCCAACGACTGCTATGCAAAGGTATGATGTTCCAAATCCCATTTTCGATTTTTGCAGCGGACCAGAGAACCACATATACATGCTCTTTTAGCACGGTAGGAGGGAGCTCGATGCGACGCATACGGCGAGTTGGGTAAGCCCTATACACGCTCTTGTAGCATGGTGGGGAGAGCCACTGGTGTTCAGGTACAGGTATTGCTTAAGGCCCCATACACGCTCTTGTAGCGTTGTGGGATGAAAATTTGTACGGCCGCGGTGTCTAAGAACACCTACCATACACGCTCGAGTAGCGTGGTGGGAAGGCCCAGCTCCCCTACTTTCCCCCAAATGGGGGATATGTCGGGGTGCTGCCGAAATTTTCACTGAAGTATACAAGACTTGAACAATTTAAAGACATCATTTGAGCAGTAATACGAAGGACAACAGAGAACTCGTACTTGAACTGAAAGCATAAAACTTGGACTCAAATGAACACGAACAGAGGACTTGTGGACCTAAATTAGAATAAAATTTAAATGATTTCTAAAGGTCAAATCCAAATAAAATAAAATCAAATTGAAACCAAATTCAAATCAATTTGAACTTATGATTGAACTTGCAAAAACTTCAGAGGGCCCTGGACAATCACTTGAACATGTACTTTGAACTCAAACTGGGATACGATGTGGACAACAAGAACTTGTGCACTTGAACTTGAACTGTGCAACACAAAGATAAAACTGGATCTGCAAGCATTAGACTCAAATCCGGATGAACTCAATATGAGAGTAGAGAACTTGAATGAACACTTGCAAGGGACTCGGTCTTGTAGTTGATCTGGATATCAAATAAGATAGAACAAGACTTTGGACATGAAGAATTCAAACTTGAAATGAACTCAAATGTTGAACTGGACTACAGTTTGAGCATCAAACAAATGGCCTGAAGCGTAATTTAAATGTCTAAGATGAAAATTATGATTTGGCAAGGTGATAATGCTAATATTGTTGGCAAAGGTCAGTGACAAATGCAACAATACCTCTATGATTGACGTCATCATGCAAGCAAGCAAGTGGAAGCCAAAGCTTCAATGCATATATTTAACCAGGTCCAAATGATATCAACCCACTACAAAGGGTGCAATTGTCTTCCATATACAACAATGAAGAACTAGAGACGCAAGCAAAATATATGTTGATAAAAAAGGGGACGATGCTTGTAGCTGATAATGGAACACTTGTCCCTGCAAACAAATATAATCAAACCACCTGAGATTGGTTAAGGGTGGATTTGATGTAGAAACAAGGGTCCTCCTACGAACATTTCTAAGAAATCGTGGTGAATACAATGTTTCTCCTACAAACGCATACGAACTGCTTGTGGATAACAACAGTGTATTGTATGTACAATGAACCACCGTGGACACAAGTATGGATATCACCTACGATAACGGTGATTAAGATCTACAAGCACGTCAGGTACAAGGACAACCCGGTGTACGAAGGACACCCCCTGGCGGAATGGAATAGATGTTTGAACAAATTAGAACAAAATTTCCTGGTGTTCCAAAGTTTCTTCCTGGTCCCATCCTTAGAAAGAAAATAGTTCTGGTGTCTACAAATGCCGGAGGTAACAACTCTACTGCACTAAAGACCCCGAGAAGGAGTTCTTTCCAAGGCAGTGGCCGCGAACTTTAAAATTCAGAAGAACAATCCCTGGTGAACGAGAAAGGGGAGTCAACATCAAGATGGTGAGATAGCTCAAGACATCCAGATAACACCGCCACCGGATCCGCAATACTCGTACTAGCGGACAGAAGGCGTGTATAAGCTCTTAAATGAAAAGTTGTGTGCATCCAAACGATAGTTATATGCACAACTACAATCATTTCAAAGAACCCCTGCACGTGCACCATAAATTGTATACACATAGGTACACTAAAGGGGTAAATATAATCATAACCCGTAAGGACCCCGACAAGTGTGTTATTGGTACACACGTGACATCTAGGGATGCTGCGCGAGTCAACAAGTGAATTCAAGTTCGAATCCGATAATTCAAGTTCAAATCCGATCTTTCTATACGAGTCAACAGAAGTCGACAGGATTCGAACCTTCAAACAAATACACAGTTGTGTGGACCAGTGTATTTGTTTTAATACATTTATATTAGGCCTTCAATGCCTATAATTAAGAAAATTCAAAAACAAAGGCACAAAGCCTACAAAACCCGATCCCCTATGAACAAGTCGATAGGGTCGACAAGGTTTAATCAATAAATGACCAAGCACCCCGATGATGGCCTCGTTGAATGAAAATCTTAACTAGAGGGGTCCATTTCAAATACCTAAAATTCCATCCAAATTTCCACAAAAATTCAAAATCCCAATCAAAATCCTAAAATTACATATATTTAAAATTGAAATCAACCGTCCATCAACACCTAAAGCAAATTCATCCACCCTCCGCAATAGTTTGCCGGGATGGACAAATTAAAATTTACGTCAGCTTATAAAGAGCCAAATGCCTAGTCGAAAATATCACTAGGATCCATTCTCAAATAATCTCCTGCCAATAAGGACGTGGTACGTGTCCTCTAACCGGCGGTTTTGCCGCCAAATGGCACCGCAGGATAAACGGTTATGACCCGGGGCCCTCTGAATCTAGTGGTTTTGCCGCCAAATGGCACCACGAAATACCGGTTATGGCCAGAGCCAATACGCTCCTTAGTGGCATCAAATCCTTGAGATATGAATCAATAGGATATGATTGATAGGGCACAAAGCCCTCTGTTAGTTAAAGTGGATTCAAATTTATTCCTTTAGACAAATACCCACCCCAGGTCTATAAGGTCCCCTTGGACAAAGCAACCCATGGCTGCCGACAAGAATCTTTCTGTCAGGTTGGGTCGACTACCTCCTCTGACTAAGTAGACCAGGGACCATGATGGCCCGGGACGACGGAACCATGGGATCTTGATCGGGTCCATCATCCATTCCCCCACCATCCGCTTTAAGTGCAAGATGGTGAAATTTCTAATTTTAAATATCAAAATCTTCCAACCCTTCAAACTTTTTCAAATTATCAAATTTCAAACCCGTTGCTGCTACTATATGCCAGATAACACATATTCTCTATGTATCTGATTGACGACTAGCCTTAATCGAAAGTTCTCTCTCGTTATCGAGAGGGGTAATTAACTATAGGGGCTTGCGCCTATAGGAAACCAGAACTCAGATCATAAAGTCCTCACAAAATGAGGGCGAAATCTCTGGGTAGTGTCTTATCTGCAAATCCATCTGCCTTCCAAAATTTACCCCGGAAATTAGTCCGTTAAAACTCTCTCGCCAGAAGAAAAAGCAAATCAGTGGGGCAGGGAGGCCGGGGTCGAATTTTCGGAGCCCACAATCAGGTATGCAAACATCTTTTTCTTACAATAGGGTGAATTTTTTGTTCAAACATACTATAACACATTGAAAAGAAAATAAACTTCTTTATTATTGTCGCTTCGGCGCTTCCTTACTAATCCCACTACTTGGCAAAAATAAAATGGCAAGTTTTTGCTATGAGTTTCTCTCTAGTTTCCATGCATTCTTCTAGGCCATTCAAGCTCAATTATTGGATGACTCCATTGTTTTCAATACCTTCGTCATTATCTTGAAATTTCTCAAGATTATTAAGCTTACCTCTTTTGATCTTGAATAGATTGCTATGATTGCTAACATCAATGGTTGATTGTCATAATTATGGTCATGGTTGTTGCAAGATGTTGCAATTCGCTTCAAGATATACTTTTATTAGAAGTGGATATTCAATAAAGGTGGATGAGATAATTTGATAAGCTTTTAAATGAAGATTGTGAGAATACGATTAACTTTAGTAACTTTAGTACGCTAAATGAAAATACAACAACAACATCAAGCCTTTATCCCACTACGCGGGGTCGGCTAAATGAAAATAGTGATTTTTATTTTAATCAACATATTAGTAACACCCAAATTAAAGAAGAAAATAAAGTGTTAAAAAGTTGTTGGACCTGATGATATTCCAATAGAAGTGTAAAAATGTTTAGGAGAGAAAGAAATTTTTTGGCTTATGAAACTTTCAATATTATTTTCACGGCTAGAAAGATGCCAAATGAGTGGAAAGGGGTGTGTTGATTACTATTTTTAAAAAATAAAGGTGATGTATAAGAGTGTGTGAATTGTAGAGGAATTAATTTAATGTGTCATACATTAAAACTTTGGGAGAGAGTTATTGAGCATAGGTTATGATGTGATACTAATGTTTCTCAAAGTCAATTTGGATTCATGCTGGGTAGGTCTAATATGGAAGCTATACATTTATTGAGAGGTTTGATGGAGAAGTATAGGGAGAATGAGGAGGATCTATAAATGATGTTTATTGATTTCGAGAAAGCTTATACTCAAATCATTAAGGATATGTATGTAGGAATTGTTACTTGAGTTCAAACACAAGGAGGTTGGACCAAGAATTTTCCTATTTCAGTTGGATTACATCAATGATCAGTTTTAAGCCCATATCCTTTTGCTTTAGTCATGGATGTTCTTACTAGACATGTGCAGGAGGATGTACCTGGTGTATGTTTTTTTTTATGATGATATCCTTCTTTTTGATAAAACTAGAGAGGGAGTTGAAGGTAAACTTGAATTATAGAGGTCAACCTTAGAGTCTAAAGGTTTTCGTTTGAGTAGATATAAAACCTAATACATGGAGTGCAATTTTAGTAGTAATAGATCTAATGAAGGGATTTTGACTTTGGGAGATTAAGTCATTAATAAGAGTACACGTTTTAGATATCTTGGGTCTATTATCCAAAGTGATAGTAAAATGGATGGGGATATTATTATTAGAATTCAAGTTGGATGGTTGAAGTGGAGGAATGCATCAAGCCTGTTGTGTGATAGAAAAGTACTCCACAAACTTAAGGGAAAATTCTATAAGATGGTGATGAGACTTGCAATGCTTTAGGGTGCAAAATAATGGCCATAAAAAGAGAAGTATATAATTAAATTTCAGCTTTTCTCCTTGCCCCTCCCTAGCTCACGGCCCAACTCTTCTTCCCTTTTTCTTCTTCCCGCCCCTCCTCAATGTTGAATGGCGGATCCGGAGCTTGAGTGGGGATTAGTATTCAACGCCGACGTAAGCATTAATATCCTACGATCTCCGTGCTTTGACGTAGGATTTGAAGACGACGCCACAATTGAAGAGTACTTGGAGCGAGTCGTCCCGATTCTCGTGAGCATCATCGACCGATAGTTTCGAGACTACACTTGGACGATCTTCGGACGCCATCCACCACCACCTCCACCGGCGACTACCTCTCCGGTAACGAAGTCTTTCGTCTCCTTTTCCGTAGTGGTGCTCTCCATCTTCGTGTGGTTCTTTCTTCTCCGCTAAAGCCCAAGAGTGAACGAGTGAGAGGGTGCTCAAGGTGAACTTTTTCATTATTAATTGTGGGATTTTGTTATGAGCATTTAAGTAATTCTTTTATCTTGAAATATTATGAATTGTTTGGTGATCTCGACGCAAATCTTCACCTAAGCAAGTTGATTACTTAGAATAAATTTAATCCTCTATTTTATTGGTAATAAATTTGTATTGGCAAGTTTTAGCAAGTTCTTGTTTTAATTTCCGCACGCAATTCCCTCTTTGATTCACATCACGGATGCTTCCTGCATCTGGTGGGTGATCCAATTCCCTCGCCTAGGGATTTCTCTCAAACTCTCACAAGAACTCAATTGTTGAAATTTTCATAGTCATATTCATTCCCCCTCAAAGGAGGAGGGGAAGGCTTTAAATAGCCCAAAACAACAAAGAAAATACAAAGACTCAATTGCCCTTAGGGCATACATAGGACTAAGCCCTTAAGTGAGGGTATAAATGGAAAAAAATACGACAAACTCATGAAACATAATACAATAATAAAACTAATGCAACAATAATCAAAAGTATATCGGTGCGATTGTGGCCGTAGATCGTCGGCTCTGCCTTTGGTAGACTCTCCAAGGCCTGATGTCCTCATCAGATTGTCATTATTAGGGATGTAGTTTCCTTAAATAGGTTCATCACTCCTCATGTCTCTAGTGAAGAACAATTAGTATATATATTTGCAAAGGCTCTGGGGACATTTTGATTACCCAATCTTTGCAGCAAGTTAAATTTCTATGATATATAAGATCTAGCTTAATGGAGTGTTTTTGAAGAAATTTACTTGGTTGGAAAATTAGTTATTAGTAAATATTTCATCTTTGTCATCTAATATATTCTCTTAATTGAGAGTATTCTTAATATTATTTCTTTCTTATTATGTTGTTTTTACTTGGCTGAATATAGGCACCAATATTATAGTGAAATCAACAAGTTCGTTTATATTGTCTCATCAAATAGTGAATTTGAAAAGTAAATACAACAAGCTTTCTAATAATCCTGTTGACCATCGACGATCATACATGTGGTGGGACATTAGTTGAACAATCAAACATCTTTACACAAATAAAAGTTCTTTTTTGTTAAGATGCTTTGGAAAATTACTGGACATGCTGACTAGTACTTGATTCAATCTCTTGAAGTTTGATTATTTCTGATACATTATGTGGACATAGTACGTAGTCTTTCGGCGAGGTATTGGTATTGACAGAACAACGGATTACTTCTTCATGGAAAAATTGGATATGCTTATAGCACGTTTTTGGCAATGGATTCTTAGAGCTTCTAAGTAAGCTGTTTTCAAGTTCTCAGTCACTAGCAAATTACTATTATATGTCTTAAAAAGAAAAATTGAAATGGCAGGTTGGAAAAATTTTTGTCCAGAAAGACGAGCATGAGGCGAAGGACAGATTCACAGAAAGCTGATGAAACAATTGGAGAAACAGAATTGCAGGACTTATATGTGGAACGCATCCAGCTTAAAAAGATGGAGCTAAAGTTCTTATTCAGGCCTTATATGCAATATTTTTGGGCTTCTGGCACTTTCTCACTTCACTCTAAAAATAGTTATCTATCTGTTACAGTATGCAAAATTTGTTCGGAAAGATTACAATCCAGGAACCAACTTTTGATAGGATGATTGTTGTCTACAGGTAAATTCTGGGAAATGTTCCACTCAGAATGAGATAGTGTTTTTTTATTATTATTATTTTAGAATGAGATATTGTGTTCTTTGAACTCTGGTATCAGGAAAAAGTGAATCATTGATGTGCTGATAATATCAATAGATTAACCCAAAAGTTTTATCATTAATGACGTAGGAGAGCCAGCAGTGATGACAAGAAAGACAGAGGAATCTATGTTAAACATTTTAAGAGCATTCCTATGGCTGATATGGAGCTAATTTTGGTGAGTTCAGGGCATAAACAGTAACTATTTGTTTGAAAATAAGCATTGTCATGGATCTCTTGCTCTGAAATGTAACTTATGGATCTTCATTCTTTTCTTGTAGCCTGAAAAGATGAATCCAAGCCTGACCCCAATGGATTGGGTTAAATTCCTGAGTTCTATTGTCATTGGACTTGTAAGTTTCTCGAAAACTAATAATCAGATGATTAATATCATCCAAGACTGAACTCATAATTACATTTCATCTGATAGTGTTAATTGTCCAGGTAACTCTGATTAGCTCTCTTGAAATGCCCAAATCTGACATTTGGGTTGTTATAGCCATCCTTTCTGGTGTTATTGGCTATTGTGCAAAGATTTATTTTTCGTAAGTACATTTCTTAGATCATAATCATTGACACCAATTTAGCGTTTTTTGCAATGACTGATCTTGTTAGATTCACATGGAAACAATAAGCACATGCACTTTAGTATGGCCAAAAAAAAAAGAAAAAAGAAGAAGAAAATGCATGTTAATATGCAAAATTTGTTCTTAAACAGTTAAACAGAAACCCTCATGCGTTTCTTGTTAATTTAATAACACAACTTGGTCATCTGACAGGTTTCAACAAAACATGGTAACTTATCAAAATTTAATAACACAATCGATGTATGACAAACAACTTGATAGCGGAAGAGGCACGCTTCTACACTTGTGCGATGATGTAATTCAACAGGAAGTAAGTATCGAACTTGGAAATTATGCAAGGCACTTTGTAGCAATCATTCATCAGTTAACATCCTTCCGTGATCTGCTAATTGACAGGTTAAAGAAGTGATAGTGTCTTACTTTATATTGATGGAGCAAGGGAAGGCAACAATTCAAGTATAAGCTTTTTGTGCTTTCTTACTTTTATCAGCTTTGCATGTTGAAGAAATATTCTGCAGATCATTTGCACTAATATCGTTCAGATGGATGCATAGGATCTCGATTTTAGATGTGAAGAACTCATCAAGGAAGAATTTGGTGTTCAATGCAATTTTGATGTAGTAGATGCTGTTCAAAAGCTGGAGAAGCTTGGACTGGTAACTCGAGTAAGTATAATTATATATGCACCGTCATTCTTGTTTATTTCCTGGTATTGATTTAAATCTAGCATCTTCTCTTGGTAAGAAACAAGATACATCTCATGCCACGCTGCCAGTTTTTGGGTTATAAACAATCTCTTTTAAATGGAAATAGTTTCGTAGTTGCAATGTAGGTAATTTCTTTCATGAACCTTTTGTTGGTTGTATAATCATAAGGTTTTGTTTTGAAGCCAATAGTAGATTGTGGAGAAAAATTTTGAGAGACTAGAATATATTTGATTTAGGAGATTAATTTAGAGGAGAAATTATGAAGGACAAGGAAAAGAAAATGAAAAGGAGGAAGGGATAGAGAATAAAAAGAGGTAGAGAGGGGAAAGTGTGGAAATATTCCTATTCCTATTGTGAATATCTACCCACAGATTCACATCCCAGCCAGCGCTAGCCATCTGATTCAATTGTGCCTAAGGCTCATCATGCCAAGACATTCGCCCAGCTGCCATTTTGGCCAAGCACCTCATTGATCCATATGCTCATGATGTAACATCACCAATCCGTGGATGCCACTTTATTGTAATTAAGTAAACCAATTACTAATTTGGTACACATTAAGTTAAAAAGACAGTAGTGAAGCCCATAGCCAGAGTGCATCCAAATTATAAATATTATATAATCTTCAATTATCTAATAAAAATAAAAGATATAAGAAACCAAAATCATTTAAGTTGCATGAATATCAAACAACTCAAGTTTATTCTAACAAATAATATTTGTCACACAAAAGCATTCATTTGAAGAACCAAAATTATTATAATTAATAAAAAACATAAATAGATAAAAAAATAAGCAAATATGTTATGCTATTAAAAAGGTTCTAGTATTTCATCTACAAAGATTCTACCCTTTATCAAAATGAAATTATGTTATTTTATTTTGTTCAACATTTACTTATCTATTTTTCAACTAATTTTCAATTTTAACTCGTAGATATTTTTTGTTTATCTTAATTGTATTCTCAACATTTTGTCAAAACATGTATTGACTCATATATAATTGCTAAGTAGTCAAATAATTTTAAAATTTTCCTCATTTTGTAATCTGTTTTTGCGTGCAAAAGTGCTTATAATAAAAATTATTTAATGTTGCTCATTTAATTATGATTTTTAAATATATTTTGATTTTTATAAGCTTTAATATTATTGACTTTAATGTTTAGAATTATAATATTTTTTTATGCTATGTGATAATTTAAAAAGATAAAATATTAAAAAAGCGAATGCTTAAATAACTTATCAATTTAATAAAAACAGAACAAAATTACTTTATAGCTTGGAAATATTATACAGATTTTAAAGAATTATCAAGAACTTTAAACTACGGTCACTTAGTGCTCATACATCATTGATAAATATGTAATTTCTTTCTCCACAAATTTCTGACCAACTATCAAAACATGTGCAGTTAATACAAAATATCTATGTTAAGAGAAGTGAAAAGCTTGATGTTAATTACCAAAGTGGCAATTATAGAAGATATTGAATTATGTTAAAGTTAAAAACCTTTTTAATTGATTCTAATGGGATTTTGGTGGTGCAGTGGCACCTTGACATATTGTTGACTTGCCATTAGAAAAATATTTATAAAATTTGGTTTGAATATATTAAAAATATATATATGATGGAGTATAAATAAGCATTGAGTGACCAAAAAGCTTTCAGTCACAAAACTTTAACAACAAAGGTCAACACTAAGTCATTATCTTTTTATGTTGGATACAAAAATGCTTATGAAGAATACTCAAAGTGAGGTAACTTGATGTATATTTTTTTGTATATTACACTTCTAATAAGTGAGACATTGTTAAAAAAATAAAATAGAATTAAACAATAGTTAAAATGCTTAGAAGATAAACAATTATAAAATGTTTAGAATTTGTAGAATTTTGAAAAATGATGATGCAACATCTAGAGTTAAGGTCTGGTGGCTTAAATAGAAAAGCCCAATATTACAATGCAATGCAAGAATATAGGGGGGCTCGTAGTTAAGTTTGATGAAATTGTAATGCGCTGGTTATGTTGTATGGATATGAATGTTTGTTAATGAAGAAGTGATTGATAGATAAGCTAAGCATGACAAAAATAACTTTTTTAAGATGAATGTCTTGGCAAAATTAAGGAGGATAGATTGAGAAATTATTATATTAATGGGCCAGCAGGAGTGGCATCTATTAGATGAAATAGTGAAAAATAGAGTTGAGTTGTTTGCAATGTACACAAAGAATGGAGGATGAGTTAAATAAGATAGGTAGACCAAATTAATGTAGGACTCGGAAGAAAAAATGTGTAAACTGAAGATAACTTGGATAAAATTATGCAAAAATACTAGCAAAAATATATTCAACACCTCAAAAACTACTCTATATGGATGAATAAAGAATAGGTATTTATAAAGCCGGCTCCACATGATTGGGATAAGCTAACAAGTGAATGGTTAGCCGTGAACCAAGCAAAAGCAGAAAAAACGTTATGATTTAGGTGATATTGTCATTCTCATTCATATTGAAGGCCTACTGTTCAACTTTTCTTCCAAAGTAGGAGTCCAACATGGCTGTTTCAAACTGTAATTGCCTTTTGGAACTTATTGTTGCATGAAGTTGGAGGCAAATTGGATTGTGATAATGTATGAACTTGACCACTAAATTTATAATTACTTAAAATGATTACAATCATTTTCCCTTAAAATTCAAAGACATATAGAGAATTCATCGACTTCAAATAGTTGGGATAAGGCTGATGACATTGATGATGATGATGACATAAGGTTTTTACCCTAATTTATTTAATTTTAGTAATGATTCCATGATTTTTTTCCCTTAATTTTTTGTAATGATTCCCTGATTTTTTCCCCCTAATTATCCAAGGGTACATAAATGTGACAAGTACCATATTTTGTAGAACATGTCTTTTTCCCCGATCTAGAAGATTAGGGAAGAGACTACATTTCAATTAAATTCCTGAACTTTTAGGAAAAGAAGTAATCTTGCTTGCATAAGATTAAATTTTCCATTGAAAGACACTTCTATATTTCAGAAAAAAAATTGAGATGGGTGCAAACAGCCAAATATCAGTGGTTTTGGTATAGCAGGATTTTGACCTTCAATTAATATTTCACAAAAAACCGACAAAAGCATACAGTCCTCAACAGAATTTATGTAGCAGTAGAATGATTGTTCATCATGTCGTGCATTGCATGCTAAGAAGAACCTGAGAAAACTTGAATGAGAAAAATTGGTAATAATGCTAGGCGAGCCTGTTATCTACTAAATAAGAACTAAGAACGTACATACTAATCATGGAATGCTACGATAAAGGGATGAAGCGTCAGCTCTAATTTCTTTTCTTTTGTGGGAATTGAATGAATGAGTCATACCTTAGAAGTTATTCCAATGGAATAGGTTGTGATACAATTATTTATGCTGAGTGTTTGAGGACCACAAATCTTGTGAGAATATGCAGGGGGCTGAAGATTACTTCTAATTTACTCAATTCATTCAACAGTTTGGGTTTAAATGAAGTTCAGCTCTTCATATTTTAAATGATTGGTTTCTTTTCCTCAAAAAGCATTGGAGTACAGGAACTTGCTTAGAATATGTGATTGCATGATAGCTGTTATGGGTGTTAATTTGGGTTAACATGTCGAATTTGAGTTTGATATGAAGTTGATCAGACCCGAATTTGCTTGGCTTAAACCTGATGAGCCAAAACAAGTCCGCCCAATTTAAGTCATTTATTATATAGATTATACAATTTTTTTTATCAACGCAACTCAATTAACTCAAACACTATATGTTTAACCTAAATTTGACCCATTTAACACAATTCCCAATGATAATCAGGTCAATTTTGAATTTGTGGGTCAAATTGAACCCAACCTAAAAGTCAATTGTGTTAAGATTTCAAATCTGAACTTAGACCTGAAATTTAATCTTCTATACTCGAATTTGAATTTTTCTGAGTTGGGAAGATGACATATATGATCAAATCATGCTTAACCATTATTGACATACATAGGTAGATAACAGTAAACGTAAAATTAAAATCAGGTACTCGGTGGCTAACCAAATTAGTTGACAACTCTATGGCTATGCTGACCTCATGTTAGAAAATAAACTAAATTAAACTGGATCAATTGTGCTTTGGACTAATTAAATTTTCTTTGAGAGAGTTTTCACATTATATCTCATCTATTCAGGACACGATTGGAAGAATTATGTGTGTTCCTCTGAGACGGGCCAATGATATAATAGGGATCACCACAGAAGAACTAGTATTGAAAGCAAGACAAACTCCAGCGGCTTGAGCTTAAGTCTACCAGGTTCTACTTTTCTTCCTTTTGATGATCCTCCTTGAGCAGCATTCTCTATTTCTCATAACCAATATTATATATTTTCAGGGCTTCTGTAAACTGTGTCAGGTTTCTAAGTTGAAGCATAGTTTCTCCAAGGTCCTTTTCTCCTTTACTCAAAATTCTTTCATTAATTGCCCTGTAATAATGGATTCTTTCCTTTTCTTTTTCCCTTGTGCTCTTCACATTCTTTTTTTCTTTGTTTCATCTTAGCTTTCATGTATAGTGAATCCCCAACCTGTAAATTTTATTCTCTCGCTGTTACATTATAATTCTATTTCAGCCTACCTGCAATTCACATCTAGCTAGGACCACCATCATCTCATCCGAATGTTTGTATCAAACGAAGGAAACAAGGTAATTGTATATGGAATGCGTAGCTTGATTATGAAACTAAAATCATGGTTTGTAAGACTGTAAACCTTCTCTTTAGTATTTTCATTTCACCCATGTTCCTGACATCCAATAATAGACAAGCGTGCCGTTGGGATTAACTTCGTTTGCAAGATCTGGATAGGGAGGAAAGATTATAGCAATATGTGAGAAGTGAACCAGCATATTATTATCAACTTTATTTTACCTGCATACATTATTCTCAAGGAAGGACAAAAGTCCACTTGAGTAAAGGCTGCTGATACATAGTAAGACTCTGATTATAAGTGCATTCATTATATATACCTATTCTTTTGACAATCGTGGTGTAGATACAGATTGCATCATTAATATTTTTTTTTTATAGTTTAGTAAGGTAAATGAAAAGATGTTAGCACTTCTACATAATATTTATCAAGGCTCTATGTTACTGAATATTGAAAAATAGAACTCCTAAATAAATCTTGGGAAATAAATTAATTTTTGTGGACTCAACACGATACGACCCGCCTCAGTATATCAGTTTGCATTGGATTAGATCGTGCCAGTCGCACACGCATCTCCCATACTAGATGACCCTTGGAACATTCTCCATGTCTTAGCAATTTACCATCATTAATCCTAATTCCATTCAAACAGCCACCTCTGAAATTGCCACTACTTATCAAGGAATTAAACCCAATTTGAAATTATAGAGATGTGAGGAGAGCCTATGCTTCAACCATGATGAAAATTTTCATCAGACTCGCATCTTTAAGAGCAAGATTCTTTTCCTCTCAATCGGTACTGGCCTTCTATCACCATCGGACAATTCCTTGGATCTCGTCGATGGATGCCCAACACTTACCTCTGATGATGATAATACTCAATTGAAAACTTCTCCTCTCAATTTGTACAGGCTTTCTCCCACCACCTGGACCGGTTCAATTCTATTCCAAGTGGAATAGAAATCCCGCCCACTAAGGGGCGGTTGGCTTGGTGGGGCCCAGCTACTTTAATTGAAAATAATGGTTGTAATTAGTGAAGGTTTTAGAGGGAAAAATTCAAAATTAAGGGCAGTTTAGAAATTTTTGTATTGTATTATTCTTTAAGTAGTTTCTCTTGCTATGGTTTTGGTTTCATTTTGAATTTGGTCTGAAATTTGGGATCTCTGAGTGTTCTTTGGGCTCTAGTCATCAGCTAGGGATTGAGAGAGCCGAATCTTCCTTTCAAATCGAAGATCAATTGTATCATATTGTTTCTTTCATCTATTATTCAATAAAAAGAGTATTTCCTTGCATTTTATCTACATATTTCTCAAAACCTGCTTTGAATAATACTAAAATTCTGAATTCTGCATAATTTTCTCTCGGGTTTCATTAGTATTTCCTATCAGAAACCTTTCCAAATCGTGGAGAGAATTGGTTTGGAAAGATTTAGGGAGTTAATTAATGAGCTGATTTTGCATTAATTAGAGTATTTGATTATTGCATAATTGGGAGATTTAATTGATGCCTTAATTAGAAAGTTTTCCTTATTAATGTTTGTTTCAAATTTATAAATTGAGCCTAAGGGCTGATGTACGTATGAGGAAAAGAGAGGAAGAGAGTCAAATTGTAATCAATATTTTTCTTTAATATAGTGAAATCATAATCCCCTCCCTGTAAACGTAGGCGTCTTTCCCGAATCACGTAAGTCGTCATATTCTTTATGTTGATTGTGCTTTGATTATGGGTTTGTTTTTGTTGTATTTGCACAGTAATTTGAATCAGAGATGGATTTTGGTGGAATTTTCAGTGGCAGCTTCAAGAACGAGAGATCAATTTTTTCTTTTTATTCGTGTGGTTTTTTTAGGTGAATAAAGAGGTGGATTTGTGTAATTCTAGCTATATGAGATGGCTGCAATTTTATGGAGGCTGTGAGATTCGGTGGAGCCATGGATATCACCTCGATGGTGAAAAATGTGTTAATCCATCAGATGGTTACACATCCCATCAAAATTGATGTAACAAAATTTGATGGCAAAAAAAAACTTTGGCATGTGGCGATGTGAGGTGATGGATGCATTGTGCTCTTTGAATCTAGAGGACGTTCTGGAGAGCAAAGAACGTCTGATGAGGTCATCGACAAACATTTTAGGCAGGTTTATCGGCGAAGGAATCGTAGATCGACGGCTACGATCGGGAGCTTATATTTTTGATGTTATCATGTTATTTTATTTCATGTATCTTTTATTTTCATGTACTAGTGACGTTTTCGCCCTTATGTAGGCGTAGTGTCTATTGTAGCCCAAGGGGCATATGAGTCATTTCTCTTTTAATGCTTTGAGACCTTTATAAAGGGGTCTCTTCTTGTTGTATGAGGTTAATGTTTGATTAATAAAAATTCTGAGATTTTTGTTCTTCTTTTCTTGCTTGAGAGCTTGAGAGAGAGAATGGAGACCTAGGAGAGGCTCCACCCGAAGTACCCAACAGTCCGCTCCGGCGAATTCTTGGTTTTTACTGGTATTTTCTTTGTTCCTATTCCCCTACCTCCTCCCACACACATCAGCCCCTTCCCTTTACATTGGCCCGATTTCCCTCTCTCCATTTAGCCGACCCAGCCACTGTTCGTTTCCCCCCCCCCCCCCCCCCCCCCCCCACCGTCCAGCCAATCTCCCCGCCCAACCCCCTTCGCCTGGCTTGCCAGCCGCCGGATCCAGCCAGGCCGCAGCCTCCCTTGGCCGACCGAAGGCTTCCAGGGAGAAATCCCGCCCTTCTTCCTCTTGGATTTCGAATTTCATGCATTAAGTTCTCTTTTAATTCCTTCCTAAAATAACGCCCTAAATTTAGGAAGAGATTTAAATGAGATCTTAGCCGTTTGAATTCAAATTTCAAAACTCCATTAATTGATTAAAAACTGAAATTAAAATTCAGGATTTAATCAAGCCGTGGGCCCCTCTAATTAAATAAAATCCTTTTCTTTTTGTTCTTGCTTGGCCGGCCCCTCCACTTCATATTCTCTCTCTACTTGCCACATAAGCAACCATTAATCCCTCTCTTAATTCTCCCATAATAACCGCCCATCCTAATTCAAATTTTGGGAAGTTTCATAGCCATTAATCTCCCTCCAACCCAAGGCAAAAATCTGAAATTCAAATTCAGATTTTTCTTCTCTTGTTCTTCCCTAGCTCTTGGCCGACCCCTCCCTTGCCCCTTCCCGCCTCGCCTCAATGTCAAATGGCGGATCCGGAGCTTGAGTGGGGGTTAGTTTTCCACGCCGACGGGAGCATCGATATCCTACGCTTGCCTTGCTTCGACGTCGGATTTGAAGACGAAACCACAGTCGAAGAATACTTAGAGCGAGTCGTTCCAATCCTCGCAAGTATCTTTGACCGACGATTTCGTGGCTACACTTGGACAAGCATTGGACGTCATCCACCACCATCTTCTCCGGTGACTACTTTTCCGGCAACAAAGTCTTCCATCGCCTTCATCATAGTGGTGTTCTTCATCCTTGCATGGTTCTTATTCTCCGCTTAAGCCCAAGAGTGAACAAGAGAGAGGGAGAGGTTCTCAAGGTGAATTTCTTTATTATTAATTGCGGGATTGTCGTTATGAGCATTTAATTGTTTCTTTTATCTTTGAATGATTAGATTGATTTGGTAAACTCAAAAGCATATCTTCGCCTAAGCAAGTTAATTACTTTGAACGATTTAATCCTTGACTTTTGTTGGTAATTAAATTTGTGATGATAATGTTTTGAATAATCTTCATTTTAAATTCTAATGGCAATTCCTACCTTGATTCACATCATATTTGGTATCAGAGCCTGGCTAGCATGCTTTACTCGTGCTAGAATGCATCCTAAGAGTCTCATTTAGCTTTCCTTTTAGTCGTTTGCATACATACTATCATTTAGATAGCTGTTTTTCTCTGTTTTAGCTGCTGTCTTTACTTTTCCTGCACCATATCATGAGCATTTAAGTTATTTTAACAAGCATCATCTTGCTGCCTTTGAAGTTATAGCATTCCTTAGAGTGTAGGACAACTCCACCTTGCTGTATCACTGCTGTCCACACTGTTTCAGCTGCTGTTAAGTACCCGTTAGTGGACCCAGGATCACTGTTTAGGTGTTGCCTTCACCTAGGAACCCTGCCATAACACTTAGGTAACTTCACCCCTCGTTGTGCTTGCTGCCCTGGACTTTACAGCTGCTGTAATTGCAATTCCAGCAAGCATTTTAGGGAGTTTAGCTGCTGCCTTGGACTTGGAAACCTTCCTAGTGATCCCTAGAACCCAACCATGGATCCCACTCACATTCAAGCAACTTTAGACATGATTGTAGGCCAGTTGGGCACAATGTCGCAGCAAATTAGAGACACCCAAACGAGTGTTGCGGACCTTAAGCGTCATACGGGAGAGAGACTTGACAACATTGAACGGATCGGACACCCGGCGATCTACACGCCATCTAGACCTCAATCACCTTATGGCGAGGATGCCCGAACCGAGTACGGACCTCCCAGGGATTACTACCGACCCAACCCCCGACCCCACCAAGAACCGGTAGGTCGTGACGCACCTTGGAGAGACAATGACACCCAGCTCCTTAAGAGCATTAAAATAGATGCCCCGACTTTTGACGGAACGTTAGAACCCCAGGTTTTCCTCGATTGGATTAAAGGGATGGACAGTTACTTTAAATGGTATAACATTTCGGAAGAGAAGAAAGTTAGGTTCGCCGAGATGAAACTGACGGGTAGAGCCAACCAATACTGGACTAACGTGGAACACATGAGGGAGACCCGAGGAGAATACCCCATAGCTGACTGGGGAGCGATGAAGCAAGAACTGAAAAGGAAGTACCTTCCTCCCTCGTACTACCCAAGACTCCTGGATCGTTGGAATAGGCTAACCCAAGGGAGTAAACCCGTTAAGGAATACATCTCCACGTTTGATGATTTCTTAATCCGTTGTAACGGGGAGGAGACCACCACTCCCACACAACTTCTGTCCATGTTCCGAGCCGGATTAAGGGAAGACCTAAGAAATGAACTCTTTGCTAGAGGGATAAACACGTACGAAGCTGCCTGTAGTCTTGTGCTAGATCTGGAAGAATCGAGGAGCCACGTCTCTAGGACCCAAGACTCTAGACCTAATCCTTTCAAGTCCTCCTCTAGCCAATCTTACAACAAACCCACTGGACCCTCAGGTAGTCGGCCTACTCCTAATCAAGCCCAACCTCGATCCGACTCCAAGGGGAAAACACCCGACCGAGAGACTCCCAAGACCACTGCCGGCACTAAGTGCTTTAGATGCCACGGGTACGGAGACATTGCTTCTCAGTGCTCCAGCCCGTTTAAGGTCACCATAATTGAGGAAGTGACGGAGGAAGAAGGTGAACCTGAAACTGACTTAGTCCACCATATGGATGACGAGGAAGAATTTTTCGACGAAGAAGATACCGCCGTTGTTCACTGCCTCCAAAAGATGAACTGATTGGATCTGCAAGTTGTTAGGTGTGCCTTTTCCCAACCTAAACCTAGCGACGACTGGCGAAGAACCTCAATCTTCTACACTTTCACTAAGATTGGAGACAAGAATTGCAAAGTCATAATAGACAGTGGAAGTTGCATTAACGCCGTATCTTCTGCCATGATTTCGAAACTGCAATTGAGAACCACTCCGCACCCAAACCCTTATAAAGTTGCGTGGATAAACTCGACCACCTTGGAGGTAAAGGATAGGAGTCTTGTTCCTATAGAATTCGTTGGATACAAAGAGAAAATCTGGTGCGATGTTTTGACAATGGATGTGGGACAAATCATCCTTGGCCGCCCTTGGTTGTTCGACAACGATGTACACATTTATGGACGATCAAACACCTGTATGTTTGAACACGAGGGCAAGAAGATTAAACTGTTACCCACTCAACCTAAGTCTACTAAGGAAGGAGTTAAACCCAACTCTCTGAAACCCAACACGGACTTGAACTTGATAACTGCTAAGGACTTAGGTATGGAACTGGAGTCAGGAGCCCCTCTCTACGCACTAGTAGCCCGGGAGATAAGTGTAGATCAAGACGAACCAATCCCGGAAAAGGTAAAACCACTGTTGGAGACTTTTTCTGATGTCTTTCCTGAAGATTTGCCCAACCAACTACCACCATTAAGGGACATTCAGCATGCCATAGACCTAGTGCCCGGAGCCTCTTTACCAAACCTACCCCATTACCGAATGAACCCTACCGAACACGAGGAGCTCAAGAGACAAGTGGATGAATTGTTACAGCGAGGGTTCATTAAGGAGAGCCTTAGTCCGTGTGCGGTTCCTGCCCTTCTTACCCCCAAGAAGGATGGGACGTGGAGAATGTGCGTTGATAGCCGTGCTATCAACAAAATCACCGTCAAGTACCGTTTTCCAATCCCTCGATTAGATGATATGTTGGACATGATGACCGGAGCCACACTCTTTTCTAAGATCGACCTTAAGAGTGGCTACCACCAAATTAGGATCCGTCCCGAGGATGAATGGAAAACTGCGTTCAAACCTAAAGATGGATTGTACGAGTGGACTGTGATGCCTTTTGGCTTAAGCAATGCTCCAAGCACATTCATGAGAGTTATGACCCAAATCCTCAAGCCTTTCCTAGGGAAATTTGTAGTTGTGTACTTTGACGACATTTTAATCTACAGTACCTCGGAAAGTCAACATCTAAATCATTTAAGACAAGTCTGTGAAACCTTACAGAGGGAACAAATGTTTGCCAACCCCAAGAAGTGCACGTTTTTAACCGACCATGTAATTTTTCTGGGCTTCATTATATCCTCCCAAGGAATATCCGCGGACTCTGAAAAGGTGCGAGCAATCAACGAGTGGCCCGAACCCAAAAATATTCGAGACGTTAGAAGTTTTCACGGACTGGCCACATTTTACCGGAGGTTTATTAGAAACTTTAGCACCATAGTAGCTCCAATAACTGACTGCCTCAAGAAAGGAGAGTTTCTTTGGACCCCAGCTGCAACCAGGGCTTTTGAAGAGATTAAGAAGCGAATGATGGAAGCCCCTGTGATGAGATTACCTGATTTTACCAAAGTTTTTGAGGTGACTTGTGATGCGTCTGGAATTGGTATAGGAGGAGTCCTTTCCCAAGAGGGACATCCAGTAGCGTACTTTAGCGAGAAATTGAATGACACTCGACAACGGTACTCCACCTATGACAAGGAATTTTACGCCATCATTCAGTCCCTTAGGTATTGGCGACACTACCTTCTACCTCAAGAATTCGTTATCTTTTCGGACCATGAAGCATTACGATACATTAACTCTCAAAAGAAACTCAATGCTCGACATGGCCGTTGGGTGGAATTCCTGCAAGAGTACACATACACCATTAGACACAAAGCAGGATCTGATAATAAGGCTGCTGATGCCTTAAGCCGTCGAGTAATGATTACTAGAGAAATGAGTACTGAAGTGATAGGTTTCGATCGACTCAAAGAAGACTACCCTGAATGCCCTGATTTTAGAGAAACCTATTCTGCACTTACCACTGGAAATGAGCGAGCCGTTGGAGATTTCATGTTGGAAGATGGGTATTTATTTAAATCACAAAAACTCTGCATTCCCAACACGTCACTGTGAGAATTCCTTGTTTGGGAACTACGTGCAGGAGGGCTAGCAGGTCACTTCGGACAAGCCAAGACCATAGCCGCTCTAGAAAACCGATTCTTTTGGCCTAGCTTAAAGCGTGATGTTAGTCGACTTCTTAGGAGATGCCACACCTGCCAGCTCGCTAAGCAACGTAAACAGAACACAGGACTCTACACACCCTTACCCGTACCCAATTGTCCATGGCAGGACGTGAGCATGGATTTTGTTCTGGGATTACCAAAGACTGTAAGAAAGCATGACTCGATTTGTGTAGTTGTCGACCGTTTTTCTAAGATGGCCCATTTCCTCCCTTGCACTAAGACTTTCGATGCCTCCCGCATTGCTAAACTCTATTTTGACGAGATTGTTAGACTCCATGGTTTACCCAAGACCATCGTTTCCGATAGGGATGTCAAGTTTACTAGTTACTTTTGGAAAACCTTGTGGCACAAAATGGGCACAAAACTCCAGTTCTCCACAGCTTTCCACCCCCAAACTGATGGACAAACAGAAGTGGTTAATAGAAGTTTAGGAAATCTTCTAAGGACTTTAGTAGGGGAAAATATACGAGATTGGGATTCCAAGCTTCCTATTGCTGAATTTTCTTACAACAACTCCGTCAATAGAACCACTGGTCTAAGCCCTGCTGAAATCGTGTATGGATACCTACCTCGACAACCTGTCGACCTGCTTCCCATGAGTCCTAGAGTTAGAGTGTCTGAGTCAGCATCTGCATTTGCATCCCACATACAGGAATTGCATAAAGAAATCAAAATGAAAATTGAACAAAGCAACGCCAAATACAAATTAATTGCTGATCAAAAGAAAAGGTTTAAAGAATTCGAGGTCGGAGACTTTGTGATGGTGCGAATCCGTTCGGAGCGTTTTCCTCCCGGATCCGCGAAGAAATTGCATGCGAGAAGCACCGGACCGTTCAAAATCATTTCTAAGATAAATAGCAACGCTTACGTGCTGAACCTCCCTGAAGGTTTTAACATCAATCCTACTTTTAATATAGAAGATTTAGTAGCCTTCGAGGGACCTGAGTTTAACCCCCACAATCCACTTACAAATGAGCCCTGTGTGAACCCACCTAGTGAGATCCCCAGCCCAGCTCCACTTCCCAAATTGCCCCCTTTACCTACTGCGGAGAAAATAGAAACCATACTGGATGATGAGATCATTTCCACGAAAGGAGGACGACGGAGGTACCTAGTACACTGGAAAGGGACACCACCGACGGAGAACACTTGGATGGATCGAGAGGAGTTACAGATCCTAGACCCAGACCTTTTGGAGTTGTACGAGAGTTCCAGAGCTGCTCACTCGACGGGGTCGAGTTTTCTCCCACCCGGGGAGAATGATGAGGTCATCGACAAACATTTTAGGCAGGTTTATCGGCGAAGGAATCGTAGATCGACGGCTACGATCGGGAGCTTATATTTTTGATGTTATCATGTTATTTTATTTCATGTATCTTTTATTTTCATGTACTAGTGACGTTTTCGCCCTTATGTAGGCGTAGTGTCTATTGTAGCCCAAGGGGCATATGAGTCATTTCTCTTTTCATGCTTTGAGACCTTTATAAAGGGGTCTCTTTTTGTTGTATGAGGTTAATGTTTGATTAATAAAAATTCTGAGATTTTTGTTCTTCTTTTCTTGCTTGAGAGCTTGAGAGAGAGAATGGAGACCTAGGAGAGGCTCCACCCGAAGTACCCAACAGTCCGCTCCGACGAATTCTTGGTTTTTACTGGTATTTTCTTTGTTCCTATTCCCCTACCTCCTCCCACACACATCAGCCCCTTCCCTTTACATTGGCCCGATTTCCCTCTCTCCATTTAGCCGACCCAGCCACTGTTCGTTCCCCCCCCCCCCCCCCCCCCCCCACCGTCCAGCCAATCTCCCCGCCCAACCCCCTTCGCCTGGCTTGCCAGCCGCCGGATCCAGCCAGGCCGCAGCCTCCCTTGGCCGACCGAAGGCTTCCAGGGAGAAATCCCGCCCTTCTTCCTCTTGGATTTCGAATTTCATGCATTAAGTTCTCTTTTAATTCCTTCCTAAAATAACGCCCTAAATTTAGGAAGAGATTTAAATGAGATCTTAGCCGTTTGAATTCAAATTTCAAAACTCCATTAATTGATTAAAAACTGAAATTAAAATTCAGGATTTAATCAAGCCGTGGGCCCCTCTAATTAAATAAAATCCTTTTCTTTTTGTTCTTGCTTGGCCGGCCCCTCCACTTCATATTCTCTCTCTACTTGCCACATAAGCAACCATTAATCCCTCTCTTAATTCTCCCATAATAACCGCCCATCCTAATTCAAATTTTGGGAAGTTTCATAGCCATTAATCTCCCTCCAACCCAAGGCAAAAATCTGAAATTCAAATTCAGATTTTTCTTCTCTTGTTCTTCCCTAGCTCTTGGCCGACCCCTCCCTTGCCCCTTCCCGCCTCGCCTCAATGTCAAATGGCGGATCCGGAGCTTGAGTGGGGGTTAGTTTTCCACGCCGACGGGAGCATCGATATCCTACGCTCGCCTTGCTTCGACGTCGGATTTGAAGACGAAACCACAGTCGAAGAATACTTAGAGCGAGTCGTTCCAATCCTCGCAAGTATCTTTGACCGACGATTTCGTGGCTACACTTGGACAATCATTGGACGTCATCCACCACCATCTTCTCCGGTGACTACTTTTCCGGCAACAAAGTCTTCCATCGCCTTCATCATAGTGGTGTTCTTCATCCTTGCATGGTTCTTATTCTCCGCTTAAGCCCAAGAGTGAACAAGAGAGAGGGAGAGGTTCTCAAGGTGAATTTCTTTATTATTAATTGCGGGATTGTCGTTATGAGCATTTAATTGTTTCTTTTATCTTTGAATGATTAGATTGATTTGGTAAACTCAAAAGCATATCTTCGCCTAAGCAAGTTAATTACTTTGAACGATTTAATCCTTGACTTTTGTTGGTAATTAAATTTGTGATGATAATGTTTTGAATAATCTTCATTTTAAATTCTAATGGCAATTCCTACCTTGATTCACATCAACGTCCTAAGGAGATTTCATAGAAAGATTGATTACAGATGAAATGGAGTGCTTGTGGCTTGATCAGAAATTGTGTATCTCAGGAGATCAAATATGGGGTAATGATGGAGACATCTACTATGAAGTTGTGAAATATTTTGAAGAATAAGTACCCGACGAAGAGCATGGAGAATTGTCTATATATAAAACGCCAGCTTTACAGGTTTCAAATGAAGCATGGGGTTACAATTGATGAGCATCTAAATGACTTCATAAAGCTATTGACTGATCATTTGAATATGATATGGATGGGGATGTTAGAGATGAAGACAAGACATTTCTTATGTTGAATTCACTTCCAGATGAGTACGAAAACTTTATGATGACATTCATAGGAAGGTCTTAAACTATGGTGAGATGACTACTACATTGTTGAATCACGAGTTCTAGTGTCGGGACAAAGAATCTGCAAAGATAAATTCAGTTGACGCTTTCACACTCTAATAAGGAAGATCTCACAAGCAAAATAATAAAGAAGGACAACATCACCAAGCAGGGAAAGTCTCGTGGGGGCACTCTTGGGAAGAATCAGTGTGCTTTTTGTTTAGAGATTGATCATTGAAAAAAAGTTTGTATGAATCTGAAGGATAAGGGAAAGGAAGTTTCCACTAAGGCAAAGGCAAACCTTAGTATGTAAGAGCGTGATAAAGACTCAGATGTATCACTATCTGCAGTTTCTCAGAGTTTGTATACATATGGTTCATGTTGAATTATGGATATTGGTGCTACCTATCACATTTATCCCATCAGAAAGTAGTTTTGTACCTATAGGGAGCTTGATAGTGGTATAGTAATAATGAGAAATAATCAAGCTTGTCATAATGTTGGTGTATGGAATATCTTTATTAGAATGCATGATGGTATTGTGATAGAGCTGACTGATATAAGACACGTTCCAGATATCATGAAAAATTTTATGTCTGTTGAGGCTTTAGAGACCAAGAGCTACAAGGTAGTCATTTAGGCAAGAGTTTTGAAGATATATCATAGATTTCGTCACTACAAACTTTACTATCTTCAGGGAAGAATAGAAATTGAAACGACTATTATTGCTGATGATTCTTCTAATGCCACTACATTGTGGTATATGTAGCTAGCTCATGCCTCTCCAGCACCTGCAAGCTCGATTTATATAAACATTGTATTTGGCAGGAAGACACGAGTATCTATTGGTATGGTCATCTATAATATAAAGTGTATCCTGGAGTATGTTAACACAGATGCTTGGAGCCCAACAAAGATAGCGTCATTAGGCGGGCGTTGATACTTTGTCTCTTTTATTGATGATTACTCCATATATATGTAGGTGTACACCATGAGACACAAGAGTAAGGTATTGAAGATTTTTAAAACTTGAAAGAAGTAGATTGAAACTCAGACTAGCAAAAGGATATGATGTGTCATATTAGACAATTCGAGTGAATACACCTCGAATGCATTCTTGCACGAGTGTTACAGATTTGTTGCCACAACTCGATCTGATATGATCCGATATCACATAGGTCATACCATGTTTGATTGTAATAAGACTGACCCTAAGATCTGATTGAAAAAAGTACTGAAACAAAACTTCTGATTTATATGCTACACATAGCCACTATCAAATTGCAATATAAAGTAAAAAACTACTGAATATCAACATGATTTTCTCTCTCTCTCTCTCTCTCTCTCTCTCTCTCTCTCTCTCTCTCTCTCTATATATATATATATATATATATATAAGGGAAAGGGAGTTTCCACTGAGGCAAAGGCAAACCTTTGTATGGAAGAGCGTGATAAAGACTCAGATGTATCACTATCTGTAGTTTCTCAGAGTTTGTATACATATGGTTCATGTTGAATTATGGATATTGGTGCTACCTATCACATTTATCCCATCAGAAAGTAGTTTTGTACCTATAGGGAGCTTGATAGTGGTATAGTAATAATGAGAAATGATCAAGCTTGTCATAATGTTTGTGTATGGAACATCTTTATTAGAATGCATGATGGTATTGTGATAGAGCTGACTGATATAAGACACGTTCCAGATATCATGAAAAATTTTATGTCTGTTGAGGCTTTAGAGACCAAGAGCTACAAGGTAGTCATTTAGGCAAGAGTTTTGAAGATATATCATAGAGTTCGTCACTACAAACTTTACTATCTTCAGGGAAGAATAGAAATTGAAATGGCTGTTATTGCTGATGATTCTTCTGATGCCATTACATTGTGGCATATGTAGCTAGCTCATGCCTCTCCAGCACCTGCAAGCTCAATTTATATAAACATTGTGTATTTGGCAGGAAGACACGAGTATCTATTGGTATGGTCATCTATAATATAAAGGGTATCCTGGAGTATGTTAACACAGATGCTTGGAGCCCAATAAAGACAACGTCATTAGGCGGGCGTTGATACTTTGTCTCTTTTATTGATGATTACTCCATATATATTTAGGTGTACACCATGAGACACAAGAGTAAGGTATTGAAGATTTTTAAAACTTGAAAGAAGTTGATTGAAACTCAGAGACAATTGGAGTGAATACACCTCGAATGCATTCTTGCACGAGTGTTAGAGATTTGTTGTCACAACTCGATCTGATATGATCTGATATCACATAGGTCATACCATGTTTGATTGTAATAAGACTGACCCTAAGATCTGATTGAAAAAAGTACTGAAACAAAACTTCTAATTTATATGCTACACATAGCCACTACCAAATTGCAATATAAAGTAAAAAACTATTGAATATCAACATGATTTTCTATATATATATATATATATATATATATATATATATATAAGGGAAAGGGAGTTTCCACTGAAGCAAAGGCAAACCTTAGTATGGAAGAGCGTGATAAAGACTCAGATGTATCACTATCTGCAGTTTCTCAGAGTTTGTATACATATGGTTCATGTTGAATTATGGATATTGGTGCTACCTATCACATTTATCCCATCAGAAAGTAGTTTTGTACCTATAGGGAGCTTGATAGTGGTATAGTAATAATGAGAAATGATCAAGCTTGTCATAATGTTGGTGTATGTAACATCTTTATTAGAATGCATGATGGTATTGTGATAGAGCTGACTAATATAAGACACGTTCCAGATATCATGAAAAATTTTGTCTGTTGAGGCTTTAGAGACCAAGAGCTACAAGGTAGTCATTTAGGCAAGAGTTTTGAAGATATATCATAGAGTTCGTCAGTACAAACTTTACTATCTTCAGTGAAGAATAGAAATTGAAACGGCTATTATTGCTGATGATTCTTCTGATGCCACTACATTGTGGCATATGTAGCTAGCTCATGCCTCTCCAACACCTGCAAGCTCAATTTATATAAACATTGTGTATTTGGCAGGAAGACACGAGTATCTATTGGTATGGTCATCTATAATATAAAGGGTATCCTGGAGTATGTTAACACAGATGCTTGGAGCCCAACAAAGACAGCATCATTAGGCAGGCGTTGATACTTTGTCTCTTTTATTGATGATTACTCCATATATATTTAGGTGTACACCATGAGACACAAGAGCAAGGTATTGAAGATTTTTAAAACTTGAAAGAAGTAGATTGAAACTCAGACTAGCAAAAGGATTTGATGTGTCATATTAGACAATTGGAGTGAATACACCTCGAATGCATTCTTGCACTAGTGTTAGAGATTTGTTGTCACAACTCGATCTGATATGATCCGATATCACATAGGTCATACCATGTTTGATTGTAATAAGACTGACCCTAAGATCTGATTGAAAAAAGTACTGAAACAAAACTTCTGATTTATATGCTACACATAGCCACTATCAAATTGCAATATAAAGTAAAAAACTACTGAATATCAACATGATTTTCTATATATATATATATATATATATATATATATATATATATATAATCTGAAATCTATCTACAACAGCGCTTAACAACAGAGAGAATAACAAAAATAAAAGTCAAGCCTGTAAAAATCAAAATGAATCAAAACAAACCTACAACACAGATCAGAGCGTGCTATCCAAACTACTTAGCTTGCTCATTGCCCTTTGTCGAGCCTAAAAATAAAAGTAAAAGTAAGATGTCATAACCTAAAATAGAAATCAATAACTAAAATCAAAAGAATTGAGAATACTATGTTGAATCATATACTGAAATTAAATACAATTAAGTAAATACTGAAATGATAAAATCCCACCTCAGTCGCTTACTAGCGTCGACATAATGGAATCGCATCTCGATCGCCCACTAGCATCGACATCACATCACAACACTTCACAATATATTTTTCAATGCATTTCATTAATTAAAGGATAATTTGACTGAAACTGTCCCAATAGTAGACAATAGAAATACTACTTAGTAAAAACTCACAATTTTCAACATAACCAAATTTTTACTAATTGTGTGAAGCATCATTCTGATGTTTTAATTGAACTGAAGCACTATTTTTAAATGTTAAAATAAATTTCAAAGTAGGCAAAAATTGTTGTTCTTTCAAAATCACCATGTAAAAAATTTCCAGAATAACATATAAAAAGTTACGCAGTAAATTTTTTTATCAAAATAAAGTTATTCTTCTTTTCGGTAGCATAAATATAAATTTAATCAGAAAAATATCAAAAACATAAAACTATTGAAATATGAAATATGCAAAACATAAACTAGCTCAAAACAAGCAAATTTTTCAACTGGACCAATGGACAAAAACTGCTCTATGCCTTCCAAACCCAAACTTTTCTCCCTTCTCTCTCCTCTCTTTTCTCTAAATTCTCAAAAATCTTCTCTATTAACGGGAATGAGAAGAAAACAAAGGGATTTAATAAATAATGAAAGTGGAATTAGATTTTTATATAAAATAATAATATTTTGATGAATTTTCAGTATAAAATTTATAAACATTTCTTTGGGGATTCCAAAAATTATAGAGAAATATACATAAAATAGTCCCTTTTATTTAGAAATTTTTTTGTGAAATTAGTTTGCAAAACAGATACTTGGAATCACGTGCAAAGAAGACAATTTTTATTGGCTTTAAACGTTGAGTTAAGGGCTTCAAACTCTATGATCTGGTAGAGAATAAGATTATCATTAGCATGGAAGTTACATTTGATGAGGTGAGCTTGTTAAAACTTTGAGACTCTAAGCAGGTGAATAGTTCTATTGGGATCACATACGCACTACAGAACTTGGAGTTTGATGCAACTCCATTTGTTCCATAGAGACAAATCACTTTTGGCCAGGTACTTGATTCAGTTGCAGATCAGTTGGTAGAAGATGATGTGAGAATGAGGCTCCTACTTAGGAATCTATTGCTAGGAGTAGGACCATACGTCAAAATGACCCTAAATCAGCTTTGTTGAAGGACCTCATTGCATTTACACTTTTAGTCACAGAGCTTGAAATCCCTAGTCACTACAAGGAGGTAGTGGACAGTCATGATGGTGATCTTTAAAAGAGGACTGTAGATGAAGAGATTGAGTCTCTTCAGGAGAATGCTACTTGGAAGTTGGTGAAGCTTCCTCCATGAAGGAAAACCATTTGCTACAAATGGGTGTGTGAAGAGAAGGAAGGATCTTATAGAGCTGATGTGTAGTATAAGGCTAGGTGGATGGCAAAAGGCTTTGCGCAATGGGACGGGATTGATTGTAATGAGGTGTTCTCCCTAGTGGTCAAGCATCATTCGATATGTATTCTCTTAGCACTTGTAGCACATTATAGTCTGATTTTATAGCAGCTCGATGTGAAAACTGCATTCTTACACAGAGAATTGTAAGAAGAGATCCATATGTTACAATCAGGCTCATGACTGATTGTCCACTTGTTTTGAAGAATTGCACTATGCTTGATTCCTTGGGAGGGGGTATGTAGGCAACCATCTGGGTATAGTCATTCTTATATTGGAGCTTGGTTTGTCGTATTTCATTTTCTAAAATGAAATATGAAGTAGAGATTGTTGATTTGGAAATCTTTTCAAATTGTGGAGAGAATTGATTTGGAAAGCTTTAGGGGGGTTAATTAATCGGTTGATTTTGCATTAATTAAAGAATCTAATTATTACATAATTGGGAGATTTAATTGGTGTATTAATTAGGAAGTTTTCCTTATTAATGTTTGTTTCAAATATATAAAGTGGGTCTAAGGGCTTCTATATGTATGAGGGAACGAGAGGATGAGAACCAAATTGTAATCTTTATTTTTTTCTAATATAGTGAAATCATATTTCCCTTCTCGTGGATATAAGCATGTTCATCGTACCACATAAATCATCATATTCTTTGTGTTAATTATGCTTTGATTCTAAAATTATTTCAGTTGGAAGAGATTAAACAGGTGATCTTCTCTTCTCCTAATCACTCCGCCCCGGGTCCTGATGGGTATACGTTTGAATTCTACAAATCATCTTGGAACATCATTGGCAAGCAATTATGTGATGGAATTCTATCTTTCTTCTCCTCGGGTATTCTCCCTAAGCAGGTTAAGGCTACGGCCATAACTTTAATACCTAAGAAACCTCATGCAAGCAACATATCTGATTACAGACTGATCTCCCTCTGTAACACCTTCTACAAGATTATTGCTAAAATCTTGGCCAACAGAATGAGAGATGTTATGCCTTACATTACCCATTATAATCAGGCCCGTTTTATTCAAGACCGTATCATTTCTGATAACATCCTTTTAGCATCTGACTTGCTTATGGAATTCAATGCCAAAGATAACCATCAAATGTTTTGTGCTAGGTTTGATGTTCACAAAGCATTTGATACCGTTTCTAGAGACTTTTTACTTAAGCATATGATTGACAAGGGGTTCCCCAGTACCTTTGTCACCTGAATCAAGGGGTGCATTACTGATGTTCATTTCTCAGTTTCTATCAATGGTACTCTTGAAGGTTTCTTTAATTCTACTTCTGGGCTCAGACAGGGCTGCCCACTTTCACCTTACCTCTTCTGTCTGGTTATGGACAGTCTTTCTGACCTCTTTGAAGAAGCAACCATGAACAACTCTTTTCAAGGCACTGCCATGGGTAATGTTTCCATTTCCCATCTCCTTTACGCTGATGATTTGCTTGTCTTTGGCAGGGCTACTGTTCAAAATGCACAAACTCTTAACAGCATTCTCGTTGAATTTGCTGGTTCTTCGGGCCTTCATGTTAATAATTCCAAAAGCACCATTATCTTTTCTAAAAATGTGCATAATGAGGATGCTATTTCTAACTGTTTGAACATTCCCATTGTTCAATCTCCTATCAAATATTTAGGCATCCCCATCTTTTTCAAAAGACTTAAAATGGCTGATTTTCAACCACTTATTCAAAAAATTCAAGGTGCTCTCGATGGTTGAAAAGCTAAAAGTCTGTCCTTTGCTGGCAGATTTCAATATCTTAAACACACTATTTACAACATTTTAGCTTATTGGGTCAGATGCACTATCATTCCTAAAGGGTGTTGTAAGGCTATCAACAGTCTCTGTGCTAAATTTTTATACCATGGGGATATTTTCAATAGGAAGCTTCATATCATCTCGTGGAAGGATACTTGTTTACCCAAACACTGTGGGGGCTTGGGCCTCCCTACAACTGATTCTTTATATCATGCTTTTGGGTGTTCTCTGATTTGGAGGTTTTTTTAACTCCAACAATCTCCTCTTTAAATGTTGGAAGGGCAAATATGTTTCACTCTGGTGCACAGCAAGCATGAAGAAGAGTATTTATTGGAGGTTCCTTTGTGATGTGGCTGCTAGGCTCCCCTCCTCCTTTCAACTCAGTCTTACTGAAAACTCTACCTTGTCTTTCTTTTGGGACCCTTGGTGCGGTGGAATCTCTATTGGTGATAGGCTTAAATCTGAACACCTGGAACACTTAGTTCAACCCCATGAACTTGCTGTTCACTCGGTTCTGGTCAATAATACTTGGAATTTTCCTATCTCCCTGCCCCCCAGCATCAAGGCAGAGATCTTAGCCGTCCCCATTTCTACTGGCATGGGTAATTGTCTCTGGACGGGCACTGATAAACCTGTTTTTAATTCTTTTCATAAAGGCTTAAAGCATGTTTGGCATAAGCGTTATGCTTTACGCTTCTCTCTTACTACCTGGATGGCTTTTCGAAATGGCCTTAAAACTGCTAATAATCTTCTTTCAAGGGGTTTGGCTGTTAACAATAGTTGTATTTTTTGTCATCATTCTGAGGAGAATCACAAACATTTGTTTTTTGAGTGTGATTTTACCTCCCAGGTGCTGTTGAAGGTCTTTCCCTATTTTAACCGTATGCTTCTAAGGCCTAATCTTGGTCAAGCCTTTCACAGCATAGAGGATTGGGATATTGATAGAAGCAGGAAAAACTTTTGCTATCTGCTGCTTTGTGCTATTGTTTACTATCTTTGGCGTGCCCGGAACGACAGGCTTTTTGGCAACCTTATTGATTGTCAAAACACTATTATTGCCAAGATCAAGCATGCTGTGAACCTTAAAATTGTCAAGTGGAAATGATTGATCTGGTCTCTGATTTTCTGGCATTTGTTACTCTCTCGTGCTCCACCTGCTGGATGAGGTCCCTGCTGCTTACCATGCACATGCAATTCCTGGAGGGCCGTCTTCGGCAACCAGGTTCTGCCTTTTTGAAGGACAATGATGAGAGCATTCTATCTTCGGCTCCCTTTGGACGGCCGTCTGGCAACCAGGGGAACCATACATTCTGTTGGATGAATTTTGTTGCCTGGGTGATCTTCAAGTGAAATGCAATTCTGCGTCCTTTTTGTTTTACTCAATCTTGTTATAGCTTTCCTTTTTTAAGCAGCTAATTGCTGATAGGGTTTTGTGTCTGCTGACTTTTTGTTGTGCTAGCAGACTTTTTACTTACTGTATTTCTTTCTTCATTTTTGAATGAATTGGGCTAAGGCCCCTAATTTTCCCAAAAAAAAAATTTCACAACATTATTGTCATAGCCGTTGGAATGAGATGTCTTTTTCATCGAACTCAGGAAACCTCAAATGAGCGATAATTGATAAGAATAAATAAATAAATTAGTTTTACCCTGCTGTCCATGTCGGGCTAAGGTATGTTATGCGGTGTTATCCTCACCACATTGCTATTATTATTTAGGATTCCTTGAACCAGAATAGTCTTTAGTGTCCTCAATGCGATCTTACCTTAATTATTTTCACGATAATTTAATTATTGATCAATTATATTAAAAACTATAAAAGTAATGAACAATTTATAAAAACTTATAAATATTTTAAATTATTCAAATGTTTCGCCAATACTATGAATACAACATATAATTGAGAACCCAAGTGGTTTATTACAAATTATTTGAAAATATATAAACCTTTATTAATTTCATTGATGATTAAATAATAATTAAAAAAAACTTCAAATCATGTATGTAATTAATTATAATGGAATTAAAGCCAATCAATAATTTTGAACAATAAAATATCTAAGTTTAATGGACTGAAGAATTGCGATTTTCTTCCTGGAACTCAACGGTCAACAAAGACCCTTAATTAGCTTTACAAATTACTGAACGCCAATTTATTAAATTACAATAAGAATGAAGATAACCTGTCCAAATTTGGAGAAATTATTTCCTGCGATCACCGGAAGTCGTTCGGAGGCAAATCAAGATGTACCACTATTATTTTGTTGTGTACGGATGCTATGTACTATGTGACATGGCACATCCTGATTCGCTTCCGGATGATCCGATGATCAAATGTAATAATTTCGCTCAAACTTAGACATGGAAAGACAGAACAAATTGCTTGGAAATAAGTAATTACAAGTGCCTTGCGACCTCTTCATATATTTCAGTGCTTGTAACTGATCTCTTGCTCGGATTTCATATGCTGGTAGCTGCTTGGGGATGAAAGTTAGCTGTAGGAAAAGAGGTCTAGAAATAAACTCTTCATGTTCATAATAATAAGTAATGCGGCCGAAGAAGTAGGAATGCTGGAACCTTACATGAACAAGTGATTTTCATCTGTGATGAAAAAATGGGGGAGTGATCTTCAACTCTTAGGGTTCATAGTTCCAATTGGCTACACAGAAAAATAACACAAATTATGATTGAAACAATGTTCTAAAGTTTATTATTAAAAAATTAATCATATCCACAAGCTGAATTTATTACATGGTATAAGCAAACGTTAAATTTTCCATTAAACGTATAAACATGAGTAAATTATCATAGAACAAGAACCAGCTAAAAAGTTAAAATCAGCCTCAAATTACCAAAGGAAATGATAGACTTCGTTGGTAGAATTGTTAGGAATGTAGATCAAAGCTTAACTCAAAACTAACATCACCAAGAAGCAAATTGACTGGTAGAACAAGAGGAATAAAAGACTTGAAAAACAATTATATAGTTTTACCTATTAGCTGCTGCATAATGCCAAATTCTTGTGGCCCTCTTAAATGAATTTGCAAAAGCTAGGATTCGAAGAACAAGCTAATTCTTCAATTTTTTAAGGATCTCCACAACCTGTTTCATAGATGGTCTTATGGAAAGAGATTCAACAGTGCAAGCTAGTGCAAGTCTCAAAATTCCGACAAGCTTATCCATCGGTCCCGCCTCCAAGAGAGAAGGAGAGAAGAGCTCGACAGAGCGTTCTTCCTGGATCAACAACCTTCCCCAAGCAACAATGTTGAAGCCATCTCCAAAATCCCAGAATGCTGGATCAAGAGATCTCTTCCCTGACAACAACTCCAGCAGTACAACACCAAAGCTATAAACATCAGCCTTATCTGATACTTTACATGTTGTGGCATACTCAGGCGCAACATATCCAAAGGTACCTGCCACATTAGTTGTAGCATGAGTTTGCGACACTTCTAATAACCTTGCTAGCCCAAAATCAGAGAGATAAGCATTTAGTTTCTCGTCTAGTAAAATGTTACTAGGCTTGATATCTCTATGAACTATTCTAGGTGCACAAGAGTAGTGAAGATATGAAATTGCTTGTGCAAGATCTAGAGCTATCTTGTGAATCACTGGCCATTGGATATCAAGCTGAGGCATATTCTGAATAAAAGTTTCAAGGTTTCCACCAGAGAGATAATTGTAAATGAGGAATGTGTCTCTTTCTCCCCTGTGGTAACCTATTAGTGTCACTAGGTTTTTGTGTCGAATCCTTCCCAATGTTCTAATTTCAGTATCAAACTGCTGGAGACCCTGAAATTTTCCTATGTAGAGCCTCTTTACAGCTACCAAGTAACCAGGTAGCAACTCTGCCTTGTAAGTGGCCCCAAACCCACCAGTTCCTATCAAGTTTTGGACGCTGAAATTACCAGTAGCTCTTAGAACGTTACTACAAGTCAACTCAGAAGGAGTTTCAGTAAAGGTCACAACAACTTTACTTCCTAGACTCGGCTTTACAAATCTCTTTCTCCAAGTTATCATAAAAATGATTAGCAGCACCAGAATGAAAACGACTGCGGTCGCAGAAGCAATAGATGCTACCATGAAGGGCTTGAACTTGCTAATTCGACCATTCGAGCCTGCCGTGTAATTTTTCGAAGCAAGTCCTGGAGGGTTGGAGTTCAAATATAAGCATGGCTCCAAGAATTGGTTTCCTTGGAAGAGTTTACAATCAGTGACATGCACAAGATGTGGAATTTCACCAGATAGGTTGTTGAAAGAAACATTTAGCATTGCAAGTCTTGATAGATTTGAAAAAGATGGAGGTATATTGCCTGAAAGGTAGTTATGATCAAGTAGAAGCATTTCAAGGTTAGAGGCATCAGCTAAGCTTGAAGGGATAGAACCAGATAGAGAATTCCTTGACAAATCCAAGAGTTTAAGAGACGTTAGTTCCCCAAGCTGAACCGGGATTGTACCTGATAAATAATTACCACCTAAGAGAATAACTTCCACATGCTTCAATGTTCCCAACTGATTTGTAACGGTACCATTCAGATTGTTCCTTCTTAAGTCAATATACAAGAGGGAGAGCAAATTTCCGATATCAGAAGGAAATGGGCCACTAAAATTATTATTTGCTGCTTCAAAGATCTTAATTTGCAAGCAATTTTGGAGGATCCCGATCTCCCCTGATACCTGATTGCTACTCAAGTTGATTGCAAAGCCTCTTAAGCCAGTACATGATTTCCATAAATTCTCAGGAAGGGAACCGTTGAACCTATTATTACTCAATAACAAGCCATATGAGAAATTCTCATTAGCTGGTAGAAGAAAATAAGGCATCGAGTCACTGAAATCATTGGAACTGAAGTCATGGAGAATCAGAAAATCACCATCAAACACTAATCCAAATGGATTAGCTTCTTCAGCACTATGAAGAAGATTTTTGTAGTAAAATTTCAAAAGATCATCGTCTTCCTGGCTCCCAAGTAGAGTTTCAGAGAACATATTTTTTGTGCAAATCTTGCCAGACAATCCAGCAAGAGATCCCGAAAGAGTGTTTTGACTGACATTAAAATAGGCCATGCACGGCACACTTAAAGCTGCAGGAACTGGACCCTGGAGATTGTTCAAGCTCAGATCCAAGTAAGTAAGATTCCCACACAAGCCAAGCCACTCTGGTACACCACCAGCTATGTAGTTTTGCCCAAGGTTAAGAATCCTCAGATTGCATGCACTGTTTCGAAAACCAGGTAACCTTCCATCAAGGTTTGCTCTTGGAGTCCAGAGAATCTCCAGGCTCGGAATTGAGAAAATTTCAGGTGGGATAGCCCCAATGAAGGCGTTAAACTCCTCAGTGGTACTCAAGTAGAGCTGTGGAGAGCTACCAGTAATGGAGTAGCTAATCAAATTGGTCAGGACTAGAACTGAAAGATGGTGGAAGTTACCGAGCTCGCTTGGAATCCTATCAGTGAGGCTGTTCATGGAAATATCCAGCACTCGAAGCTCGGTTATCCTGCCTAAGGTCGCCGGAATGCTCCCTTCAAAAATATTGCCATCAAGAAGCAAAGTTTGGATGTTGGAGCATTTCCCAATATCTGGAGGAATTGCACCAACGAAAAGATTGCCGGAAAGTTTAAGGTGATTCAGCGACTTGCAATCTCCAATGGGACTAACATTAATCCTTCCCGAAAGCCGATTAAACGACAAATCCAAAGATTTAAGTGGCGCCAGTCCGATTAAGCCGTCAGGAATGGGGCCTTGAAGTGAGTTATAGGAGAGATCAAGAACACCAAGAGACGGCAAGTTAGCTATCTGATCGGGGATCCGCCCAGAGAAATTGTTGCCGCGGAGATCCAGAAGCTCTAGTTGCCGAAGCGCGCCAATCGCCGCCGCAGGAATCTCGCCGGAAAATAAATTGTAAGGAAGGGAGAGGAACCTGAGCTCGGTAAGATTCCCGATGTCGGAGTTCAGCATTCCAGCAAGCGGCGACGCCTTTGTGCCGGCGAGATCGAGGCCAGTGACTCTGCCGGAAGTCGCGTCACAAGTAACTCCATACCACTCGCACTGGTTACTCACCGCCGGATTCCATCCAGAAAGGATTTCAGAGGGATCAAAGGTGACGGAGCTCTTAAATGCCAGGAGGGCAGCCTCATCCCCGGCCGCCGCGTCCAACGCCACCGCCATTAATGAAAATAATAACACAAGACAGACCAAAAGAAGAAAATTTAGTACGAAGAGGAACCCCATTGCCGGCGGAAAGGGAAGAGCAGACGGCCGCGCGCTTCCACAAAGCTAACTACTTTTTCATCCACCAAGAATAACCCATAGCCGGCAGCCTTTCTGTGGAAGAAAAACGGCTCCTTTGCCGTAAATAATCGTATACGAATACGCCACCGGTCGGAAGAGTTCACCGCTGCGGCCAACCTTATCGAAGAAGATTCAGTGGGAGTTACAAAACAGGGAAGCAACGACGAGGACACGAAAGGAAGAGACGGGACTCCGAATATTTAAAATTGTGCTCGAGTACTTCTAAATAATGATCTTATTACTATTTTAAAATTTTAATAAAGCTCAGCCAGAAAACCGAGGGAACGGTAAGATGCTCCGCGGGGGCCACCAGGAGGAAGATCAAGACAACCTGCCGGCCGTAACCAATTAAAAATCTCAATTACGTATAATAAAAAATTAGCCAGAACAGAGACGGGTGTGGTGTTATGTGAAAGATGGGGTGTTTTTAAATTTAGTATTGTTTGGATCATTAGCGCTTAAGAGACAAAGCAATGGTCATCTTAAGGATATATTGTCATTTAGCATTCAGTAGATGCATATATTGTTGGGAACTTAGGGAGTTTGTGATAACTATTATTAGGATTTATATGGTAATTTAAGGGTGTGTATTTCAATAATATGGATTATTTAATTTTATGAAAGCATTAAATTAATGGATCTTAATTATAAATTTTAAAAAATTGAATCCTAAAATTATTTTTTATTAAATTAAATCAATGAAATGAGTGATATCTTCAAAAATTTGCACGACTCTAGAGACAAAATCATGTTGGAAACTTTCGAAATTAAAATGGAATTATCCGAACTCCGATTTCAGCAAATTTATAGTTGAACTGAACGTCTCGAAAATAAAAACCCAACGACACCAACTTTGACTCAATCCGAGCCCAAATGAGTCCAAATCGAAGACCTGAAGTGCATTTGGAAATCTCAAACCATAAATTGGATTTTAGTTTGGGGACCAACTGACGCCGAACTTCCACCCAACTGACCACCGTCAGGAAAAATTATTACATCCGGTGAAAATACCGAGCAATACCGAGCATACCGAGTGTACCGAGCACTTTAGTGACGTGGCGTTTTGTTATTGGTTTCCGGATGCATTCGGTAACCTGACAGAATAATTACTCCGCCTTCCGACCTCCATCGTCTGCCGATTATAGTCCTTCCGACCTTCATCGCAAGACAACATTCTTTCTGGTAGAACTTAAAAGCCAAGAAATGAGAAAGCTTTTCCAAACAGATTCTTAGTTTAATCTATACGTTATATTCAAAAAAATCCACAGCTTTATATGGTATTGTGAACTTAATTAGAGTAAGATTATTCGAAATAAATTTTATTTTAATTAAATTAAATTGAAATTAATGAATCACTTGATCAGACCCTCAATAGTTAGGGATTAGAAGATAGCTAATTGGACAGAATTAAAGGTAGACAATGGCCCAAATTTAACTTTGCTCGAGATTTATCTATTGTCTTTCTAAGTATACTATGAGTTAAATTCGGTTCAATTCGAGATCATATGTGATGCACAAATTTCTAGATACAAAAAATATAAATTTATTTTACAAAATCTTATTGTTGTAAAATAAATTTATATTTAATTACTCATTTTGTGATTGATTAATTAAATTGTTGCTTTTTTTCTTTGATTTGATGCATTAAATTTTTTAGTTTACTTTTACTCCTTAGATTTAGGAGTTTTGTCAAAAAATAAAAATAAAAAGTTGATGCAAAATAGAAATTCATAATAAATTCTTTTAATTTAATTCATGATATAAAATATCTTGTTTTTACTAGGGCGCATGACACGCTGGATTTAATTTAATGTTAAATAGTTTCAAATATGTTAATGTAGAAATATTTAGCAGTTATTAGCCTTCATCATTGGCTTCAGATTTAGGGTATCAATGAATGACCTGACTTGAACTCAACATGAAAAATTTTGGTTCGGATTGACTTGTTTAATAAACAGGTCGGAAAATCCAACTTGATCTCAAACCGCTAGGGTTCCGTCTTCAGGGAAGGTCATTCTTTCCCCTTTTTTTTTTATGTTTCTAGCATGGTTGTTAATTGATTGAAAAGCCCTGATTTTTGTGATGGATCATCAATTTCTCGTTCCTTTAAAGAAGCTTTGGCTGGCTCTCTTCTTCTTCGCATTTTCCTAATCTTAAAATAACAACTCATCGTGGAATGCCATCCCTTTGGATTTCTGAAGATGAAATTCATGCTCTTGCTGCCCCTTTCGAATTTTCTTTGGTGGGAAAGTTCCCTGATCGGCGGCCCTCTATTGATTTTATCCGCAACTTTTTCTTCAACCTGAAACTTTTAGGAGATTTCTCTGTTACTTTGCTTAACCATAAGAATGTTTTTATAAAGTTTGCTAATGATATGAATTATTGTAGAGTATTCTCTCATCGTTTCTATTTTGTGAGCAACTGTTTCATGAAAATTTTCAAATGGACCCCTCTTTTTGATATTGAGGTGGAATTCCCTATTATCCCGATCTAGTTCTCATTCCCTAATCTAAGGTCTCATCTAGATCTCATTCCCTAATCTAAGACCTCATCTCTTCTCCTCCCGTATCATTCACGGCCTTGGTTACATGTTTGGCCGCCCTCTTAAAACTGATAATGCCACTTTTTGCAGGTTTAGGTCTTCTGTTGCACGTGTTTTTGTTGAGCTTGATGTCACAAACATTACCCTGATAGGATCTGGGTTGGTCCATAAAATTTTGAATACATACAGTCTATTGTGTTGGAAGATTTTCCATCTTATTATTCACATTGCAAATCGCTTGGCCATTTGGTCGTGGAGTGTCGGATTTTGCACCCTCAACTAGATAAATTGCATGCTGACATCCCAATTTCTATTAATGCGGGTGTGACAATTTCTGATGGGATTGGGAATGCTGGTTTAACTTTTAAAGGAAATGGGGTTAATGTGGAAAGTGGGCCTTTGACTTCTCCTGTTTGTGAGTTGGAGAATTTGGTTGCGCCTTTGGATTCGGTCATCCCTATGGCCCTGTTTGCCTTACTTGTTGGTGGTTTTTATTCTGAGGTGGATGTTAGCATTAATGTTAATTTGTATGATAAAGATGTTCCAGATCATGTGTGCAACAATTCTATTAGTCCTTGTGTGTCTCCTTCAATCCAAGGGGTCGGTGTGGGCATAAATTATGATGATGTGAATGATTTGGCTTTAGTTCTAGCTATTGATCAACATATTGATGCTTCCCCTATTGTGTGTGAGAAGGTTTCTTTGGAAAATGATTCTTGTCAAGTGAATTTAGTTGATGGTAGTTCTCCTTTGTTTGAAATGGCATTGTCGCCTAATATTGCCTTTGAAAATGATAATGTGGTCCTTATCGATGTGTCTATCTCTCTTATTTATAATGATGCCTTGAATGTCCGTCTGGCTTTAAATTTGAAAGTTCCCTCTATGGTTCAATTTTAGTGGTTGGAGGATTATTCCTCTTTGGAAGATCAGGTTGATGGGGATGAAATATCTGAGTCTAGAGATGAATTTCAAGATTTGTTTGGTCGGAATGTAGCTCGTATTGAGGATGAAGCCCTTTCCACTGGGGGCTCTAAACGATGTAGGCGGAAAAATAAAAAGAAATCGAAAAAGAAATTGACTCTTCTGTTATCTCGGGTTCTTCGTTATATGGTTTTTGTGGCTCGTTCGTAGGATTTTTTACGATGAGGTCAGTTAGTTGCTTGGTGTGGGCTTTTAGCTGGTTGTTTCAAGTGTTGTCGCTTGGTTGGATCATCGGACTATGATGAGGCAGTTTCACTGCTCGGCCCTTTGGATGGTCTCGGCTTGTTTTGGCAACCTTGGTGGTTGTTATCTTCGTTCTAGTGCAATTTGGGGCTTCGTGATGCATGTTTTTCGGCCGCCAATGAATGGTCATTGACTGACAACTGAGTGGCACTGCTAAGTCCGACTAGTTTCTTGGCCTTCTTTTTTCTATTGTTGTTTTTTGGCTTTTTCAGGTTGCCTTGTATACTATGGTTCTTCCTTCATTGGTCTCGTTTTGATCTTTCTCTATAATTTTCTTTTCTACTAATGAATGCATTTATTTGTTGCAAAAAAAAGGTGAGGTTCAGGTTAACCTGAAACTAACACATTTAATGTTTTTTTCCTTACTTTTTTTTTTTTTACTTGTACTTGTAATCTTCTCATTTTAGATCACATATCCTAAATTTTATAGTTAATAAGTAAATAATAATAATAATAATCAAAATGGGTTAATGGGATGGGTTCAAGTCATTCATGTTACTAACGAGTTGGGTTCAAATTAATCTTTTTGACTTATTTATTAAATAGGTCGAATTCGAATTGACTGAAATTCGCCCGTTTTGATACCCCTATATTCAAATTTTAAGTTGAAATAAAGTTGATCTCAGTGTGTCGAATTTTTCTTCTATTCACTTCGTAATAAGTAATATCAAAATCAAAGATTCAATTGAGTACTCTGACTATGATTTTATATAGTTGAGGAGCTCATATGATTAATGATGCCCTCTAAAAAGTTTCAGTTTAAAGGAGAGCGATGATCAATATGCAAAGCTTCGAGTTCTCAAGTAAAGAAGATTGTTAAAACATGCTATATTTTAAATTTAGATTTTGTTTAGAATAACTTTTTTTATTGTTTCTTAAAATAATTTTTTAGTATAAAAAATTTAATACTTGTACTAAAAAATTACTTTAAAAAATAATGAAAAAGTGTTCCTAAATAAAAAAGGTTCGTTTGGGACAGCTTTCTTAATGCTTTTTAAAACAACATTTTAGTTAAAAAAAATTTGAATTAGAATTTTTTGTATTAAAAAGTTATTTTAGAAAGCAATGAGAAAGCTATCCCAAACGAAACCATAGTCTGACACTACGAAATTTGATATCCAATAATTGACCCTCACTCAATGAGTCAAATTTTTTGGTTTAAAATAAATCAACTTTGTTCATTTACCATACTGATTTGATTTGCTTTCGGACAAATTCAAGCAGGAATCTTCAGATATTAAAATATGGGTCAAACAATGGAGAAGAAAAGCTTGTTACGATGAATGAGGAATAATATATTAGTTTGATTAAAAATTATCAGAAGAACCGTCACTCAAACAAATATAAATACTTAGCTCATTTTATTCTCTTTGTTGAGAGTTTTGACTATTAATTTTGAATTGAGTCTTATACATGTGCATGTCATATGTGCAGTAGTGACCACAACAGCTAACTAGTGCCAATGACCAACGATTAGTAGGAACAATGGCTGGCCGGCGGTCAACAACGTTAGTTGGCAATGGCATGATGGTGGGTAGGCGGTAACAGCGATGGTTGGCAGAGGTTCCGCTTCATCCAGTAGTGGGCGACATTGGCAAGGGCGACCAATGGTGGCCATCAACGACAAGGGGCGATGGCTGGCAACAACAGCAAAGTCTGCTTGCAATGTATTGTAGAATTTGGTCAAAACAGACGAATTTAGAATACATAAAAACCGAATTATGGATGAAGAGTAAATTAATCAAAACTTTACTCATTACTTCTTCGTTAAATCCAAAACCAACATTTCAACATTGAATACTTTACATTTCTTTTTCAGCAAGCCAAACAACCTCTAAGATCTTATATTCAAAACCCTAAGAAAATAAGGAAATAAACGGACAAATTGTGTTGCTCATCATTTGAAATTCGATTATTAGTTATGGATTAACACAGGACAGATTTGTCAGAGCACAGGTTTAAAATATGATTAGTTGTCTTAATCACAATTTAAAGAAAAATTATGCTCATAATACTGTTTAAATCAATTAAGTTAATGACATGTTCAGAGCTCTTCACATGCGTGCCTCAGTGGCTCAGTCCACGCTTAAATTAATTAGGATATGTTTTTAGTCTAATTATGCTCACGTGATTCTAAGCACTTTTATTTCTTAATGAGTAGGAAATTTAAATTAATAAATTTAATCTTTAATAAAATTTTGAAATAAAGCTAACGCGTACAGTAACTTTGACTGCTGAGCATGGTTACGTAACAATTTTTTAATATACAAATGACACTCAACATCATAATTATTTTTAGCGGGATTTACAGTTTATTTCATGCTATTTACACATCCTAAATTTTAATATTACATTCCTATCATTTATATAAAATTTTAATATCAAATATATCACTCATATATTTCATTCTTACCACTCTTACAACTCTATAAACTTGAATATTTCATTACATGCACCCATATTTGATCTACGGGTGGGTAGTCAAGCAATATTAAAATTTTATGTATTAGATATGTAAATAACATGAAATAAAGTGTTATGTATGTTAATCCCCATTAATTTTAGAATTTAGGATCAACAATTTCTAATTAGCACGATTAGTTTTTGTTTTTTTTTATTCTAACTAAAATTAAATATGTATTTATTTTGAAAAATAAATTGATTTATTTTGAAAATTACAAAAAAAAAAATTGAGATATTATTATTATTATTATTTTAACATTGTCGTCTTAAATATCATAGATGAATATATAATAGTGCTATCATGAAGCTTACTGTTATCATAATTGAGCATGATTGTAGTTCCACCATTACTATTTTCTCTAGCGATCCTCGGTCTACTTTGAAATGAGGGAGTTGTCGGCTTTGAAATGAGGGTCTTTCGACATTGAGGTTCTCAAGAGAAGAGAAAATTATTTTGTGTGGTCATCAGACGCCGTCTGGAGGTGAATCAAAACGCGCCACGTCACTTTTTTTTGTATACCGATGTTGCATCGTTGTGTACAGGGTGATGTTACACATTCTTATTCGCTTCTAAATGATCAGGTGATCGCACCGAATAATCTCCACATGATAAGAGTATATGACACATACATCGGGTTAAGAATAGCTAAGAAAACTAATAAAGCAAACAATTGTAAAACAACATCTAACAAAAATAATACTAGATGTGAGCAACAATTACTATGGTAATTAAGGATTGTTGCATTATGGTTTTTGAAGGCGAGGTGGTGTGAGAATCACATTCGTGCATGTGCCTTGATTTTGGCTAGGCCTTGGTGACCCCATGAATCTTAGAAATGATCCTTCTACATTGGTAGCTAGGAAAAGCCATATCTGACCTAGTACCAAACTAGGCCATCCTGAAGACTTTAGCTAGTCATAAATTGGCAAACTTTTAAAACAATAAGTGAAGGTATTTAAAATAATGAAGAACTTTGGATTCCCCTTTTAAAGGCCCTAGATTTAGTTGATCAACTCTAACCCCATATTAGATTAGATCTTGACCCAAATTTTTATTGTAATTTAACCTAAGTCATCACAATTAGAATAAATGATATCCACCAACCCATGGCTAATCCATGACCTTAGTCAAACTCATCCTAGGTTAGATACAACTAATGTTGATCAAATTTGACCTAAGCTGACCAATATTGGTCTTTATAGAACAATGAGCCATAACCTCTCCTAATTGAGCTTTGGAGGACCCACACCCATCATGGTTGGACCTATGAAGTGTTAGAATGATTTGGAGATCTATGATTTTGTCGTACATTTGATTTAGCATAGATTATACTCCAATTGGATCCTTAGTGGGTCTTTCTGCCTACTAAACTTGATTCATAATCATGTATTTGAGCTTAAAGACTATACAGGCTACCTAAAGCAATGATTTGAGCCCTAAGTGGCCAAGACTTAACTCATATATAAGTTGATAGTTAATGTGTTAGCTTCTATGTGAACTATTTGTCTAATTAGTTTAACTTAAGTCAATCTTGCTCATTGATTCACTCCCAAGAAGCCCTACCCACATGTAAAAATCATTAGGGTCCCCTTTGACTTTAGGCTTAACCAATTTCATGGTTAACGCAAGCGGGCCCATGGTTAATCCATTTGAGCCTAAGTTGATCTATCTCTTAGATTAGTTTCTTAGAGACTCAACTATATCTTATAGGCACTTAGAAGATGCAGAGACAACTTATGTTTAGCTAACTCTTTGGCTAGTCAAAGTTAGCCTAAAGTGGATGCAAGTTAGCCTATTTAAGTTAATTGAATTTATGAAAACAACTTCAGCCACTTAAACGTATAGACACACCCCCTAACTATCCTAGTGTTCTTAAGAGATTTAGTAATCAATTTTTTTCAAGTCTAGCCCAAGTCAACCCAAGTTAGACATAAATGTTAAACAAAATGCAATTATAGCTACCAAGCTTTGATTGCTTGATTAAATTGATAGAGGTTGATTAAAACCTTAGGATGAGTGTTTATTGATCCTAATCCTTAGAAACCAATAGGAGAGCATAGAACACATTAATTCTATTATAGTTATGGCCATCCTAATCTAAACTTGACTTAACCCAACCTAAAAAAATTAACCAAAATGATCAAATTGGTCTTGGTCATGCCCAATTGTGCCCAACCTAAACTTCCCTAACCAGCTTAGACTCCATCCATGAATATTTGAGGTTGTCTTAGCCCTGACAAGGTTATGTGAACCAAATCACCCAAAATGTTGAAGCCTGCTTGGCCAAAGTTTCTAATGTGTTTTAGTTCCCTCATGTTTTAGACTTGCTGCAATGGCTGCCCAAGTCCTGAAAATGCAACTAGAAATTTTTGGATTCTACGTAGTGTTGTTCTCTCAATGGAAGAGAGAGAGAGAAAGAGAGGTGTTGTGCATTGTGACAAATTAAAATTAAAAAATAAGTAAATAATTAACAATAGTTGGAGACAGAAATTATTATGTGTAAAGATCGGACAATTCTATATCCGAAAGCGAATCAGGTACGACCACATCAACAATACTGAGCCGCAAGTACCAAATAATACCGAGCCACGGTACACATCAAAGAGGCACAGCACACTATTTAACATCAAGGATATATCAACAAAATCCAAACGAGGCAAGAATTTTGGTAATCTCATGGTCTTGCTGTGCATTAGTTGTGAAGGCAAAACATGCTATTGAATAATATTTTTTTCTTTCTAAATACAGCGTGTCCTGGATTCCCTTTCACTAATTCTATAGGCTGTCTATCACTTGTTATGAAGTCATATAGAAAAAAATTATTATTTTTTTCTCCATAGCTTGGCATCTATCATTAATTCTATAGACTACAGATTTAATAATCATTGTGAATAATAGAATCGTTGGATTTGAATAACTATTTATATTTACATTCTTCAACTCACCATAATAAAAGAATCTTTGGACTTAAATGAGCATTTTTTGAACTCATAATCACAAAAATAAGAACTGAGAATCAATTATAATATTTTTAAAATCACCTTCAATTTTTTAAGCCAATGCAAATAATAATAATAATAATAATAATGCATGACTAAGTTATACAAGAGATTTCATATGATTCAACTTTTTTCCAGAAAATAAAAATAAAGATGCATTAATGTAGGACAACTAAGAAATAGTTATTACAATAAAAAGAACACATCACTAAAACTAAGGTTTTATTTGAAACGGCTTTCTTATTGCTTCTTACAGCAACTTTCTAGTACAAAAATAAAATTAAAATTTTTTTACTAAAAAATAATTTTAAGAAGCAATAAGAAAGTCGTCTCAGACTTTGTTTGACATAGCTTTCTTACTATTTTTAAAACAGGCTTCTAGTATAAAAAAATTTTAAAATTGAATTTTTTGTACTAAAAAATTATTTTAGAAAGCAGTAAGAAATTTATCTCCAATAAAACCTAAGTCCAACAAAACACAAAATTTATCAAAATAAACTGACCCTAAAGAGAAAAATAGTAATATGGCATGCCGTATATCAACTAAGGTACAGTTTTTTTCCCCTTCCTGGCTCAAAAAAAGTGTACGCTAGAAACCTGTAGCATTAATACATCATTTTATTTATTTTTTTATAGCTCGGATTGTTCTAAAAAACATATAAAATTATCTAAAAAAATCACAGCAAGCACCATTCACCACGACAAAAGGTTGAACGCCAGACTAGTCTTGTCTTCATAATTTTAAACAAAAAGCATACCTACAAAACACTTCAGTCTTCAACCAGTTATCATGGCGTGCTCTTAATCAACAATCTGCCTCCACAAGAGACAGAAAATGCAGACAAAAGAAGTCCCAGTTTAATCATTTAACCTTCATTCAAATATCCGTTCAAAATTGCCAGTTAGAATCTGACCAGCAAAAAACCTGCAAATCAAGAGAACAGTAGCGTGTGAAGTTCAAAAATACAATATTGGATCAACAAACAGTCCAAGTTTGAAAAGTTAGGCTTCGTTCTAACTTCGTTTTTGGACGGCTTTCTTCTTGCTTCTTAAAGTAGCTTTCTATTAAAAAAATAAAATTTTTGTACTAGAAAATCGTTTCAAGAATCAATAAGAAAGCCGTCCCAAACGAAGACTTAGGCATTGCAAAAAGGGAAGAAAATACCTCGAGTACATGGCAGCTAAGCCTGCTTCAAATATACTTCATTCCAGCCATTCTAATCCTCCTTGATATCAGATATTGACCAAGAGAATAACTAACACCAAGAAATCCTAAAATCCTCACAGTAAGTATATCTGTTATAATTATAGATGGTAAATTAAGAGGCATAGTCAGAAGCAACATCGAATCAGTCTGTTTAACATAGTCCCACATGAAGCGGTTGAAGAGGATGTGGTTGGGTAAGGTAAGAACAATAAGGGCGCCATTTTTCACAGCAAAGAACCATCCAGGTCCTCCAATTTCAAGCCCCCATCCTGCATTTCCATGCCAAACCTCCTCCCAGATCCTGTAGATAGCATTCAACAGCAAGAATACGGAGATTGCGAATGTCACCGGGAAATATCGCTGTCTGTCCCCAAAACTAGCGAGAATATCCGAGTCCTGGTTGAGAAGTAACAGAATGGGAGCAAGGAAGAATATTGCACGGTTTGAACCACCTGTAAGGCTCATGTTGATAATAAGGCAGATAATGAAGCAAAGAACAGTTGAGACGTTGCCAACTGCAGGCATCCAAGAAGCCTCCGCTGCAAGTCTTTTGATCGTGAAAGCTGGTGCTGCAGATGCCCTCCGTTGTTGCATAAGCCTCAGTTTTGGCTGAAAGCCAACGTTGTGACTGAACTGATTCGGAGCAACTCCTCTTTCAAAAGCTTTTTCTCTCATTAGGGTCTCCAGTTCAAACTTAATCTCCAAAGATATCAGCATAAATAGCATGGCATAAAGCCCCAAAAGTGACATCCTTGCTCCTTCAATTGCCAACAAGGTGCTAAACTTGTCAGGTTCAGTGTCATCAACAATGTTCTTTGCCCTGAGATGCCCTTCCATTAGGTATGATACAGGTAAGAGAGCCACCATGAGAGCGAAAACCCAAGGTAAGATTCTGGTGCTTGATGCGGATGGAAAGTGCGTGAAAACTACAAAGACAGAAGCGCAGATTATGGTTGCTACGATAAGTGGATACAAGATTATGGCTTGAAAGAAGTATTCTGCACACACATAGATGCCGAGCGTAATGCCAACTCCAACTGCATAAAATGCTCTCAATTCAACAATATACTTAATGGGAATGATGCTTGTAACTGCTGCTAATGTTAGTAATATTGTTGCTATAAGTAGCCATGAAGGCCATGCAGGCCTGGAAACCACAAAACCATATATTGAGTAGTCATCAGAAGACTGACGAGCTGCTTTGATCAAGTTTGACCTAAATGCCCAAGATAAAGGGATTGGAGGCTGCAAAAGTATAAGTAAGAGGCCCATGGTCACCACAAGCACCAGGAATCTCTTTGCCGGCTGCGGAAATAGAAAATTAAACAGCCTTCAGCGAATAAACAAAGCAGAAAGACAAAAGCAGCTTTACAATCTTAATAAATCATGAAACGGTAATCATCAAATTAAAACTATGTTCTGTTAAATGGAGGATAAGAGGTTGCTGCATATTTTTTAAGGTTACGAAAAACTGGCTTTTTTTAACTCCAATATGTCACAGCACTGAAACTAAGGCTTCGTTTGGGACGGCTTTCTTGCTACTGCTTAAAACAGCTTTCTAGTACAAATTTTAATTTTTGTACTATAAAGATGCTTTAAGAGGTAGTAAGCAAGCCGTCTCAAATGAAACCTAAATGTAGCCCAACCAATATCATCTGACACAAACTTTTGTTTGGGATTGAATGAACATATAAAGAATGCTGTGCACATATGCCATCACATTCATGTTTAAACCAGAACATACATTAAACTGATTGTGAAATAAAATATCTCATGTCAGTGTTCATTCGCTTATGCTATCACCAATTTGAGTTCACTCTCTAGAGTTTGGTACATCACACATTAGAAGCAGCTCAATTTCAAGCCTGGGGTTAGTAGTGAGACTAAGTACGGTGAGATGCATGGCCATCTGTTGTAAAACGTTATATATGACTTATGACTCGTCCCAGCATAAAGCTACCCAAGGTAAACTTTAATGCAGTATCAAGGGAGACTTATATAAACAACGGGACAAGCATATAACGTGGTCTTGTAATTTAAATCCATTGCAGTATTAAATGAATATAAACAGTGGATTACTAATCTAACCAATGCGAGTTTGTGGACTAATCTCATGTTCTAATAAAGCAAAAAATAAACTGAAATAAAACAAAAAAATTGAACTCACACATGTACCAAAGGATGAGAAAGAAGTGGCGATAACTAACAATAACAGATTTTGGTTGGTTTCCACAATGCTACTGCTAGTGTAAATTTATTAGATTATTGGCAAGCCACTGGTAAAGACTGAAAATAAAAAATTAAGATCTGTAAATAATAGTAGAACTTTCATGTGAAAATGAAACTCTGGGCCAGTAGCAAGAAGCCAACCAAATCTTCTTTTTTTTTTTTCCATTTTGTTTGTGGGGTTATTTAAGCCAATTAAGACAAACTCACACTCGCATCATATACGCAAGACTCGAACTCAAGAACTTTTAGTTGTTAGCAAAAGCTCACAACCAACAGACTAAGAACTAAGAAGCCAACCAAATTTGTTTCTGCCATTTAGAGCTGATACGGAATTCGACGAGTTGGAAAGCTTTTCTTATGAAAGCAAACTGTCACCAAACATGTTTAATGAGAACTCAGATACCAAGACAAGTTTGAACACTTCCACCTAACCTTTTTACTCTAATGAGGAATTATTAATGCCGAAACATTCTATCTTTTGATATGTGCATAGTTGATATTTTAACATTTCCTATACCACTCAACCAAATCTTCACCTTTACTCCCAAGTTCACAATCCCATATCATACCTATCAAAAGTCAAAATCTTAAGCAAGAACAACAGCATCAACAATCATCAGCCTTATCTGAATTCTGAACTACAAAATGCACGTTTTTTCATTCCCTCTTTCCCATTCCAGCATCCGAAGAATAACAATTGGTTTGTAAATTATAGTACAGTATAACCATTCAAACAACTACAAGTCAGTTTGTCTTTGAGCTACTCGTTTTCTACGCTGATCCTAGCTCCTCACATCAAACTTTTTCCAATTATAGTAAACGATGGCATTTGCAACTGTCGCTAGCAGCACATAAATCTTGAAGTTGTGATTTCTATCATATTACACTTTTAGCATCATTTTAGCTTCAAAACACAGATAATATAACACTACATATCTTACTATTATTTTGGTGAAATACTCGTCAAGCAGCACTACTGCATGCAAGTTTGTTTCGCTATAAGCTTTTGTAAGTACTTGAATCTCAGCTCTAAAAGTTGGTCGCATTGATGAGTAACAATCATATATCCATTTGTTTCGTAGAAACACACTTCCTGTAAATTCGGTTTTTGTAGTTGTTTGGGCAAGCATTGAGTTCATTTTTTTACCCACCCGCACGTCAATTTTTTGTTACATCATTAATATTACAAGAAAAAGTAATATTCTAATGCACCATCCCATTAATATAATATTACTCTATTGAAATTAAAAGTAAAAAAAGTAAAACTTTGAGTGACTACCTTTTTTTTTACAACTATGGGTGACTACCTATGATGCACCGACACTCCGTTTTAAGAGGCAGTGCAGTGTCGGACACGTGTCGGACACGCGCCCGACACGGCGGGGACACGTGTCCGACACGTTTTGAGTGTGTCCACTTTAAAAAAAAAAAAAAACTTAAGCCGGACACGCGTGTTCGGACACGCGTGTCCGGCTATTTCATATTTTAAATAAATAAAAAATAAAAAACATAAGGATTAAAACCGGTTCATTTCCTATTCGCCCTAATCCCGCCCGTTGTTGCTTTCACGGGAGCGAAACCATTCCGCGACTTCACTACGAGCAGCCCTTCGAGCCGAGTCGTCGCCGCGAGCAGCGGCACCCGCGATTCGTCCACGTTCCGTCGAGTGAACCATCGGCTTTCTGTAAGTTAGATTTTGTTTTTTTTTTATTCATCATTTCTCTCAATTTATTCTTATTTATCATGTGGATTTGTGTTCACAAGAGATTGTTGTGAGATTTTTCTTGTTTTTACCTAAATCAAACCCTAGGTTGTAGATTGTTTTTACTTTTTACCTAAATCAAACCCTAGGTTGTAGATTGTTGTGAGATTTTTCTTGTTTTTTTTTTGCAACCCTAGGTTGTAGATTGTAGGTTGTAGATGTGGATTTGTGTTCACTTGTTGCAACTATTTCAAGATTCATCATTAATGATTTTTTTGTTATTTATTGATCATTGCATCCTCTGTTGAATGTTTGTTGTCTTCAAGGAACCAATTTAACATGGGGAAATTTCTCTTGCTCTTTCCTATTTGTTATTGTTTTGTCGTTGGAGGTTACCACAAAACTTGCTATTGTTAATTTTTGTTTCATTCATTTAGAATTAGTTTGAAATTGATTTCAATAATTATAAATGTGATTTCAATAATATTTCTCGCTATTAGAGCTTCTAAATATGTTAAAACCTGTAGATTTGCCCTCTAAAATGTAAATAAAATTTAATTGCTGCAATAACTCCTCTAAATACGTTAAAACCATTGAAATGTGAAATTGTCATTTTAATGATTCTTGAATGAGTGTGAGGTAATATCAAAGAAGAAATATGATCAACTAAAGTGCTTGAATTAAATGTTAATTTGTAATGATTAATGAATTTGTTGATCCAATTTGCTCTTCATTTGCATCAATATTAAAATTAATATTTAAAATTATTATGCCGTGTCCACGCCGCACCCGTGTCCTATATTTTAAAAAAATGCCGTGTCTCGTGTCCGTGTCGTGTCGTGTCCGTGTCGCCGTGTCCGTGTCCGTGCATCCTAGGTGACTACCCAGTGCTCAAGACTGAAACTCGATTCACTGTTTTGAAAGCAAGTTTCTATGAAGCACGAATACGGACACAATGATATGGACACGACATCACATGGTATAAATGAAATACTAAGGACACAACACTCCATAAACACAATATTATATTTTATAAACTATTTACCTATGATGCACCGACACACCTATTTATGAAGGCATGTTGTATCAGACACGAATACGCACCCGACACGACTCAGACACGTGTTTGATACAACAAAAATATATTCCATTAAAATAATATTAAAATAAAAAAGGATACATATATTGGTCACACGTGTCCTATTAAATACTGAAAAAGATAATTAAATAAAATGAGCAGCCCACGAGCCCGCATCACTTCGTATTCAAGTATTTCATTTCTGCGAGCAGAGAGCGATTAGAGCTTTTAGTATTTTCATTTACACGAGCAAGAGACACTAGGGGTGCAAATGAGTCAAACTGGCTCACGATCCGGCTCGAACTTGACTCGTTAACAAGATTGTGAGTTGAGCTTATCAAGTTTCGAGCTTGAGTTTAAGCAGATTTTCGAGCTTGTTGTATTATCGAGCTCAAGTTCGATAGAGGCGAAGCCCGGCTCGAGTAGTCATCAAGCCGATCAAATAGGAATATAACGTGGAAGGTGGACCAAACTGAAGGGCGGAACAGTGGATTTCGAAAATCGAATGAGAGGGAGCAACGCCCAGCATGAACATTATCCCTATTTGAATCGAACCGTAACATTGGATTTTTTTCTGCTGCTTGAATGTAAGTAGCAACTATTTTATTATTTTTGTGTGGCCACTATGGGTCACGACTCGTGAGCGCGAGGAGCAGAGAAGGTGAGATTTGGGGCTAGTTCCGATCAGGTATGTCTTCTCTCTCTTGTATGTTTAGAACTTCACTCATTTGGCAAAAACATTACCTGGTATTTTCCTAAATTTGCAACAAGGGCTTCAGTTCGGGATAGACATATCGAGATCCGTTTGAGGGTTTTTTTAGTTCATTTATTTTCTTCGTTAAAGCCAAATTTTCTGAGGTATAAAAACTTGCTTTAGAGTTTAGGGTTTGTGAGTCTTGGATTGATGCTTTGCTTTGAGTTTGAAAATGTTTTGTGGGTTTTGGATTTATGCTTTGCTTTGGTAGAATGATGAAATTTTTTGCTTATAAGTCTTAAAGAAAAATGGTAGAATGATGCCAAAATGCTACCTGTAGTTTGTTTATCTTCTCAGAATGCAAATTTTTTTTCTATGAATTTATATATAGTAATATTTTATCAATTAAGATTCTCAATATACACTAATTTATTATATTAAGTAATAAGGAAAATCAGTAATAAATAGTGCATTAGCAATAATAAATCATATTTTGTTACTTAAATGTTTACTGGATATTGAATTTTTTTGTGAACTAAAATATCATTAGTCATTAATTAATCATGAAATTAATGTGGCTTAATATTATTTGGGATGTTAATTAGGGTTTTTAAAAGTATTTCAGTATCTTTTTGCGCATAAAAGGGTTAGTCTTGATGCTCGCTGAATAAGAAATTATTTATGTTACTGATTGCATGTCCTTTTAATTATATAGTTTGTGGGGGTTTTTTCATATAGGATGTCAACAGAGTTAGTTATTGCACATAACATTAATGAGCATTTGAGTTTACAACTGGAGAAGTGCAATCATACAATCAGGGAGAAAATGATAATGATAATATTTTGGGAAAAAATCAGGATAATAACAGTCAGGATAATGAACGGATCAATGAAAACACAATTGAGAATCCAATAGACAACAAAAAAAGAAAAAATCTATCGTGTGGGATGAATTTAAGAAAATAACCCTCGTTGATGATAAGAGGAAAGTTGAATGTTCTCATTGCAAGAAGAGATTATGCTTAGGTAACACAGGTTCTACAACATAATATAGGAGTCACTTAGATCGTAGCCCTGCAAGAATGTGTGCTATAAGGAACCAAACATTTTTGCAATTTAAACCCAAAAACATTAATTGTACAGATGGCACATTTAGAGCAGGAAGATCTAGTGTCGTTGCTAAAAGAAGTGGTTCAAGAAGCACTCAAGAATGTGGTGACAATTAGTACAGTGTTTGACAGGATTTTGTAGCTTGTGTTTCAAAAAAACAAACAAGAAGCCCGTCAAATCTAATTTAGATAAATATCTTGAAGATGGTTTGAAAATTTGTCATGCAAGATGCCCCTTTGATGTGATAGCATGGTGGAAGAACAACTAGATGAAACACCGCATCTTATCAAGAATGGCTATCGATATCCTTGCTATTCTAGTTAGCAAAGTAGCATCTGAATCTACATTTAGTGCAGGATTGAGGGTTGTTGACAACTATCATTCTAAGTTGGGTATTGAGACAATTCAAGCTCTCATATGTGGCTTACATTGGCTTTGTTCACACTACAATCTTAAGGGAAGGATGAAGGTAATGATTTGATATGTATATATATATATATTCAAAGTTTCTCATTTTGTAATACTAATGTTACCATTGGATGTAAATTATTTGTAGGAAGAGGAGGATGAAGAGGTGGAGCTAACTCAACCTATAAGTTAAGAGAATCTTGAAAGATAGAAGATCCCTCTTTACAATCTTTCTATTAACAGTCGATTGACTTTAAACCATTGGAAAATGTAGGAGTTTTTTTTGCCTAAAAAAATGCATCAATCCAAATGACACTCCTTGAATATGTAGAAATCATTAGGTATGCATTACATATCATAGCTTTATTTGTAACTATTTCATGCAATTCTTTTATTTCATACTGCATATTTGTATTATTATTGGCACTTGATTTATTCATTTGGCACTCTCTCTCCAGGTTCATTTGTTGGTATTATTATTGGCAATGGCATATCCAATTTGTCTTTTGCATCTACTATAGTTTTCATTCTTCAACCTCAAAAAATCAAGAATGTTGAGGCAAACCATTCTTCAAGCTCCAAAAAATCGGGCATTATGGAGATTTTTGGTCATTTGGAGATAGATTATCTGACATTGTTTATAAACATTACTATTACTTTGCGAACTTTGTTATGATATTCGATCACTGTGAACTTTGATAAGAATTTGCTATGCAATATTTAAAGTGGATGCATGATGATATTTTGGTCTATATTATTAATGAAATAGAGAAATATTTAGTATTAATTATTTACAAAAACAATTGTTGGTTATTTTAATGCATGCTTTTTTTATTTGCATAAAATTTCAAAAGTGTGAAGCATACAAAAATGTTATTAATTTTATTGTGCTGATCATCAAAATTAGCACCATCATCAACTTTATCCCAAGTTCATTGAAGAAATTTTTTAAAAGCTAGACTCAACAAGCCTACAAACGAGCTCAAGCTAGAAAAAAAATTTTGGGTCGAGTTCGAGCCAATTAAACAATAAGCAAGCTGAGCTCAAGCTCATTAGCACTTGAGCTCAACTCGAGTCATTTGAACCCCTAGGCAAAGCCAAAGTAGGGTGATATGCAAGCAAGGAAGGCCGAAGGAGCGTGCGTCTTCAGTCGTCTGCTTCGTCTTCATGAGTACACGCGAGCAGGCGAGGCTGAAAGAGCTTGCATCTTTGTCGAAGGAGTTTTTTTTCGAAGGCAGGCGAGGTGAACGAGCAATTGAAGGTTGTTTTCGTGTCTTCTTCATTTTCTCAGGCCAAAAGAGCTTGTTGTTTAATGGTCTATATTTTACTCTTTATTATGCGTGCCCAAATCACTTTAAGTCCATTTTCTTATAACTTTTATCTTTAACAGTTACTTCTCGTATAGTCATTGATATCATATCGTCATTTTAAATCTATTCCTAATTGTGCATAGATCCACCTTAATGTTCTTATTTGTCATAAAATCAATTTTTGTATTTCTAATCTATAATTTGGCTCAAAACTAATTCCTAATTTTCTAAACTTTTAAGCTTAAACTAATTTCTATAACAAAATTTTTTATTTGTTTAGTTTTTCTTGCATATTTTGATTCCATAATCAACTATTTTTACTATTATTAGCCTTTTATTGTGATACACCAAGCAGATCATTTGCAATATTTTTAATATCACTAGTTACTTTTTCTTACATAATATTAACTTTCTCCTGATCTTAAGATTTTAAATCTTACTCTTAAAACAATTTTGTTTGTGTTTTTTAAATGCTCTCATCTAATAGTAGGATAACATTTTATTTATTTTTCATATTCTACCCATTTCTTAGAGTTTAAGACTAATAAGCGATATTGAGTATATAAACTTTCACTCGGAATAATTTTACAATATTTACAATCTAAAAAATCTATTCTTTTTTTATAATAAAATAATCAATCTGAGTTTTACTATATCCATTCTTATAAGTGAAAAGATACTCCTCTCTTTTTTAAATAAGTTATTAGCAATTACAAAATCATATGCTATAATAAAATCTAATATGATCCTACCACCTTTATTAGTCACTCCAAACCTAGCGCCACCATGACGCTTATAAAATCTTCTACTTCTCTATCTACATGTCCATTTAAATCTCTACCTACACTTATAATATTAATAATCTTAGCATCAACACTAATTTTTAAAGCTATAATTCTATCTCCAATTCTATTACTTTTTACAACATTATTCTTTAAAATTTTATCTATAATCAAATACATACCATTTCTAGTATGACTTCTACCTAAATACCATAGTTTAAATCCTAAATTATTAATCTCCTTAGTCTTCTCTCTAACTCATTTAGTTTATTAAATTTATAGAATGTTTATCTTCTTATGAATTATAATATCTACTAATACAAAAAAATACTAATCATTACATAATACCAAAAAATAAAAGGAGGGGAGGGGAGTTAAAGGTTGTTAATTATAAACCCAAGGCACAAAACACAGCATCAGTACCTGGGCATGTGAAAAGTGAAGCGCAACAATTGGTATGCAAGCAATTCCAGTCAAGAGTATATAAGATCCCAAAAGCAGACCATCTGATGGAGGCATTCCATTCCACCATTGAAGAGCTTCAAAAATGGTTTCCCTACAAAACCAAGCAGATATAGCTACTACACAAGCATGGGCATAACCTTGCCAAATTTTCATCTTTGAAGCTCCTTTCAATCTATCCCTGCAATTTTTAACAGGGAACGTAACAATCTAAAGCATTAAAAAATATAAAAATTTCAGTGCAACATTCCAATTGAAAGAGCAAGAAGGCAAATAATAAAACAAAATGTCTACAAATTTCTATTGAAAAAACAAAGCAAAGCAATAATTATTTTTAGGAAAATTCACAAACTTATGATTTCACATAAATTTAATCTTACAATAGTATTACAGATTCGGGTGTTGAGTGAATAAAAACTATTAGATAACCTAGTAGAGAGAAAAAAATGAGAATGCTAAGATGTGAGAAAACCTAGAAATAATAACTAAGAAAATATAAAAGAGGGATCCTAGGAATAGCACCCGCTAAAAATAGTTAATAAAAGATGAACTTAGGGAGATTGAGCAAGTACAAGAGAGCATTCAAGATAATGTTAATATAGAATAATTAGAAAATAAAAATTAAACCAATGTAATGTTGATAGAACTAGTTTAAAAAAAGATTTGAAAATAATTTTAACATTTAGATAATATTCAGCATAAATAATGGAAAATGATAAGATTGCCCATTTAATTGAGAAAAGGCTAAAAATGATGATACTTTCATTTAAAATAGTTTAAAATATCATCCAAGCTAGAATAAGTATATCCAAGAAATTGAAATATGCATTAGCTTGTCATTAAAATGGAAGACAATTTAACCCGTACCTATAAAGTAGTAAAGGTGGGGAAACTGCCAAAAGCAGAACTGCTGATACCCACATAACCGACTTTGAGGAAATAAATAGCATTGCCAACTTCGAAGAAAATAGGCAGGTTAAAATCCATTGAGCCTTTGGCCCAATACGGTGATCTGAAGCCAACCTCCTTATCAAAGCAAAGCCCAAAATGGTCGTCATCACAACCATATAACTAGGATAAATAACATCATCATCAAATCCAAAATAATATATACTTGTATAGTTGAAGAACCGATCTTCTATATAGCAAAGCAGTAAAGCATAACCAATTAGGCTGAGTTCAGTTAAGAATCTTATTTTTGGCGGAAAGAGAACCAAACCAGGGATGGCCATAGCGAGGATTGCGCTTGCCAGGATCAATTTACAGAAAGATTTTAAATCCATACCAGCCATCCAAATATTGAGATCCCAAAAGTTACGCACAACAAACCATGATACCATGAGGCTTGCTAATGTTACAAAAGCAAAGTATGATGGCAAGCTTTTCTTTGTAAAGAATCGTGCTAAATAAAACCCAGATATCAGTGGAAGAGGGATGAACTGCACATAAGATTAAACCATGACATCATAAATATTTGAATCCAACATACTTTAAAAATAGAAGTAAAGAAAAATAAAAGTCATGATTAATAATTTCAATCTAGATATAAATATCATTATATTCAAGTCAAAATCAAGAAAAATGCAAAATACCCTCATCAAATCTCCGGTCTTCTAGCATGGGTTCATGGAATCAAAAGAGGTTGACTAACGGCCAATGGATTGAAATATAGGATGCGCCATACATATTACTGTATAGCTTAATCATAAGCTTCTATAGGTAATTATACACCAAGAGACTATGAACTACAAAAATGTACCAGGCCTAGATATGTAGAGCAAAACAAACATTGTTAGACATGATCCAAATAGACTTATCAATATCTTATCACTTTGCACTTCTAGTTTTCTCATAAATACAGCTTGTATCTAGTTTTTTTTTTTAATTCATTCGGTTAAATTTTGATTAGAATCATTGGCAAATCTTCTATCCTTATTCATTGGGTTTACACAAAATATGTACATCTACTAGTTTCACAAGTTTCATAAATACAGCTTGTATCTAGTTTTTTTTTTTTTAATTCGTTCGGTTAAAATTTGATTAGAATCATTGGCAAATCGTCTATCTGCTCTATCTCTTATTCATCGGGTTCACACAAAATATGTACATCTTACTAGTTTCACAAGTTTATACATCATTCCAGGGTCACTTTATGCAAGAATCTCTGAATTCTATTGCCAATTTGATTCCGAATAAAAAAGAAAATGAATTATAAAGAAGAATTCAAAAGATAATGATCAAATCTTAAGATAAAACTAATTATATTGATTTCAAAGATAACTAATTGTCCAAATATTAAGGTTATTTTCAAATTAAGCTTCATTTTCTGATGTTTTCTTGCTTCGCACATCAGACTCAGCACTACTCATGAAGAAAGAAAACTTCATATGCAAGCGTGTTATAGTTTTGACCATAGTTTTAGAGCTATGGAGGATGTTCATATACAAAATAACACTTTCCATCCACATGTTTCTAGCACAAATTAAAATTGTGAAATGCCTAAGTTTTTATTTAGCATAGAGCATTTGAAAGACATTACTAAGCAAGCCTTAAAGTTCATCACTGGAAATGGTTTTTCAGTAATAATGTGCTATTAAAACAAATAGGTGTGAAATATTGATGCTATGTCGAAGCCACATTTTGGCCTAAGGTTATTTTCAAATTAAGATTCATTTTCTGATGTTTTCTTGCTTCGCACATCAGACTCAGCACTACTCATATGAAGAAAGAAAATTTCATATGCAAGCGTGTTATAGTTTTGACCATAGTTTTAGAGCCATGGAGGATGTTCATATACAAAATAACACTTTCCATCCACATGTTTCTAGCACAAATTAAAATTGTGAAATGCCTAAGTTTTTATTTAGCATAGTGCATTTGAAAGACATTACTAAGCAAGCCTTAAAGTTCATCAGTGGAAATGGTTTTTCAGTAATAATGTGCTATTAAAACAAATAGGTGTGACAGCCTAAACTTTTCAATCTAATGTAAAACCAAAATATAAGCACTAGGATAATCTATAGTAAGAAGTAACTTAAAGCACCGTAATTAGAAGCATTAGCACAACTAATATAGGTTGTTTTATTAAAATGATGGGAGCATTAATTCCCTCAATCTTGCTTAACAAGTCGTATTTAAATTTTCTTTTAAGAGGTTAATCACCAATGGAAATCTTAAAAGAGCATGAGTACGGATTCTAAATAGCATTAATCACTAGTAGTTTCCAAAATACAATAAACTAAGTGATGCGCTTAATTAAATAAGGTGCTACCATTCAATTAAACCAGAACAAGCAATCTATAATCAAATATTTAACCAATAAAAATAGCATAATAGTCCCATCATGATCTACTAATTGCAAAATTGGTTGCTAAATTTTTGTTTGAGTAAAAATGGTGCCACACTCACCAAATAGATCCACAGAACTGGAGCCAAAACATTAGAATATATGTTTGCTGATGTGGTGCTCTTTAAGTTAACAAATTAATACATAATCCTTCATATCAAGCATACGATATTACATTACACAGCACGAAAAAGATATTTCAATCAGTTATAAGATATTTCACTAAAATATAAGTTACTTATATATAAACCATTTTACTTAAATTTATAAGTATTTCATTTGAAATAAGACAATAAGTTGAAATAACCATCTAAAATGTCGTGCGTATTTTTGAAAGAGAATTTTGATTTCATATGCCTCTTAATACTTGAAATTGGCAAATTACACCCATTTTCATTTTCTTGGAGAAATATGCTCAAAAGTTTATTTTGGATCAAAGTAACGTTCATATGTTTATATCCCCAATCAATTCCACACTTGAACTTTCTCAATTATTGTTGTCGTCTACTCGTTCAAGATTTATTCACTCAACGGGATGAGACAACCAACCCAATGAAGATTAGTCGAAAAAAATAGTTTATCAACAACTTCAATATGCATGGAAAAGTTTTTTTTTATGTTTCTATAGTGTAACATAAATTAACTCATTTTAGTGGGGTCATAAGACAAAGCTAGATAGAATTTCAACACATGTTTGAAATTTGTTAGAACAAATGTTTGAACCTTATTCAAATCATGATCAAACATGGTTCAAACCATATTAAAACCATGTTCAAGCCTTGTTCGAGCCACGTTTGATTATGGCTCAATCATGGTTCGAATCATATTCGATCATGGCTTAAACCATTTTTGAACATGTTTCGTACCATAATCAAATACATGTTCTAACAATAGTGAAATTATATGCAAACCAGATGTTTTCTAAAAGTAAATCAAGTATCAATATTCTTATTTTGTATAGAGAATAGAAAAAAGACAACCAATTTAGTTGGACAATTACCGAGGAACAAAGCAAATGACTAACGATATAAAGAAACATTTTTCTTGAACATATCAAAAATTTGATATGGAAAGTGACATATATTAATAAAAATCAAAGTCTAAAACTAAAGATGATGTACCCCTTTGATAAAGTGCAATCCATAATTTCAATTCTCCAACCAAACTACTAACAAATTATAATCTTTTTTTTTTTTTTCGTAAATGAGATCCATATAAATTTAACACTAATCTCCAATACCTATGTCTATTATTCTGAAAATGATTTCAACCACAAATATTTGTACAAATGAGGATCATACAAGATCAGAAAGTTCACCATCATCTACTAGCATAGGTAATAATGTGTCCACACCAAATGCAGAAATAGACGATGTTGTGAACATACAAATACAAGTGATGGTAGCTCAATGGATCTTTCAACACTAAAGGGCCCATTGGAGATAACAGCCCCAATTTATGATCTACCCGAAACTAGTAAATGTGTGAGGTTTTCTAATTTTTCATGTACCTTGAGGCTAAAAGCAATAATTTAAGATATGTAAATTAATAACTCTTATATTAAAATGATCAATACATAAAAGTACGTCCAATTCAATGGCAACTAATATAATAGTCGCCTGGCCGAGTTTTTCCTCGATTCATTTGAAAGTTAGACAAGTTTTATAAAGCAAAGAAGAGTTAAAGAGAAGGTTGTATCGATATATAATGAAACAAACTTTTAATTTAAGATGAAGAAATAAGAGAAAGAAATAATCCATTGCATTCTAGAGAAATGCTCATAGAGCTTGCTAGCTAAGAAGTTGGACATCTAATCAAGCAGAAGCTTGGCAAATATAATCCTAATTTGAAGTCTAAAATGATTATATCATAAGTGAAGTGGGATTACAATATTGATTTGTCCTATGAGAAGGCTTGGCGGTATCATGGGCAGGCTATTACATATATAAGAAGGTCCCCCAAAGAATCTTTTCAAAAATTATCATCTTATCCAGTTATGCTACATTGAAAAAAACCATAGACAATTGTTAATCTTCAACTTAACTTTGAAAAACATTCGAAGTATCTTTACCCCTCTTCGGGTATTTATAATCAAAGCTTCAAAAATGCATGTCACTGTTATGCTTGAACCGGCCCAAGAGGGGCCGGCTGGACCCGATCCGACCCGGGTCTACACCAGGCGAAGGCGGAAACCAGGAAAAGAGGGGGGCGGACAAGGTGGGCCCCACTTGGGGCTGAATTGATTATGTGGGAGGGAAAATTTTGAATGCAAAGGGCTGTTTAGGTATCTGGTAGGAATCCTCTATTGTTAATTAGGGGGATTAGGAGGGAAAGAGGGTTATCTTGAATTTGAATGTAATTTCAGATCTAGGGTTTCTTGCTTGGGCTCTTGGCGTTGCCGGAGATTGTCGGAGAGTTGTTCTTCCTCTCGAATCGAAGAACATTGTATCTTGCTTTTGTTTTGATCATCTACTAGTGGAATATAAGTCCATTGCGTGTTTTTCTCTAAGATTTCCTACAGATTTCTCTGTTTTCCTGCGTTTTGGGCTGATTTCCTGCAGAAAAATAGCAATTCTATTGCTGTTTTTCCCACTCGAATCGATAGGAATACTTGGATCTAAGTATTTCCTATCAAATTGGTATCAGAGCATCGATTCGGGGCCACCGGCAGCTGAAATTATGAAATTTCAGCAAGTTCCTTGTCTCCGGAAGAAGATTTTTGTAGATCCGTTAGAAGAACAATGGCCGGAAAGAAGGTGGATGTCTTGGAAGGCGAAGTCGGTCAATTGAAAACCGATTTGGAGGAAAGATTTTTTTATTTTCAAAATCAAATCACCACCAACAACGAAAGGTTGGAGGGAAAATTCACGGCCATGGAAGAAATGATGAAGAAATTATTTGAGATGAAGACTAATCCGACGACGTCGGAAGCAAGGGCGACTACCGGAGACCACGGCATAGGAGGAAATCCAAACCCGCGTGGGGGGAGGAGGAATCAGGATGTAGAGATCCTTAAGGGAGACGACGACATGCCACCTCTAGAGCCACTTTCTAGAGAGGAGATGAGCATGGGAAATGATCGTCGAGGTGCAGATTTTCAACGTCGAGGTGCAGATTTTCAGCGTCGAGGTGTTGATTTTGAAGGCAGGAGGGGGGAATATGAGAGAAGTGCAGATTTTGGCAATAGAGGAGAAGAATATCAGCGTCGAGGTGCTGATTTTGATAGGGGAAGAGGGGAATATGACGACGGACTCGGATACCAACGTCGGACGGAGGACCGGGACACTTGGGGAGCACTTCATCTTCGAGGAATGGGAGGTTATGGAGAGTACCGGGGTAACGGAAGGGATCCGAAGGTGAGGAAGTTGAAGATGCCCATCTTTGAGGGGGAAGATGGCCATGGCTGGATCTACAAGGTGGAACGGTATTTTGCAGTCAACGGGTTGACAGAGGAGGAGAAACTGACAGTGGCAGGACTGTGTTTGGAAGGGAAGGCACTGGCATGGTACCAGTGGCGGGACATGAGGCGACCTATTCGAAGCTGGAGGGAGTTCAAGGATTGCCTGCTAGAGCGTTTCCGAACCAGCAGCGGAGGGGATTTCTACGAGCAGTTCTTTGCGCTGACACAGGAAGGGACAGTAGCAGAGTTCCGGGACCGGTTTGAGTACCTAGCTAGCAGGTTGGATCGTCTTTCTCATACCGTGCTTGAGAAGAACTTCATGAAGGGGCTCAAACCAGAAATCAGAGCAGTCGTTAGAGTGATGAGACCACACGACCTGGGGGAGGCCATGGAGTTGGCACAGTTGGTCGAGGACCAGAAGCATCTGGAGAGGGGGACTCGAGGCAGCAGCTCTAGGGGATCCCACAGGATGACGACCACGTTTTTAGCTTCTAAGGGAGCTGCACCGGGGGGTACACGAGAAGTACCAAAGGAGAGATCTGGAGGAGGAGGGCCTGGGGGAAATTTTAAAAAGCTTACTGATAAGGAGATGCAGGAGAAGAGGGCCAAGGGATTGTGCTTTAGATGTGATAAAAAGTACATGCCGAGACATAGGTACAAGGACCGGACTTTTCAGGTTCTCCTTGTTTACGAAGACGAGGAAGACGAAGAGGTAGGTGGGAGCAGGTCCGAAGTGGAGGAAGAGGAGAAGTTGCACCTGGATGTGGCAGAAGTCTCTCTGAACTCCGTAGTGGGATTCACTTCGAGTCACACTATGAAAGTGAAAGGGGTGATAGCTAACCACGAGGTGGTGATTCTGATAGATAGTGGGGCAACCCACAATTTCATTTCCACCCAGCTGTTGGAGTTGCTTGGAATGAAATTAGTGGATACAGGAGGCTATGGCGTGATGATGGGCACAGGGAAGGTAGAAATGGGTAGAGGAGTTTGTAAGGGAGTGGTGATTACCATCCAGGGAATAGAGGTGAGGGAGGATTTTCTTCCCTTAGAATTGGGGAGTACTGATGTGATTTTGGGAATGAAGTGGCTGCAGACTTTGGGAGAAACCAAGGTGAACTGGGGGGAACTGAGGATGGAACTGGTAGTGGGGGGGAGGAGAATGGTGATACAGGGAGATGTCGGCCTGTCTAGGACGGGGGTGTCTCTCAAGTCCATGATCCGAACCATTCAGGAGGTTGGGGGTGGATACTTGGTGGAGCTGCAACGATTGGAGAAAGTCAGTGTGGGGGAAGAGGGAAACATTCCTCTTGAAGTGCAACCGGTCATACAGCAGTTCAGGGAGGTTTTCCAACCTCCACAGGGTTTGCCACCTCAAAGGGAGCTGGAGCACGCCATTACTTTGAAGGAAGGAGAGACACCGATCAGCGTTCGCCCTTACCGCTACCCCCAAATCCAAAAAGATGAGATAGAGAGGCTGATACGGGAGATGTTGGAGGCAGGGATCATAAGACCAAGTGTAAGCCCTTTCTCTAGTCCAGTCCTCCTGGTCAAGAAGAAGGATGGGAGTTGGAGATTCTGTGTGGATTACATGGCTCTGAATAAAGGCACTGTACCAGACAAGTTCCCAATTCCAGTGATTGATGAACTATTGGATGAACTATTTGGGGCAGTGGTGTTTTCCAAGCTAGACTTAAAATCCGGATACCACCAGATCAGAATGAAGGAGGCGGATGTTCCAAAGACAGCCTTCAGGACACATGAAGGGCATTATGAATTTCTGGTAATGCCCTTTGGTTTGACTAACGCTCCTGCGACATTTCAGTCTCTGATGAATAGGGTCTTCAGGCAGTACCTCAGGAAGTTCGTACTTGTATTATTTGATGACATATTGGTGTACAGCAAAACTGAGGGGGAACACTAAGAACACTTGAAGGTGGTTTTGGGAGTATTGCAGGAACATCAGTTACAAGCCAATCTGAAGAAATGCAGTTTTGCAGTGTGGAGTACTTGGGACACGTGGTATCCCAAGAAGGAGTAGCAGCGGATCAGAATAAAATAGAAGCAATGCAGAAGTGGCCAATGCCTAGAAACCTAAAGGAGTTAAGGGGGTTCTTAGGATTGACTGGATACTACAGGAGATTTGTGAAGGGATATAGTGCTATCGCATGGCCATTGACGGAGCAACTGAAGAAGGATGGTTTTTCTTGGGGTGAAGCAGCAACGCAAGCATTTGAGAAATTGAAGGTAGCCATGACTACAGTTCCAGTGTTAGCACTTCCTGATTTTAGCCAAGTCTTTGTGGTGGAGACAGATGCTTCAGGGTATGGGCTAGGGGCAGTGTTGATGCAGAACCACCAGCCAATAGCCTACTTCAGTCAAGTACTGTCAGCCAGGGCCTGATTGAAGTCAGTATATGAGAGGGAGCTAATGGCCATCGTATTGGCTATACAAAAATGGCGGCCGTACCTTTTGGGAAGACATTTCATTGTAAGGACTGATCAGAGAAGTTTGAAATACCTGTTAGAACAAAGGATGGTGACTGAGGAGCATCAGAGGTGGTTATCCAAACTATTAGGTTATGATTTTGAGATCCAATACAAGCCTGGTTTGGAAAATAAAGCAGCTGACCCCTTATCCAGATATGTGGGGGAGCTCCAGGAATTAGCTTTGTCAGTTCCTTTGATGGTAGATTGGGGGTCCATCAAGGAAGAAAGTATGTTGAATGAAGAGTTGAGGAAGATCAGGGAGGATCTAGGGAAGGACAAGAGTAGTCATCCGGGCTACTGTATTGAGGGGGAGAGACTATTGTATCAGGGGAGGTTTGTGATGCCACGAACTTCCATACACATTCCCCACTTGTTGCAAGAGTTCCATGGCAGTGCAGTTGGGGGACATTTAGGGGTTCAGAAGACTTACAAGAGGCTAGCATCCGAGCTCTACTAGAAGGGGATGCATAAAGATGTGGAGGAGATGGTGGCCAGGTGTGAAGTGTGTCAGAGAAATAAGTACATGGCCATGGCTCCGGGATGATTACTGCAACCATTGACACTTCCAAACAGAGTCTGGGAGGAAGTGTCCATGGATTTCATTGATGGCCTACCAAGATCGGAGGGGTTCACAGTCATCATGGTGGTGGTTGACAGACTTAGTAAGTATGCACAATTCGTTCTATTAAGACATCCATACACCGCAGTGTCAGTAGCTGCAGCTTTTATCAGGGAGGTGGTGAGACTACATGGGGTGCCTCAATCGATTGTGTCTGATCGAGACAAAGTGTTCCTCAGCCAGTTCTGGAGGGAGTTGTTCAGGATGCAGAGCACGGTTCTAAAGAGAAGTACCGCCTATCACCCACAGAAAGACGGACAAACGGAGGTGGTAAATCGAAGCTTGGAGACCTATTTGAGGTGTTTTGTTTCCGAAACCCCACGGTTGTGGGCAAAGTGGCTGTCTTGGGCTGAGTATTAGTACAATACCTCATTCCATTCCGCTTCCCAGAAAACCCCATTCAAAGTACTATATGGTAGGGACCCTCCACACCTAGTGCACTATGGAAGAGAAAGCACACCAGTATCGTCTGTGGAGCAGTACCTAGAGGAAAGGGACAAGATATTGGAAGAACTAAAGAGACATCTGATGAGGGCACAACAAATCGTGAAAAAGCAGGCGGACTCACACAGGAGAGACATGCAGTTTGAAGTAGGGGAGAAGGTGTTCCTAAAACTACGACCATACAGGCAGAGGACAGTGGCTAGAAGGCAGAACGAGAAATTGGCACCGAGGTACTTTAACCCTTATGAAGTGTTGGATAGGATTGGAGCAGTGGCATACAGACTGAAGTTACCCCCCTCAACCACTATACATCCAGTGTTCCATGTGTCTCAGCTGAGGAGAGCCATTGGGGAGCATGCAGTGAGTGCAGAACTACCAGCTACTATGACGGAGGATTTAGAAGTGGTTTTAGAACCACTAGAGCTTGCAGGAGTCCGACCAGATAAAATGGGCAACAAAGAAGTGCTGATCAAATGGAGAGGCCTCCCTGATTTCGACGCTACATGGGAGCCTTTTGAAATAATGAAGGAGCAATTCCCTTCTTTTCACCTTGAGGACAAGGTGAGTTTTTGGGAGGGGAGTAATGTTATGCTTGAACCGGCCCAGGAGAGGCCGGCTGGACCCGGTCCGACCCGGGTCTACACCAGGCGGAGGCGGAAACCAGGAAAAGAGGGGGGCGGACAAGGTGGGCCCCACTTGGGGCTGAATTGATTATGTGGGAGGGAAAAGTTTGAATGCAAAGGGCTGTTTAGGTATTTGGTAGGAATCCTCTATTGTTAATTAGGGGAATTAGGAGGGAAAGAGGGTTATCTTGAATTTGAATGTAATTTGAGATCTAGGGTTTCTTGCTTGGGCTCTTGGCGTTGCCGGAGATTGTCGGAGAGTTGTTCTTCCTCTCGAATCGAAGAACATTGTATCTTGCTTTTGTTTTCATCATCTACTAGTGGAATATAAGTCCATTGCGTGTTTTTCTCTCAGATTTCCTACAGATTTCTCTGTTTTCTACTGTTTTCCTGCGTTTTGGGCTGATTTCCTGCAAAAAAACAGCAATTCTATTGCTGTTTTCCCCACTCGAATCAATAGGAATACTTGGATCTAAGTATTTCCTATCAGTCACCCAATGTTACATGTGAATAACACATTTCTAAATACATGATGTAGAGGTATTTTGCTTGTGGCAATGGTGCAAGATGCAAATACTCATATTTACCCATTTGCATTTGTAGTAGTAGTTACGTAAAAAATAATGTGTTAAATGTATTTAATGACTAGAATGAGAGAGTCAATAAGTACAATGTAATTTTTTGATGTTCCTCTCCTATAGACATAATAGTATCATCAATATGTTATCAACCATGGTTTTAGAGGCACATCATTGAGTTTGCACTTATTATGTCACAATAAATAGCACAATGAAGTTCAAAATGGATATTTGTCATCAAAAATCTCAACTGGTTGCCAAGACTTATAGAAAAATAAAGTTTAATAGCATTTTGTCAAAATGCATGCATATCAAGAACCCAATCATAACTAGTATTTAGAAATGAAGTTGGCTTTGAGCATTTGGTTCATGTTTCTTCCTTAGAAATTGATAGAACTTGATGACAACCAATATTTTAAAGAGTTTAAATAATATTATCAAGAGTAATGAAGTTGGCTTTGAGCAGTTGGTTCATGTTTATTCCTTAGAAATTGATAGAACTTGACGTCAACCAATATTTTAGAGAGTTTAAATAATATTATCAAGAGTGCACACTCATATCCAATAACTTTGTTGGAGTTTTTGAGTTACATGATGCAAAAAGTATTATTTGATGGATGCATCATTACATCAAATATAAAAACTATTTTGGTAAAGAAAATAGAAGAAACATTAAGAATGCTCTTGAATAAAGCTCAAAGTTTGATTTTCTATCTCATTGGCCAAGTTGAATTGCATGTCTTTGATGGTGATTTTAATAGCTATGTTCATTTGCAGGAAAGGACAAGCACATGCATAAAGTTCAATGTTAATGGATATTCAAATGAATGTTTTGCAAAGACAGGGATACAACAAGACACGAATATAGGACACATCAATTATTGAAAATACACAACATGGTTGAATGCGGCATTTTAATTTTAATGTCTTAAAAATAATGTATAGAAATTGAATAAGCAACATATTAAGAATAAATGTGAAATAATAAAACATCTAACTAGTATTTGTACTTAAAATAATTAATATTAGGATGTCAAAAGTCGGACGTCAATGTCGTATCAGGCATCAAGAAGGGATACGACAATACTGTTGAGAGTCGAAAATGGATGTGCAATGGGCGTCGAGCATCAATGTCGAGACAGATGAGATGTCAAGATGACATAGAGGCATGATTGTAGGTGTAGAAATTACTGGCGTCGAGCGTCAACGTCAAAACAATGTCAAACTTCGATGTTGAGATGGTTTTGCAACATTAATGTTATGACAACATCTGACATCGATATTGAGATTGCATCGTGTCTTCTTGTGAAACCCTAATTGCAATCCACCAAAAAAATGAAAATGTGAATATTCAGGGAATGAGATATCGAAAGCAGGCGATTGATTTGGGCCTATGAAGAGAAAATTAAAAAAAAAAAAGATTTTATCGAAAGCAGGCGATTGATTTGGGCCTATGAAGAGAAAATTAAAAAAAAAAAGATTTTTTTAATAAATAAAAAATTTGAATTACATGGAATTATATTTAAAAAAATATTTTTTATAAATAATTTATTACACGCGTGTTTAAAGGCTTGTTGTTGTTGTATTTAAAGACATGCATGCCAATTTATTTTTTATATTATTTTAACATGACACGCCTTTGACATGTCTGACACGTGTCGAACACTACATACCACTCAGAGGAGGTGTCAGTGCATCATACAGAATGTTGCATTCAGTTCAAAAGAATGTTGTATTTAGTTTAAACTACAAAGAAAAAATTCTATATGAACATATACAATCTTCGCAAAAGAAGGTGATAATAATTGTGTGACATGTAATTTTTGTGGGAGGAATTACTTGTCACAAACAACATTTGGCTGGAGGTTTTAAAAATATTAAACCTTGTATTAATTGCCCTCAACTTGTAAAAGATGAAATTCAAAATTATTTGAAGAAGAAGAAATATTTAAAAAACCAAATTAAATGAAATGTCATATGTTAAAATTGATGAAGGTGATGATTTTAATATGATATTGGATGCTAATATTTTATATGTTAAACCATCAAAAAGATACCATACGGCAAAATCAAATGCATTTAGTCAAAGTTCAACAACTTCTATGTTTAAAGAATTAAGGGTTAAAGAAGTGTTGGATATCTTCTTTACCCCAAATCATGTTGATTTGGTGAAGTAAAGAAAGGATAAAATGCAGAAAGTGACGAATGTTGTTAGAAGGGAGATGAAAGAAAAAACAGTCCAAGTATTTTATTCTTGGATGTATGATGATGTCATTCCCTTCAATGTTGTTAAGTATGATAGCTTCCATACATTAGTGAAGGCATTTGAACAATTTGACCCTGTATGCAACCGCTGAGCTATCATGATATGTGGATTCCTTAATTAAAGATAGAGTTGAAACACACAACAACTAATACAACGCCATAAAGAGATTGTCTTAGATATAATTATTCTTTCATGGTTAATGGTTGGACATCTCTTAATGAAAAAATTAAATCAGTTTTTTGGTGAATTGTCTAAGAGGAATTGAGTTTATAAATACAGAGGTTGCAAGTTTTAACTCAAAGAATATAGTGAAGATGTTCAAATTGTTAAGCATGTCTATCAAGGACATTGGGCTACACTGTATCATTCAAGTGGACACTGATAATACTTCTGAAAATGTTCTTGCAGATTAGTGAATCATACAAACTTCCATTTGATTCAAGTTATATACTTTTTCTAGTAAGTCAATAACTTATTGTTGAACTTTTTAATATTATTGTAGGAAAACTGTTGATTGATAAATATCCACATTTATATTGGACTGCTTGCATCGCTCATTATTTGGATTTAATAATAGAAGATATCCTTAATATTCAAATACTACAATGATTCTTTGACAAGGCAATGGTGGTCCATTGTTTTACTTATTCTAAACCCTGAATGCTTAACGTAATGAGATGTGCAAATCAAAGACCTCTAATCAAGCTTGCTGAGACTGGTTTTGGTGCCTTCTTCATATTACAACATTTTTATCAAAAACAAATATATTTGAAAAAAAAAAATTTACATGCAAGGAATTTGTGTTGGGTCGTCACTCAAATGAAGCAAAGGCAAAGTAAGCACAGAAAACCATCTTGAAGAAATCATTTTAGAATAGTGTGATATAAGCCCTCAAGGTAGGCAACCCTTTGTTGAAGGTCTGTAGATTAGTTGATAATAAAAAAAAATTATGATGGGTTATATATATATGAACTATGAAGTGATGGATAAGACCAAAGAAGCAAATGCTACAAGTTTTAACAACAATAATGAGTACAATTAGAGTTTTGAAATTATTGATAGAAGATAAAGAAGTATAACTCCATCAACATTCGCATGTAGCTACATATTTTTTAAATCCTAAATACTACTTCAACAACTTTAATATCGCAAAAGACAAGGCAATAGCTAAAGGATTATATGCATGCACCAAAAGATTGGATAAAAACGTCAACAAAGAAGATAAAATTAGCAATAAGTTGAGTATATAGATTAAGTGTAAAAGGATTTTTTGGTATTCCTTCAACTGTAAAAAAAAAGACCACTCGAGCACCAGGTAACATAATTCAGTACAATTAAAATTAATAGTAAATAATATTTTAATATTTAAAAAGTAATTAAAGTTATTAAATACTTCTAGCATCACACTTATAAAGTTTTATGATTAAAGTGCTAAAAGCCTAATTTGTAGTTCATTTGGATGTAACTGTGATTGGAATATATTTGAACATGCAAGTACAAAATAAATTGTGTACTAGTTACTATCATGAAACTTTATAATTTAATAATTATAATCATTTTTAACTATTGTTTCATAGCAAAAAAATAAGCAAGTTGGATCATGGTCACCTCAAAAATATAATTTTTATGAATATAATAGAGCATTTATGGCAAATACAACCATGACGTTATTAACCCTATCTCTTCAAATGATATTGATTAACAAAAAAAAAATGGATGATGAGTTAAATAAAGATAATAGCTTGGTTATGTGTAAGACAATTTGACATGAAATACAATTACATAAACTATTAGAGTTTATACAAGAAGCTACAATATTCAAGTGCGGTCTAAAAGCATAGAAAAGGAATCTTCATATAGGCTTAGTATTGTTGCAACTAAATATAAAAATGATGATAGCACTAAAGAAGATTATGAATTAAATGATGACGATGTTGATGAAGGAAGCTAGGCTTTTTTTACTTATAATATAATGATGGTGATTCTCAAGAAAATTAGTTTAGTTTCTTATAAAACCATTAGATTATAAAAACAATTGTAATAGTTTGTATATTTATTTGTTAAGGTATTAAGAAATTGAACTCCAGCATCACCTACGTTGATTTTATTATCAATTTATCATGATATTTATCTTTCAATTTAATTTATTTTCATATTAACTATATTTTATTCATAATTTTTTAATATTTTAAGCTATTTTTAAAATAGGTCGTAATGCACCATGCACTAAACGTTATAGCTCCACTGAGACTTTTACGCAATTCCTCATTAAAAAATATGGGGCATGGGGTTTATTGCTCGATAAACACAAAAATGGTAAAGTACAATTACACCCAAATTTAAATTCATACAATTAATTGACCACCATAAATGGATGGTATGTTGGAATTAAAATTACCACGTCATTCATAAGTTGATTTGAAGTAAACTATTTAGCAAGTACCTAGCTTTTTATGGATTCTAAGAAGGTGATGCGACATAAACAAAGTGACAATTAAAGAAAAGGGAATAAGGTGCAAGGGTAAGGGGTGCATGAAAATGTTATGTATGTTTTAAATATTCACTTGAGTTTAAAATGACGGATACAAATTTACCAAATGGAAGCTACAAAAATTGTTCCAACAATTCTCCTATTCCATAGCACCGATGATTCAAAATGAAAGCAACAGATTCAACAGAGATAACAAAATATGATGGAAAAATAAGTGGAAGCGCATTAAAGTATATATTTTTGAATAAAATACGCACTGACTGAAGGATTTCTTAAAAGGTTCATATTATAGTAAAAAACTTCAAATAGTGCAACTGAGATAAACCAAGATACCCATTGATTATTCCTTGGCCTAAGATGTCAATATTGTCAATAATAGGGAAAGTTAGTGTCTGTATGAAATAAAACAATAAATAGTTCAATTATAATGCATCAGCTTAACCAATATTTCAAGCACAAAGAATAATAAGCTCGCATAGCCCAGTAGCTGGCTTAGACATAGAACTCAACTGCAGTATTATGAGAGCATCAATTTACGAAGCGGCAAAGAGTTTTCTCTAGAGTTTAACAACCTTGACTAGAAATCAGGTGGCCGAAATGGTTCGAGGAGGATTTTGCTTTCAAATGTCCAATTAATCTTCTCTATTACAGATAGTCAAGCATAAATCAAAGATATTAAAACATAAAAACTAAGAATCATATAAGATAGTAGTATCTTTCATAACAATTTTGTAGCAAAACCATGAAGGTGACCTTCCTGTCAGGCTTACCAGTAAGGGAAAACCAATAACAAGGGCGCCCGCTCCGCTAACAAAAACAGCCAAGGCTGTGAAAGCTGCAGAACTTAAAGCATCATCAACCATGCCTAGAGCGTAAGAGCCCACTGCTGCGGCGCCTCCAAGCATAGTAACCGTAACTAGGAGGTAATTTAGAGGAGGCGGAGCATGTACATATCTAGAGAAAGAATGGAACACAACCCTGACTTCAAGGCAGATCACGACAAACACCATTGCCACTGCTCCATTCACCACCCGGATCCTCCGAATCTGAAACTCATCCTTGGAGACCCACCAGAGCGCCCCTCTTGTAGAAGCATAAAGCTGGAACGAGAAAGGCATGAAAAAGAGCAGCAGTAGATCGCAAATGGAGGAAACGGAAGACAAGGCTGTCGAGTGGTGGGAGGCGACATGGAAAAGAACGGGAGCGAAGATAAGGTAGAGGGTATGGATGCAACTCTCCAATGGGCCAAGTATTTGGGAGTCTGTGGAAGGCTCGTGCTTGGACCGGAAGGACGAGGAGCGGGGTAGCGAGTAGAGCCAATATGACATGCAGACAAAGGCCAAGAAGTAGTAGGCAGCATTAACCATGCCAAGGGCAGAGACTACGGCCCAAGTGAAGATTGCAGGGGTGGCTACTGGGACGCAAGCGAAGAGTAGGCGCTCGAGAGAGGCCACGATTGAAGGATTCTCAATCTGGATCCAGCGGAACTGAAGGGAGATCCATAAACCAATGAGGAAATTAGTCTCGGCGCAGAGAAGGAGTGCTAGTGCAGTTAGGGGGAGCGAGGAGAAGGAGGAGGAGGCGGCGAGGGAAGAGGAGGCGGAGGCAAAGAAAGCAAGTTGAGAGGCGACTAGGGAGAACCAGACCGCAAAGAAGGCTGCAGATTTGAGGCGGAGGGAGTCAAGGATGTATGCGACCATTAGGCCAATGGTTAGAACAACGACGACAGGAGCGCCGCCGAGGTCGAGGAGGAAGGCGGCAGCTGGGACGAGGGCAAGTGCGATGCGACCGTTGTAGGCGAATGAGGGTGTGGTGTGAAGGCGAGAAACGGACGAAGAGGATGTGGAGGAAGGAGAGGGGCGGAGGGGGCTCGACTTGTCGCCTCCGGCACTGCCGGAGAAGGTCGGGAATGAGGGTGCGCTCATGGAGGAGGCGATGTAGGCACGGTGATGGGGATGGCGGGAGAGGGAGGACTCGTCCAACAACATGTTGGCGGCGAGTCGCCTCTGTAGCTTAGGGTTCTTAGATAATCTACTGGTGATACTTGCTAGGGTTTGCGTTAGGGATCAGGTAGAAGACGCCGCCAAAGGTGACGGGCATCGTCGCCCTGCGAAGCGGAAAGACCGATCTGAATTGACGCTTGCTGGACGAATCGAGGGGGAAATTATTAGTATCGAGTAGCTGCGTCGGTTTATCAAGGCGGAGTTGCCGGCGATATGTGCGTCATGTCCTGAAGCACCGCGCGAGGACACAGTTGACGGCAGCGATACTGCGCTGAGCGACCAGGCTGGGTTAGGTCAGGCTAAATCTACAGTAGCTACAAGCCAACATTATACGAAATAAGCAAGGAAATTAAAGGCTTCGTTTGGAAAACTTTTTTATCGATTTTTAAAGTAATCTTTTAAATTTTTAGTAAAAAAAAATTATAATTTAATATATTTTTCATCAAAAATTTATTTTAAAAATCAATAAAAAAATTGTCTAAAAAATTATATTTATAAGAATTCTCAATTTTACTTGTTGCGTGCGAGAAAATACGCGGCGGTAGAGTTTGTAAATTTGCGTCCGAGCGTTGCACGTAAGTTTAACACACAAACAGAAAGAAAGAGTGAACACCAAGAGTTTTTACGTGGAAAACCCAAAAATGGGAAAAACCACGGGGCCTCGCCCAGTTGCAAATTTCCACTAGTGTTTTCGTAGATTACAAATGGCGGATTTCTTCCCACAAGTCGGGATAATCCAAATACAACTTGTCTCTTCCACGAAATTCACAAAATCCTGCGAATTCCCTATGTTTTCTGAAAATCCGGCAGAGTTCCGGCGTCTTCAGGCGGCAGGAAAAACTCCGGCGGCGGTGGTCGAGGAGGTGAGGAATCTCCTATTCCCCTTTCTCCTTCTCCTTCTCTTCTTCTTCTCTCTCTTCACTTGAGTCCCCTTGGTGTAGAATGAGGGCTCTATTTATAGTTTTTCTGGAGTGGCATAGCCCGTAAATAGGCGCGAGATCAAGGGCAAACAGGGAGTGGTTTGAATGGACGGCCGATATCGAATCCTTTGATCATGCACCGTTCGTTGGACATTTGATGGCCTTAATGATGTCGGAATTTGATGATCTTGGGTTCGTTGGATTCGTCTCGTCGAGCCCTTCGATTCGAGTATAAGCTTGTCAAAATCGGAGACCGTTTGGTAACTCAAATTGCGGTTTGAACCTTCCAACGGTGCTTTGAACCCTTGATTCGGACTCATTTGGGCTCGGATTGGGTTGATCTTGGTGTCGTTGGGTTCGTATTTCCGAGACGCTCAATTTGACTATAAGATCGCTGAAATCGGAGTTCATATGCCCCCGAAATTAATTTTTGAAGTTTCCAACTAAGTTTTGCCTCGAGATTCGTGCCCAATCAAGATTATTTTGTGATGACGTATCATTACTTTTAATAATATATCATATATTATTACTATTAATTTTAAATTCTATAAAAATAAATAAATCTAAGAAATTAGGAATTTGACTCTGCTTATCGTTAAAAATTACATGATTATAAAAATTTCAAATAATATATAAAAATATATACATTCAACTTTAATTTTAATTCATAATTATTAAAATGATAATGCTAAGGCAAAATATATAGAATTTTTGAAAAATTAAGAAACTAGTCCTTTCATTAGTGAATATTTGAGTACAAATATGGCCTAATTTCATCACAAATATATGAAAAATAAAAGATATAAAAATTATCCAAAAGAAAGAAAATTAACAGCTTTGAAATAAAATAGGAAAATAATAAACCAAGTCCAGGACTCACGAAGTTGTTGATCATTTCTAAATAATCAAAGTTTTCTCGGCATTGTTGTCTCGGCATTGTTGTCAGACCCGGTTGCCAAATCAAATCAAAGCCATCCATATGTGAAGCAAAGATGTTAATATATCAATAGTTGAAGAAACAGTCAATCAGAGAATCACTATCACCACGGTTGCTAGGACTATGTAGAGGCCATCCAATGCAGGCAGAAGAGAGCAAGGGAACAATCCTTCATCATAGTCCTTAGAAAGAATATAAGAATCTAATAATATAATCTCTAAATAAGCTAAATAAAATCATTGACTTGCTTGATATCATTGTAGCTTTTACATCCCTTCAATTTCAAGAAGATAGCTCTTTTGATATGAAAATAAAGAAATATAAAGAATTGTGCTTAACTCTTCAAAAAATTTCATTATCATTTGAAGTTAACCTTGATTGATGATTAAATTAAGAATAGCAATGCTTGAACAAAATATTAGAAGTAATACTACATTCTCTAACACAGCTCGTATTGGCATGTTGGTTGAGAGCTTAGGCTACTAACTAAGATGTCTTAGGTTTGAGTCTTATATATACGATATGTGTGTGAGTCTGTCTTAATTAGCCTAAATGTCCCAAAAATATATATATATATTCACTAGATAAATTCATGCTTAAATTAAAGTTAAAATGACCACTTATGTAACATTTTTAAATCATTACATCAATGAATTACTATTCATATCTTGCTTGAGAGTTTTATATTATCCATATTTAGAACTTTGCAAATCATGAGGTTTCTCATTTGGAAGACTGGTTTATCGTTTTAGCTTCGAATAATGATTCACATACAATTTGAAATGTAAAATATAACTTATAAAATATATGAATTTTTTTACGTGAAATATTGAAAAGAGAAAAAAATTTATGGTGCCTAGCCCAATTAAAATAGTTTTTATTCAATATAGTCTAACATTACGATGGGGTTGTATGCCCAAAATGTAAAAAGCTCATTAATATGCCATAAGAAAATTAAAGTAAGAATATAGTTCATGAGGTGATGACAAAAAAAAAACTTTTACTTGACTCGGGCTCCAAGAGGTTCAGTATCCGCTTCTCTCAAAGCCTCTCATTAACCAACCCTTTTCCTTGGTAGAAGTGAGGCAAACTTAGGGATAAGACAAGAAAAATGGATGTCATCAAAGGTTGTTTGCTGGTCATACTTAGGCTTCATTTGAGACTATTTTCTTACTGTTTCTTAAAGCAGCTTTTTACTACAATCTTTTTTTATTTTTTTAACTAAAAAACTACTTTAAGAAGCAGTAAGAAAGCTGTCCCTAACGAAGCCCTAATGTCAGTGCTTGGGATAGGCTTCATGGATTCGGGGAAGGCTCAAACTGAGAAAACAACCAATTCGTTGGCTTATCATTTCTCATTCCTAACCATCTTTCTTGACAAGGGAATAAAGCATAAATTAATAAAGCTAAAAGCTTTGTGTGATATAATGGTTTACTATTTTTATTGACTAAGATGGTGTTGATCATGTAGTGGATGAGAAGTGAAGAGTCATCCAGCATCAATTCCTTTACTCATATACTTCTCTTGGGACATAATAGATCATATAGGCTTGAGATTGTGAGAAACATTTACCCCCATAATATAATATAAATCTTATAAGGCTCAAATTAAGTAGGGGAAGTATTATGAAATGTAGATATTTTTATAAATTTTATTTTTATTATTAAATCAATTATGCAATATCATTTCTATCTTTTAATATGATATGTATTTTTTATGTCATATTTGATTAAAAATAGAATTTTTAAATATATAGTTTATTTTTTTCTATCGTTCTTTTCAGAAATAATTATAAGTCCAATAAAATTATGCCAGTTTAAGTCTTTTATATTTCCTTAGACTTAGAATAGAGTTATTATTTTTATGATGGTTCTCAGCTTAATTTTAAAATATGAGGCTAATAGTTTCTTATTTGTTACATTATAAGTTTTCACTTAGTTATGTAACTTGGTACTATTATAAGAAATATTATTTATATATAGCCTAAGTTTAAGCAAATATATATATATATATATATATATATATATATATATATATATATATATATTGTTGCAATAAAATTAACATAATTCTAAATTATAATTATTTTGTATATTTAAGTACTTCTAAATTATGACTATTTAATTTGCTTTTGTAAATAGTCATATACTTCAAATATTGTATTGAGACAAAAAATAAAATAATATGAACATATTTATATATTTCCCAAATAAGATATATTTTCTTGAGAATATAGGTATGCGCTTATAATACAATAAAAAATTTTCAATAAGGTCAAAAGTTCGGAAAATTATTCTGTGCGGAATCTGAACGTGTTTAGAGGCGAATCCGGCCATGCCACATTACCGGGGCCCAGTGCATCCGGTGATGTGGCGGGTCCGAATTCGTCTCCGAATACATTCGGATTCCACACAGAATAATCTCTCCAAAAGTACACACCTATGTATTTCACTTTTATGGGTATTTTGCTCAAGTATATATATAGCCATACACTTTAAATATTTTGATCAAATGTATAATAAAATTGATACGTCATGCAAAAATTATCTTGATCGGGCACGAATCTCGAGGCAAAAGCTAGTTTGAAACATCAAAAATTAATTCCGAGAGCATCCGAACTCGGATTTCAGCGAGCTTATAGTCAAACTGAGCGTCTCGGAAATACAAACCCAACGACACCAAGATCAACCCAATCCGAGCCCAAATGTGTCCGAATCAAGGACTCGAAGTGCTGTTGGAAGGTTCAAACCGCAATTTGAGTTACCAAACGGTCTCCGATTTTAACGAGCTTATACTCGAATCAAGCAGCTCGACGAGACAAATCCAACGAGCCCAAGATCGCTGAATTCCAACATCATTAAGGCCTCCAAATGTCCAACGAACGATGCACGATCGAAGGGTTCAATGTCGGCCGTCCATTCAAACCACTCCCTATTCGCCTATGATCTCACACCTATTTACGAGCTATGCCACTCCAGAAAAACTATAAATAGAGCCCTCATTCTACATAAAGGGGACTCAAGTGAAGAGAGAGAAGAAGAAGGGAAGAAGAAGAGAAAGGGGAAAAGGAGAATCCCCTCTTCCTCGACCACTGCCGGAGCTCTTCCTGCCGCCCGAACATGTCGAGATTCTGCGTGATATTCGGGAGAACGCAGGAATTCTTCCCAACTTCCACCACTACAAGAAAAAAGGTTTTTAGCGACCATAAAGCAATAAAAATTATAATAAGATCAAAATTACACACATATTTACTCTATGTTTTTGGACTTTTATTTGAGTACAAAAATATATTAATATTTTTTTTTGTCAAATACATAATAAAATAAAATGACGAAACATCTATTTTTTTAAAAAAATAAATAATAGTTCTTAAAATTTTATAATAATATTGATATAACAAATCAAGACAATCAAGTTAAAGCTCAATTACAAAACCTAAGGCTAAAATACAAATATAAGTCTCCATTATAAAAGTTCAATCAATGACCTAATAAAGATCCATAATTTATAAAAAAAAAATGTAACTTATATTTTATCATTTTTATATTTTCTTTAACCAGGGGTTTTGTTGACACGACCTGACTCAATGCAAATTATTATATTGAGACAGGTCGTATCATGTTGAGTTCGCAACGGTTGATTTATTTTTCAAGATTTATTTGAAGTGATTTTTTTTCATCAATTTTTATAAACTTAGTCTTTTCTATATCATTAAATAACACTAATTAAAAATATTAATATCCTTTCATTTACTTCAATAATATAAGTAAAATAAATACCTATGAAATGATTTTGAAATATAAAATATCTACTTTCAATTATTGTGAAAGCTACACGACATTGTAAACAACACTTATAAAGGAAGAATCATAATTACTATACATTAATATATGATGCAGAGCATTGAATAGACAGGATTATTATATATACTGTCTTAGATTTTTTTTGAATGATTTTTTTATTGATTCTTAAAAAAAAAATTTTAATTTAAAAAATAATAAAAAAATCATACTAAACGAAACTTTAGTGCGTTCCCACTACTTAATATGTAGGATTATTAATTATACGTTTAGTTGCTCTCTCCAATACTCTTATTTTGCCCTTTCTATTATTATAGTACAAAAGGTTATTAATACCTTTTCTTCGTTTATTTGGCAAGTTGTTACAGGCAGCATATATAAGCTGTAAACGTAGTAAAGCTACAAATGAATATATACAATACTGCTTAAGCTTCATTTCCTTGTTCTTTGTTATCTGCTTAATTCCTCCGTCGACTACCATGTCAGAACTGCTGAACTAGTATCAGAGTTTGGAGCTTGCGAGGAATGAAAGAAGGCAGCAGAGGAGCAGCCGGCGATGCTGATGGTAGCCTAGAAGCCCTTTGGGCGGCACACTTGGGCTTGGCATGCCAGTTTGATGAGTTCGTCCTGGAGTTTCGACAGTTCACGGTGGAGTTACGTTGATATTTTCAGCTCATCAATACTGGTGTAAGATTGTCGCATTCACCCAGAAATACAATCCCGGCAACCACGCACACCGGCTTTCAAGCGAGGACAGTCCTTCAATCATGACAGGAGGAGAGCTCCGATTCCAATTCCTGAAATTACAAATTTAGAAGAAGAACGGTTTGAAGTACATACTGACTTACACTTCTTCAGCTCCACAAGGATCATAAAATGCTAAGGTGGATGAACTGCCCTCATAAGCATAGTCTTGCGAACCCAAGCCATATACCCTCCCCCTCTGTCTTCCTCCAATAACATCTGACCATGTATGATACTTAGAATATTGGGTCGATCCTGAAGATGATCCCTCACCAGTGGACTGACGACTTTCCTGAGCTCGTTCAAAATCATCCTGCAAGAATAAATCCATAAAATATATTGATATTAGAATGAGTTTTATTATAATAAATTTCTATTTCCAAACTCCAAAAAATTATACTCACATGAGCTTTTTTAGCATTTTCCCACTGATGGTCAGCTTGATGTTGGTGAGTCCTCATATACAACTCCAGCGGTGTCGGCTCCCGGCCAAGAAACTCTTTTTGAAAATAGAAGATATATTTATAATAATATAAATATATTTATTAAACTAATTCAAAGCTTTTACCAGTCGTCGGAAAAAATTCACTTAACACCGGCGGTTTGAGCCACCGGTAACGCGCCGGTAAGAAATAATACCGGCAGGCTAACCGGCGGTTATTGGACCATCTCTATTTCCAGGGGCGATAAATTAAATAACCACCGATAAACACTGGCGGTCTAACAACCAGTTAAACCGCCGTTAATACCAGCGGTTACATAACCGCCGGTCCAGACCGCCGATAATTCATGAATGGTCGTGCATTTAATTTTGAAAGTTTTCAATTTAAATATATATTGAGATTCAAGCCCAATTAAAGTGATTTTGATGACGCATCAAGTATAGACCAAAGAATTGATATGAGGATTTTTTATTTGTGATTAGTGATGTTAGATGATTAATAAGGTAGTCTGATCTGAGCAACACATCAACCCATAATTTGCAGAGTAGATTAGCGTTGTGATGAAGTGTATGAGGATGTTGATGTTGACATAGAAGTTGGCTGCTCCTGTAAAGGTTGTGTATAGACCTTGTTGGTTCCATAATTAATCAAAAGTCCTTGTATGATTTTGCATTGATGAGCTTATTGTTCTACCAAAGGAATGATCTGAAAATGTAGCTTTGAAGAACTTTGCCAAGTGATTTGAGTACACAGTAAAACAGAGCTATCATAAGAAACAAACTGATATTCAAAATTCTAGTTTTTTTTCTTTTTAGAAGATTTCTGTTGGGAGGTTAGGGAAAAACAGAGATTGCATTTGGCTTTATTTTGCATCCAGTCGATGTAATTTAAGAAATTATATTGTTGTTCTAAAAGCTTACAAAATTGCTTTGAAGAAAGAGTATAAGGAAACAAAATCAAAGCACACAATCAAATATATAAGAAGTTTTTTTTTTTTTGATAAAATAGTATAATAATAATTCAATTATATATATAAAATTGAAAATGGACTCCAAATTCAAATCCAATTTTTGCAAAAGCTTCCCTTGAAAAATTCAGAAATATTATAGTGAATAAAAATGATTTTTAACAATTTTTATGCGCTTTAAATGTTGTTTTCATGTATGTGATTGTTTGAGTTATAAGTGTTAACAGACTTCTAACACAATTGAGTCTCCAAACCTTAGGAAATTATGTTTGTGATCTCTAAAACGTGATTGTAAGTTCTTCAATCATTTTAGAACTCATGTTATTATTTTTAGACTTTGATAATTGTTAAAACCCAATGCATATATTTAAAGTAGCTAAATACGCTTCAAAATTCTAAGTCATAACGTTGGGTCTTTGAACTTGATGATGCATCTACTTGCATTCTCCATAGATATTGCACTCAAGCCCATCTATAAGAGGCAAGCCCCCCAAGCTTAGTGTCATCATTTACATCAAGTTAGTAGTTATTATATATTGATTCACTCGTATAGAATATGTTATGAAAATCTTAGAGTAAGAGAGGTTTCTTGAAGATAAGTTGGGGAGAGGGAGCGAGCTCACAAATCTGTATTGATTTGTTCTTTAGGATACATCCCCTTTCAGCCTATCTACCTATGAACAATATATAGACATAAGCAACTTAACAATGATTTGGTGTCTTGTAGAGCAACTATAATCTAAAATTGGGTCAAATACTAACATAATACTTAACAGGTCATTAGATTATACCTCGCATGATTTATTATAAGCAGATTTGTTAGAGAGATATACATAAGTGTAAGCTCAACAAATCTTTTAATATCAATGAGGTTTAGCATGAGTAATTATACTTTTATATACATAGCTTGTTTTTTTCTAGAATACTATTTGCATTAGAATAAAGATTAAAATGTGTAGAAGGAGATGAACCAGAGCCGGTTTTAAAAAATCGTCCTGTTCTCTTGGAATGAAATATTAGCCATCTGATTTACATCCAGCGGTGTATGAGAAAAATGTAACAAAGAAAAAAACCTATTATTCCTATTTGGCGCTATTCCAATCCCGTTTATTTTTTAATGTTTGATTTAATGATCTCTGTTGGGTTAGAAAAAAATAAAACAAATTAAAATTGGTTTGGTTTTCGGATTTCTATTCGTAGCTATTTTGTTTGAGTTTGCACCGCATCTTGCTTATTTCTTTTACAAACAGGAAGATGCTAGACATAGGATCAAGTGATGTAAAATTTCAGTTCTACGAATTGAACTGAGGTATGCATTCCTCCCTCAATTCGTTGTGATAATAACAAATTAGTTGATCTGGCCATCTTGTGCGAGAACCGGGAGCTAAGGGATGCCGGGACCCCCTCGTGTGAGAACCCGGAGAAGCAATGTGTGCAATTTTTATTTGGTGATTTTAAATCATGTGTTTAAATTTATCTGTGTAAGCAAATTTATTTTTAATATTCTTAAATATGTCAATTTGGCTTGGTTACAGAATCTTTTTGAAAATATTACAAATTGCTGAAATTGATATAATAATGGTTGAATTTGAGTTTTGTATGTTCTGAAATTGTATTAGTGTTTTGCTAAAATAAATCAAATGTGCTGAAATTAATTATGATATTTGCTAAAATTAAGGTTAGATTGTCATATTATCATATTAATTTTATTAATTTTTAATAATATTATTATTTATTATGTCATCCGGTTCAACCGGTCGAACTATGAGTCTTTACTTTTTTTGCGAAAAAATGAACCTGGGGTATTTCTTGGGAAACCCCAGGTCAAGCCCATTCATCGAAGACTCCACCATACAAAGAAGTTTGGTGCAAAACCTTATGAAATTCAAAATGACTCAAAAATGCATTAAATATATGAAAATTACCTCCTAATCATCCATTCCCATCAACTGACAATTTTAAGCATATATAAAAAGACAACAAAACATTTTAATACGTTTAACTTAAAAGAAGGAAAAAAAAAAAAAAAGAAAACTTTTTAAAGTATGCCATTCAAGCCGTATATCTCTTCGTTAAACTTTCGTGAAAGTGATCAAATTAGATCGCTAATATCATAATCAAATAAGAACGTTGGACTACTCTTCCGAAATCACCATTTTCGCCATGTGTCAAGTTTAAAGCACAACAACATTGAAGACTTTTAATTTAGATTGAAAGAGACTAACGACGTCATAATCTCAGGCCATTCAAATCCATCATTAGCAGTGAACAAACTAATACCAAATATAATCAGCACTGAAAGAGATATGATCAGAAATAAATGGAAATAGTTAAGTAAAACGGCATGGAAGACAATTCAACGACTCTTCCTCCTGACCTGCACAATTGTCCTGATCTAACTTGAAGACCCAGCGGCATCTTATAAATATACTTGTAAGTTCTAACTCCCTCATCGGTTTCCAATATGGAATGGAAAGCCATTTCCGACGTAGGGAAGAGCATTTAATTCACACCAGTAACTTGAACCAGAATTCTAATGGAGCTGTTAATTCTATGGCTGGTAAAGTTTCAACTGCATTTCTATTCAAGCAATAACGTATGCCATTTATTTAATGGGGGCGGAGCATTGCATGCACCAGCTACCAGGAATTAAATGAAGTCAGACTTGTCCCCTAATTAGTAATTCCTTCCATCGCAGCTTACACGTTTTTTTTTTTTTTAAATTATTAAAGTCTAATCCATCTATTTGGTTGAAGGAGGTGGCGGCAATATAATGAGATCCATGCAAAACCTAGTCAAGATGGTTGGTGTCACCAACTCGAATGAGATGCCATTTTGGTTGGTTCTATAGGTCAAGAACTAACATATGACCACCTAGGGTGAACCTAGTCAACTAAGGATCAAAATATGGGTCTATTGATGGATTGGACCAAGCAAGCCATGGTGGGTCTATTGAACCATCTAAATAGTTAATAATCATAATACCTAAAGTTTATGACCCCAAGGGATATGAATAACCTAATAGGTCAAACTACGAGTCCACGTGGGACTAAAAGTGTTAGGAGGGAAGTCACTGGATGACCACGAAGCCATATGGGGGCCATCTAATTGTCCAAGAATGGTAATCATTTGGGTCACTTAGGGTTGGCTAGATAAACCTAAGTGAAACCCTATATAACTTGGAGTAATATGAGTAGTGTCGCAACTCGACCCGATATGACTCGATACTATACCGGTCATACCGTGTCCAATTGTGATAAGTCTAATCCTAAGATATGGTCGAAGAAGTATTGAAACAAAACTTCCAATTTATATACTACACAAAGCCACTATTGAATGCAATATATACACTGAATCTTAAAACAATTTTCTATATATCATCCAAAATATATATAATCTGAATTATATTTGCAACAACACTTGGCAATAGAGACCATAACAAAAATAAAAGACAAGCATCCAAAAAATCAAAAGTAACCAAAACATACCTACACACTATCCAAACTACTATGATTGCTACTTACCCTATATTTATAAACATAATACTTCTTTTGTCTATCACGTGTAGCTCTAACATCTATGTTGAAGTCAAAGGGGTCATACACTTCAAACCATACAGGGATGCATTAGGAGTCATGCCTATGCTGGAATGATAACTATTATTATATATAAACTCTATCAATGAGATATGATCCTTCCAATGGCCGTCAAAGTCTAGAACGTACACAGAGTCTCAAAAGATCCCCTACTACTTGAATAGTTTTTTTGGATTGTCCATTTGTCTCTAGATAAAATGTTGTACTGAAATTCAATTTTGTACCCGATCTCTGCTAAATGCCTCTCTATAATTTGGAGGTAAATCGATAATCACGATCGAATACAATCACCTTTGACACACCATGTAATCTGACAATATCCCTAACATATATTTGTGCTAACATATCAACCGGATCAATCTGTCGAATTAAAGTGAAATGTGTTGACTTTATCATACGATCAACTATACCATAATGATATCATGCCCTTGTATAGATCTGGAAAAATCTATAACAAAGTCCATCGTCACATCTTCCCACTTCCACTCAAAAATAAGTAATGATCGTAAAAGAACGCCCTATCATTGATGATCTACCTTCACTAACTAACATGTTGCACACTTTAAAATAAACTCAACTACGTCCTTTTTCAATCCAGACCACTGGAATATACATTTCAAATCTCCATCAATCTTACTGCTTCCTAGATGAATAATATAACCTGGGTAATGTGCCTCGTATAGGATCACAGCTCTCAATCCACTAATAAAAGGAACCCATAATCTATTCTTCTAGAAAATGACTCCAAAATCATATTATAAAAGTTCAGGTCTCTTGTCATCCTTAATATGCCCAACTTAAGATATTTTGTATATGACTTCTGAGCTTCATAAATTCTTTTTTATAGAGTAGATTGAATAATCATCTGAGCTAAGATATTCAGATCTGTATCAACAGATACCACCTATATGTCTAGTTTTTCTAAATCTAGGATAAGAAAGTCCAAATAAATAATAACAAAAGAGAAGTGCCTGAAGACTTCCTACTCAAAGCATCAGCTACCACATTCACCTTACAAGGTTGATATTGAATAGATAGATCACAATTCTTTATCAAATCTAATCACCTTCTCTATCTCAAATTTAAATTTTTCTGAGTAAAAATGTACTTCAAGCTATGATGATCAGTATAGATCTCACATCTAAGTCTATACATATAGTGCATTCAAATCTCAATGCAAATATAACAATAGTTAACTCTAAATTATATGTCAGCAGGTAGTTCCTCTCGTGTGGTTTTAATTATCGAGATGCATAAGCAATAACTCTATCATGCTATATTAGCTTGTATCCCAAATCTCTCAATGATGCATCACTACAAATATGAAACCCCTCTATTCTTGAAGGAATTGTCAGAATAGAAGCATAAGTCAAATAGTCCTTCAACAACTAAAAACTCTCATCATACTTTGGAGTCCATATGAAAGATACTAACTTCTGAGTCTATTTTATCAAAGGCAAAGAAATGCAAGAAAACTCCTGAACAAACTTCTAATAATAACAAGCCAAGTCTAATAAATTGTGAATCTCTGAAACTGTAATAGGCTTTGGCCAATTAGAGATAGCCTGGATCTTCTAGGGATCTATTGAAATATCTGCACATATCACAACATGTCCTAAAAATGAAATGCTACTCAACAAAAACTCATACTTTGAGAACTTAACATATAATTGATGTTGTCTTAAAATCTCCAAATTAAGTAGTCCTCAAGTGTGTTGCTTGCTCCTCTTCGGATCTAGAATAAATAAAAATATCATTATTGGTGGAATTTTGAAAGTAGATTTTGAAAAATATTAGTTCTCTTTGGGAATTTTGAAATTGAATTCTAATTCCAGAATCGAATCATCCCGTTAGAAAAAGTATATCACCTCGAAAGATGAAAGTAAAATTTCATAACGTTGTTCAGATTTAGAATTATGAAATTCATCTTGAATATTGTGACCGGATGCTAAAGAGAACTTCATATGACCTCGAAGGGTCAAAATGTGGTTCAACTGAATATCTAGTTACAATATTCAAGAAGTGAGATCGTTAAATTCACATCCGAAGCCTTATCAAAGAAAGATGTATCTTCCTAAAGGGAGATAACACCATTTAGTGATAATTCTTTGAATGTGATAATAACGATCATCTTTGATTTTTCTCAAGGAAAATCAAATAAAATTTTGGAAAATCAATTTTTTAAAATCAGTTGCGTGTGTGGTTCTAAATCTCCTACGAGCGCAAGCCCTCGTAGTTAATTACATCGTAGGGAGACAGTGTCCCCTATGAAAACTCTCGATTAAAATAGTGACGAAATTTTGTTAGATTTTCTAAGAGTGATATCAAAAAAGAGAGGTGAATTTTGGAAACTCAAAAGGGAATGGGTCAAAATTGGGCAGTTATTATCGAAATCAAGGGAAGAAAAGTATGGGACACTTTGTTTTTGCGAAACCATCCGAAAGTGTCCCAACTCAATCTAAGTGTTGGGCTTTATATTTTAGGATTGAAAGAAGATTTTAATAGAGTTGAGCATTTTATTAAAAATTTGGGATTAGATTTCCGAAGTTTGGGATCTTATCATCAAAGATCTGCCCCGGATCCTAAATCTAATTTGGACGTTGGAGCACAGTCGTTCGATCCTAACTAATACAGTGCAAGGTCTAGACTTACCCCGACCTGAATTGGGGAGCAGCTAACCACCTAATTGATTTTAAAGAGATGAGTCCGGTCTTTTATGAAAGAGTGGTAGGGACATTTTATTTAAAGTTTTGAAAAGTTGGGGCCAACATCTAGAGATTTTCCTAATTGGCCCCTTTTGACTTATGTTGGGTGCAAAATGCTAAGGATTAATGCAATTAAAATTTTGACTCTTTTAATTGGTTTCTATTACAATGCATGCTAGTTAACGACTTCAAATCAAGTATGCTTGAAAGTTAAAAAACAGGCTTAGAAAATAATTTTTTAGAAGACTGGACTTCCCCAGGTCCGGCACATCGTCCTTATAGGTCAGACTATCCGGACTCTACTCGCAGGCGGGGAAGGGTCTAAAGCAAGGAGAGAGTAGTGCAGAAATATGCATGCGACCCCGGGGTTGATCCCCAGTTAATTCCCTAATTCGTTATCTTTTTATATTATTTAGACTCACTAAATTTTAAACTTTAAGATTATGAGTATAAAAATTTTCACACCCTTACGAGTCTCACGTATCCAAACGAAAATAAAGCGGCATACAAACACAAAAAAACTAAGAAAAACAGGCAATTCTAAAGGCAATTATTTCAACACATCAAATATAAATGAATTATTTAATAAATGTCCATAAGCAAAGTTGCCTTGCTTATTACAAACCAGGATCTTGCAGAAAGTAAAGTGGCCGGACACCACTGACAACAACCCGAATTCTAAACCTAGTAATAACGCAAGTGGTTTTGAGTGGGATACTCTTTGTCTTCAATCTTGTTCTCCTTCGGGCTCCTTGGATTCTTCGTAGTAGGCTACCCAAATGGATAAGAGGGCACTTCCTTTGAGGGGAAGGTCACTCTTTCCTCTTTGGGTAGTAAAGAAGCGATCCAAATTTGGATCTCCAAATAGAAAAGGGCTACTCCCCTAAGGGGTGTCCTTTTCTTTTTAGAGTCCAAGCTTTGGACCTATGTATCCCAACTCAAAATCCTACTTTCACAACACTTAATATTTGCTAAAATTACATTTGTATAAAATCAAAATTCTAGACTATTATACAGGGTTATCCTAAGTTAGTAAATCAAAAGCATTTATTTCCAAACAGTTATATATCTGTAGAAAAGTAAGTAAACACACTGGTCATGCTCTTTTATTATTTGGGGGCTTTAGTAGCTGAAGCACTTGTGCAAGCATTTATAATAATTGAATTAGCCCCCCTTTTATTGCCCTGCATGAACGTGGCCACCTGTAGAAAACTGTGTGAACATCCAGATCGTTCATATCCTAGGGGTAATCTAGTCGCCAAACATATCAACCATCTATAGAGTGCAGAAAAAGTAAATAGACACAACAAAGCAATTTCATCTACAACATGCAATAAAAACTATGAAAAATCTGGCACACAGCAGTAAAGTAAACATCGACCTAACCTAGATCTAGAGTTGGTTGTCAGAGCAAACTATCTAAAGTGTGTGTAGAAAGTCGTGTGGCTGGGGTGGATCCTAAATTGGGTGATTAGTTAAAGTTGTCTAAAATTTTGAGCTTGTTAAGGCTTAAAAGGGGGATTTTGGTTAAGGTTTAAATATTAGTATATTAAGATTTTTAGTTAAAGATATTTTAAGAATTAATTGATTACTACCTTTGTTTCATACCGAGGCCGTGAAGTTTATTTCACATTTCTTAGGGCTAAGCTAATAGCCTCGTTTAGGGTTTAGGGGTAGTTGATTACTGGTTTTAATGGATTGGTTAAGAATTTTATTAACCTACTTAGAAAATTTTGAAGTTTGAAAGAGTTAGTGGATATTGGGGGTTATCTAGATATACTAACTAAGGGGTCAAAATTTAATTTTTTTTAAATTAGAGGAAAAATTAAAGATTTCAGATTTTTAATAAATACTAGACCTAATTATGAGTTGTTAGACAGGTGGTACATTCAATTTGGAGTTTATGATTTTTAGAAGTTTTGTTCCGGTTTTGACCTATAGTTGACTAAAATGTTGACTTTTTTACTTTGACCAAATTTTAGGGATTTGATATTTTTAGAAAATACTAGATTTTAATTAGATTCATTAACCACTAAGTTTGACTGATTTGGAATTTTCTACAATTAATGGTGAATTTTAGACGTTTAGTTTTTTATTGGAAATTTTTTTATTATTTCCATTAAGGGTCCTTTTTAGTGATTTGAGCCCAAATGGATCTTAAACTTCTCTAAATCCAATCTAAAGATAAAAAATGATCTAAGGAAAGATTAGCAAGTGTTTAAAGATTTTTTTGGGAATTTAAATAATTTTTAATTAATTAAAATTAATTAAATATTAATTTTGATTAAAATTAAATTAAAATAGATTTTAAAGTCAAATTAAAGGGATTTAAAAATATACTAATTAATTGATCAATTAGGGTCAATTAGAGGTATTTTAAGAAATTTTGGGAATTAATCTTGATTTATTAGGATTTTGTTAAGGCTAAAGGGTGATTCTAAGGGGGGAATATTATGGCTCCTAATTGGTGGACCAAATGGGCTCCAAACCTGATGAGATTTAAACCATGGGATCACCTAATCCCACGGCCTAAACACACCAAATTTGGGCTTAATTGAAATTCTCTAAGGTGGCTAACCAAGCCACCTAGGTGATCTCTAAGTCACCTTAAGAAAATCCTAGGGAGCTATCCTAAGCTTAGATTAGGGTGAAATCACTGACTCTAAACTCCCTATACTACACATCACCAGCACACACAAGATCAAAACCTAATTCTCATTGGAAAGGTTATAATCCCATTTTGAATTTAAGAGTCAACCCATGACCATTGAATCCAAATTTAGGAAATAATTCCCTTAAACATCTCAAATAGGGGAGATAAAATTTGGGCATATCAGGGACATGCCCAAATTCATTTTCCCAAAATTCTAGGTCATGGGGAATTAAATTTAAGCAATAAATGTAATAATTGAAATAACACTAATACTGAAGTTAAACTCAACACAAATGTAATGGACCTGGAACCATAGGGCTTTTGTAGGCCTCCCTGATACCTTTCCAATGAGCCTAAGAAAACCTAATTTGATCAAGTGTGCAGGAAGAAATTAATTTTTGAAGATCCCTTAATTTTTCTGTGAAATTAATCCAACCATTACCCAGTCAGCTGGAGCTTAATTTACATGCGGCGCGCCGTGATTGGCGGGGCAATCATTGGCGTTGATTGGGTAATGGTCAGATTAACTGTAGCCATCGGATGGAAGATCGGACGGCTATGATTAACGGAGCTCCGAGACCGTGGGATCTAATCCGCTCCGTTGATTGAAATCAAAGGTCTGGATTTCATCTTCAACCTCCTGCGCGAACCCGAGACTGTGAAGCTTCTCTGGCATGATACGAGCGATCTCACCGGCGAACTTCGACGAAATTTCACAGAGAGGATCAGGGCAGAGGGAACATCCAATCCAACTTTGGAGATCCGCTGAGGTGAAGGTTTCCTTCACACTTGACCAGACTACCTAACTAGGAAGATCGGGATGAAGAAATTACTGTAGAGAAGGTCTCAACGGATGAGCTTCTCTATCAGGAAGCTTCAGGGGTTGAAGGCAAACAGATCTCCTTAAGACTTCAGGACCGGAAGATGGGGAATGGTACTGGGAAGATGAAGGAGCTCTGAGAATGATTTCGAATGCTTGGGATCAAATGATGGACTCTGGGGAGCACTACCCTATTTAGCCACTTCTCGCGAGCTCGGACGGCCGGGATTGACCGGGAGGGACCTTGGATGGGCGCCAGGTGGAAGGGGACATCATCCCAGAGAGCTCGTGAGCCTCAAGCAGGCGAGCCACAGTCTTTGGAAGGCTTTGGGTCAGGATCGGTTGGAGGGGGACCACCGAAGCTCGTTCTCCATTGGTTCCGACCGCCGCCGGCCGGGGTTTGGGTCGGGTTGACCTGGAAGGGAGGATGGGGACGTGCTGGAGTCGAGGGTGAGCTCAATTGGGTCTGAAGAGGTCCAATTTGATATGGTGGCTTGGTTTGACCCAAACCTGCTCGGTTCGGGTCAAATTGGGCTCAACCCAGGTCAGGCCAAACCATAGGCTTGATATGGGAGATGGATCTAGGTCTGGTCCACCCAACGCAAGTGGCAATTGGGTTCAATTTGACCTGGGTTCAAAGATGACTCGGGTCCATACAATTTTGGCTACTTTGATCTAGCCTAAAGTTTTACCCAAGTCAACCCAAGGCATGGGCTGGCTGTAGGAGGTGTATTGGACCTAGGGCCTCCAAATGGAGGTGTTGATCAAGTTCAATTTGACTTAGGACAGGAATTGGCTCAATCCCAAGTGGTTTTGGCCACTTTGGGTTAGACTAACTCTTGACCCAAGGTGGCTCAAAGGCTGAGCTGGTTAAGGGAGATGTATCGGGTCATGGGAGACCCAATGCCACCATGGTTTGGATTCGATTTGATCAAGGTTGAGAAATGGTCCAAAGGAGGCCTCTCTTTGGGCACTTGGGTCAAGCCAAAGGCTAACCCAAGTGAGCCCAAGGCATAGGTCTCCAAGAAAGGTCTCTTGGGAGTCCAAGGAGCCACTCTTTGAGTTTAAATGGGATTGAAATTGTCTTGGTCCAAAAGTTTGGATGGAAGGAAGGGTATATATGTCATTTATTCAAACTTGCTTGACTTGGGTCAACCAAGTTGACTTAAGACCAAGAATTAGGTCTATTGAATTCAATTTTATCCCATGAACCTAATGAATGCGATGTCAAAGTGTGGAGAGATCAATTGGGTCAAAATGACCATTTTGACCCTTAGGATGCCTCAAGGTCCAAAATGGGTTGACTTGGTCAACCAAGTTGACCCATGGTTGGAATTGAGTCCAAGGGGTTCCAAAGGTCAATCAGAAACACTTGAGGAAGATTTCAAAGATTGATGATCAAATCAAATTAAGTCTATGTCAAAAATCCCCTTGAAGGGCATTTTGCTCATTTTGGCTATGAGTCAATTCTAGGTCAAATTGAATCTGGAAAGATGTAGACTATTGTTCAACGAGTCAATATAAATGTATTAGAGGTGATCAAAGGATTTGGAGGGGGCTCCAAGGTCAAATTCCACTAGGTGGAGGGTCTAGTGGCATTGATTGTAAACATTTGAAGGTTTTGTAATGTTTGGAACTGGATTAAGTTTATAGGGTTAGAATTCTTCCAATGAGCTCAAATTTGGAGGGTTGACACTAGAAACATGTCACATCAATATGCAATTGACAGACCCTGAATCAGATGCCAATTGACTGGGTTTGGAGGTGGTGGAAAAATCACCTAGAAAGAGTTTTAGAATATGAGTCCTTAGCCTAGGGATTCTGGTTTGGATTGAATTAAGATCTGGATTGGGCCTAAGGGCTATGAACTAGGAAGATCCTAGGATCTAGAGCTCAGGGAGGAGTTAAAAGTGACCTCATATAAAAATGAGGTCAACAATCATTTTTAAAGACGATCACAAACTGGTCAAGATATATAGTTTATGAAAATACTATTCATTAAATCCATGAAGAATACTAGGATATTAGTCACTTCAAATGACATGACTAAAAACTCATAATGCCCGTACCTCGTGCTAAATGCAATCTTTGCCACATCCTCTTTTTGTACCTTCAGCTAGTGATAACAAGATCACAAATTGATCTTAAAAAATACTAAACATCTAACCATCTGATCAAATAAATCATCAATTGTAGGCATATGATGCTTATTTTTTATATTGAATTTGTTCAACTCCATGTAATTAATAAACATGTGCATCATACCATCCTTTTTCTTTACAAATAGAACATGTGTCCCCACGGAGACACAATTTGACGGATGAATCCCCTATCGACTAACTCCTAAAGTTGAACCTTCAACTCATGAAGCTCCTTATGTGCCATTCTATATGGAGCTTTAGAGATCGAAGCAGTACCAAAAAAAGATCAATACATAACTCGATCTATCTATCTCTATATGGCAGTAAAGTTACTAATTCATCAGGGAAGACATCTGGAAAACTCTTGAACTGTGGGAACATTGCTTACAAAATTAGAAGAGAGTCTCACAACTCTGACATATGCTAAAAATACTAGGCTACATTTCCTCTAAAGCTTGTATACTTTTAGAATTGAAATAAAAAAGAACACATATGATTCCCTAAAAAACATAACTCTCATCATTCTTATACAAAGTCACTTTCTTCTTCATGTAGTCAATATGAGCCCTATATTGACTCATCCAATTCATACCCAAAATGACATTAAATGCAAAAAATAGTAAAAAATCAAATTAGATCTCCAAACTCTAGCATAAAACTATAAATCATAAAAATAAGCCCTACTAGCCACTATTCTATCTTCCGTAGGTAAAACCACAGATAAAAAAATATTTAATAATAAAGATGCTAAATCTTAAGAATTAAAATAATGCTCATATTAAAAGTTCGTTAGGGATGTTAGGCCCTATGAACTAGCTCAAAGCTAATTAAGAGAGAGAGGTGAATTGGTAAAAAATATCTTTCAATCAAAACACAAATCAAAACCAATATCACCACAATAAAAACAAAATGCGGAAATTAAATACGAAAATAATACGAAAAGAACACACCAAATTTATAGTGGTTCGGTCAAACCTTGACCTATGTCCACTCCTTGGAGGCAACCTCCAAGTATTGCACTAAACTAAGTGTCTCTCATTTAGCCCCCACAGCTAGGTGGAGAAGCCCTTACAAAATCACTTCCACCTTCCCCGGTGCGGCGGAGTCACCGGGTCCTTTGACACCAAAGAGATCTTCTTCTTTGGTGAACTTCCCTCAAGACAAGCCTTGAATCCGATAGTATTCAGGTGTGAGCTTGCCGGAGCAACCGTGAGAAATCCCCTCTACACTCCCTTGAGTCCCCCCTCACAGGATCTTCTCCCTCTCTCAAACTCTACCCTTTCCTCACTCTCTTTCAAGCTCTCTCTTCAAGTTTCCCCCAAAAGAACGAAGATACAATGGCTGCCAAAGACACATACCAAGTGTCATGTAATAGCTTAAATAAAAGATCTCAAAATGAGCTCATTAATGTAAGTTGCCGACTTTATCGTCCTGTACAATCAATGCAAAATAAGCCCAATCAACCGGGACGATTTGAGACGATCAGAAGAAGTTTATTCATATCGTTCAAGACGATAATATATCATCCTAGATGATCAAAACAAATTATGGAATATCGTTCTGTACATCGCCCTGAAAAATAGCAGTCTGATGTCCAATCGTCCAGCATATCGGCCTGGATGATTTTGCGATCGACTAGGACGATTTGATCGTGCAATCAAGTCATAATTGCTTTCCTTAAATTCTAGAGAAATTTTGGAAAAATTTTCTTGGATCATCCTGGACGATATTTTATAGTCTTGGACGATCCACTTAGACGATGTCCAAAAATAAGTAAATCCTAAGTAGATCTGGTGGCAGATTCTTTTTGTTTTGAGCCTATCGTCCTAGCCGATACAAAGTCATCCAGGACGATGTGTTTTGCATAATAACGACTGCTTTAATGAGGATGCCTTAATTAAGATTTCTACTTTTGAACTTATCGTCCCGGACGATGTTACCAAAAATAGTAAACTCTAGGGGATAGTTAGGAATCTTCCAAGGTACAAAGCATCAGGAGCCATACCAAATACAATAGACTCAAGAAAGGAAAAAGTGTACAAACTGACTCAGACCTAGTCTACCCAATCTTGAGCTGGTTCCAAATTACAGTCTGATCATGTGGACCTGAAATGTTAGTAAATAAGGTCGTCGTAGAGAAATAGAAGTGTTTGATATCATCAAAATCATAAATCATGAAAACAGATCTGCAACAATCTCCCCCTTTTTGATGATGACAAACATTTTAATTTAAATTTTAAAAAGGGATATTTTCTCCTAATCTCCCCCTCACTAGAATAATATTTTTAAAATAGGGGAGATAAAAATATTTTTGTTATTTTTTAAATTTTTGAACAAAAGATACAAATACGACAATAGTATAAAAATACAATAATACATTCTCCCCTTTTGACATTATCAAAAAGAGAGGAGACACAAACAAAAACAAAACGATCAAAAGACAAAAATGTTTCCTGATCTAGTGAAAAATAAATATTTTTAAAATGAGAAAGTTACCTCTTAGTTTTTATCAAAAACTTAGTATAATTGGATTTACAACGCATAATCCAGAAAAAAGTAAGAAATTTATAATTTGATAATCCAAACTCAAGTTCTTTAAAAAAGTTCAAAAACTTTTTAATTCAATATCTAAATCATGGAATAAATTAGAAAAAGAAATACTAATTTTTCAAAACTCTTTTAATAAAATATATCTAATAAAAGATTAATGCACGAATTATTGAATCAGGAATCATGTTTTTCAAAAACAAGTATCGAAAGTATCAAGGGTTTTCTTAAACTTTTAAGAAGTACAAGAATGATAAGCAATAAATTTTGTAGGTTCATTTTATGCCTCTTGTCAACTTGAATGGCGCTCTTTGCGCATCTTTTGATTTTTGATACACTTTTATGTTTATTTTTCAATTTAGTGTCTTTGCGCATCTTTTATTTTTGGCATCATTAGCCAATTTTATTTTAATATGCTACATTTTTTAAATCTTAAAAATAAAAATAAACCCATCATATTGATAAAGCGAATTCTTGATTAAAAAAATTATGAGTTAGATTCAACAACTTGCAAAAGTTCCATATGCGATAAATAAAATATAGGGAGATAAAAAATTTTAGTTTCAAAGACTAATTTAAAATATGAAAAAGATTTTAAATCAAAAGTAGAATAACCTCTTTTAGAAAATAGAGATTGAGAGTCAAAAATATGAGTTTCCTTCTTTTGACTGTTTTTAGAGAAGTCAATCATAACTTACCAAAGATTTTAAGATAAAACATGAAATAGATTTTTCATTTTTAGAAAAGTGAATATGTGTATTGATCAGAGAAAAAATTTCATGAAACAAAAAAAAAACAAAAAAAAAACAAGGACAAAAACACAAAATAAAATCGAAACAAAATAAAAAATAAAAAATAACTAAAAACAAAACACAACACAAACACATAAATAAGACTTTTAACCATTATCTTTCTCCTACTCTGATGCTTCAGAAATAAAGTCTGCCCAGGAGATTTTTTGTTTTTCATTATTTCTCCAGTTTAAAATTTGCTTCGCTTTATTCTTTTCTTTCACATGAAGAATTCTTAAATTAAGGCATTGATTTTTCATATATCCAGGATTTCTACATCAAAAGAAAATAATATTAGAAGAAATATTAACATCCTTACCATTTTTACTTTTATCAAGTCATAATTGATTTCCTTAAATTCTAGAGAAATTTTGGAAAAATTGTCCTGGATCGTCTTAGATGATATTTTATAGTCCTGGATGATCCACCTGGACAATGTCCAAAAATAAGTAATTTCTAAGTAGATCCGACGGCAGATTCTTTCTATTTTGATCATATCATCCTAGCCGATACAAAGTCATCCAGGACGATGTGTTTTGCATAATGATGGCTACTTTAATGAGTATGCCCTAATTAGGGGTTCTGCTTTTGAACTGATCGTCCAGGATGATATAAAATTGTCCCGGATGATGTTACCAAAAATAATAAACTCTAGGGAACAGTCAGAAATCTTCTAAGTTACAAAGCATCAGGAGCCACACCAAATACAATAGACTCAAGAAAAGAAAAAGTGTACAAACGGACTCAGACTTAGTCTTATACCCAATCTTGAGCTGGTTCCAAATTGCAGTCTGATCATTTGGACCTGAAATATTAGTAAATAAGGCCATCGTAGAGAAATAGAAGTGTTTGCGATCATCAAAATCATAAATCTTGAAAACAGATCCGCAACACATATATAAATAGCACCAAAATCGTATGAAATATGGTAAGGACATGAAGAAATGTAAGTCATACTTGTCATAACATCTAGAGACTTGCTTGTCTTTGGCTGCGTTAGACTGTAAACATGTAGATGTATTATGGTCAAAGAAATAAAACAACCTGCACCCCATGAACCCCTAGAAGGATGACATCATGATACTAAACCAACCTCTCAGCTACTAGAAGTCTCAGAATATAGGTGGTACTGCCCTCAACCTATACATAATCGATTGCATAGAGCCTTTATGATCAAAACGTTTATCAAAACCATTATGTGGACACTCAACAATCCTTTGTCCAACTAATCATAGTGAAAATACTGATATGGTGCTCTATAATACTGACCACTATGCCTTCTACCATACTGCTGACATAATGGGGCTTCACTCACTGAACCCCCACAAATGGTAATACTGCTTCTACGAGATCTAGAAGAAATTGTTAATAATTATCCCCTCCTTCTAAACTCAATAAGTCCAAACTTACTATTCTTCCTATAATGGTTGCTACCAATCTCATTGTCAAATCTCTTTCTATTTGCACTCCATTACTGTTGCACTATTATCATATTCATCTCTATCCTCTTGGCCCTTTCAATCAATTGAGAAAAGTCTATAATATTATAGGCTAACAGTGGATGCCTTAAAGCATCTCAGAGTCCCTCTAAAAATTGGTAACAAATCTTCTCAGAAGTGTCAAGTAACTACAGAGCATATATGGAGAGAGTAGTAAACTTTACTTCATACTACATCATTGACATACTTTCCTAAATCAACTTCATAAAAGAGCTCTGTAGTTGTCTCCTAGAAGACAGAGGTACAAACTATGTCCTTAATGTCTCAGCAAACTCATCTCAATTAATCTGGGTATTTACACGACCCTGAAACACCAGCGCTCTGCATCACCATCTAATAAAAATGCAGCTAATTCAACTCTCCTCTTAGGAGGACAATGCATCTCAACCAACGTCCTCTTCATCCTCATTAGTCAATCCTCAATTTCTCAAGACTAAATAACAGCTCTAGGAGGTTGTAATCTCATAAATTTTTATAAATATTTATCCATGTCATTAGATTGGATATTAAAAACCCATATGTTAGCCTCACCAACTAGCTATATATGCTACTATACCTCCGAACTGATCACAGGAGCTATACCATGAACTTGAACTACCTAACTAGAACTCTAACTATTGGTTATATCTGGATCTAGTTGAGGTGGATCATCTATCTCAAAACACACTATTGAATGCAACATATTCATATATTTAAAAAAGAGTATCAAAAACTACCTAGAAGCATTTCCCTCTTATACAAATTAAATCCTATGGTTCTATTACAATTCACTTCTTAACCTTGCTCTGAAACCAAAAAGCTTGTCACAACTCGATCCGATATGATCCGATACTACATATATCATACCGCGTCCGATTGTGATAAGACTGACCTTAAAATCTGGTCAGATAAATACTGAAATAAAACTTACAATTTATATATTATACAAAGCCACTATTGCATGCAATATATTATACTGAATCTCAACATGATTTTCTATATATCATAAAAAATATATATAATTTAAAATATATCTACAACAATTCTTGGAAACATTGAACACAACAAAAATAAAAGCCAAGCTTACAAAATCAAAAGTAACAAAAACATACCTACAATACAGATCAGAACTTACTATCCAAACTATTTAGCTTGCTCAATATTTTCGGTGAATGCAAATACAACATAATTGTAGAAGATTTTAAACCGCTGTAAATGAATTAGTAGTTGTTAAACTGTTGCAGTAGGTCCTAAAAAGTGCTGCAAAAGCCTGATTTATTCGTAGTGGATCTATAAAGTGTATAATTTTTATCTTTCTTGGTGATGCAATCCCACCCTCTATAAGTATTCAAAAGATAATATATATGTAATTTGTCTACATTCTATTTTACTTATAAGGGTATTTTCTATCTATCTTTCAATCTCATTGCACGTATTTCATAAACCACACACTTATTATACTGAAGTATAAATGATGGAAAAAATATTTATTGTAATGAACAAATTAAGTAGTTAAAATATATTAAAATTTGTTAAAAAAAGTCAGTGTATTTATGCTAGATATTGCAACAACAAAAAATCTCTCCTACTGTAATGGACATAGACCACCAATAAAAAACTTAAAATCATGTGTATAATATGTCTTATCTTATCTCCTCTTCTCTCACTACCTTCTAACGATTAGCACATCCTCTTCTCTCACTTTAGGTTTTTTTTGAATAAATTTTTTTATTATTTTATAATATTACTATAGAGAAAATAAAATTTTAAAATAATGTTTTTGTAAATAATGAAAAAATAATAACTAAACAAACCTTATCATTACATCTAAAAATTATTAAGGGCATCTTCAACCGAACGCCATACAAATATATGGTGTTCTTCGATCGCTCCATCCGAACAGCAAAAAATGCGGCTATTTAATTGCGGGTGAATAAAACGACCCGCTATTTATTTTTTTTTTATTCAAAAATTACTTATTAATTTTAAATATTTAAGCTTAGAAAATTTTTTATTAATAATTAAGAAATAATAAATTAGAAATATCTTATTTTTTAGAAATTAAAATATTTTTTTACATAATTAATGAATTCAAGATATAACATTAAGATAAAATTATCACACATATAAAAATTTAATATTAGCTTATTTAGCACATATTAATATTTCAAATTATTTTATGAAGCAAAAAATATTTCCTTTTTTAGAACTAAAGGTACCATCGCTTCGTGCGCCAAACCGCTCATAGCACCGCTTCCCGCGCCCGCGCTCGTCGCATTCTATATGCATTTTAACCCCTCGAGGAAGAACGGAACAACGTAGGGCGCATCTACCTCTCTCTAACCAAACGACCTCTTTCCACGTGGACATCCATCCGCCCGTCCGCCAAACCTACTCGCCTTTATTAAAGCGCGCCAATCACCTGCCTCCGACCTTCTCAAGCTTCCATCTATCAACCAGCTGCCTCTCTCCTTTAATCCTTTTCAGTGATAATTAAGAAGGAAATCAATGGCGCCGTCCTTGGAGGAGATCAGGCGGTCTCAGCGGGCCGATGGGCCGGCGACGGTCCTCGCCATTGGCACCGCCACACCGCCCAACGTCGTGCACCAGGCTGATTACCCGGACTACTACTTCAGGATTACCAATAGCGAACACCTCACTGAGCTCAAGGAAAAATTCCAAAGAATGTGTAAGCCTTCGTCTTTAATTTTCATTTCTTCTTGTGCGATTCTTTTCTTCCAAAGGCCCGCACAGTTTTAACGTTTTGTTGAATCACATAGTTCTCGCTTCTCAGATGAGCAAGCCATAGTTTCAATTGCCCGTTAGAGAAGCAATAGCTCAACTTAGGCTTCATTTGGAACAAATTTTTCATTATTTTTTTTTAAAAAAAATGTCTACTTCTGTTTTGAAAAGCATCGAAAAAGCTGTCCTAAGTGCAGCCTAAATTATTTGAGATCTTATATAAGATGTATCATTATTCTTAAAAGGTGAAGCACATTTGAAAGAAAAATGTGCAAAACAAAAGCTTTATTTTTGGAGAAATTATTCTACGTGGAAGCTCTTCGTCTAGATGCTGCGGTACCGAGGCGGTATCGAGTGGAAGCTCTACGTCTAGATGCTGCGGTACCGAGGCGGTATCGAGCCTCGGTATCAAACAGTACCGAGCCGTAGTACAATAAAAAAATAATGTGGTACATTTTTATTGGTCTCTTAATGACGTCATTGAATAATCTTTTCTACTTCTGACGCTGTTGACTCACAATGAATTGGCTAAAGAAAGATATGTAAGTTGGAGAATCTTAACAGCCGAAGCACCAACTTATCCAAAGAAAGCCAACCGGTATTGTAATTATTTCTATTTGTTTTATGAAAAAAAAAAAAAATCAAAGATGTAACAAACAAACTCATTTCGTATAGGTACGTACGTAAGAGCTTTGCTACATGATCTATGGTCCAAATAATTTGAATTGTGAAAATTTTAAGGCATCAGATCAATTGTCACATCTTTGAATTTGATGTACGTGGCAACACTTCTACCACGTAATATAATTTTGAATTTGAATTTAAAAAACTAATTTTTATGTCATGCATGTACCTACTTTTAATTTTAGAGTAATTATTTTAATTAAAAGTTAACTATTATAAATAATATATATATATATATATATATATATATATATATATATATATATATATATATATAGAGAGAGAGAGAGAGAGAGAGAGAGAGAGAGTTTGTTCAATTATTAATGATAAAATAAATGTCTTATAAGATAGGAGCAATGCTAAGATGTGTGGGTAAATTATTACGTGCAGAGTTCGGACGTCATTTAAAGACTAATAAAAATGCTCCACGTCACGTCAAAAGTGTACCACCCTCGGTACCGCCGAGCACGATACCGAGCAGTATCGAGCGCACTCGGTACCAAGCAGTACCGGACGATTCTCCCGTCCGGTGTCCACACAGAATAATCTCCCAGATGTGTGGGATATTTTAAAGAAGATATTAATCACATCTAAGTTTCTAGCATGTACATGATACATTGAGATGATATTAAAATAATCTTTCTATTAAATTTTTTGGGACATTTAGATAAATTAAAATAAATTTATAAACACATTAGATATGCAAGACTTAAATTCAAAACGTATTGATTGATAATCAAAGCTTTCAACCAACATATCAAGATAAGTTGTGCCTTTCTATTAATTAGATCTTAAACTTTTTCTTAAAATTAGGTTTATTAATTAAGGCATTAGTTTATTAATTTTTTTTTTATTTTTTGCGAACATTTAGATCAATTAAGACAAGTTCATACACACCGCATATATAAGATTCAAATCTAAAAATTTTTAGTTGATAGTCAAAATTATAAACAACATATCAAGATGAGCTGGGTTAGTTTATTAGTTTGAATTACAGCACAAACTTGTCTCAAGCATTCCTAACGGCCAAAATCCACGAACGCAGGCAACAAGTCAATGATCAAAACACGCTACATGCACCTGACAGAGGAAATCCTCAAGGAAAACCCGAACCTCTGCGCCTACATGGCGCCATCGCTTGATGCGCGTCAAGACATGGTTGTCGTCGAGGTGCCGAAACTCGGCAAAGAGGCCGCCAGGCGAGCCATCAAAGAATGGGGCCAACCAAAGTCCCGCATCACTCACCTAATCTTCTGTACCACGAGCGGCGTCGACATGCCCGGCGCTGATTACCAACTCACTCGGCTCCTCGGCCTCCGCCCTTCCGTCAACCGCCTCATGCTCTATCAACAAGGCTGCTTTGCCGGCGGCACGGTCCTTCGTATCGCCAAAGACCTTGCCGAGAACAACGCCGGCTCGCGTGTTCTCGTCGTCTGTTCAGAAATCACCGCCGTTACGTTTCGCGGCCCGTCGGATACTCATCTCGATTCTCTTGTCGGCCAAACACTGTTCGGCGATGGGGCTGCAGCGGTTATTGTTGGAGCTGATCCTGATCCCAACCTGGAGCGTCCATTGTTCCAACTTATATCAGCTTCGCAAACTATACTCCCGGAATCTGAGGGCGCGATTGACGGCCATCTACGCGAGGCGGGTCTCACTTTCCATCTCCTCAAAGACGTTCCCGGGCTAATTTCGAAGAATATTGAGAAAAGCCTGGTGGAGGCTTTCAAACCGCTTGGGATTCAGGACTGGAATTCGATTTTTTGGATTGCGCATCCGGGCGGGCCAGCTATTCTCGACCAGGTTGAAGAAAAGCTTGGGCTAGACGGAGATAAGCTCGCGGCCACAAGGCGTGTGCTTTCTGACTATGGAAACATGTCCAGCGCTTGTGTTCTGTTTATCCTTGATGAGATGCGACGGCGATCGTCGGAGGACGGGTTGGCTACGACCGGCGAGGGGTTGGAGTGGGGGGTTCTTTTCGGGTTCGGCCCGGGGCTTACGGTGGAGACCGTTGTGCTCCACAGTGTACCCAATTAGTTGTGACCGTTACGTTCTACTTGTTCTTCTTCAGCTCGCCGGCCTTTTATCGATCATCGTCTGTATAGCTTTTAAGCTCGTTACCTGAATAAGTGAATGTATTTGGTGTCAGAGTTAATAGTTAGACTGTTATGGTAAGAGAGCGAGTAGGGCAGTTACGTACAAAGAAAAAAAATGTTTAGAAGCCGTATAAACTGGCGGAGAACGTCGTAAGGAGGATTATGTGATCGGAGTATGTTATCAATTTATATCGTTTGGATGTGTAACCTCTGCGAAATGTATTGGATTGAAATATATCCATTAAGAAAATATAAAGTTGATTAATTTCCTGTTGTTATGCACTTACTATGAAGTTATAAATATCAGAAATGTTATGTGTGGAATCCAATTGTGTTGATTAATTTGGTTATTATGTTGCCTCGCACTTCAAAACTTGTTGTGTACGTTGGGGTGTGTGGGAGGTTTACAACCTGCTTGGGTTCGGGTGCCCCAACGCTGAATAAGAGAGCAGAGCATTACAATCGTCCAGATATGGCGTCGCATGCAGCAGGTCAAGAACGAGACTGAGCGCTGCTTCGCTGCGTGTTTGAGCATTGCAGCATTGTCAAACAAAAAGTGAGTGCTGCAGCGCCCCAAACTAGCACCGTAGCGCTGTGAGATAGACTAAACAATTATTTTTCTCAATGGTTGCATCCCTTGAGAATTATAACTTACTTTTTCTTGTATTTTCTAAGTATGTAGACATTAAGAAAGTGCATGTGAGAAGAGAAGCTGATGTAGTGAATCGTCGGAAGAATCGACCTGCAAGAATGATTTAATCCCAATCCAGGGAACAAGAGGAACACAAGCTCTAAGGCTTCAAAGAGTATAATATTTCATCTCCCTATTTCTACTATAATGCATACATATATAACTCATCTATAGAATATTCTAGAGAAATTTGTAACAAACTAGATAAGATATTCCTAAGGAGAACTATTAGCTATAATGTTCCACATCAGAAGCAATAAGAGAGTGAGAGAGAAGAGAAATATGTACTTGTTTCTCCTCATTTTCATAGTGGATTTATTGTGTGGTGTGACTTTATAGTTTTTTTCCTATTTTGAATTTTTTCACATTAAATCTCGGTGTCCTTTATTTTTCGTTGCTTTTACTTTCTTGCCGATTTCTTCATTATGTATTTTCCGCTGCTTTTACTTTCGTGCTGCTTTTACTTTCATTTTTACAAGTTCTGGAAGGTTGTAAAGCCATAAACCAATTAAGTGTCCGAAAGCTCGATCTACACATAACCCTGTAATGGTTTATGTAATCTGGAGGATTTCTCGTTGGCGCAATTGACTTATGCTGGGACTGTGGTTATGATCAGAATATTAGTTGCATTCCAACTTCAGAGGTGTTCATTGCTTTATTAAAATTTTTGCCTATGTTTTTGCTGTGGTTGTCAGCTCTATGGAATTTTGCAGAGTTATTTTTTCTTAGGCCCCAGCAGCGGAAAAATTATTCTATGTGGAATTCAGATCACAATAAAAATAAAAGCATTATGAAAGAAACCTTTTATAGCATTGTTTTTTACCCCTTTTTTGGGTCTTGTAAGTTTTGACAAGATCATGTTTTACTGCATTTTTCTTTTTCATTACATGTAACAAGTTTATATTAATGAAAAGGGCTTAGGCCATAATTTTACCCAAAAAAAAAGATCACAATAAAAAAGCGTCATGTCTGGTACCGAGCGGTACCGCGGCTCAGTACCGCTTGGTACCTAAGCGTAAACCGGACGGTTCTCCCTTCTGATGTCCGCACAGAATAATCTCTCCAGCCACGGGGATGTTTGGCCCAATCTGAATTTCCTGCCATTATTTTTGCTTGCTCGATGTTTTTGGGCCTTCCCATATTGTTTTCTGGGTTTTGTTGCGCTGAGCTAGGTACGCTTAATCTTTCTAAATGATACAAAAAATTATTAATCTCAAGATAAATTTATGACTACGACTGCAATTTAAATATGAATTGCTGTTTCCTTTCAAATTTATTTCTTGTAATTGACACAGAGACAAATTCTTTAGATAGCTTTTGCAGTGTTAAAATTTTCTGATTATTGATACTTACACGGAAGTTACATCCCTGTTAAGGTAATTCTTAAAATGGCTGAGGAGAACCCAACTGTTACCCTTTACATAACAAGTTATGGTTTCATTACTCAGGGACCATGGCATTCAATTGCATAACAGATCAAAACAGAATTCATTATTTAAAATCATTTTATTTATGAACTCAAGAAGATTGTGATTCTTTCTCAGCAACTACTTTATCAATGAGGGGATTCCTCATCAAGAAGAATGTGATTCCAATAAAAGAGCAGATTTCTGATTCTGGTATTACTGGTATGATCCATGAAATTTCTATGAGAGATATTGCTGTTAATTCTTCTCCTAAATATGATTCTTTAATCAAAACTGAGTTGTTAATGGATAATCTGAAGAATTTTTCCTTGCAATTGGATTCTGGTATGAAATTTTTTTTTTATTCTTCTGTAATTCTGATTGATGATGATAAGTTTTATGCTTTAAATGTTATCATTGATGAAGAAGTGATTGATGATGCATCTGGTAAAAAATGTTCTGAAGAGGAAGCTATAGTTGATGCTAATATTGGGTTTATGGAACCTAAAACTTCTTGTGTTGAAGGTATATATGAAGGAAATTTGGGGGGAGTGAAAAGTAGACTTAATAATGAACTTAAGTCTTTAGACCCTATTAAAATTCTTCCTAGAAAAAGGAAGGTTGATGTGTTGATTAAAGGAAGGAGTGTGGGGCCCTCCCCTTTATTCTAATTATGCCTTATATTTCCTTTTAGAATTGTAGAGGAGTTAGGAAAAGAGAGGCTTATTTATACTTGAAAGAGTTTGTGAATGAATTTGATGTGTTCTTTGCAAGGTTTTAAAAACCAGATCGTACTGGCCAGTTCAGCCCTGAACCGGCCAATTGCCCAATCCGGTCCAGTTTAAAAAACAGCTTCGCAGAGAACCGACCTGAATCGAACTGAACTGGCAGTTCAACTGGTGAACCGACAAACCGGTCTAGGTTCAAAAGAACCAGCCGGTTTTAAAATTTTTTTATTTTAAATAAAATATAAACAATATAATTTACTTTATTACATTTTTTTTTTGAAAAAAAATTATTAGATAATGAGATTTTTAATATCATAATATATGGATGTCATCTCATAAAATAAGTTTTGTTAAAAAAAAGAAACTATAAAGAGTTAAAAGGCAATCTTCTCATACTTTTTCATGGTGTGGGACTAAAAAAGTTACATGAATGCTATATGAGCTTGAATAGGAGTTTAGTTATTATTGGGCCATTAATTTGTGTTAGTTGGACAACAAATTTGGGCTGATTGGGCGCAAAGTTTTTTTAATTTGTATCATAAATTTATTATAATATATATTATATAAATTTATATATTATATTAAATATTATTCTTTTACACATTTGTAAATTTAATATTAGAAATTTATATATTATATTAAAATTTTTAACTTGTTATAATGTATATTATAAGAATCTCATTTATTATAATTATAATTAAATATAAAAATTAATTATAATTAAATTATTAGATATTCATAAATATAATATAATTAAACTATATGTTTTATAAATTATAATTATATTATAATATATTAATCATTTCAATTTAATTTAATTATATTGAGAAATAATCTATTAAAATTATATAGTTTAAATACTTAGAATTATGTGGTTTGAGGTTAGATTCCCATAATTATTCTATCAATGTTATTAATTTTTAATAATATTCTTATTTATTACATCATCTAGTTCTACCACAATTCGATTGGTTCGACTGGGATTAGGTAATCCCGGCCCATTTCTTTTGAGTCCTCCCACTAAAAATATGACTCCTCCCATTAAAATTTTTTAATACTATTCTTAATACACAAAATGAGGAAAAACTAAAACCAAATAAAGTAAAAACATTATAAAAAAATTCCAATTAAGATTATCATACACTTTGGTACTATCAAGTTAAAAAAAAAATATTGCCCCCCTTCACTTTAGCATTAAAATCATAAATGATCTCTTGAGCCAAAATAACATTGTCAAAAATACTACACCCTTTCACAAAACAAGTTTAACAATGAGAAATAATTATAGGAAGGATGGTGACCACTCTCTCCACTAAAATTTTAAAGTTTAACTTATTAAGAAAAGAATAAATGCTGAATAAAAGAATGTTAGAAGAAGAAAAAAATTAGGATAAAGATTCCCAACAAAAAAATCTTTGACAACTTCCATCACATCCAACTTAACAATACTCAAAGCTTTTTAAAAAAATTTAGTGATAAAACCATCATGACTGGCAACAGAATTCCCATTCATATCTTTAATAGCATTCCAAATCTCAATCTCAGAGGTACATTAAGTAAGTAACTACTTAACATCCTCACTAAAAATATGAGGAGTATTAGAAGGATTAGAAATATGAACAGCAGCGTAGTAACACTGTTATTAAAAATATTCTTAAAGTGTTTAACCTCAAAATTATAAATCAACTCTTCAAAATCATAAGAACTACCATCAGAATTAGTAATTTTATGAATATGATTCATAACACTTTATTATTTGCAACAACATGAAAAAACTTAGTGTTCTTATCACCCTCCAAAATTAATTTGGAGGCCACTCTCTGCCTCTAAAAAGTTTCCTCTTGCTCCTACAATTTAAAAAGATGCTCTTTAGCTTTTTTAAGACTAAGGTGGTAATCATAGACATGTTCATTCAAATAATTGTTTTCCAACTCAATAACATTATTCTTAGCCTCCCTAGCTAATATTATCAAAGATATTTTTGGAAACGCATTTATTCCACCATCTCAGTTTCTGCTTCAGCCTACTCAACTTAGACCATAATCTAGTTATACCCTTGATATTATTGTAAGGACAAATGGGAGTATGCCAATGGATATGAACCATATTCAAAAAACTCTTATCTAATAACCACATGTTTTGAAATCTATAAGCAGAACAAATAGAGGAACCGTTAGCATTAATACTCAGAAGAAGAGGCGATTGATTAGAATTGGTTCTACTTAAATGTTCCACAAGAGTCATCCAAAAATCAAAAATCCATTTCGTATTAAAAAGCATCCTATCAAGTCTTTGCCATATAGTGGCTTTATTCCACATAAAAGCAAAACCGGAATAACCAATGTCATAAAAGTTACAAAAATTGGTCATCAAATTGAAATCATCCATAGCATGTTGGTTGGGGGGATTGCCCCCGATTCTCGTAGTAGCATTAGATATGATATTAAAATAACCACCAACACACCAAGGACCATTAAAATTAAGAGCAAATTCTGATAAGTGTTCCCAAAGAGGTAGACGACCTAGCCTAGAGATAGCAGCGTACAAAAAAAAAAGCATTACACTTAATATTAAAGAAAATAATTTGAGAATGAACAACTTGCAGATAATCATAAATAATATTAATAGTAACCAAACTATTCCATATAATCCAAATTTTATTATAGAAGTTTGCAAATTTCATTAAAAAATCAAGCTAGTAAGTGGTAACATCTAACTTATCAGACGAAATAAAATGCTCAATTAAAACAAGCAAATAAATAGTATGCACTCTACACAAATTCTTAACTCCATCTCTAGATTCCACTCCCCAATACGCCTCACATTCCATATAGCCTTAACGAGTAATATCTTTTGAATAAGTTTGGGCTCTAATAGAACGAGGCGTAGAGATTAAGAGAGCTTTGATATTTTTACCTTTTTATTTACCAGCCTTAGTAAATCCATCATCATCATTTAATTTAGAGTCACTGTCCTCATGAGAAGAAGAGGGTGACTCAACATTAACATTGGCACTTTTCTGATCCGTAGTAGTATGCACCATACTAGATTTAGGAAGAAACTCCCCTTCTTTACAATCATCATTTCTCAAAGCCCCAGGCTCCAATAAACCATTATCATTTTCCACTTATTTATTAACAATTAGAAGCAAAAGAGTTTTTGGTAACTAAGGATTTTAATTATCAACATTTATATTAGGATTACTCGCATGTTCACCAATATTTTTAACGATCTCATTATTTAACACATCTATGAGAGATGAAACTTTCTCGGCCACCACAATGTTTGAATTATGAGGCAACACAATAACCACAGAATCCTTTTCCCCCTTATACACATTAATGGATGTTTGCACCGCCAAATCCAAGTGGATCAAAGCATTATAGTTAACAGTAGGCACTTATTCTCTAAGCATAGAGCCAACATCCACAACAGACGGATATGAGGGTTTTCTTAACACAGGATGCAAAATGAAACAATCAATTATAGCATCATTATGAATCTTACAATGAGTACAAAATTCTGGTACTTTTTCAAACTCAACCTTTTACATATAACCAAAAGATTTAGACCCAACCTAGATTTCAGATTTCTTTAGTATGTTTTTTTGTTATATATACCTTAGCTAAAACCCTAGACACAGAAGGCCGGGTCTTAGAAGATGTAGGTTGATCGGTCTGAAGAGGCCTACCGAAAATAGAACTAAGAGAATGCAAAACCCGAGTGTTAAAGAAATATAAACAAAGATTAGGAAATGAAATCCATATTGGCACAATCAGATATTCTCCCCTAATACCAAAATGCTAAGTGCATTTAACAATTGTTAATGTAAAAAGAACTTCTAGCAAACATCTTACTATAATCCAAGTCGATAATTGAATAGTTACATGATGAGGATCTAAAGAAACAATAGAGAAAAAGCTTGAAAGTTTTAGAGTACCAAAAAATAATGAACATAATCTAGTTTTAGTCTACCCATTGAAAATTTTTCAACCAATATATATAAATTGAAGTGGAGATGCAACCTTAAGAACCTCATCATTAGACAGAAGCACTGCCAGCACACCTTTGAAAACCAAAGGAGTTAAAGAGGAAAGTGTTTCACCTGTGAATGTGCTTCCTGACACAACATATTTGAAGGATCGAGAAGGTAATTTTTTCCTTCTTCATCCAAGCTAAGAAAAACTTGCTGCTTACCGGGAATCGACTCCATGGAGGAACCCCAAGGGTTTGACGAGGAAGGGGCCGCCGTGATTTTGATTCCCATAAAGGGGTTGAGAGCACTAGAGAATGCAAAACGATTTTACCAATAAAAAGAAGAAGACAACCACAGCAAAGAAGATCGCAAAAAGGAAACAGACAGAACGAAGATAGCCGACATTTAGTTCCATCAAAGCCATTTAAAACAGAATGCTTGCCAGCTATATTCAAGAAACGAATGTCATCCACATGTTTTGTATTAATTCTCAGCCACATATTAAGTATATGTAAATAGTATAAATACACCTAAAAAGAAGAAGACAACCGCAGCAAAGAAGATCGCAAAAAGGAAACAGACAGAACGAAGATAGCCGACATTTAGTTCCATCAAAGCCATTTAAAACATAATGCTTGCCAGCTGTATTCAAGAAACGAATGTCATCCACATGTTTTGTATTAATTCTCAGCCACATATTAAGTATATGTAAATAGTATAAATACATGTATTTGTAATCACAAGAAAGATAAGAAAAGATTATTCAGTTGTGCAATCAAAATATTGCTTTCCCGCTTCTTTATGGTATCAGAGCAGCGAATTTCAGTTCCTGTTCAAGATCAAGGAAATTCTTCAGAATACAAAGAATTCAAGTAAGATTCTTCTGATCATGGCACAATCTTCTTCTTCCCAAACCACAAATCCATCAACAGAAACAAGCACGGATGCCTGTAGCATACCTGCAGCATTGAAATTTGTCATTTCAAATATCAAGAATATTGTGAATACACAATTGTCAAGCGAGAACTACTCCATATGGAGATCGCAAGTCACAAAGTTATTGAAAGCAAATGGGTTTTACAATTTTATAGACCCAGATTTCATTCCACCGGATCGTTATCAACAGATGAATGATGGAGCATCTGTAATCAATCCAAAACATACGGAATGGGTTTTGATAGATCAAAACCTAGCTGCTGCACTTTGTTCCACAATATCCACAGCAATTCTTCCATATGTTCTTCATCTTGAGTCCACGGCTGAAATATGGAATACAATTGAAAGAAGATTACAAGCTTCTAACAGATCAAGAGTAATTCAACTTAAAAATGAATTACATAATGTTTCAATGAAACAACAAACCATGGCCGAGTATCTGAATGAAGTCAAGACATTAGTGGACAAGATAGCAGCTGCAGGAGCAAAAATTGACAAAGAAGATGTAATTCTTTACACATTGAATGGGTTACCATCAACCTACCAATCATTCAAAAGCACCATACGAACCTTGGTTCATCCAATAAGTCTTGATGATTTATACGCATTCTTGATTAGTGAAGAAATCAACATCAACACAGAAGCAGCAAAACAACATCAGCATCAAGATCAGAACACAGCATTGTACTCAAATAGAGGAAGTGGAAGAAGAGGAAGAGGTAGAAATAACTACCAGAACACCAGAAGCAACAATCAACCACTACAGCAATGCCAAATATGCAACAAGAAGGGTCATTCCGCCAACAATTGTTGGCACAGATACAACAGCAATTATGTTCCCCCACCACAAAAGAACAACACAGCTCTTAATGTCACAAATGACAATCAGAATCCTGATTGGTACCTGGATTCAGGTGCAACAGCACACCTGACAAATGATGTTAGCAATCTTACATTGGGAGATGCTATACCATACAATGGTGATGACAACATTCAAATCGGGGATGGTAGTACAATACCGATTGCTCACAAAGGCTCAGGATTATTACCAACACCAACCCGTAAGTTGATTTTATCCCAGCTACTTCACATTCCTCAGATCTCTCACAAATTGCTTTCAATTTATCATCTAACCAAAGACAACAATATTGCTATCACATTTGATGAATTTGGTTTTCTTATCAAGGATACCAAGACAAATCAAACTCTTCTTCAGGGTCCAAGTCGTAAAGGACTCTACCCGATACCCACCACTTCGCCCAAGCTCAAACCAACTCTCACAGCCATTCATCAATCTAGTACCACATGGCACAACAGACTCGGCCACCCCAACATCAGAACCATGACCCTGATTTCTAATCAAAATCATACTTTACAAATACCAAAACCTATTGATAATTTTACCGCCTGCAAAATGGCTAAAAGTCATATATTGCAATTTCCAGTTTCTAATTCTCGTTCATATGTTCCTTTAGAATTACTCCACTCAGATGTATGGGGTCCTGCCCCAATCACATCATATCAAGGATATAAATACTATCTTCTTTTGCTTGATGACTATTCTCGTTTCACTTGGGTATTTCCCATAAAATCAAAATGTGAAGTAGCGGATACATTCATCATGTTTCATACCATGATAGAAAAGCAATTTCCATACAAAATGAAACAACTCAGATCAGATGGTGGATCAGAATATATAAACAGAACATTACAAAATTACCTTCAAAAGCATGGTATTGTGCATCAGATATCATGTCCTTACACGCCTGAACAGAATGGCACGGCGGAAAGGAAACATAGACATTTGATAGAAACAACAAGGACATTGATCAATACAGCTTCCATTCCATACAAATACTGGCCGGACACGGTTCTTACAGCATCTTATCTGATAAACAGAATGCCATCACAAAATACTAAAAACAAGTCTCCATATCAGCTACTATACAACAAGACTCCAGATTACTCCATATTAAGAGCTTTCGGATGTGAATGTTTTCCATGGATACCACCATAAAACCGACACAAACTAGCCCCTAGAGCCACATCATGCATTTTTTTGGGATATTCTCCTTCTTACAAAGGATACAAATGTCTACATCCCACCAACAATAAAATCACCATCTCACGACATGTCACATTTCATGAGAATGTATTCCCTTTTACCCAAATTTCTCAAACGCATCACATAATAGCTCCACATACCATTTCCAACAACCCATATCTCTTAACGCCAGCAACTCAACCAACACACACATCACAGAATATACCCATAACTCAAACGACAAACACGTCCCAGACCATTATAACACCACCAAGAATATCCCAAAATGCACAAACCACATCTCAATCATCTCAACCCACAGACCAACACACACTATCTGTACCACAATTAAGCAACTCCACGACACAGACATGTATTCCCCAATCCACACACACACACCCAATGATCACAAGACTCCAAACCGGTTCCCTTAAACCCAAAACCATATTCAACCTCTTACACCAACATTCTCCAAATCAAGATCCTATCACATACAAACAAGCAGCTCAACATTCACATTGGAGACAAGCAATGGAGACTGAATTCATGGCACTTCAACAACAACAAACATGGTCGTTGGTACCACCACCATCAAATACTCCAATATTGGGATGTAAATGGACCTACAAAACAAAATTTCATTCAGATGGCTCAGTTGCAAGATATAAAGCAAGACTGGTCGCTCAAGGAAATAGACAACAGTATGGAATAAACTATCTAGAAACATTCAGTCCAGTAGCTAAATTCCCAACTATTCGGATGTTATTTACTATTGCATTCAATAAGAAATGGGAAGTACAACAGCTTGATGTAAACAATGCATTTCTCCATGGAAAACTGACAGACACAATATACATGAGACAACCATTGGGATACGAAAACAGAGAAAATCCAGAATACGTTTGCAAGCTTTATAAGGCAATATATGGTTTAAAACAGGCATCAAGACAATGGTTTAACACATTCTCAGAGTGCCTACAAAAACTGGGATTTCAATCAAGCAAAGCGGATCCGTCCCTTATGATATTATCTAAGAATGAGCATCAGGTGTACATATTAACATATGTTGATGATATCCTAATCACCGGTACAAACTCCGAACTCATATCAAGCATCATATTGAAACTTCAGCATACATTTTCTATGAAGCATTTAGGTAAGGCAAACAACTTCCTCGGCATACAAATTATTCATCGTGAAAACTCCATTTTTTTATCTCAAGCACAATATGCAAAATCCCTTCTTCAAACCACAGGCATGCATGCATGTAAGCCATTGTCTAATCCATCTTGTACCAAACTACCACAAAACATACCTCATGATCCCAATTTTACAGATCCATACACATATCGTCAAATAACTGGATCATTACAATACTTGACCATAACAAGACCTGACATTGCATTTCATGTAAACTTACTTTGTCAACACATGCATGATCCTAAACCACTACATGCATATCTTCTCAAAAGATTGCTCAGATATATCAAAGGGACAGAAAAATACGGTCTTCCCATATCATACGGACCACTAGACCTCTCTACATATTCAGATGCAGATTGGGCCGGAGACACAGAAACACGAAGATCTACCTCAGGTTACTGTTCGTTCCTTGGATCAACACCGATATCATGGACAGTAAAGAAACAACATACCGTGGCCAGATCTTCCACAAAAGCTGAATACAGAGCTCTAGCAGCAGCCATCACGGACATTATTTGGCTTAGACAACTGCTACAGGATTTCAAAATACAAATTTTGAATCCCACAGACCTTCACTGTGACAATACTTCAACGATAGCTCTCGCCAACAATCCTGTATTTCATGCAAGAACAAAACACATAGAAATAGACCATCATTTCATACGACATCAGATATACTCGAACATCATTCGGGTTCAGAAAATAAGCACACAGGAACAGATAGCCGACATATTGACGAAGCCGCTCTCGACTTCAAGATATCAGTTTCTCAGAGACAAGCTAAGGATTTCAGAAAACCCTCAGCTTGAAGGGGGGTAAAAAGAAGAAGACAACCGCAGCAAAGAAGATCACAAAAAGGAAACAGACAGAACGAAGATAGCCGACATTTAGTTCCATCAAAGCCATTTAAAACATAATGCTTGCCAGCTGTATTCAAGAAACGAATGTCATCCACATGTTTTGTATTAATTCTCAGCCACATATTAAGTATATGTAAATAGTATAAATACATGTATTTGTAATCACAAGAAAGATAAGAAAAGATTATTCAGCTGTGCAATCAAAATATTGCTTTCCCGCTTCTTTAACCAATTCAAATCTAGTGGAATGAAAATGGAAAGTAGTGGAATTGAGGGGGCGACCGCGAGGAGAAAAAACCATAGAATCATCAGAGACGGCGCAGCTAGGGTGTATAAAAAGTTAGCAACATTGACCATCCAGCTGTTGACTTTGATCAACATTTTAGAAATCTCACCCTATGAAATCAACAGCTTCACCCAAATGTATAATTTTCTACTTGTGGCTATATGCCTTACGTATTCATATATTTTTATTTTTATTATATATTTATATATATATATAACATTTATAGTAGTACCATTAAGCTGAAGCTCTAACATATAAAAATGGGGTCAAGCGGAAGTTTCAATATATACAAAATTTTGGGTATCTAACGTACTCTTCTGTTCTTATTCATCTAATGAAATCTTAGAGCTCCCTTATTCTCTCTCTCTCTCTCTTATTCTTTTTACTTTGTTTTTATTTTGTGAGTCTCATTAGTCAAATTTTAGTATTTATTGCCCAGGAATAAATTTTGAATCTAATAATTAAAAACATAATTTCAAACATATAATCATTAATTTATCACAACACATCCAACAAAAAATTTAATTTACAATAATTTTTTAGTAAATGAAAACTTGTCTTGTACTTATATTGTCTACAGATAATTTGAGGCAACAAGTGAACAAGGTGAATTTTATTATATTGGGTTTTTAATATTTGACTTTTTTTATAAATCGGGAGACATCTAAGGACCTATTTGAAATAACATTGTTGATGCTTTGCTTTTCAATTAGTAATCATAATTCTATTTGATTACTATTTTCTCATTGTTTATCAAAAAAATTGAAAGTTATCTTTTACAATTAGAGTTAATTGTTAACCTGCTTTCCTCACAACAATTTTACAATTAATTTTATAAAAAGTTACAGTCGTCTCTAACAGACCCAAAATATTTTTTGTGTTGGAGTTTAATTAAACTATGAAGAACGTGAAAGAGTATGAGGTTTAACGGCTGAAGGAGAATTTTTTTAGATTAAAAATTGGAGTAATATAATTTGCGATTTATTATTTTAAAAAAAATTATGATAAAAAAAGTTACAAATAAGAAATAGAAAATGGAATATAGAAAAGAGTTTGTTCATTAGCAACAATAATAGACTTTAAAAGGAATCAACTTCATCATACCTTTAATGTGTTTTATTTCTGATTTTATATGCAAGAAGAGTTTTTGCAATCAGAGGATGTTTTATTATGTCAGTTTGATCATCTCCAGCTGAATTGTATATAATGGTATGTCGTTCGCCATTCACTCCATTCGAATGCTAAATCACAAACCAAATTCAGTAGGTAAATAGTGCGACGTCAATATTGGCGTTGCACTGTTCACCTTCGCCAATTTTTTGTGCTACGGGATTTGCCAAAGAAGCGAGCGAAAGAGAAGAACAGATGGACTTCGATTGGAGATGAATTACTGCATTTTGGAGTTTTACTGTATTTCGGATTGGAAAATGAGTTTTTCGGTTGGAGATGCCCTAAACCCTAAACAATATTGTTATTGCTGTGCCATTATCGTTGTAGTCGAACTTACATACTTGTTATTTGGTAAGCTAATTTTGAGCATTTGATGTTAATAATAATAATAATAATAATAATAATAATAATAATCACCACACCTTCAACAATTAATGCCTGCATGATCTAGAGTTCATTTGACTTTTTGAAGCTCCAAAATATATTTTAAGAAATCTGATATTTTTTGAAATAAAATAACGCTTTGCAAATTAGTTAATTAATTAGGTGTAGTTAGAAATTAAATTTAATTTCAAAGTTCATAAAAGTTCTCATATTTTTTTTTATAAAATATGATACAATTATTTTGATAAACAAATAATTGAAAGCTTGCGTGAGCGTGCCTCCTTGATTGCTCGCATTTGAGCTTCAATGCATGCGTCTTTATTGAAAATTATGGATTTATCTATTCAAGGTGTGGGGGTTCGGGGGCATGGGAGTGAGCTATTTAAAATCATAATTATTAGTATATTAATGATTAAGGTGTGCTTTGAACATGAGGCTTTTATTTGAAAAGAGAGCTCTCTATCAACTCCTCCGCAACTCTTTCACATAATTGTGTATTCTTTCTTCTTACACATAAAGCTATGCACTTAGTAGTTCATAATAATTTCTCATATCTAAAGACTTTAACTAAGTACAAAAGCTTGCTTTACCCTAGGCTTGTGTGCCCTCTATAGAGTAAAGTTTTGCATGGAGGCTCAACTATACATGCAAGGCATCAATGAGCATAAAGACCTTCACTATTTTTTCAATTACCCTAAAATGCCTCAGACTTTATAGATTTTTTCCTTGTATCCATCTTTCATATGTTAGTTCTTAAGCATCATCTTTTGGGCTCAATAGAAATTGGTGTTATTATTTCTCAGCAAGGACCACAAGATCTTGAATCTTATGACTTTGATCTAAGAGCTTCCTTAGCTTAAACTCATTAAGCAATAATATTAGCCCAATCTTCTTCAATGAATGGGAGAGATAAGTTGAAATTTATTGGGAAACAAGTGCTAATTGTAGCTTACTTGGGTAATATAGTACTTAGTGTACTCTTGTCTTATGCAAGTAACAACACATTTGCTTCCTCTTGGGAAATCCAAATGATTAAAAGTTCAATGAATATGCATTTGCTTGCCTTCTTGTTTTCTCCAGTCGTTTGTTGCTTTGGTGATTTCACTAGATGCCATTTTCACAAATGGCAAACTAAATTTTCTTCATGTTTTTTATTGATCAAATAAGCATGAGGAACTTCTTGGCTATTTTAAATAAGCATGGAGCTTAGCCCTTTTTGTTTCATCTTCTTGAATAGTTCTCAAAATTTTTATTGTCAAAGCCTTTTTCTTCTAAAATTATTAGATTTTGCCTCGAATCTTCAAAAGTTGTCCCTAATTATTAAAAAAATATCATTATTCTCAACCACGAGGTGAGAGTTAGATTAATTGGTCTTCGACTCTCACTCCCTAACTTGAGTAATGAGGGTTTTCCAATAGGCAAAAACATGGAGTTCATTGCTTGAAAGATTTAGAATTTGCCCTAATTCAAAATTTATCTAACATCTAACTTACACCACATATCATACTAACATATATGCCACTCAAAAGAGTAGCAATCACTTCAAATCCTGAAGTCATAATAATGAAAATAAAGCTTGTCAAGATGACACTTATGGCTGTCCCTCCTCTTCTTCATTAATCAATCTTTGTGCAACCATTTTGACAAAAAGCTATGCTATCTTACACTTTTTTTATTTCTAATGTTCGATCCCATATGAATCCTTTTGAATTCTTTTAATTCTTCTTTTGGGGTTTTGGAGTATTGATGCAGAACATCTTAAGCCTCAGATACCTTAGAGAGTATTATATCTTTCTGTTATGCTTTAGGCTTCGTTTGGGACGGCTTTTTTATTGCTTTCTAAAACGGAGTTTTAGTACAAATTTTTTTATTGTTGTACTAAAACTCCGTTTTAGAAAGCAATAAAAAAGCCGTCTTAGGTTTCGTTTGGGACGGCTTTCTTACTGCTTCTTAAAGCAGCATTTTAGTACAAAAATTAATTATTTTCTACGAAAAACTGCTTTAAGAAGCATGAATAAAGCCGTCCCAAGGCTTCGTTTGGGACGGCTTTTTTATTGTTTTCTAAAACGGAGTTTTAGTTAAAAAATAAAAAAATTTGTACTAAAACTCCGTTTTAGAAAATAGTAAAAAAGCCGTCCCAAACGGAGCCTTAGTCTTATTACTGCTTATTAGTTGACTCTCGACTACTTGCATTTCCCTTTTTAGTAGCTGGTAGTACTATGCAACTTTCCGTTATGCTTTGCTAATAGTAGTCCTTAGTCTTTTATACAAATAGTGTAATACCTGGTAGAGAAGAAGACAAGAAGAAATATACTATTCTGTTTGCTGCTAAGCAACCTTGCTCTGTTTTGTGTTACTATTTCATTCGCTGCTTGCTGGGAGCTTCCTCTTCCTATTACCTACATCAAGTATGACCATATACAATTGGTCGTAAAATTTTTTCTTTCCTTTTTGCATTTTTAGAATAAATATTTTATAGCTTTTTAGTCAAATATTGCCTCATTTTTCTCTTTCTTAACATAAACACTAACCTGTGTCGCCTTGGATTCATACACCAAAGCATTTCCTCCATATTTTCATGATCTCATGTTTTAAATTTTCTCCCCATATTATTTTTAACTCGAGCAATGATATCGTCAAAAATAAGAGAGTTTGAAATAAAAGAATATAGTAATCTTAAGATTATATTGGCATGTAGAAAATGATGATGATCATAATGATGAGACAAATAAATGAGATTAGGTTGATTATGAAATATGGTCTTAAGATTTTTAAAACTTGAAAAAAAATATTTATTCATAATTTTGATCATAAATAATTGGGATAAAGTTAATGATGATATTTTAGTATGTTTTATTTATTTAAAATAATGTTATATAATACTTAATTATTTTATATTATTATTAAATCAACCATTAAAAAAATCATTTTAGACTATTCAAGACTCGTTAACAGAATCTTCACTTCATTTATATTTTTATTCTTAGTAAATACAAACTATTTCAAGTTCAGTAAGATGTATGTATGGATGACCATCACTATGAATGTCATGGAGAGATATTTCACATGACACTCCATGACATGAAGAGGAGATAATAGTAGTACTTTTTGGTACTAAATTGATCTTATTTATTTAGTATATATTTATATATTTTTATTTTTTATTCAAAATCTAATAAAATCTTAGCATTATTTTTTTATTTTTTACTCTATTATATATAAAATCTTAAATCTATCATTGTAAAACATCACTTAGAATTATAGTATTCAGGTTTCGTTTGCAATAGCTTTCTTACTACTTTATAAAGCAACTTTTTAATAAAAAATTTCAAATTAAAAAAAAAATTGTACTAAAAAACCGCTTCTTAAAGCACTAAAAAAATTGTCTCATAAAAAGATTTAGGCTTTGTTTGGGAAGGATTTTTTATTGATTCTTAAAGCAACTTTTGAACTAGAAATCTGCTTTAAAAAGCAATAAAAAATTGTCCCAAACAAAGCTTCATTTAGGATAATTTTTTTGCTGCTTTTTTAAACAGATTTCTAGTATAAAAAATTATTGAATTAGAAATTTTTGTACTAGAAAGCAGTTTTATAAAATAGCAAGAAAGTTGTTCTAAAGGAACAATTATTACGTCCTCCGACCGGACGTAGAGAAACGTCGGTTGGAGCCAAATCGCGCCAAAAAACGAGAAATACCGAGCAATATATATCAAACAATAACGAAGAATACCATCACATGAAGACTCAATACCGAGTTTTACCAAGCTATACCGAGCAATACCGAGTTATACAAAAGTTGTACTGAGTTTTTCCTCGGTATTGCTCTGTATAACTCGGTATTGGTCTCCATAGAGAGGTATTCCTCGTTATTATCAAATAATACCTAGCAATACCGAGCAAATACCGAGTTTTTTGGTGGGATTTTGCCTCCGACCGGACGTTCCTCCACGCCCTTACACCGGACGTGATAAAAATTTTTGTACTAAAAAAATGTTTAAGAAAACAGTAAGAAAGCAATAAAAAATAAAGACTTAAACTTCGTTTGGGATGACTTTCTTATTGCTTCTTAAAGCTGCTTTCTAGTGCAAAAATTAAAAATTTTGTACTAAAAAATTGTTTTAAGAAGCATTAAAAAAATGTCCCAAAAGAAGCCTTAATCAACGCCTAATAATTTCTCCCTAAAGCATGGATTATTTTAGCTTTTCATATTGCTGTTTTTGACATCTGGTGTCAGCTTCTTCCCTCTTATTTCCCTCCACTTCTCCTGCACTTTTCAAGGACACCTTGTTCCCTTGAAAGGCACATTTCCCATCCCTTCTTCATTTTTAATTACCAAATACAGCTGAAAAAGATCCAGCAAATCCCGTTTATACTGTTCCTAATACTGTTAACTACATTACATTATGTTCATCGTCGCTTGGCCTCTATTGACCTTTCATTCAATGCATGAAAGCCTCACCATCCACCTGTGGTTATTATATATGCCAATGTGTCATTCTGTACTGCACTTTCTCAGAAGCTCATGTGCTGCTGCTCTATCTCTAATAATGTATCCGATTGAAAATTTAGCTCTAATTAACACTTTAATTTTATATGTGCAGAGCAGCAATGCATGTTACTATATTATTGAACTTATTAAGATCATTGCAAGGTTAGTCGTACAAGACAGTAATTGGGGAAGGAAGGTGGCATATTCCCATAAAAATTTTTTTTTTTCTCAGGAAACTAAATGGGTTTGTGAGAAGGCTAAGGAAATTGATAGTTTAGGATTTAAACTTTGGTATTCGGGTAGGAGTCGTACTAGAAATGGTGTAGGTATTATTATAGATAAGAGTTTAAAGGATAATGTTATAAAAATTAATAGGATTGGAGATAGAATTATAGCTTTAAAGATTGTTGTTGATGATAAGATTGTTAATATTATAAGTGCTTATGCTCCTCAAGTAGGTTTGGATATGAGTTCTAAATTAAATTTTTGGAATGACTTAGAAGAATTAATACAAAAGATACCTCTTGAAGAAAGAGTTTTTATTGGAGGAGATTTAAATGAACATGTTGGTAGAGAAGTTGATGATTTTAAAAGCATTCATGGTGACCATAGATTTGGAACGACGAATGAAGGTGGCAAGATCATATTGGATTTTTGTTTAGCTTGTGATTTTTCAATTGCTAATACCTTATTTAAAAAAAGAAATGAGCATCTCATCACTTATAAAAATGGATATAGTACAACACAGATTGACTATTTTCTTATTAGAAAACTAAATCGTTTAGATTGCAAAGATTGTAAAGTTATTTCGAGTGAAAATTTATGTACCCAACATCGATTATTAGTTTTAGACTTTAAGATAAAGGGGCATAAAAAAAAAGTAAAACGACTTTCTAGGATTAGATGGGGGCTTTTAAAGAATATTAACAAAAATATTTTTGAAAATAAGATCTTAGATCTTAAGATTTTTTCTGTGCATGAGGATGCTAATATTATGTGGGAAAAAATTGCTAGTGATATTAAGAATATTGCAAAAGATATCCTTGGAGTATCAAAGGGAAAAGCTCCTAATAGTAAAAGTAATTGGTGGTGGAATCCAAATGTGCAAGAAAAGATTAAAAATAAGAAGCTTTGTTATAAAAATTGGTTTAATTTTAAAAATTCTGATAATTGAGAAATATATAAAGTGGCTCGTAAGGATGCTAAGAAAGCAATATGCGATGCAAAGACATTAGCTTTTAGTGATTTATATAATATATTAGATACTAAAGAGGGAGAAAGATATATGTATAAGTTAGCCAAACAAAGAGATAGGAGTAGTAAGGATTTAGTTCAAGTGAAGTGTATTAAAGATGAAGATCAAAAAATACTTTTCTTAGAAGATGATATTCAATAAAGATGGATGAGATATTTTGCTAAACCTTTTAATGAAGATTGTGAGAAAATAAAATTGACTATAATGACCTTAGCACCCTAAATGAAAATAAAGATTTCTGTTTTTATCGGCGTATTAGTAAAACTGAAGTTAGAGAGGCTTTAAAGAAAATGAAGGGTGGAAATGCTGTTGGACCTGATAATATTCCAATAGAGGTGTGGAAATGCTTAGGAGATGAAGGAATTTCATGGCTTACTAAACTTTTTAATACTATTTTGAAGACTAAAAAGATGCCAGATGAGTGGAGAATGAGCGTGTTAATTCCTATTTTTAAGAATAAAGGTGATGCACAAGATTGTGCGAATTATAGAGGTATTAAGTTAATATGTCATACTTTAAAACTTTGAGAGCGAGTTATGGAGCATAGGTTGCGGCGTGATACTAATGTTTCTCATAATCAATTTGGATTCATGTCGGGTAGGTCGACTATGGAAGCCATACATTTATTAAGAGGTTTGATGGAGAAATATAGAGAAAATAAGGAGGATCTACATATGATATTTATTGATTTAGAAAAAGCATATGATAAAGTTTCAAGAGAAGTGCTATGGAGAGTTCTTGAAAAGAAAGCAGTTAATAATGCTTATATTCAAATCATTAAAGATATGTATGCAGGAGTTATTACTTGTGTTTAAATACAAGGTGGATTGACCAAGTATTTCCCTATTTCGGTTGGGTTACATCAAGGATCAGCCTTAAGCCCATATCTTTTTGCTTTAGTCATGGATGTTCTTACTAGACATTTGCAAGAGGATGTACCTTGGTGTATGCTTTTTGCTGATGATATTCTTCTTGTTGATAATACTAGAGAGGGAGTTGAAGGTAAACTTGAAGTATGGAGGTCAACCTTAGAGTCTAAAGGTTTTCGTTTGAGTAGATCTAAAACGGAATATATGGAGTGTAATTTTAGTAGTAATAGACCTAGTGAGGGGATTGTGACTTTGGGTAATCAAGTCATTAATAAGAGTACACGTTTTAGATATCTTGGATCTATTGTTCAGAGTGATGGTGAAATAGATGGGGATATTATCAGCAGAATTCAAGTTGGATGGTTGAAGTGGAGGAATGCTTTGGGCTTGTTATGTGATAGAAATGTACCCCTCAAACTTAAGGGAAAATTCTATAAGATGGTAATGAGGCCTGCAATGCTTTATGGTGCTGAATGTTGGCCATTAAAAGAGAAGCATAATACTAAGTTAAGTGTGGCTGAGATGAGGATGCTCAGGTGGATGAGTGGCTTTACCCTTAGAGATAGGATACGAAATGAGCATATACGTGAAAGGGTTGGAGTAGCTCCAGTAGAAGATAAGATTAGAGAGAGTCGCCTTAGATGGTTTGGTCACATAAAACGGCGGCCTTCTGATGACCCGGTTAGGAGAGTAGAGGTATTAGATTTGACTTATGTTAAGAAAGGTAGGGGTAGACCTAAAAAGACTTGGTTAGAAAATATTAGGAATGACCTTTCTTTATTAGATTTAAACGAGAATTTGACTTTTAATAGGACACAATGGAGAAAAAGGATTCATGTAGCCGACCCCACGTAGTGGGATTAAGGCTTGATGTTGTTTTTGTTGTTGTAGTTGAGTTTTCTATATTGCAACTAGATTTATATTTAGGCTTCATTGGGTACGGTTTTTTTATTGATTCTTAAAACATAATTTTAGTATAAAAAATCTAAATGATTCAGCCTATAAAAAAATTTAATAAATATTGAGAATTGAAATTTATTGGATTCAAATATGTCCGTTAATAACATCCAATTTTACTGGTAGGTAAGTTGAGAAGACATGAACTTGAGAACTTGTGGCGATTATGGAAAGAGAAGAAAGTTTTATGGAAAGTGTATCACTATGTCAATAACTTCTTCAGAAAGTGCCAAAAGATCTAAAATGTTCATTTTCACCTTTTATTTATTGGGATATAAGTGCTATAATAAAGGCTACATTATTATTATTATTATTATTTTTGGAAAAATGAGGGCATAGCTCGTTTTATTGATAACAGAAAAACTTACAAATGCAAAAAGAAAAACAGTAACAATTCATACCCAACAACATGACAAAAACAAAAATAAAGAAAAACAACAAACTGTTACAACAATACTCTAAAAAGAAGACAGAAAAATTGATCAGACAGAAAATCTTTCTGACTGGGACTCAGAAATGCACTGAATGTCATAATACGAGTATCCAATTCTTCTTTGGTTGCCCGTAGACCATCCAGAAAGAAGATAGCAGGTTGTCATCATTGTCCACAGCCCAAAAAACCTGCTTATCAAGCTTCAACAAACCACTGAGATAGCCGAGCAGCTCCAGATCACCGTCATAGATGGGTCGGGCATCAAAAAATTGACACTAGCAATCCCGGAGCAAAGATTCACATATAGAAAAATAGTTAATATATATAATGTTAAATAACCCCTAGTGCACCAAGATATGCCATTTGAATAAATGCATCTTTGAATTCAATTATGTAGTCTCGTACCCACAAGCAAGTGAATGTAGGCAAGTCCGTTGATGAGGGTTAAGCTAAGTAGGCTATTGTTGACAAATCCTTTGAAAGCATTGGCGGCCTTTTGAATGGACTTTTCGAATTGTTTTGAAGTGCAAGATGAATCTACTCATATCACGAGGATAGTGAACTCCGCTATCGAATGAGTGGACATATTTTATCTTTCCTTCTAATCAAATTTAATCAGAGCTTACCAATTCATATAAATAGTATAAAGAAATAAGTTCATTTATATTCATCAATATGCACAATTATTACAAGCCAAAAATAATTTGTATACAATAGTCATGTTTTAAAAGGATCAGTCTATTTCTATTACAAATGCATCATGACTACAAAAACTAAAAATACTAAAAAGAAAACTACATATGATGTCGAAAGCTTCACTCATAACCACATAATAAACAGATAGTCCAACAAATAACAAAAATCTTACAACTGAATTTAACGCAAGACAAAAGAGAAACAATATGTTATAATATAACTCATATAAGATAAGAAACTATGCATTAATATCTATTCTCTGTAATAGTTAATCGCATCAATTTATCAACCAACTTGACCTTATCATCAGTCAATTTCAGCCAATCTTATCATGCAATAATTCATGCCAGTACATCAGTTATACATATTAGTTTACCAGTTCTAACAATAGTATCGATATTCATATTTAGTAACATCAAATAATAATAGTACGTGTCCATAATATCAATATTCGTACAGTATTAGTATTAGTAATCAATATTAGAATCAATAATCAATAAACAATAATTAGTATGCATAATCAACATTCAATATATCTGCATCAAATATTTAAATATGAGGATATCTTAATTTTTTTCATGTCCTTATACATCCCAATTAGTTACCCCTTATGACTCTCAATCAGTAAACTCCTTATAACTCTCAATTAATAATCATGTAAAATAGTCGCCTGAACTCTTTATGACTCACAATCAGTCTCTAGCTCTTTATGGATCTCATTAGTGAATCAATAAATTTTGAGGGCATCACATGGAATTATTATATCATATATATCTGATATTAATCAGTGCATCCTATCTATCATATCATTATCAGTTTAATACATCATTTTATTGCATTTTAATCACATTAATTATTTTAGCCCAAATTATATTTCAATATTTTCATACTAGATTACAACACACTACTTTTCAAATCATTTTCAATAGATTTTTTCTTACTCATTTCACCGAACCATTCATATACATGTTTCTAACCGATAAAAAAATTTAATAAAATCATATCATATTATTTAGAATGACCAAATCTATAACATATAATAATCTGAAATGGATAATGGCTGATCTAGGCCCAGTAAAAATCATTCCATGAGGGACCAATCTATCAACTATCCTACTACAAAATAAGTTCTTTCTCTCTGTGGAAAATCTATTACCTTATGTTCTTGCTGCCCACATTGAAAATATTGTCCTGTCAATACGTAGCATGACATGAATGTCTTTTTCCACAATGGATACATTCACTATAACTGCCAATAGATGCTATTGATACAGATCCCCTCAAATCACTATATTTATTTTTCTTATCACCGCCACTTTTCTCTATTCCTGCTTGATTCATCCATGGTCCTTTCCAAGCTCACATCATATCTAGAGCCAACATGCATCATACCTAGATGTCAGTACTGCCAAATTAAACTATATTAATATGGCCATTTCTACTAACTCGAAAAAAAAACTGAATCTACTAAGATACTAACAGATGCCTAAACTCCCTATTCAATCCTTGTATAAATTTATAACACTTTTCTTTAGCAGTGAGGGATTGACTATGGAGCATACCTAGCCAATTCAATAAACTCAACTTCATACTACATCAATATCTTGTGTCCATGTTCCAGTCCGATGAAAGCTTCCAGCATCTGTCGTCGGGCTGAAAGAGGTACAATTCACAAGTAATCTCCGCATTGATTTTCCCCTAAAATTTCTCTCTATTGTCTTAACCACCATCTTTTTGCTTTGCCTTCAAAGAGGAAGACATCTAATGGTATATTCCAGTTCTCTGAGCACTGCATGCTATCAATGATCATCTCCATCCTCAAAAGTCAATCTTCTGCAACCTCGGGGTCCTACAATTCCTTTGAATAATAGGGGCTTCAATTTTTAAATGTCTGTAAATGCTTATCTTCTTCTTTTTTCTTACACGTATTGACTTGTTCTATGTATCACCCATTAATCCATTATTAGAGCTAAAATACTGACCAATTGCACAACACTATCCAATGATACATGAGCTACAGTGTGCCCCTCATTTGATATATTTCGCTCTAGTAAATCTATTTCAACTATTCATTTACAAAACTATATTTGAACAATTTACACATGTAATCAATTATGTATGTAAAATAATACTTCTAAAACTTGCTTGAATCGAGAGTTATCTTGGATGTAAAACATATCTTATTTTAAAATATTTTTTATCTTTTCACGTACTCATTCAATAAATGAAATATCTTTTTAATCAATTGTTTTTTTGGGAAATTAATTATTTAAAATTAATAGTTATTATATTCAAATCCCTACTTGTAAAGTAAAAAAAAAATCAAGATCTCAATCGTAGGAACGGGGCTTTGCAAGTGGACTTCTTTATTAATTATTTTTTGTAGCCACTCATTGATTTTATGCCGACATAGAAAAAATATATATTTAAGTGTGTTAAATGGTGAGCAATAATTGTCCAATTTAATCAATATTATTTAGTACATTTTGGCCCGAAGCCGAATGAACCGCGCCTCGACAACTCCTACAATTTCTTGCTCTACAAAGTCAAAGTTCCAGCAGATCCCAGATTGCGGGAGCATTTAATTAATTTGAGTTTAAACGCTTAATTTTTTATAATTCCAATTTTCAAGGCTACGGATCCAAATTAGCAATGAGGTTTCTGTATTAAGTATCCTAAGAATACCAGTTAAGCAATATTCAATAGCTATGGTGGTTTTGGAACATTCACCAAATGAATCTGAATGATAATTGCCAAATGCTTTCATTGTTGTAAATTTTATTTAATAATTTTAATTTTCAATTTAACCGTTCAATTTCATACATTTTTTTTTCGAGTTTGATAACTTACATTGATAAAATAATAGTGAACGTGCTTTCATTCGTAAAAAGATCAAAATTTATTTTATTCTAAGTATTTATCCTTGAATGTGATTGAACTTTGAATGAGAATGTACGACTTAGTCGAGATAAAATTTTAAGAAAATATTTGAAAAAAAAAAATGCGTAAATAGATAACGTCACTCCCAAAGCAAAAATTTAGGATTCGAAGTTAGGCTAGAATGTCTGCATTTAACGACCATCTTTTATACTCTCCCAAGGCCCTCACTTTCCCCATGCCTCACATTAGGATAGAGGGCATACTATATTGTCCTTCTAAGCCCTTATTAATATTTTATTTATTGATCAATGGTTTGTGCAAAAATCTCTTTGCAGGCACCATTTCTCACTCTCTCTCTCTCTTTGATTCATATGGCTTCCCCAATTCTCTGATCTTCCTCAGTTGGAACTTTATCATTAATTTTAGGTTCATGCCTTATCATTGACACTGTCTAAGCTATCTCAAGCTTTCCTACCTTACTAGAAGAATCTTCTCTATAAATAATAACCCACTATAAAGGTCAATATAGTGTTCAAGCATGATATTGGGAAGGAAGCTTAATCTCATATGACGAGCTTATGTTATTTAGAGCATAAGAGTAGTAGCTCTCTCTAGTGCGGTATACTGCTAATAAACACCCCTTCTATGATTCCTTACTCTCCTCTCTGCAAAAGCTTAAATGTAATCTTTAACTAATCAATATGAATAAAGATTTTTTATCCTTTAATTTTCTCTTTTGGAATAAGACGAGACACGCCGCGATATTAGAGACCTTGGTTTGTTAGTGGCAGTAGGGCATTTGTGTTCAAAAAGTTGACTAAATTTAAACATACCATAGAAGCATTTTCTTTAGTCCTTATCTTGATTGACTTTTTGTATCTACCATTATGCTATTGAAGTACACTTAATAAGTAAAAAATTGTTAGCAAAACTTATATTCATATAATTATTGACAAACTTAATAATGCATACAAATCAATGCTAACCTTTTTCTACAATTAGCATCCTTGTCTACCCTTCCTCCCAATTACCAAATGAAGCTTATTGAACATGGGAAGTGAAAAATTAGTTATGATTACAAATAAAAATCTAACTCTAAAAAATCACTCATGCTCTCTAACACAATCATAAACATACATGTGGTTGGCATCAACACTATTAATTTAACCTTTATACAACATTTTGTCTCTTTTAGCGAAGTAATTTCAACTAATCACTTAGTTTTTTGTGCTTCTTAGGCATTTCCTATGGCACCTTGAGAATTCTTAAGTTTGGTACAAAAATATTTAATTCAGCTTAAACTCCTTAATTGTTACCAATTATCAATATCTCTTAGGGATGTATGTCTGGGAGTTCTTCGATAAGCCTCTGAATCCTTAGTTAAAATCATTAATGAAGGCCTCCACCTCACAAGCATTTCAATTTCTTAATTTACAAACCAAATTCTTAAGACTTTTTTTAGTAGAAAATAATTTTTTTCAAATTAAAAATCTAATTCATTTAAATCATTGAATGCATTTTCATAATAAATACATAGAATGTTGTTGCAATTGATTTTCTGATAGGTGCCTTTAGATGATGGTGTGAAATTCCCTTTCTTTTTATATTTTCTTCTTCTCTAATATTTGCTACAATTGTTTTCATATTTCTACTTGTTATCTTTTTGCTTGATTTTCTATCTTCTTCATTTAATTCTTTTCCTATTTTGAATTTGGATATTTTCTTCTAGTGCCTCATATTTCTTTCCTCTTGCTTCTCACCTATCATAGAATCACCACCAAAAAATGGATAATAGCATCAAGAATATCTTTTGCAATTTGTAAATGAGAAATGCATGAAAAATATCCTAAAATAAAGCTAGGTGGAAATAAAAAAAAAAAAGGCTAACTAATTCAAATCATTGACTTCAATACTGCTATATAATATTAAATAACGAACCATTCAAGGTGTTATATCAAAGTTTGTACTTATTATTTTCAAAATATTAAAAATTTAGATTTCTAAATATCATTTTTTATTAAATACTGAAGAAATATTATAGAATTGATTCTAAGTAATTAAATTTAAACAAATGTGTCACTTAATTTATGTCTTAAACTCCAGAGTGTTAGATCAAATATAAGTGTGAGACCCAAATATCAATTATGGAGGGATGAGATGACACACCCAAAAGAGAGTGAATATTATATGGGAAGTGGGGCAATTTTAACTTCTGTCAAAATTTCTCAATTCAAATTAAATAAAATGCTAATGAAAGCTTGCTTACATAAAAAATTTATTATATGTGAATGCTACATGATCTAATTATTAAATAAATAACACAAACTATACAAGTAATATAAACGGTTTGTGTTAAAAAGTCATGCTATGTGAGCAAGTTAATAAAAATCAAGCTTAATATTTCTAATCTATTCAATTACACAAAGCTAAGCAATTAATCTACTTAAAGAACTAAAAATTCAAGTGTCCAAATAGTCACATAAAGCATGATGTTTACAATATAATGAAAGATGTGAAATTAATGTACTAATTAGCACAATGTTGATTGATTTAATCTAATATATATAAAGCACTTGAATAATTATTATAATCATTATTAATTAAATGTAAGTGATTTTTTAATACAATGTAAAACTCAAAGATAATGGTGCTGGCATTAGACGATGGTTGGCGGGTGGCTATGACCAGTAGCAACAAAGTTGTGCTGCCACAGTTTGTAGCTAGTTACAGAGGTGGCTGGCTGGCAGCGATTTACTACAACAATGGCTATGAATTTATAATATATTTGAAAATTAATTAAGTAGAATGATTGTCAAATACACCAAAGTTGAATTAAGGATACATTCCCAATATTTTAAAATTTTACTCTGTATTTCTTTTAATTTGTACCAAATATCATCAAACCAAATAACCCCTTAGAAACTACAACCAATGTTGAAAGGAGAATGATACAATGTATCTCTTACCCTCTAAATTTGAAATAAAAATTATATAATTGTCTTATTTATATATTTTAAATTCTCTTCTAATCATGCACATAATAGGATATTCACCCTCTTAAAATTTTGAGAGATTTTTTTCATTCTTTTATTTGAACTTCTAATTTAACCGTTGGAGCATTACCGTCAATTGAAAAAAGGTGAAAGGTAAGTGCATAGTGCGAGCTTGGTACAGTCCAAGCCTGTGGAATGGATTAATCAGGGTAACCATACACGGTCACATGTGTAAGGTCTCCGCCACTTCTTCCCTCCGCTGATATAGGCTTCCAATTAGTATAAAAATTTTAAATTTTTATTAAAAAATTACTTTAAGAAACAACAAAAAAATCGTCCCAAACGAAACATACATCTTCTACTCTTCTTCACAAAGCTGTCTCAAATCAAACAATTTCAAAAATCCCAAAGATGAGTTTTTTATTGTCATCTTCATCCCTCAGGAGCTACTAAGAACAAGAGGGATATTAATTTCTTTATATGTATATATATTACCCATGATATCTGAGGCTGCACGCTGCTCTTCAACATATTTTCTGCCATTCTTCTTCTTCTTCTTTTTCTTCCCGATGAGAAGCCCTTCTTCCCCGCATGTCATATCGGCTTCACCACCCATGAAGCTGCTCCCCAAGTGCGACCCAAATGATGACGAAGGCACCATGAAGCTCATAGAGGAGCTAACAACTAATGCTGCACAAGTTCAGCGTCAGGTCCTGGACGAGATTCTTGCCCGGAACTCTAACACAGAGTACCTCCATGGCTTCCTTGATGGCCTCACTGGATATCATTTCTTTAAGAAGAAGGTGCCTGTGATAGAATATGAGCACGTGAGGGAATACATCGAGAGGATCGCTAATGGTGCGCCATCTTCCATAATCTGCACTCAGCCTATTACAGAACTCTTGACCAGGTGAGCGTTAATACACAAATGATTACATTCTATTGACTGTTATGATGAAGTATTCCTTTCTGTTCTCCAGCTCGGGGACATCTGGCGGGCAGCCTAAGATGATGCCATCGACATCAGAGGAACTTGACAGGAAGACATTCCTTTATGATCTCCAAGTACCGGTTATTAATAAGTGAGCTTCTTTCCTCGATTTCATCACCACCATTCGATAATGAAATAGTTTCGTCTATCACAGAATTAACTGTTTCAGGTACGTTGATGGGCTGGACAAAGGAAAGGGAATGTATCTCATGTTCGTGAAGCCAGAGATCAGAACTCCCTCAGGCCTCTCGGCTCGGCCGGTCCTCACCAGCTACTACAAAAGCTCCAATTTTCTAAACCGGCATTTCAACAAGCACCTTATCTACACCAGTCCCAACGAGACCATCCTCTGCGCAGACAGCAGACAGAGCATGTATAGCCAGCTCCTATGCGGCCTCCTGCAATGCGATGACGTTCTTCGCGTCGGCGCCGTATTCTCCTCTGCCTTCCTTCGCGCCATCAAATTCCTCGAGGATCACTGGCAAGAACTTTGCTCCAACATTCGAGCCGGGGAGATAAGTGAATGGATCACTGATTCAGGATCTCGGCGAGCTGTAATGCAAATTATGCGCGAACCCAATGCGCAACTGGCTGAGAGGATAGAGGCGGAGTGCAGGAAGGAGCCATGGGAGGGTATTATAAGGCGATTGTGGCCGCGGACCAAGTATGTTGATGTAATAGTGACGGGATCAATGGCTCAGTACATCCCGCTGCTGGATTTCTACAGCGGAGGGCTGCCGCTGGTGTCGACGATGTATGCGTCGTCGGAATGCTACTTTGGAATTAATCTCCAGCCGTTGAGCTCGCCGGCGGAGGTATCTTACACGTTGATCCCGAATATGGCGTACTTTGAGTTCTTGCCGGTGAAGAGTGATAAACGAGGTGAAGAGGAGGCTTTTGATGCTGATAAGTGCAATAGGTTGGAGATGGCGGCGGAGGCGGTGGATCTCGTCGACGTTGAGGTCGGGAAATTCTATGAGCTCGTCGTTACCACCTTTACTGGTAAGTGGAACAGATGTGTTTGCATTCAAACTGAATGAATTAATTAAACTGAATCAAATAATAAGAAGAGTTGAATTTAATCAAAATAAACTAAAATAAAATTTAATTTATTTTATTCGATTTTGATTTGATCAAATTTAAATGATAATAAAAAATTGTGCATTCGGATGAAATGGTTGATTGATTTATTAAATTAATTAAACCGAGTTAATTATAGTTAGAACTAAAAATTTTAGTAACAAAAATATTATTTAATTATTTTATTATTTAGTATTTATTCATTTCATTTTTGTTTTAAATTTCATTGAAATATCTTTTAAAAAATTGAATAAATAATAGAAATCCAAATGGCCGTTACTCTCAAATAAAAAGCTGAACCTCATTTTAAAAATAAATTAATAAAATATACTTGATTTGATTCCATTTTTTTTATTCAAATCAATTAATACAACCCCATAAGAGAACGAGAAATTATTATTTGTTAAGTCTGGACGGGAAGAACTATTCGGATATGTGTGTACACATTTATATACAATATATATATATATATATAGCATGTACACTCATAATTTAGATGATTATTTCCATCTAAACTCCGCATAGATAATTTCTTCATTAAGAACAAACCACGTGAAAGAATGCTTATAATTAGGTGTAGAATCTTGCACCAAGAGTTCAGACTTTCTAAAAAAATAAGTAATAGAAGGTCATGAATATTTTATTAAAATTATAAAATATTTATAATGATAGTTTTTTTTTCTATAAAACAACATCAATTTTTTTTTTATTTCAGATAAAATTTAATTAATTTGTAGTTTGAGAAAATGTCTAATGATTTTAAGCAAGATAAAAAAAAGTAATTCATGAGGGTGTAAATTATGCTCAAAATAAATAAATATTTCATCAAAATTATAAATTATTTTAAAAAAAACACAAGATAAATATCATAATAAAACGACAAGTCATTCTTTCATTCACATTAGAAAAGTAATTAGCAGTTAATTATAAACTAGTTCAATATTTTTACTTTTTATTAGTATACATTGATTAGTCATTATAAGATTTTTAGTATCCAACAAAAGACTTTTTTACTAATCTAAATATCTCATTTTTATGAATATATTATCATTTTTTTTAATATTCTTGATAGACAATAAAATTTATTCATTCTTACAAAGAAATTTGATTTTGTATGTATCATAATATATATAATTAGAGAAATATCTTTGTTTCTTTTCTAGGAGAAATATGCGGAAAAATTAGTTTCGAACAACATTATCTAATCACATATAATGAGACTGATATTGAAGCACATCCCAAATGAAATTGGTTTGAACTTTTGATAATGAGATTTGATGAGAGATGAGTGCAATATCATTTATTTATATTTTGCACCGATCTCAAAGTACATCCAATGATTTTAAAGTCCCCGTTGTTGGTTTCTTGTCAGGCCATTTGGACCTGAATTTTTTCCTTCACAATTTCCTTGACAAAATAATAAAAAATAGGGGAATTTACACATATATAATATTATACCATCCTATTTACATATCTGGAACCTAAAAATTTAATATTACATATATATCACCTTATATTATTTTAATATCAAATATATCACCCATATTTCATTCCTATCATTCATATATTTCATTTCTACCACTCATATTTAATATTAAAGTGAAATATGAGTTGTATAAATGTAATATTAAAATTTTAACTGTTAGATATATAAATAGAGTAGTATATAGTGACATGTATGTAAATCCCCCTAAAAATAATATAAATTAAGGCGATATATCAATGAATTTTAAGGCAATGACAAAAAGAAAATTATTAATTGAACTTCTCCAGTTTCATACATATCTTAAACAGCATAATTATCTCGAAGCATATTTATGCATTCAAGAACATAAGAAATATTATTTCATACATGTTGCGTCGTGGAATATTCACGGTGATAAAGAAATATAAAGTTTAATGTCTTAGCTTTATATGAAGATCCAGCACACAATCAGATAAAAGAGAGGGTGTAGCATTCATAAGAGACAAGTGTTTTTACATAGAAGTCCCTGAAAAAGGAGAAAAATCACGGGGTCTAGCCTAATTTGAATGAATCCACTAATGCTTGAAGTCGATTACAATGAGGCTCTTCCTTGGAGGGAAGGCCTTGGTTTAATGTAGCAAATATACATCATATAGAGTGCATTATATACTAGGAATTGAAAGAATCAGTATTGATATGTTCATTTGGTCGACATGACCATAGTATACGGATGACAGAGGTCGAAAAGACCGTAGTCGGGGTGACGATGATAAGAAGGACCATAGTCGGCAGGCGACGGAGGTCGGAAAGATTGTTGTCAGGTGATGGAGGTCGGAAGAACCATTACCGACATTCGACGAAGGTCATAAAGATCGTTACCATGAGATGGAGGTCGGAAGTACCGTAGTTGGCGACGATAGAGGTCAAAAAGACTGTTATTAGGCGACAGAGGTCGAAAGTACCGTAGTCGGTGGGTGACGAAGGTTGAAAAGACTATAGTCTGGCGATGGAGGTCGACAGGACCGTAGTGGACTAGCAACTGAGGTCGAAAAGATTGTAGTCTAGCAACGGAGGTCGGAAGGACCGTAGTCAGCAGGCGATGGAGGTCAGAAAGATCGTAGCAAGGCGACACAGGTTGAAAGGATCGTAATCTAACGACAGAGGTCAGAAGGACCATTATCCAGTGTCGGTTATCAGGAGAAAGTTCAATAATAATCGGTGGTCGGACGTCCAATAGTAATTGGTGGCTGGGCGGAAGTTCAGCGATGGTCGGTGGTCGGGTGTAAATCTTGCAATAGTTGGTGGCTAGGTAGAAGTCTGATGAATGTCCGGTGATGGTTGGTGGTTAGGTGTAAATCTGGCAATATTTGGTGGCCAGGTGAAAGTCCGACGACAATTGTGATCAGGAGTAAGTCCAGCGACAATCGATGGCCGGGTGGGGGATGACGAGGAGTTTGGTGGCAAGAGGGTTCTCAAATTTCTCTTCCTTACCCTACGCCCCCACCCCCCACCCAATGCTTTATTTTCAAATTATAATTATATGTTTGTTTAGCTACAACTAGTTGCTTTCTCGCAACTTTTGAAAAATTTCTATCCTAAAAGTTACTTTTTAGATCTATTTTGGACGATTGTCGTGCTTTGTAAAGTTGTTACTGAAGTTGTAGGTAAATCAACTTAGCTGCTTTGGTTGTAAAAGAAAATTTTCATTACAAAAATTTCTGATAAAAAAGTAGTCAAATAGATTATGATTTTATCTGAAAAGCAAAGCAGCTAGAAAACTATCTCAAACAAATCTTATTAATGTATTGTAATTGTTACAATATATATCAATATATATATATATATATATATATATATATATATATATATATATATATATATATATATATATATATATATATATATATATATAAAGACAATAGTTTTCATAAATGTTATTTTTTTCACAACTTCATAATCATATTTACAAAATATTATAGTCATTACAAACAAATCCTTCGCTTTTGTTTTGACGTTATGCTGCAAGGAATTGAGCAAATGTTGATCAAACTTCTCAGACCAAATCGTTCCCTTTGATTACTCAATACAACAAATATAATGACACTAGAAAATCATTATTTGCAAATTAAAACCTGAATTTGATTACATTGTAATCCAACAAAAAATTAAAACAGCTAAGCCATAAAAGCTGCAAACAAAAATAATTAATAGGCTAAACGGGCTCAACCTTCATGCAAAAATAACGTCCCTTTCCGATTATTGTGTGTGAACACCGGACAGGAGAACCGTCCCATTTGACTGCACTTTTACTATAAACAGAGAGAAAATCAGACTGTTCTCTCAGTCCGGTATTCGCACATAAAAATAAAAGTCCTTTCCACCCCCCGAACGATCCGGAAATGTTAGCCCGTTTAAAAACTACTAAGAAAATCTGTATGCAGTCAATGGATTATTTTTTATTTAAATTCTTAGAGATAAGATCACGAATTCAAGACTTTTTTATTGGAAGTTTAAGCTCCCAAATCCCAATCAATAGACATTCATGTGCAGTTTTTATGTTAGAAGTCAATTCAATTAATTCCTGCTTAAGAGCTGCTGGTCATCCAACTATACATAGTTTTCTGTTTTGTTTTGATTTTTTTTTTTTTTTGAAATGATTATTTTCCTCTAAATTAATAAAAGAAAAAATTTGAATAAAAATGATTTACTTTAAAATGTATGCTATGCATAGCATTACAATTCTACAAATGTCGATGGCAGGGCTTTACCGCTACCGCGTCGGCGACATCCTCATGGTGACCGGATTCCACAACTCAGCCCCCAACTTCCGCTTCGTCCACCGCCGCAACATCGTCCTCAGCGTCGACACCGACAAGACGAACGAGGAGGACCTCCTCCTCGCCATCACCGCAGCAAAGCCACTCCTCGCACCCCTCGGCTGCCTTCTCTCCGAGTACACAAGCTACGCCGACACCTCCTCAATCCCCGGCCACTACATCCTTTTCTGGGAGCTTAAGTCCAACAACGCGGCTACTGAGCTCGACTCGGCGGTCATGGAAGCATGTTGCTTGATGGTGGAGGAATCGCTCGACTGGGTGTACCGGCGGTGCCGGAGCCGAGACCGTTCGGTGGGGGCGTTGGAGATCAGAGTGGTGCGGGCTGGCGCGTTCGATGCGCTTATGGATCTATGCTTGACCAATGGGTCGTCGGTGAACCAGTACAAAACGCCGAGGTGTATTAGCTCGCCGGAGGCAATCGCCGTGCTTGATGGGAGAGTGGTGGGGAGGTTCTTTAGCCGGAGTGCGCCGCAATGGGAGCCCTTGCGGGTTGGAAAGAAATGAAATTTATAAGTTTGACCGTTACTGTGTCGCTTGTGTATTAGATTAGTGCGAATTATACTGGTAGCTCTATTCAATTTAGCAGTACAGAGATGGTGAGCTTCTGCTTCGCACGCTGCTGTGAACTCTAATTTTATGAACGTAGAGCTACGTATATGATTGTTAGTACAATGATGTACTCGTGTAATGTGTAAGTAAATATTATGTATTCTCATTTTATGCCCATAACTTCGTCTTACCTATATTTGGACTTAAATATTTCCTCATTTGATTTGACTGTTTGACAATAATTTCTAAAGAAGGAGAAATTAATTTGTGCAAACGCCGGAATTAACTCTACGTCCGGCTGCCGTGGTACTAAACGTCCGTATCGGTACCGAATACCACTCGGTATCAGGTACCGAGCGGTCCCGAGCCGCGGTACAGTAAAAGGGTGACATGATACATTTTTATTGACATCTGGATGTTGTTCGATTTCCGCACAGAATAATTTTTCCTATGCTTTGAACGTGAAGCTGCAGGAGGCTAATTGGATCTGCCTATGAAAAGGGGGGTCTAGGAAGAACTCATCCCATCCTTGTTTTTTCTCCTAAGTTGAATAAATATTTAAATTATTTTTCTCCCTTCAATAAATAAATTTGCTCAAAATTTAAGAAAATTTTATTATTCTATTTCATCTCTAAGATTATGCATTCCCCAATTATGTTTTGCCCATCCTAAAAAAAAAGATTAATTCTGCCCCTTCTTATATATAAGTAGAGTAGCGACTAGATTCTTTGGCAGCCTTTCAAGCTTTCATGCTATGTTGTACGTACCCAAATGTGTCCGTGGATGACACATGATCTTAATAGCAAGCAATCCCAAAAGACAATAATCTAAGAACTTAGAGTGAGTGTGGAAAAGAAAAGAGAAGATTTGGAGAACCTAGGAAAAGATTAAGGAAATATATAAAAAAAAAAACTCTGACATATCAATAATGATCCAAAAGCTCTGAATTGTGCCACTTCCTTCTTTATTTATAGAAATCTGAGGGCTACAGAAAAAGCTACACTAAAAATATAAAATGTATAATATTAATTATGATTTGTTGTGGATAATACATGACACGTGTTGTGTTCGGTTAAACACCCGTGCGGCTTTTTAACTTCATCTCACTCCTCAGTCTCAGAGCGAGTTTGTTGGGTGAGTATTCGAGGGCAACTGAGTAAGGCAGATCTCCTTGGTGAGATGATGAGTTGATGAGGTGAGTCATTTAGGCGAGCTGGCAAGTCTATAGGGATAATTCTAGAACCGTTAAATGTGAAGGGTGAATTCCTTCGAATTATAGGTAAGAGCTAGCCAAATTTAAAGGATCGGACCGTTGACCTTCTGTCATGTCTAGAAAATATTGATACAAATAGTATAAGCATTAGCAAAGCAAGCTGTAGAAACAGAGAAAGCTGTATGAGGACATAAAGCAGAACTTAGCGAGTTGGAGTTAACTCATTTTTGTGTATCTATCAATTAGTGAATATATATATATATATATATAAGATAAAAGGGTAAACTTCCTGATACATCCAACGGCTGAAATAACAAAGGTTGGTTGGAGACCAACAATAGAGATTATAAGTCAACTGAAGCAGTGGCAGAGGATCAGACTAGTGGATTACTGTAGCTTACTTTCCTGATGCTGTCGTATAATAGTAGAAGGTAGTGGATGCTGTGATACTGTTATCAGGCCCCCTTAAATTGATGATCCAAGCATTAGAGAGTCAATTTATCTCCAAAAAGTAGAAATCTGGTAATTGACAGAGATTTTGTAAAAATATCATCAGGTTGATCAAGTGTAGAGATGTGATAGATCAGGACAGTTTGATTTGTAATACTCTTTAAAGAAATGATGATCAATGTCAATATATTTCGTACTAGCATGAAAAATCGGATTATGAGATAAAGCAATGGTTGATAAGTTATCGTAATATATAGGTGTAGGTTGCAGAATAACAATTTGAAATTTATGAAGTAATCAATGAAGACAGATAAGTTTAGTTGCAACTGCTGTGAGAGCACGATATTCATCTTCAGTAGAATATTGGCAATGGTAGCTTGCTTTTGGTAGCCCATAAAACAAGAGTTGAGCGGAGAAAGATACAATATCCTATTGTAGATTTGTGATCCTTAGTATCATTAGCCCAATCGGCACCAACAAATGCTTATGGAGATTAGAAGCCTTTTGTTACTGGTAGACCAAGATATACTGTGCCCTTAAGATAATGTAGAATGCATTTGAGCATAATATGCAGAGACGGGTTAGAAAATGGAGAGCAAGCATCATGAGAAGTGACTGGTTTAGTGGATGTTCGATTGGAAATAGACTTATAATCTACCATGCCAGCACGGTTAAATTTTGATAGACTTATAATGTTTTCAATGCCAACACTAATGTTTGCTACATAAATACCAACATTACAAGTCAATATCAAAGTGATAATCAAACAAAAAAATGAATCCAAATAACTTATTCTGCATCATCTCTAACACAACCTACATCAAATTTTGACAATAATAATCTCCCCAATGGAGATAAAATCGCAACTTTGAAATATAGTGAAAATTTCTTTCAAACTAAGACAATCAAATCTTCAAGAGGAAGACAGAACTCTGATGCAAAGATTAAAAATCTTAGATGTTATTCACAACTCCGCCTATAGGCTGGTTCAGTATTCCAGATATAGAACATATTGTAGCTTATAAAAGAATAATGCTTCACCAATGTTATATGAGGTCAAGGCTCTTTTATGTGTTCAATCTATAACTTATAAAGAATAGCAATGTTTAAAATTGCGTATTCGGGTATTGAGGCGTTTTTCGTTCGTGAGGCGAGGCGTAAGCCTTAAGGCGTTTTGAGGCGTAAGCCTCAAAATCAAAAAATTGCGTAAACATAAAATAATAAATTTTGTATATACTAATGAGTAAATAATATATAAACATAAAAATGCTACTTACTACATCTTTGAGAATAAATAAGGGAGACATATCACATAAGAACTCACTAGTCAATAGTCATCGGCACTGTCATCACTCATCAGTCATCACTTATCACTAAAGGGGTCTTCATTTGAATCATCATTGTGATGAACTGCTCTCTCCTCTTCCCCCTCTCCTAGAAAGTCCAATATCTCCCAATCAGCTTCTTCTTCCTCATTATCAGTTATCTTCCTCTTCCCTAAATATTTTTGAACAATATCATAATGAATAATAGTGTAATACATTAATGAAAGTTTAAGAAAAGAAAATTATATTATTTATATACCTTTTTTGATTTGTTCTTGAGTTGTGGTGGATGTGGATGCTCTAAGACCATCAAAGAAATCAACATTTAAATCTTCATCTTGTAATTCAGACGGCATCACTTCAACTTCATCATTTACAAACCACTCATCATCAGATACCACATCATCGCAAAGCAAAGGATCTTCATCATCCATTAATCCTTTTTTCTTCAAATTTCTATCTCTGAGTCTCCTATTGTATATAATGTACACCAGTGAGTTCATCCTCAATGTCGACAAGCGATTTCTCCTCTTTGTATGTACTTGGTTGTAGCTACTCCAATTTCTTTCACAGCCAGATGAAAAGCATGTCAAGCCCAAAACTTTCACATCAAAACGCTGTAATTCTGGAGTCTCATCACCAAATTGAATCCATCACTCAACTAGAGATCGTTTGACAATTGTATCTTTTGCTTGTTGTAATCCAAAAAAATCTTCTTTGTTCCTAAAAGGTATAAATTGCAAGTCAGCATTTGATCTTTCAGTTGCATCACTTATTAGACGATCCATGCAATGATATAATCCCAACTTTATTTCAGGAATTGTAGACTTGTTCTCTGCATATTGATACTGAGGGTTTAGGTAGTAGCCAGCGTCATGCAAGTGTCGGTGAAGCTATAGTTCCCACCTATCATCAATAATATTCCAAATTTCTCTAAAGCTTCCCTCACTGCCTCCTAAGTTGGAGGCAATCATCTCTTTGGTTTCATCCATGGCATTGTAGATGAAACTCATTATAGGCTTCTTCTCAGCATCCACCATCCTTAAAACATGAACTAAAGGTCTAGTGGTTGTAATGACATATAAGACACTTTGCCAAAATCGGTCATTTAAAACAATCTTTCTAATCTCTTTTCCCTCAGCCTTCTTCGCCCAAGCACAACTCAACCACTGTGTAGATGTGAACATAGCCTCTAAAGGTTGCCTAGCATCCAGCATGCTCTCTAAGGTCAAGTAAGCAGTGGCAAATCTTGTTGCGGCTGACCTTAGAATTTCTTTCTTCGAAAATTTTCTCATAAGAGCTAGCACCTAAGAGTGGTTGTAAATAAACTTGGTTATTTTTTTGGCTTTAGTGAGTGCATTTTTATGTTGATGTAGCTCCCCAAGCTTCTCAAGAATCAGATCTATGTAATGTGCAGCACATGGAGTCCAGTACAAATGTTTCCTCTTATCCATAAGTTTATTACCTGCAACCTTATAAGAACTTGCATTATCTGTCACAATTTGTACAACCAAATATTCTCCAACCTCATCAATAATGCTATCTAATAATCCAAATATGAACTCAGCATCTTTGACCTGGTCAGATGCTTCAATTGACCTTAAAAATACAGTACCATAAGGATTATTAATGAGGATGTTGATCAGACTTCTATATTTAATATCAGATCACCCATCTGACATAATTGTTACTCCTATTTGGGCCCAAGTCTTCTTAATTTCTTCGATGCTTTTATCAATGTTTTCTAACTCCTCATTCAAAATTCATGTTCTTAAATCATACATGGTTGGAGGTTTGAACCCTCTCCCAAATGCTCCAACTGAACGAATCATGTTGTAATAAGCAGGTGATGTTGCAACATTAAATGGAATTGCATTTTCGTAGAAGAATCTGCCTATATCCTTACACACTCTTCTCCGCGCCTCCCTTGCATTTTCTGGGGCCATCTTCTGTATAGTAGAAGGCCTATCATCTGATGTGTCAACCATATAATTAGGGGTGTCAATTTCGGGTCACGGGTCAGACCCGGAACTGACCCGGGTTCAAACGGGTCGACCCTAACCTGACCCGGTTAGGAAAACGGGTCGAAAATCCGAACCCGACCCGGCGGGTTGTCGGGTTGACCCGACCTGGAACCGTGACCCGAAATCGTCGCAGCGCAGAGCGGCAGCAGCGCATTGCGCATTCGCGCGAGCGCGGGCGGAGCGCCGGCAGCAACGCAGGAGCGCGGTCAGGTAGCAGCGCGCGAGCGCGCGAGCGCGGACGCGGTAGGGCGCGAGGGTGGACGCGGGCTGGCTCGGACTCGGACTGCGTGTTTCGGGTCAAACGGGTTGACCCGGCAACCCGGTCGGGTCAATCCGAACCCGACCCGTTTTTCAAACGGGTCGATTTATGGAACCCGAACCCGACCCGTTTTGAAATCGGGTCGGGTTTTCGTGTCGTGTCAAATATTGACACCCCTACATATAATGATCCGTAGGCCCTCTAGTACCCTTAGATGAAATGGGATTCATAGAAGAAGATGAATCCCTAACGCTGCGCTTACTCCCGTAGTAAGATCCAACATCAACTCCATCCTCAAATTGCTTCTGTGTAAGATGTTTTGATATGGTAGACTTATTCATGTATGACTTTATCTCATCCCTTATAGCATCAGGAACTTTGGAGCATGGAATAACATTCTTGTGAGAACCTGAAAGGTGTTCCTTCATCCTAGTCACACCACCTTTCACAACTTTATCATAGTAATTGCATTTCAGATAGACATATGTTTTATCACTGCTTTCTACATCCACCTAAGTGCTATGTTTTCATGCTTGATCTTTTCTATGACCTGATGCAGCTTTATCCTTATTTCTGACCATTCTGATTGAGTAAAAATAGGAAGTGAACGAGTTCTTACTAATCTTTTCTATGACCTGATGTAGGTCGGAGGAGACTGCAGCCTCGGACAGAAGCGGTCGCCGGTCGGACAGAGAAGACAACCCAACTCGCAGTAGAAGAAACCTTCAGGCGAAGAGAGCAGCTCTCGTTTAGGGTTTAGTATGCGTACTGGATGTGTTCAGTATTATATAATGTCGAGCCGTCGATAAATTTTCTAGATGCGTTCAGTTTTATGTTGTGCGTATTTTATGCGTATATACTGCATATGTAATACGTATTTAAGGTGTATATACTGCGTATGTACGACGTATTATATGCGTATTTTGTAAAACTTTTTCTAAATATTTATAAATTAACAGTTAGAGCAGCTGTAACTTAATGTATGATTTTGTATTAATATTTAATAAAACATATGATTTTTTTGTTATAGTATGAGTACTGGATGTGTCCAATATTATATTGTGCGTAATCTATGCGTACGCTGTGCGTAATATATAGACATACAATGCACACACCATGCGTACTCGGTGCGTAATATATGCGTATTTTGCATAGGGTTTAATATGTGTGCTGGATGTGTTCGGTATTATCTAACGTCGAGCCGTCGATAAAACAGAACATTACGTATCATATGCGTATTTTCTGCGTATGTTATGAGTAAACACTATGTATATACTGCATATGTACGACGTATTATATGCGTAATTCATATGTATTTTATAAAACTTCTTCTAAAGTATTTGTAAATTAGCAGTTGGAGCAGCTGTAACTTAATGTATGATTTTGTAATAATATTTAATAAAACACATTATTTTCTGATTATAGTATGAGTACCGGATGTATTTAATATTATATTGTGCGTAATCTATGATTGTTAATGTACATCTTAATGTGATGTAACTTAATGTACATCTTCAACTTTCTTACAGGAATTATGATTGATGTATTGTCCAATATAAATCATCTTTGATAACCAAGCCTTCCATTCATTACTGCGATACTTATCCTCCTCCCATGTTCCTGATGCGAATAACTTGTAAACACAAACATCTCTCTCCTGACTAGGTTTATATTTACAGGAGAGAGATGTTTATGTTTACAAGTTATTAGCATCAGGAACATGAAAGGAGGATAAGTATCGCAGTAATGAATAGAATGTTTGGAAGTCAAAGATGATTTATATTGGACAATACATCAATCATAATTCCTGTAGCAGCTATAAAATTATAAGAGAAGCTTGCTTTGATGTTTACACATGATTGTCAATCAGAAGTAATGCAGGCTTAACAGAAGATAAGATTTTTTACTTAAGAGTTAAGAGCGAAGTCTAAGGCTGCTGGTAGATTGTGATTCATTTGAGGTTAAGGATTATCTAATTTTGAAATGTACTTATTTATCCTCATCCTCAAAAGAATAAAAATCTAACAGCAACTTTAAACTAAGCTCTGAAGTAAAAAATCAAACATTCTGTCAAGCCTACATTACTTCTGTTTGAAAAAATCATGTGTTACCATAAGGCAAGCGTTCCCGTATTATATAGTGGAAATTTTAATATTGAACAATAGTAAGCAATAAATTATAAATAATGGCTCATAAAAATTCAACCAACCCTCCCAACCATATCTGCCACCCGTTAGTCTACAGCTAACGAAAATTATTATTCATGTAACGGCCCCTCAGTCTATACTAAATGTAAATAACCTAAAACATTTAATAGAACGTGTGCGTGTTTTATGCGTACTCTATGCGTCTTATGTGCGTGTATTCTGCGTACTTAATGCGTCTTTTGTGCGTTCGTTATGTGCAATATTTAAAAATATTTTTAAAATTATTTCTTTATTTAAAATAAATAAGAAATTCAAATACTAATCTTTAAACGCAAATGTCAAACACAAAATATTTCAAACATCATATTCCTTATTTCTCTTCCTTAAATACAATCCACCAAGAGCCATAAATTCTTTATACCTGTTCAAATATCATATTCAAGATTAAAAAATGAAATCATAAAAATTACATGTGTCTAATTTGTAATAACAAGTTTAAGTTCAACGTGTTAAACATATTCCTCATTATTTTAATATAAGTAACTTAAAAACAAAGATAAATATTAATTAAAACATTTAATATAATTTGATAAATAAAATTTACTGCGTAATGTGAGCGTGTATTATGCGTATTATGTGCGTCTTTTGTGTGTACTATATGCATGCGATATGCGTATTTTGTATGTGCATCATGCGTATTCTTAAAAGCATTTAATATAATTTGATAAATAAAATTTACTGCGTAATGTATACGTGTATGATGCATACTATTTACATCTTTTGTGCGTGCGTTATGCGTATTATTTAAAAACATTTCAAAATCATTTATAAAATTATTTTTTTCGTTAAAACAAATAAGAAATTCAAACACTAATCTTTAAACGCAAATGCCAATCACAAAATCTTTCAAATATCATATTATACGTATTTTATACCTATTATCTGCTTACGATATGCATATTATATGCGTACAGTATGTCTACACAATACGTACGATATGTATAATTTATGTGTATTATCATTTAATAAGTTATTTTTTAATCAAATCAATGTAAATAACATTTATACACAATTAAAAAATATATTATTCAGAAATAAATATTTATACACAGAATGATAATAAATATTTATACACAAAAAATATTTATATATAGACACATTTATACATAAAATGATAAATATTTATACAGAATGAAAAACTGTCATTTTTCCAATGTTTTACAAAATATTTCATATGCAAATTATGTCATATACTTTGGTATGTCTTCTTGCCAATTTGTACTATTAGTTCAATCAGTGTTGCCTTTAAGACTTATTGTTTTCATATATTTACAGACATACATTCCGCAATCTACAGAATTCTCCTATTTTTGTGTACATTTAATGGTAGAAAGCTTCCATTTTCTGATATCACTATTAAAAGATCCTTTCGTGTCAGAGTATAGGGCTTTAAGCTAAAAAATACGTAGAGCAAGGATTAGTTCGGAAAATTTTTTAAAAATTAAAGAGTTCATGTTCATTTAACACTTACAATTTTTGGAACAACAAACCTATGCTTTTTGACGTGGTGGGGCAACGAGTCATAAAATTTTCACTTTTGTTCTTTTAGCAAACCAATAAGCGGAGTAATGTGTGAGGATTCAATGATTGGTTGTAATAAAAATTATTTGAAACAGAAAGCTCGGTTATATGGTCGATTTGCAATTTGGATAATTTATCCCTTCCTTTGTTATTCTGCAAGTGCAAATAATAAATGTATATATGTAGCTATGTAAGAACTAAAAAATGGATACTAAGTTACTAATCCAATAGTTAAATTGATTAATTGAATACTAAGTTACTAATCCAATAGACTAGAGAGATGTATAAAAATTTATGGTACTTGTTAGGCATAAGGTTACACTTCTTATCTAACAAAAGGGCAAAAAGATCTACATATTCATTGCCTAAATAATTGTCGCTTAATAACTCGTCAATTTCAGCTTTGGAAATAAGAAGGTTACTAACAAACAAGATATTATCGTCCATGCAAAAAAAAAATATTAAATACGCATTTCATAAGCATACAATACACGTATCATAAGCATATAATACGTATAACATAAGCATACCATACGCATACAATACGGGTATCATAAATACGCGTATAATAAGCATATCATAAGCATATAATACAATAAGCATAACATACGCGTATCATAAACATATCATACACATAAGTAACGCATATCATATGCATAACTCACGCATACCATACGCATAAAAATATTCAAATATAAAATAAGTTGCAATTTTTTTACTTTCGATTGAACTTTTTCAAACTTTCATGCACAAAATTTCTCTTCTCAGAACTCAAACTCAGAAGACCTTTATAATTTTCTATTTCATTTGCATAGACATAAGTTACAGGATTTATATGAATGTCATCTACTGGTATTAGTTCATTTGAATTTGTAAATGAAATAAGTTGCATTTCTGCTGGGATTGGCTCATTTTGTGAGATTGGCTCATTTCTGGATGGGATTGGCTCATTTTGGGGGATTGATTCATTGGGGTTGTGGGGAGGGATATCTGATTTATGTTTCTTATTGGAAGATGAAGAGTAGTTAACAGATCTTTTATGAGGAAGTATTTTGCTCTGATCAATATAATTATTGAGCTTGACCTCAATAACTTCAACTCTTTCAGTTAGGTCTTCAAACTTTTTGCTCAGCCTATCTTCAAATTCAAAAAAGAGTTTTGTGCATGTTTCTTGGCAGGATTTAATTATTCTTTCTTATAGAGATTTAAGTGCTTCTGCAGAAAAACTTAAGTGTGATTGCTGAGGAGATTGGTGGGGGTCTTGCTGAGAAGGTGGGATATTATGAGGAGATTAGGGGAGTTGTTTTGATGGGTGAATATTTCATGAGGGGAATCAGGGGATGGAGGGCTGTCTGATGGATATTTCTTGACATTAACCATATCCATTTCAGCCTGGGAAACTACTTGGAGGATATTATAAATCTGACTTTTCCTTATATTAACAAATAAGTTAGTGACCACCTCTGTAGTATATACAATATCATCGACCCATCGTAGAAAACCATACATAGGAGCATGAAAAGAAGTATGCTCCAGGAACCAAATCTGCATAAGATGAAAGAAAATTTTAGCACTCACATTGAGCCAATAAAATTTTGAATGAATTTAGCAGTTAGCACTTAGCACTCACAATTAGCAGAGGTACAAAATCGTTGATGTAACCTGCTGGCTTCTTATTTGAAATCTTGAAGTAGGCCTTATTAAACTCTCCAACTAAAAATTCCCTAATTGAATTAGCCCGGTTTATTGACAAAAAATCATCTGGATTATTTGCTATTCTTTGAAGTAACCGAGGGGTTTTGAAGTTGTTAAGTTGAAAAAATAAATTTGAACATAAATACTTGAAAAACGTTCTTAACATAGTCTCATGAGGGGGGGTTGCTTGTTCAACTCCAGCATGTTTGCCTTAATTTTCGATGATATAACTAAAGTATGTGCTAAGAAAAGTCAGGATATTTCTTCTCCTTTATTTGACAGACCAGTAAGTAGGGTCACTTCATCAGCAGTGAAAAGAATGGAGTCACCTTTTAGAACAAAGCATTATTTTGAAATGTACCACCTTGATATCAGATCATAAATAAGAGGGAAATTTTGCTCAAACCCATGAAATTACAAAAACTGTATGATCTTCAACCGTTTTAATGTGTCCATAACTTCAGGAGAAATTTGCTGAGCAAAATTATCACAGATTGATCGAAAAGTAGAAATATAGCATCGATAGGTAATTAGACGAACATATATCTGAAAATTTTAAAAAATAAAAACATTTAGAATAAGTAAATAAGATACGAACAAAAAACGCACAACATAAGCATAAAATACGCATAACACAAGCAACGATCACGCACAACATACGCATAGAGTACTCACAACATACGCACAAGAACGCACATTTCAGAAAATATGGCAGCAAATTATACGAACGCATAAAGTACGCACACATAAAGTACGCATGCAGTATGTACGCACAACATAAGTAATTATCACGCACAGTATACGCATAACATACGCATATAGTACGCACAACATACGTGTAGAATACGCACAACATACGCATAGAGTACTCGGTGCTTAAAATTTAGTTAGGGTTTATGTTTCAAATTTCAACATAAATTCATAAACCCTAAATACAGAGAAAACCCGATGGAATCAAAGTATCAAACAAACATTTAAAAAGTTTCGAGAAACACCGCATACGCATAGCATAAGCATAAAAAAACGAAGCACTCCAAAATCTTGAACACCTACGCATAGCATAACCATAAAATACGCAGAACTGAACAAAAATCATGGCAGCAAATTACCTTTTTCTTGGTGGGTGACGACATCTGAAAAGGAATTGAGGGAATGCTTGGAATTGCTCCGGATTGAATGCTTGGAAGTTGGAACGTTTGCTGGAACTTGAAAACCGTAACGCAGCGTCTGACATTCGACCTTTAACAGTGTTTAAATGTTGATGCCACATCGACATCTCACTAGGCGCAATTAGGTGTCGGAACTGAAAAAAAATAGGTTAATTTTATTAGAGGCGTCGCCTCAAAAATGTGAGGCGAGGCGCGCCTCATTAAACTTGAGACGTAAGCCTCAAAACCTTAACTTATTGCGTAGGCTTTGAGACTTAAAGGACCACATTACGGTAAGGCGCGCCTTTTATTGCGCAATTTTAAACCATGAAGAATAGATCTTCTTCTTTTTCTATAACAACAACAACAACATCAAGCCTTTGTCCCACTACGTGGAGTCGGCTACATGAATCCTTATTTTCATTGTGTCCTGTTAAAAAACAAATTCTCAGTTAAATCTAATAAAGAAATATCATTTTTAATATTTTATAACCAAGTCTTTTAAGTATACCACTACCTTTCTTAACATAAGTCAAATCTAATACATCTACTTTCCTAACTGGGTCATCAGAAGGTCGCCGTCTTATGTGACCAAGCCATCTTAGTCGACTCTCTCTAATCTTATCTTCCACTGGCACTACTCCAACCTTTTCATGTATATGCTCATTTCGTACCCTATCTCTAAGGGTAAAGCCACTCATCCACTTGAGCATCCTCATCTCTGCAAAAATTAACTTAGTATTATGTTTCTCTTTTAACGTCCAACATTTGGCACTATAAAGCATTGCAGTTCTCACAACCATCTTATAGAATTTTCCCTTAAGTTTGAGGGGAACTTTTCTATCACACAACAACACCGATGCATTCCTTCACTTCAACCATCCAACTTGAATTCTGCTGATAATATCCCCTTCTATTTTACCATCACTCTGAACAATAGATCCAAGATATCTAAAACGTGTACCCTTATTAATGACTTGATCGCCCAAGTCACAATCCCCTCATTAGGTCTATTACTACTAAAATTATACTCCATATATTCAGTTTTAGATCTACTCTAGCGAAAACCTTTAGACTCTAAGGTTGCCCTCCATAATTCAAGTTTACCTTCAACTCTCTCTCAAGTCTAATCAACAAGAAAAATATCATCAGCAAAAAAGCATAAACCAAGGTACATCCTCTTGCAAATGTCTAGTGAGAACATCCATGACTAAAGCAAAAAGATATGAATAATTTATTACTCAAGCAAATTTCTCTCTCTCCCTCGTTATATATATATGAAATGCAACCATAAATCCCATACTAAAGATATTTCATATCTTGTTGTAACAGGGCTTTACGACCTCTACCTTGTTTCTATCTTTGTAATGGACACCTGAAAGTGTTCATAAAATATTTGTTTATCACAGGATTTGCGACAATTGCTACCATCGCAAAACATGTTAATAACAATTGCTGAGTATTTGGCAGCTTTTGACAACCAAAAATAGTTTTCATTCCTGTTAGCGAAGACTGATGCATGTACTAAATGTTTTATGCAGGCATACAAATTTCTAAAAGCATGTATTATAATTAGGAAAATACCATACAAATGAAAACCACAGACATGTACCTTGGAAACTATTGATTTGTCCACAAAAACATGACAGTTGAAAGGATCTGAAGGATCAGTTTAACAGAAGCAAAAAAGTATTAGAGTTTAGCTAACGGCAGTTCTTCTCTTCAATCCCTGATTGTGAAAATCTCTTCCGAAGGACTTCTAAGACATCTTCCATTCTCACATCCTTTAGTTTGAGAAGTACCATGGCATGGTAAAGCAGATCTCCCATCTCTGAGGCACTACGAGAGCCATCTTCATCATCTAGCAGTGTTCGAGCAAGTTCTTCAGCTTCCTCCCTAAAACAGAAATAAATAAGGCGAGAAATATATTTTTGGTAAAGGAAAAATGACGTAGAGTTCGAAGGAAACATGTAAAGGAAGAGTAAGATCATGACATTGATGAAGCAATTTGATGATAGATGATGGCCTGTCGCTAAGATATGTAAGCAGTTCTCACATATTATAAGTCTGACTGATTTATGGAATAAGAAATTGATTAGTACTGTAATCATCGGAGATGCCAAGCATTGTGTTTTGCTCAATGGGGATGTGAACACGATCTGATATTCTATGGTTCAAGATCCTTTTATTCTATTTGAATCACATATTTCACTTGTTCCTACATTCTCCACCAGCAGGTTCGGTGTGAAATTTCAAGAAAGAAACAAGCTTGATCTTTGATTTTGACACTAGCAAACGAGGAACGCATGGAAAGGATGACCTATACCTCTGCTGCAACATTTCAAACATGAAATCTTTCCACGGCCTACTTATCTTTCTTCAGGATTTGATAAATCTTCATCTTCCAAGTAGATCTACAGATTGTTTAAGGTTGTTTGATTGGGTGTTAAATAAATCAAGTCCTACGTAATTTCTGCACCTACTGCATCTTAAACGGTGATCAAACTCCTAGTCAAGTTTTCCAAAACAAGAAGTTCTAATCCAGTTTTTTCAAACAACGGATGCATGTTGCATGCATAATCAATTAAGTAGCTCAAAAAATATAAGAGCACAATTAAAGGCATTCATACTCAAGGAGAACAATGCAGTCGACCAATTCATTGCGCCATCATCTTTCATTTCTGTTACCTCCTAAAAGAATACCACAGGAAGAACAGGCCTCCCTAAACCCTAACATTCCCTTTCTCGCCTTCTCCTTCCTCCTACCAAACAGCAACAACACATAAGAACATACTACTATAAGGAACATAAAACATGCACATAATAGTGACCGCTCAAAGCAGAATTAAGTTAAAAAAAATTCATATCCATGTTTGTGTTAATTAAACTTATAGGAGCTAAAGCAGCACTTTATAATCAGCATGCATCCTAAACTTCATCATTTTGAGATCAAAATTAGCTCTGTAAATAAATTAACGTAATGAACAATTTCATGTTCATTCATATAAAACTCGTTTATATAAAAAAGAAATTAAACTCTACATATATAAATGAATAAATTTGAACACTAACCCACTTGTCTCAATTATGTTCATTTTCTATGCAATAAATAGCTTGCTAAACAATAAATAAGATGTTCATTTAATAATTCACTAACTTGTTTGATAACTTACTTATGCTATTCCATCAATTATCTTAATGTCACATTGACTAAAATTATGTATATTTTAATATGCATAAGAATGGTGAAAATGTTAACCAAATCGTTGGATAATTAAAATTCTATTTTTTAATTAATATTTATGATAAAAATACTGAGTAAATAGCTAGATATATAATTAAAAAATATGATTTTACTATTATTTTTACTTTATTCAGGCAATCAATCACTCCAATTAAAGTTACAAAAGATTACGATAATTTTTTTAGGCTTTCTTATTAATAAAAAGACTCTCAGAATACTGAATATTTTGATTATAGTAATTTTTTTCTTCTAAAATTTAAACTGATTGAAATCTGAAAAATCAAGCTACAGTTAAAATGAAGGCTAAATTCCTGCAAGACAAATCCTTGACGGTACAAATTCAACAACTATGCTCGTCAGACTCACATATGATATCTAAAGAAATAAAATTCTCATATTAAAGCAGCACTAATGCAGACAGTTGGTGATTTTTTAACGTACAGTATTTTATCAGAGTGAAGCATTGAAAATTAACTTGCACATACTATATTTAAATTTTCAAAATATTCAAAATGAAATATAGTAGAAGAAATACTTGATTTAATTGTTAGGGGATCATGCAATTCGAAAAAATAAAGATTCATTATTTAAGAATAGAGTTTGAGAAATTTAAGTCACCACCAAGGTCGACTAGTGGTCAATTATGATAAAAGATAAATACAATAACAGAAATTATTGACGCACTAATGTTATTAGATTGCAAACTTTTTGTTTATTGGGTTAATCATAATTAGACTAAGATGAGTATTTTTGAGATCTGCTTTATTGGAAGATAAATTTAATCCAAAACAATCTAAAGGTGATTTATATTGAAAAGAAAATTTTTAATATATTTAATAGTGTGATGGATATAAAGAGCAAAATAAAAGATAATTTGAAAGTAATAATAAATATAAAAGAGTATTACAAAATAATATATTTTCAGTTTCAAGAAAGAGGTGAGCTACATATTCAATCATGTTGGATCCACGAAAAGCAGCGTGTGAATGAGTTCAATAATTAAAAATGCAAAATAGATACACATTGAATTTAAGTAGAGGTGACCATATGAGATCCAAAATCTTATTTAGAAAGAAGAGTCTTCATTGTCATATACTTATAGGGTTTTAACTATATATTGCATTTAGTGCTTTACCACAACAAATATTGAATCATTTGATTGAATAAACCATATTTTTTAATGATTTATGCTTTACATGTTTAAATGAAGAGGTATTGTTGCAAAATGAATTGAATATTCTAATAATGTTATGTAAATTAAAGAAAATATTTTCATCTACTTTTTTTAACTTAATGGAACACCTACCAATATACATATCATATGAGGTAATAGTAGGTAATCCAGATCTGTACTGATGGATATATCCATTTAAGAGTCATATAGTACAACATTTTATTTTTACTTTAAACTATTTGTTTATTTGATAAGGCTAATTTGTGAATAACATTGCAAATATTTAAATAAAATTAAAAATAAAAAATAAAACAATCCTAAATGCTTTATTTGTAAAGAATACATACCACATGAGACTGCACATTTCTGTTGTGACTATTTTGACGTCTATATATAAAATAGTAGAACAAGAATTTGATACCGTCAAAATGTTAATAATAAAAAAATATATCAACTATCATTATCAAATTTTTAAATACCGAGGCATCAAGAAATATGTGTCAGGATATTTGACTGATAAAAAAATGAAGACTGCAACATTATATTTTCTCCTAAATTGTCTAGAAGTTTAATATTTCATGGAATAAATTTGATTGTTTTACTTGAATTACTCATAAGGTAGTAGCTAATGTAATTGCATCTTAAAACATCATCAAACCACAAATTGTTTGGGGTTCGCTAACAATCAGTGATGCTAGTGACATTAATAAAATAATTGAAGATGAATTTTCAAAATGATTTAGTCGTATGTAAGTTTTCTAAATCTCTAGTTATTTCAAACAAAAAAGATAATTTTATTAAACTATCAAAATTATGACTTACTCTCATATTGTATGTTAGGTTTATGATCTCAGAAATATAATTAAAATTCAAGAATACATGATCTAACACGGGGCAAAAGGAATACAGTGAGAATATGATCTATTTTTCAAGTAAATGAATACAGATTTCATATCAGTTTATGATGTGAATAAAGAAAAATACATAGTAGCGGTGTTTATACTAAAAAGAATACAACAGAGTATGAAAATGACTATTATAATTCTACAAGAAATAATATAGTTGTAATATCATGGGTTAATGAAAAAAATTTATTCTTAGTTAATTGTGATTAGTTTGATCATATTTTAAATCCAGACACAAGAGTATATAATCTGTGTGGAATCACCAAAATAATATATATATAAGCGTGTGTGTGTGTGTGTGAGAGAGAGAGAGAGAGACAGAGAGAGAGAAATTTGATCATTTCACGGTAGCCCATTAAATAAGTTGCATGTTACGTACAATACTCTAGTAGAATGAGCAGGATTATTCAATAATAATTAAGAATAAGTTGAGATAAAAATTTGAACATAAAAATATAATACAGCTTACTCATTAGGAAGAAGAAATCTCAAAATTAAGATAATTTGCTACTAATAGTGACTTCAGAATTAACTTACAAGAAAATAATATTGAAAACAAATATCTTAATAATTTTACAAATGAAAATCCTGATAACAAAGAGGGAAATGAACAAAATTTGAATTCAAATGATAATAACTCGAAAGATTATGATGATAGATATTAATGCATCATAATTTATTCTTATATTTATATCTTTTTATATAATTTTATAATATAAATTGATAATTCCTTAGTTTCAATGCATTTGGCATTTGGAGTTGACAATAAGCCTCCTCATAGATATATCACCTCTATGTTCGACCAACAAAAAAAAACTACTTCAGCACTAAGGTCAATCATTGGGCGAGGACATCACCAATAGGCCCAATAGCCACAACGCATACCACACCAACAGCACATTACCCAATAGATTATAGTCCACATTTCATTCCCTAATTTTTACACGGACCACCTCATTTTATTCATACCCATTGCTAACATCGCATTTGATGTAGAACGGAAACGCCGGCTTTGCTACGGAGAGGATCACCTCTCCAAAATCTGAAATTGTTCCTTGCAAAAACTGAAATAAATCTGGATTTATCCCAGCTCACAAAATCTGAAAATTTTCTGCAGGTTTTGAACAAAAACCTGGAGCAATTTGGAGAGGAAGGGAACGGCAGGATGACAGGGATTTGATGGATTTCAAATCCCAAAATCAGTGAACTGATTTGGGCAATTAACTAGGAAATAAAACTGAGTAAATACCAAGCAACACAATTAACTCATTAATTTCTTTCCCCAACGCTGCCTTCTCCCGTGAACAGACTTTGAAAATTTCGGCTGGAGCAAAAAAAGGGGGAAAGGGAAATAAAAGTGAGTGAATGCCAAGGTGGAAACGAATTAAATTCCTAATTCCTGTAATTGGAGGAATTAACCAGGGAGAGGAGGTGACGGGATTGCAAGGGAAGTGGGGAAATTAATTTCCAAAGCCCAACCAGGTTTTAGGAAAGAATTCCAAAAAAAAAAAAAAACAAGCAGGTGGGGTTACGGGATTGATGAGGGGGCGGAACTCCAAGTTGTCCGTCCAGGAAAACTAAAACAGTTTTCTGTCCAGGAAAACTGTTTTGTGAGGCGGTGGGATCACTTCCTAAAGTGAAGTGGTAATTCTCGGCTAAGAGGAAATTCAGGATTCTGAAATTATTTCCGAGAGCTAGAATGGAGTTTTAGGAAATAATTGGACAATGATTTAATGAGGGAGAGTAATGGGGCCGGCGGCATCCAAGGGGAGAGAGGAGGGAGTTTGGTAAATTAATGCTCATAAATTTGAATTTAGGAGTTATGAAAGGGAGGCAATAAATCGGATTTTGAATTTAAATTTCAATTGAATGGAATTAAACACTTTCCAAATTAGGTGGACTAAATTAGGAAAAAAATTTGAATTTCAAATTTTAAACAATTTGAATTTCAAATTAAGCCCTAATATCATGCATCCCAAATTAGGCAAGGAATTCAATTGGGATGAGGTGGTGGATGGTGGCCGGCGGCTAGAGATTGGGCCGGCGGCATCCAAAGGGGTGTTTGGCCATGAAGTTGAGGGAGGAAGAAAAGATGACAAAACAAAACAACGATATAAGATAGAACGAAAGATGCAAAGAGGAGGGTGGTGGATGAAGACGAAAATACAAAGAGAAAACCACGAACCCGGCCGTCTCCAAGGTTGGTGGGTGATCCGATTCTCCCTCTCCAAGGGATCTCAAATCACGAGCCCGGACCCATCCTGCGGCTGATGACAACTTCGACTCCTTCCCATAGGAATCTCACTCTCGTTCTCCCAAGAAGAACACAAAAGTGGCAAACACAGAATTTTTCATATCAAATTAACCATCTCTTACAATAGCTTAAGACCCTTATTTATAGGCCATAACATGAGAAAAAATAGAAAATTACAAAAATGTCCCTTTGGCCAAAACACTCACATAACCTATCCTAGGGGTAAAATAGGAAATACATAAAACAAGAGCTAAAATTTAGAAAATAATGCATAAATGAAAATTTAAATAATGGCCGTCGATTTACGACGCCGCCTGTGATAGATGCGTCAAATCTTCGTATTGATGTCCGCATCAGCATTATAAGCCAATTTACTTACTACTATCAATTTATATTCATAGCCTAACTATCATTCTCATCCAACACCACCTTTCTTTGTTGAGTCTTCTACAACAACAACAACAACAACAGCATCAAGCCTTTATCCCACTATATGGGTTCGGCTACATGAATACTTTTTCTCCATTATGCCATGTTAAAACTCAAATTCTCATTTAAATCTAATAAAGAAAGGTCATTTCTAATATTTTCTAAGTCTTCTTAGATCTAACCTTTCTTAACATAAGCCAAATCTAATGCATCTACTCTCCTAACCGGGTCATTGTTGAGTCTTCTACAACAATGGAACAAAAATGTGAGGGCGATTCTAAAAGATCAAACCGTATCTTTTACAGAGGGTGACACGTCCGCATTTACTCTAATTTTAGTTATAACATAAAATTTTTATAATTTTATACATTAATATTTCATGCAAGTTTAATTCGTCTAAGCAGACAACACATAAAATAAGAAATATTAGAAGGAACTTTGATGCCTTTTATATTTCTTGAAACTACATCTCAATACAAGTTCATAACTTATGATTCCAACAGTTTAATATAATAAATATTATATTATTTATATTTACTCTTAAATAATTATGTATTTGTTAATACACTAATTTATTTTTATAATAGCTCCCTCAAAATAAAGATAACATTAAAAAAAAAGAAACGAGCTTCAACTCACCCGCATGATATGTTTATTGATATTCGTAAATCTAGAGAGCAATTGATATAAATTAGAGAGATCATATGGATTGATTTATGCATAGTATGGCATAGCCTTGAATATGCTAAGAAAAACCAACATAAAAAACTAAATCCATCTTCTAAATGCAGAAGTATAATATTCTCCTTCCATATGAGTGGCTCAGTTCCATATGTTGAGTAGAGATAATGATTGATAATGTTTAATTTATAATATATTTTTAAATTATTTTATTAAAAATTTTGTGAGCCTGAATAGTTGCATTGTACATGAATTTACAATTTGCCAACATCCAATAAGTGTAAAGAAAAGCCTTCGGGCTTCAATCAGAAACATATACCGAAATACCGGGAAGATGCATTCTAAGACCTTGGAGATAAAGGCATGCCCCTTATGCAAAATGCAGATGATACAGTGGTTTATTAGTAGAGGATCAGACCACCTGTACATAAACCTGCTATCTTAAAAATAAACCAAGAATACTGAGAAGATGCAGATGCTACAATGGTTTCTTCATAGAGGATCTCACCACCTAGACATCCTTGTAGAATTATGATGCAGATACTACAATGATTTCTAATTCTTTAGAGAGATAGAAAACCCTTATACAATATGCAAATACTAAAACGGTTTCTTAGTAGAGGATCCTCACTACCTAGACATCTTTGTAGAATTATGATGGCATATATGGTCAATAAAATAACAAGAATTATGAAGTACAACTTAATAGAATTGTGATGTGACACTGCCTTTGAGTTGGGGTAAGATAGTCGGCACTGAACCAACTAGAAAGCTTCTCTTCAACAAGAGAGAAGAAATCCTTGCGCTTTGCTGATTATTGACAACATTAAGATATTGATATGCTAAATGGCTAGAGGTGCAAGTTCAGAGTCCAAGCTTTACCTTCTACAATAAGCGAGCAAGTGACGAATTGTCCATTTAAGGTGCTACATATTGACGGGTTGTATAAATGTAAGTCACTCTAACACAGATATTTAACAGAACAAAGAGAACGTAATTTAATGTTGCCCACATAAACCACAATATGAAGTTAAAGCATTTTTAAATTAATGCTTCTATTCAGGCTGGAATAGACTGCGCCTTTAAGAAATCGACAAGTTAAAAATATGGTAATTTGAACATGCAAGAAGAAAAATATACCTGATCTTAGAACAAAGTAGTTCATTATCATGCATAAGCTTCCTAGTCCATGAGGGCTTCCTATTTTGCTCTGTTTCAAATTCTTGTTTTCGTTCAGAAATTATAGTTTCCAATGAATACAATGTTGTTAACGCCAACCGCTCCTTGTTTTTCTGCCACAGTGTACTTATCAAGAAACAGAAGAAAAATGTAATACAACCACACAAGAGGAATATTATGAATGAAGAGAAGGAAGCAAAACCTGTGAATCTTCCAATATATCAAAAACCGAAGTATAGTAGCATGTTTCTGAACCAGTGTGACAAGTAGGGCCATCTGGTTTCCCAAGATATATTACCTAAGCAAGAGAATTCTATGATGACCAATAAACTGTATATATGTACTAAGAAGTAAAAATCCTACAGAATACTAAATAGCAGATGAGCCTTACAGAATCACGATCACAGTCAAGAAAAATGTCAAGCACATTAATGTAATTGCTTGAAGTCCCCCCTTTTGTCCACAAAGATGACCTTGACCGACTGTAGAAAGTTGCCTTATGAGACGAAAAGGTGGCTTCAAGAGCTTCCCTGTTTGCAAATCCCTGCATTAGAACAGCTCCAGTGTCCACATTCTGAGCAATGGCAACCACTAACCCCTTCTCATCCCATTTTATACTGTCCAATAAATTCTTAACCTAAAATCCACAACCAAGCAGCCAAACAAAAAAAAAGACTCATGGTACAGCCAGCATCTTAAACCCATAAAACAAAACAAATCTTATGGAAGTACACACGAACTTTTCAGAAACTAATCAATGTTAGAGTTTCTAACGGGAATTTGATCTAGGCATTCATAATGCAAATAAATGCATACCTGTAGATTAAACCTACATGAAATGCAACAAAGAGGAAAATTTGTACAGAAAATATTTGTTTCCATTGAATGACAGAAAATAATGTGAGCAGCCGAAATACAGCAATTTAGAAAAATATGTAACTATGCAGCTCAAAAACATAGCTTACCGCTCAAAATACAGGTGCTCAAACCTTTGTAAAATGCATGTATAAAAGCTCAATTTGTTAAATCGATAAGAAATTTAAACCCTAACAAACGCTATTGGTCAATGAAAAAACCTTGGAATCGACGCAAAGAACCTCCTTTGGAGCCATTGCTGCGATCGGAAAGCGGAGCTTCTGGTACCGCCATCTGGTCGGAATGTTACGAGCGAAAGAAGGCCGACAATCTCCACCTCTTGCACTCGGAATCAGAAAGTAATCAGAAATCGAGGCCGACATGAGAAAAAGATCTGCAATTTCTTCAACACCAGATATCAAAGCGCGTATTTTAGTAGTGAGTGGCGGCTAAAGGGATTGGAGAAGGGAGGAGGGCAAGAAGAGACAGGACAAGGGAGAACAGAGAGCGGAACAGGTAGCCGAAGATGAGTGACGCGAACGTCGAAAAAGTTATTGAAGGTGCAAGAGATGCGATCCTCTGATCTCAAGTAGATGAAGAGACGGAATCTACGGAGTCGATCCACTGGAGACAGAAATAAACAATCTCCTGTTTATGGCAAATTATTGGGTCAGGTGACCGAAGCCATCTCTCCGTTCGGTCGCCAATGGAAATGCGACATCTGTTAGGCGTTTTTTTAATTTAATATTAACGCTTTATGTCTTGTCAGAGTTAGCGACCCGACCCGATAACGCTTTTCATTTGAATTCCGCAAAATAAAGAATGGAAATGCCGCGCGACATCTTCACTGTTACTCCAGCTCCAGCTTTGGCAAGCGCTCTCGGATTCCTCCATTTCCTTCGGTTCTGCATTAGCTTATTCCTGCCGGAGGTAGACGACGAACCTGTAGAAGATCATAAATCAGGAAGAGGTATGGTTGCGCCTAACTTGCGCTTTACTTGCGCTTTCGTTGCGTTGCGTTTAAGTTATACGTTAAATTTTAGGGTTTAGGGTTTGGTTATAATTTTTTCATAATTTGTTAATGTACTGTTCAAATGTTTATTTTCTGATTTTTCACGCTTCTTCTCTTCGTAAACGAATGACTTTAATGGTTTAGTAATAGTTGTATAACTAGCATATATGTTCAATGAGGTGTTAAATATTTGTTTAGTTTTCGGAATTTGAAACTTCTTGAAGCTAAATAATTACGAAATGTGAAGTTGCGCTATGGTTGCGCTAAGGTTGCGCTATAGTTGCGCTATAGTTGCGCTATAGTTGTGCTACGGTTGCGCTACGGTTGCGCTACGGTTGCGCTACGGTTGCGCTATGGTTGCGCTATGGTTGCGCTATGGTTGCGCTATAGTTCTGATTTTTCTTCTTTTTATAGATGAAGACTCCATATCAAAGGCCAGTAACATCTAGATGTTATGTTACATCTTTCCGTAAACATTGTGATGCTTATGCCGAGATCATTGATGATGAAGTGGAACAAACATTAAAGGATCTGAACATTCATCAATTTTTGAAGTTCCCCGCTTTCCAGCAGTGCATACCACTTCTTTTTGAAGTTCTTAAATTTTGGAGTCCTGCTGATGAAGGCTTCATCGTCCTGGGTCATGTTTTGAAATTCACTTCTGACGAGGTTGCTTTGTTGATAGGTAATATTTTGAATATGGAAATTTTATTGCTATATGTTTTTTTAACTTTAACGACTGATATTTTCTGACAGGTATGCCAAACAGAGGCATTGATATAAAATGGAGGATTGATCCTCTAAATAGACCTCTGTCAACTGAAGTTAAAACAGATATTGCAAAATTAGACAGATTAGCTGATAATGCAACAAAAATTAAGACCTTTATTATGTTTTTGTTATCTAACCTTTTCTTTCCCCTAAATAGTCATAAAACCCCTAGAAGGCTCACAACTGTTGCAAATAATTTAAGTGAGTTCGCTTCAATTAATTGGGCTTCAAGCTTAAGGAACTTCATGGTTGAGGAGTTCAACACAATTTTTGAGAAGTATAAACTCCAAAGACCATTGGGTTACATCAATGGTTTTTTTCCTCTTCTACTGGTACGTTTCCACTCCTACTGGTTATTCTACATGTTTAATGTTTTTTAATGTTAAATTTAAAATTTTTATGTTTGGAATTATACAGATTTGGTTTTTGGAACATTTTTCTTTGAATAAACCAACAGATTCAGAATTAAGGCCCCGTTTTCTGAGATTGCAGGGGTATACAGAATTATACTTCACTCAAGAGAATGCAGCAAAAATATTTAAATTTTTAAAGATTAGTGAGGTAATTTTTTAGCTTACATTATGCAATTTGCGCTATAGTTGCGCTATGGTTGCGCTATGGTTGCGCTATGGTTGCGTTATGGTTGCGCTATGGTTGCGCTATGGTTGCGCTATGGTTGCGCTATAGTTGCGCTATGGTTGCGCTATGGTTGCGCTTTGGTTGCGCTATGGTTGCGCTTTAACAAATTTATATGTTTTTTGTAGATTTTTGCTTGTCTTGAAAATGTTAGCAATGAAGAGGCCGAAAAGTACGGGGCTGATATTATTGCCATAAAGAACTCTGAAACCCGTTCAGGCCATGAACCACTGAAATTGCAGTCACCCCAAAAGATAAAGGCTTCCGCAAGAAAAAAACTTGTCACCACCCCACCTCCCTCCCCACTTCTCTCTCCCCCTCTCTCCCCTGATTCTCCACATATTGAACCACCAAAAACTCAAACTCCGCCGCCGTCAACTCAACCATCTACTCGTCCACCTACTCAAAAAATTTCCATTAGTCAACCTTCTGCTGAACAGCCACCTATTACAAGGGCAGATTTAGAGGCTGTTCAGAATAAATGTTTTGAAATATTTGAGAAAATGTTGAATAAAATTCAAGAAAATGTTGGAGCTAGATTGGATCGGCTTGAAGATAATGTGGAGAAACTGCAGGCAGATCAAGACTCCATGAAGTACAAATTTATTGAATTTCAAATGCAGTGTGATCACAATCAAGAGAAGCCGCATATATCCAGTTCTGCCTCCAACTTCCAATCAGTGAATAATACGGCTTTGCATCCTTCAGCACAAGCACCAATACAAGTTGTTCATCCACCTCCACCAATGGTCAAAGAAATTCCTCCACCTCCACCAATGGTCCAAGAAATTCCTCCACCTCCACCAATACAAGTTGTTCCTCCACCACCACCAATGGTCCAAGAAATTCCTCCACCTCCACCAATGGTCCAAGAAATTCCTCCACCTCCACCAATACAAGTTGTTCCTCCACCTCCACCATTGGCTAAAGAACTTCCACAACCACAAATACAAGAAGTTCCTCCACCATCGGCCAACGTTGTGCCACCACTAAAAGCTAGTTCATCACCGAAAAGAAAAAGAGAAGATGGTGAAAAAGAGGAGAGTTCATCAAAAAAAGCAAACTTGTTGTTCAACCAATACAAGTTCTGCCTCCGTTTCTTTTTCCTTATGGAACTGAATTACTGCAGGTATACAAGTCATTAAATCTGGATTATCAAATTTTTATCGAACACATTAATCCAGTTTCAGTTCAACAAAGCAAACTTATTGTTCAACCCATAATTTACGAGAAGCACTGGGTTCTTCTTGTTGGAAAATTGAAGGAGAAAGTCTGGAAACTCTATGACTCATTATCTAATCCTGAACACAAGCATATTTGTCATAAAGTTGTAAGTGCAATTTAAATTTTAAGTTGAATCCAGATTATTACTATGTTTATATACATAATAAATGTTTAAAATGTTTTATTCGTACAGATAAATTATTTGCACGAGGACGCCGTAGGATGCTTTTCTAGCGATATAACAAAATGGAACGTCCAGGCGGTTCGTGGAATTCCAACACAAACAAACAGCTACGATTGTGGAATGTTCGTTTGTAAATATATGGAAAAGGCAGTCCTACGAAAGAAAACAGACTGGAGTGCTCTTAAGGATTGGCAAAACCACATGCCAAAATTTAGGGCAGAGTTAGCATATTTTTTTTTTCTTCAAACAAAGAAGTAAACAATCTGTAACTTATTGTAAATATTGTCCATGAATTATAAATGTACATTTTATCATGTTATTATATAGTTTTTTTTTTTAAATAACATGTGCATTTTCTGTAACTTCTACTTTGTGTATAATCTGTAGCTTCTGCTCACATATTCTGTAACTTTTATATTTTCTTCTTCTCCTTTAATGAAGTAAACATTCTGACCTTAGCGTTTCATAGTGCAACCATAGCGCAACCATAGCGCAACCATAGCGCAACCTTAGCGCAACAATAGCGCAACCATAGCGCAACCATAGCGCAACCTTAGCGCAACCGTAGCGCAACATTAGCGCAACTATAGCGCAACTATAGCGCAACCATAGCGCAACCATAGCGCAACTATAGCGCAACCATAGCGCAACCATAGCGCAACCATAGCGCAAGCATAGCGCAACCATAGCGCAACCATAGCGCAACCATATCGCAACCATAGCGATAAATATTATTACATTTCAAATTTAAACTTTAGCTCATTTTTATTACAACCAATAAATGAAATCAATCAGTACAAATAAATATTATTACATTACATTGCAAATTCATTAAATTCCAACTCCGCAGAAAGAAAATCCATCATCAATTTGGTGTATTCAGCTCCAAGTTGGCTTGATGGTATGACGGTTATATATTCCTCACTGAAACATTCAGGCATGCTTGAAAAGTTCATCTGAGTTGAAGTAGGTTGTGTTGAAGAAGGTTCATCCATTGGGTTATCACCAACCGAAGACTTCTTATCTGTAAGCTTACTCTTAGGCCGTTTCTTCTTCTCCCAATGGCTTTTCAGTCTTGCATTTGATATGCCTTTAGGTCTACGCTTTAGAGGATCTTTCAAATTAGCAGTTCCACCTTGGGAACTAGGAACATCCTTCTCATTTCTTTTCTTGCCACCAAGAATTATGTATAATTTTTTATACATGTCTTGCAATGAGGAAAGAATAAACTCCTCTGCCTCCTCATTCCCTTGAGCTTCCGTGCTCATTTGATATGCAAACCTGCTCACCTGATTTCTGAATATGAATCCCCTACCACTTTGGAAATTATTAATTCTTTTAGAATTAAGCAAGTAACCTGAATAAAAAACTTGTCGAGCCCTTGCTGACCAACGAAGCAATAAGTATTTCTCAGGGAATTTAGCCATATCCAACTGTTTAAAAACCCTCAAACAATGAGAACACATCAATCCCATGGTTTCATACTTCTTACAGCTGCATTGAATGTTACCTTCTGTTGCATCAAATTGAACAACCCAAGGATGGTTTTGATTTTTTTTCTCTATGTAGTTGACTAGAAACTTCGAAGAATCAGTCGAGACAAAATCTATACTCATTTCTCCCACAGCCTTTATAAATTCTTCCTCAAAAATTGAATATATTCTTCTTGAGTAAAATCTAGCTGCTTGTTTTAATATTGAGCTATTCTTTATCACGGGAACAATTTCAGATTGACTGCATTTGTAATCCTCGTCCTGCTCATTTCGCCTCCAATTCATCAGTACCTTTTCCAAGCCAAGAAAACAATCAATTAATGAACTTGTTGGCTTTGAAATGCCATGACACACATTATTAGTACACTCACTACGCTGCGTTGATAAAATGCCCATGCAAAAAGAATCCTTGTTGAAAGCAGTTGACCACTTTCTCCTTATCTTATAAAGATCCTGCAACCATTCATGGTTATGAAGATTCCCTTCCTTGATCATTTCATCCCAGGCTTCCTCAAACACTTCCTCAGAATCACACCACCTCATACACTTATGGAAGAGTCCTCTAACTTTATTATTGCTATTGTAGATGGAAACTTTTGATGGAACCTTTTTAAAGATGTGCCATTGGCATAATCTATGACGAGTGTGAGGTAATGTAACTTCTATGGCCCTGGCCATAGCTTGGTCCTGATCAGTGAATATTGTTGTTGGATATTTATTACCCATTATTCGTACAAATGTTTTAAACAACCATGTAAAACTTTCAATTGTTTCCTCTGACAAAAAAGCAAGCCCAAACAAAATATTCTGCCAATGATTGTTAACACCAACAAATGGCGCACAAACAAAATTATACTTGTTCAGCCTGTAACTAGTATCAAAAATCAACACATCTCCAAAACATTCATAATCTATCATGCTTCTGCCATCAACCCAGAAAAAATTTACCAATCTATCCTCATCATCATATTGAACATCCCATGCGAACATGTGGTCCTCAACTTGTCGATCTTTAAATAATTGAATCAAAGAATTAGTGTCACCAATTTCAATCCTTGCTCTTTTCTCCTTCTGAATAAAATTGTATGCATCCCTCTTAGAGAATCCGACATTCTCACATCCACCAACTTCCTCTGCAAGGTAGGCATATGCATCAACGGTTCTAATACCTGCATCTGTCATTGATTTCAGGACGGAAGCTTTTTCCTCATTCATATTCCTACATGATCTTAAAAGGTGTCGGTCAGCTGGGCTAGCTAATTCATGGTTGTGGGATTCAATAAATCTTTTGACATGCCAATAACCATCTTCATCTGTGACAAACCTCACCATGGCTGGACAACCAGTTCTGACAACTGGTCTAGTGAATCTCTTTCTCTTTCCTGAATTATGATCATCACTTTTCTTGAAACCAGCTTTTGAACAAACAAAGTCCTTCGATTTTATCTTTCTAGAATTTGGCCAAAAACTGTGATGATCCTTTCGGACACTAAATCCATTATCGTGAGCATAAGTGCAAAAACATTCATATGCTTCTGTCTCATCTTTATAAACAGCCTGAAAGAAAAAGTAAAGCGCAATTAAAGCGCAAGTATAGCGCAACTATAGCGCAACTATAGCGCAACCATAGCGCAACCATAGGGCAACCATAGCGCAACCATAGCGCAACCATAGCGCAACCATAGCGCAACCATAGCGCAACCATAGCGACAAGTTCAATTTTTTTTATTTATCATCTTCAACCTAAAATCAATAATGAAACCTAAGAAACAACAACATTAGATTTTCTTTTTTTTTTTTAATTTTTCGACAAAAGAAATTTATTCTGCTTAAAAATCGCAAAATCAAAGATCCTAAGACTAATGAGCTGAAACCTACGTCTTCTTTCTGCGGCGATAATATTAAAACTAACTGTTTACAACTTTCTAACTTACCGATATGTTGAAACCAGAGGAATTGCCGGCTAAGTTAGGTGATTCATGCACCAGCCCTTTCGATTCATGCATCCTTTCTGATTCATGCATCCTTTCCGATTCATGCACTCCCTCTTCCATGCCCTCTTCCACCTCCCTCTTCGCTGAGCAGTCCATTTCTTCTTTGCAATTTTCTGGCTCGTTTTTTCTTCTACAGCAGTCTTTATTACGTCTTTCGCGGCTTTCAAAATGAAAAAATAGGGCGGCAAATGCTTAAAAGATCAAATGAAAAGCGTTATCAGGTCGGGTCGCTAACTCTGACAAGACATAAAGCGTTAATATTAAATTAAAAAAATGTCTAACAGATGTCGCATTTCCATTGGCGACCGAACGGAGAGATGGCTTCGGTCACCTGACCCAATAATTTGCCGATGGTTTATAGCTTGAGCTCGCGCTGGTGCATGTTGGTGAAAGAGCAGAAGACTGGCATAGCAGGTGCACAGGCGGCCGGAAATGGACCCGCAGACGGGTGAGCGAACTGCGAGCCAAAGTTCTGCCTCTGTTGAAGACTTGAAGTTGTTAGAAAATAATTTGAGATGGCTCATTTTAATATATTTATTTATTAATTTATTAACTCAAAAATAATTACTTTGAGAAATAAGGCAAAAAAAACTATTTATAGATATCTTTGCTATATTCATGGGGTGGGCGGGAAGAGAGGTTATATATGTCTTTACCCAATTACCATCAAGCAAAGTGAAAAGAGAGGTTTTCTTATCAAGCAAAGAAATAATTTTTCAAGATTTTTCTTGTTACATACAGGTACTATTATAGTAAAACTTTGCATATATAATTACATCCTTGTTGCGTCCAGGAGTATTCGCGGCGGTAGAGAAATATCATATTTAATGTCTTAGCATTGTACGAAAATATGGCACGCAATCAGATAAGGAGAGAGGGTCTAGCATTTATGAAACACCAAGATTTTTACGTGGAAAACTCCTAAAAAGGGGGAAAAACCACGGGGCCTGGCCCAGTTTGAATGAATCCACTAGTATTTGTAGTCGATTACAAATGAGGCCCTTCCTTAGGAGAAGGCCTTGGATTGATGTAGCAAATGTACATCATATAGATTGTATTACATGGTAGGAGTTACATATACAGGTTTGTTTGGCCTGAAGGACCGTAGTCAACAGGAGACCGTAGTCGGCAGGAGACCGGGGTCAGAAAGACTGTTGTCTGTTGATGGAGGTCGGAAGGACCATAGTAGGTGACGAAGGCCTGAAGGACCGTAGGTGGTAGGAGACTGGGGTCTGAAAGACCGTTGTCTGGTGATGTAGGTCGAACATACCGTAGTAGGTGATGAAGGCCTGAAGGATCGTAGTCAGCAGGAGACCGTAGTCTGCGACGAAGGCCTGAAAGATCATAGTCGACAGAAGACCGGGGTCTGAAAGACCGTTGTTTGGTTATGGAGGTCGGACGAGCCTGAATGTCGGGCCTTCAGTAGAACGTCGGGCCTTGAGATGGTGGTGCGGCGAAATTCCGGCAGTGGTCCGGCGAGGCTCCGACGGTGGTCCAGCGAGGCTCCGGCGGTGGCCCGGCGAGTCTCCGGCGGTGGTCCGGCGAGGTTCCGGCGGTGGTCGAGGAGGAGCTTCCTCCTTCTCCTCTTCCTTCTCTTCTTGCTTCGGCCCCCCTCTTATGAGAAATGAGGGCTCAATTTATAGATTTTCTGGAGTGGCATGGCCCGTAAATAGGCGTGAGATCAGGGGCGAATAGGGAGTGTTTGAATGGACGGTCGATATTGAATCCTACGATTGTGCACCGTTCGTTGGTCATTTGAATGCCTTAGTGATGTCGGAATTTAGTGATCTTGGGCTCGTTGGATTCATCTCGTCGAGCCCTTTGATTCGAGTATAACCTCGTCAAAATCGAAGTCCGTTTGGTAACTCAAATAGTAGTTTGAACCTTCCAACAACGCTTCGGATCCATGATTTGGACCCATTTGGGCTCGGATTGGGTCGAACTTGGTATCGTTGGGTTCGTATTTCTGAGACGCTCAGTTTGACTGTAAGCTCGCTGAAATCGAAGTTCATGTGATCCCAGATTAAATTTTTTGAAGTTTCCGGCTAGCTTTTTGCCTCGAGATTCGTGCCCGATCAAGATAATTTCAAGATTACATACAAATGTTTTCATAAAATGATATAAAATGAAATTAATGGATCTGGCATATTAATTAAATGATAGAAAATATACAATTCTTCTAATTTAGATTATGGGTCTTCATAGAGTGGTAATCAGAGCAATGGTTATTGAAATAATTGAATCGTAACCAAAGCCCTAAGATTGATTACGAGTGGGGTAGAAGTGAGTAGTATATATTTTATTTTTCATTTGATTGATTTTATATATGTGTGTATGCATTTTGATTTTGATGTTTGCTTGATTAGGAAAGGGAATTACATCAATTGACATATGTACCCTACTAATGAGGATATACATAATGAACATAATACAATAGCAGTTCCTATGAGTTTTGACAACTTGATACAACTTGCCAATATATTTGCACAGTCAATGAGTGATGCACATAGTAAGCAAATTGGATATAAGGAACCATAAGAGGATAAACATTTGCAATTGTTTCATAAGTTAAATCCCACACAATTCAAAGGAGCGGTGGATAGAAAAGATAGTCAATAGCGTACAATGTCCAGATAATAAGAAATCCCCATAAGCTACATTCTTATTTGAAAAGAGAGGCTGAAAGGTGGTGGATAGGACATCAAGAAGAACAAAATTAAAAAAAGATGAATGCAAATATTTCCTAGGCGGAGTTTGTTACTATTTTCAAACACTAGTTTATACCCCCATCAACCCGACAACAAATTCATGAGGCTTTATGAGATTGGAGTAGGGAGACCAAACTGTGATGCATTATGAAGTTGAATTTACTACTTGAAAGGCATGCTTCATAGTTAATTAGCACAGCAAAAGAAAAATGTTACAAATTTTCAAGAGGACTTAATGATGAATTAAGACTCTCACTAGTGCCATTAAGCATTCATGAGTTTTCAGAGCTGGTTGAGAGAGCAATATTAATAGAGAATGATTTAGTTGTACTACTATTCAGACAGGATATAAGCAGGAAGATATCGGGTGACGATATGATTAGAAGAGATAACAATAAAAAGAGAAATAAATCTTCAGACAATAGGACAATACTAAGATGAGTGTGGGAAGTGTACATAAGTATCCTCAATGTGGTAGGAGGCATACTGGGCAATATTTTTTGATGATCGAATAATATTTTAGATGTGGAATGTGAGGACATTAGATAGTTGATTGTCCATAACAACAATGAAACTAGGATATAGATTTAGAACAGAGCAGTTTAGGTAGGGCTATAGACGGAGGACTGCTAGAACTATAGTATACAGTAAAGAATCCGTGAACATGATCGATGAAGGAGAAGCTAGAGAAAGTTAGAGAGAACCCATGCATTATGTTATACCAACACTAGCACAAGTACAATCTAGAGTTTATAGCTTGATTTAACTGGATGATAGAGATATACTTGGAGAATCCACCGTAGAATTCTCAATATCATGTCTTCAAATTTAAGTGAATGATATTACATGGAATGTTGAATGGTATATAATTGAATGACATGTTGATTGAAATGAATGATAAAGTCAGTTATTATTAGTTATTTTGATTTTATTGATTTCAGAATTAATTGTATCGATTTGTTTTGAAAAAAATAGATTTATTAATGAATTGATTTGGTTTTTTCTGATATTGACTTTATTTTAGCATTGAATTTTTTTATTGATAATAAATATGTTGAGGGTGACATTTTTTAAATTGGTAGATTATAATAACTTAAAATTTATAAAAATAAATTTAAAATAAAATTCTAAAAATTTGGACTGATGTGTTACAACATTGTGCTTGTCTGTTTGAGATCGCAGTGGTGCTAAGGGCTCAGCGGCGTCGGGAAAGTTCCATTGTGGCACTGAGCTTTATGTTCTACACTAACTTTAGTAGTGACATGCACTATTAGATTGGGAGTACTAGAGTGCTGGGTTGGCTTTCAACACTATAATTAATATGAATTAGATCTTAAAATATAATATCATGTGCAAGAGGGTGGGCTGATGGGTACTTTTCTAAAGATGATTTTTGATGTAATTCCAATTAGTATATTTACATATTATGTCGACATGTAGAGAATGTCCACTCAATATGTACTATTGAAAGCCACATGTAATGATGATAAATCAATGATATAATGAATAATTGATAAGACCCGTGAATGAAACATGAAAAAAATAAAAGCACCACATTAAAGTTGGATGTCCTCCCTTGATACTCATAATCGTATTTATGATTATATTTACATGATAACATATGAACTAATTTATAGATATGACTAATATAAAAGTGATATAACTAGCATTAAAATTGATACAACATTATGTAACATATAATAGATAAACTTATAGATGTTGATAAACATGCTAACATAGTACAGTGATATGACATACTAGTAGATGGCTACACGTTATATATTATTGATAGAAATATATGATGAAATCATTTACATGAACATAGTTGATAGGAAATTGGCGTATGTTTTGATTTATGGCACCCGAACATGCTTTATATACTTTTATTGATTTCCTTTTATGTTGGAAAATTTTTATGCTTCTTGAGATACTTTGATTTTACTGATCATATTGATTTTAATTGATGTATTGATTTTGATTGCCAGTTTTATAGCGATAATTACCAATTTTATATGATTTAGATGGCCATGTTGATATTATTGCCTTGCATTGAAGACTTTAGTAGCATTGTTTTCATGCTAGGCTTTGTAAAACTTATTATATATATTTGATTGATTTTCATGTTTATGAAGGGTACCAAAAGAGTGAGAATGATTAGATTCAGATTTGCGGGTTTAGTTTATTTTCTTATATGTCATTTTATTGTTTTGTAACCAAAAGGATTATAATAGATGGATGTTATAGGTTGAACTTATAGTTATTATATGCAGATTTTGATCAGTGATGTATTGGCATATGATATTATATACAAATGTTTTTGTTGTTTTAAATTGATATAAAATAAAATTAGTGGCTCTCGTAGATTAAATAAAAGACATAAAAATTATAATTATTCCCTTTTAGATTCTAGGGCACCACAAATTTTTGTAAGATTTGTACTCGAGAAGCACTAAGTTGGAATGTTGTCAAATTGAAATTGGCTATAAGATGATGGTAATTACAAGTTAACTTCTCATGAAGTGAAGACTCATAAAATCAGAGTCATATGGAGAAATGTAAGGATCAACAAAGGGGGTGGTGGATACATCGGGCATGGTGCCCTAAAGACATTAGCAAGAAGACTTCAAAGCTACTAGCTAAGGCGTTACAAAGTCATTGATAAGGGTGATGACATGGAGAAGTCAGGGAGATGAGGAGTTGTTGTACAAGATGATGCAAGAATAATGATGGGCTAAGTCTAAAAAAATAGGTCAACACTCCTGAACACTCAAAATCACATATTGATTAGTCATGTATTGCATCAATCACTTATTACAGGGCAATTCCACTTGTTTGCAAATTCCACTTCAACATCATAAAAATTTGACACAAATCTAAGCAATGTGCCATCCTGACCATATGATATGAAATCTTATGACAACCTACATGGCCACATTATGAACTATTACATTGATTAATTCTTTAGAGGAAATATTTTTGCCCTTATATTATTTCACTTTTTTATTAACATGTATACAGCCATCCTAAATCATCGCCTCATCATTAGCATTGATTTTTGCTAATTTATAATTTTGGAAAATTTTATCAACGTATTCTCTTTACATTCTTTGAGTTTCTCTCGATTATCACTATATCAAATCAATTCTTAAATTTTATCTCTTAGGCTTCCTCCTAAGCACACTCTATTTTATAAGCTGCCACACCACCCACTGCTTTGACATGTACTAGAACCTGATAAGAACAAGTGATAAGTATCTCCAGTTATGGGTAAGTTGGCTCACTACTCTGTCTGCTTTATATATTCACTATTTTGTATACTAACGAGATTAAGGAAGATCAATAGTTATTTCCTACACTGCAACTCTTATGTTTGCTTTATCTGTTTTGCTTTGCACTTCATGTATTGAAGTTCTTCATGATATCAGAGCATAAAGGTTAAGTTTTTTTTTTTCTCTGCTCCGTTATGATTGATTCTCTACAACATCCTCCTATCTTAATACTCTTATCACTACTAGTGATGTCTCTATTCCTTCCAAACTCAGGTTCCTTATGTCCACTATTAAGAACTTGGTAAATGTTCAAATAACTATTGAAAATCATCTTTTTTGGAAGGCGCAATAGCTCAATTTGTTTACAACAAATGGATTTGAAGGTTACCTCATTGGTTCCATTCCTAAACCTCCTAAACAGTTGCTTCAACCTGATGGTGTCGTAGCTTTAAACCCATTATATCAATCTTAGATGCTCATTGATCAGAATTTTGTGGCCGCCATTTATTCTACTATTTCTCAGTCTCTTCTACCCTTTGTTCTCAAATTAGACTCCTGCCATAAATTTTGTCTCACCATTGAACATCGCCTTCAATTCATGAACTGATCTTGTCTTCTTCCGCTGAAGAACGAATTTCATAAACTTTAATTAAAAGACATGACTATGGTTCAATATCTTCCTGATATTAACCAGAAAGTTGATGTTATTATTGTTGATGGCTTTTCTATTGATCCTGAAGACATCATTCTCTACACTCTAAATAGCTTGCCCTCCACTTTACAATCCTTCGAGGCAACCATACACACCAAATTGCACTCTATTAGTCTTAATGACTTTTATGGGCTTCTTTACAGTGAAGAATTAAACATTGCAATAGATTAATCTCAGGAAGCTATTTCCTTACCTGCTCGAAACTCATCTTTTGCTCTCGTTGCTACTTATGGACGGTCTCATAAATGTTCTTCATTTCATTCTTCTGTCGTGGATGCTACTTTTCTCCAGGTCATGACGTGCTTCAGTTCATTCTTTCGGTGCTGGTCGATCTAGCAATACTCCCTCCCAAGGTGGTCATCTAGCTTGTACCTCTGTTGAGTGCCAAATACACAATAAAATTGGACGCTCTACACTTCAATGTTTGCATCATCATGGCACTTCATATCAAGCTCCACAACAAGCCTACATTTCCACAAACAATACCAATAATGCCGATTGGTTTTTAGATTCTGGTGCCACAGATCATCTTACATCCGATGTCTCTCAACTACATCGCACTTAGCCATATACTGGTACCTCTTAAGTCCATGATGGAAATGGATAGTTGCTTCCCATTGCTCAAACATGTTAAGGAGTTCTGCCTACTACCTCTCATAAGCTCCACTTATCCAAAAGTTCTCCTTGTGCCCCATCTCTCCCATAATCTTCTTTCTATTTATAAATTGACATCGAACAATTCCTATTTTGTTCTTTTGGATTATAATGGCTTTGTTATTAAGGATTCTTAAATCAATAAGACTCTTCTCTACAGGCCCAGTTAACAAGGTTTGTATCCTATTAATGCCTTTACTATTAATCGACAACCATAATCTTCTACTTTTACAGCTCTGTCCACCGTATGTACTTCATCCACAAATTGGCATCAACGTTTGGGACATCCTTCAATATCCATTCAATAGCTTGTCTCCAGATTTGTGAATCAACAAACTATCTTCCACTTCCTTTCATTGCTTAGCTTGTTCTCGTGCTAAATGTACTTGTTTACCATTTTCTTTATATACTACTAGTACAACTCAATGTTTATAGCTTATTCACATAGATGTATGGGGTCCATCTCCTATTTTATCAATGTAATCATATAGACATTATCTTTTATTTGTTGATAATTTCAATCATTATTATTGGATTTATCCCTTTTAAACATAATCATAAACTTTTTCTAAATTTCTCCAATTCAAAACTCTTGTTGAATGCCAATTTGAAAAACCAATTAAAACACTTTGTTTAGATGGATGTGCTGAATATGTTAATAACTAATTTGCTTCAATTTGGCATTGTTTATCAAACTATTTACCTATATAACCCTCAACAGAATGGAGTTGTTGAGTGCAAATATATACACTTACTTGAAACAATTCGCGCCTTACTCTTTTCATGTTGATATTCCCTCCAAATTATGGGTTGATACTCTTCTTACGAGTGTGTATTTAATTAATTGGATGCAATCCAAAAACTCACAAAGAAAATCACCATATGAATATCTACATAATAAAAGTTCCACCTATTCTCATCTAAGGGCATTTGGTTGTCTTTGCTACCTTTTGTTGTCACCAAAACTCACTCACAAATTAGCACCTCTTTCCAAACCATGTGTCTTTTTTGGTTATGCAACTCATGCCAAAGGCTATAAATGTCTGCACATACTGACTAGCAGGTTATGTATATCCAGGTATGATACATTTAATGAAACAACATTTCCTTTTCAAAATTCTTCTCCTTTCCCACCTTCGCCAAATTTGGTCAATATTCCTCCTCCTCTTATTCCATCTTCATCTATACTCCCACCCAATCTTTCTAGTCCCAATATTGCAGCTCCTTCTCGCACATTTCCCACCTATGTCACTCATTCTACTTCCCAACAAACATCTTCTCCAACTGTTATGCTCGATATAGCTCCACCAATTACTTCTCTCCCTATACAGTCATCTGCTATTCCGTCAAAGCATCCCATGGTTACACGGTCTCAAACAGGGCACATAAAACCAACACTAATCTTTGACCTACATCATTTTATCACTCCTACAACCCATCGCCTTATTCTCAAGCTATCAATTTTTCGATTTAGAGAGAGGCAATGAGTATCGAATTTGAAGCTTTACAAAATCAAGGGACCTAGACTTTTATTCCTTCTTCACCACATCAAAATATTTTAGATTGTAAATGGCTCTTTAAAACTAAATTGAATTCAGATGGTACCATTACTCGATACAAAGCACGTTTAGTAGCTCAAGGTTTTAAGCAAGAGCTTGGACTAGAATTTCATGATACCTTTAGCCATGTTGCCAAATTTCCTATAATTATAATTTTTCTTACCGTTGTTGTTACATACAAGTAGAATGTTCTTCACTTAGGGGTTCAAATGTCTTTTTGCACGGTAAGCTTGAGAAACCTGTCTATATGAAACAATCACCTGGCTTTGTGGATGTGCAATTTCCAAATCATGTTTGTCTACTGCAAAAAGTAATTTATGGGCTTAAACAAGCTCCGAGGCAATGATTTGCTACATTCTCTTATGGCTTTGTTGCAAGTTATGTTGATCATTCTATTATTTTATATAATCATGGATTAGTTCACAAATACATTCTTATATATGTGAATGATATACTGCTTACCAAATCTGATATTCAACAATTACTGAGTTGCTATCAGCTATATAATCGCATTTTAATATGAGAAATTTTGGTCGGGTGAATTACTTGTTGGGTTTGTAAGTCACCTATCATTCCATATAACTTCATCTCAACTAATCAAAATATGCGTTTGATATCCTAACAAGAGCAAGAATCTCGTAGTGCAGACCTGTCAGCACATTATTACCCACTAATTTTCCAAATCAACGTTCCTGCTTGGCACCTTATCTTCAACCTGAATTCTATCGAACCATAGTTGGGTCCTTGCAGTATTTAACCATCATCCGTCCCAACATAATGTTTGATGTTAATTATCTGTGTCAACATACGCACAAGCCTGATCATATTCTTCACTTCCAGTTGTTAAAATGAGTACTTTGTTGCATTAAAAGTACTATATAATTTGGCTTACCAATTTTCCAATCATAACTCGTTTTTCAAGCATTTTCAGATTCTGATTGGGCTACAAACTTCATGGATCATCACTCTATAACTATCAATTGTGTTTTCCTTAGTAACACATTAATATCTTGGTGTGTTAAGAAACAAACCTTAGTTTCCATATCTTCAACTGAGGTCGAGTATAGGGCTTTGGCTACTGCATCATGTGATATTATTTGGCTTTGCTCTATACTGCAGGATTTTTGTATTTCTTCTTCTCAAACCAAACTATTTTGTGATAATGTTTCATCTTTTGCATTGACCAATAATCCTGTTTTTCATGCTCAAACAAAGTACATCGAAATTAATTGTCACTTTATCAGAGATTGCATAAAAGAACATCAACTTTCAGTTCATCACATTGCCTCTCAAGATCAACCTACTGATGTGTTTACAAAATCTGTTAGCTTAGTCCGGTTTTCACAACTTCGTAACAAGTTAACAATTGAAGAACCAGTTGTCAACTTGAGGGGGACTCATAAGAACACGTTATAAATATCTCAACTATGGATAAGTTCGGCTTACTACTCCATATGATCTTCTCCATTTTCTGTGTTGCTGCATGCAGAGTCTTTACATGATGCTGTTGGATGTCTGCAGCTATCATCTACTCCATTCATCCTTAACTAACCTGAATATCTGAATATAGTATTTCAGATGTATATATATATATATATATATATATATATATATATATATATATATATATATATATATATATATATATATATATATATATATATATATATAAGGTGTTCTTGAAATTTTAGGCACCACCACCACCAAAGCCTGTCGAGCTCTGTATCTAATAGTTGCTGTCTGTAAATATCAAAAGCTCCAACTAAAAGAAGATTCCTCCCTAATTCACATCCAATTATTTGGCTAGTCCTTTTTCCTTAGCATTGGGCAACTCACATGGCGATTCATTCTTTCTTCTCCAACAACTTTCAGATTGCTATTCAGTCTCTACTTCATTCATAGGAAACATTGTTAAAAATATTACAATAATCTTATATTTGGATTTAAATACTATAATTTTAATATAGAAAAAAAAATTCAAAATAGTCCTTAAACCATTTGTGTCCGACCAATTTAGTTCCAATATAATATTATTAAAAATACTCATTGATTTAATTTAGACTTTGTTTGGATGACTTTTTTATTACTTCTTTAAGCGGCATTCTAGTACATAAATTATAAAAATTTAATATTTTTACTAAAAAATTGCTTTAAGAAGCTGCAAGAAAGCCGTCCCAAACGAAACCTTAGTCTCAAAATCATACAAAATTGAATCAAAATAATCTTTTATATTGTAAAATTGATTCCAACTTAGTTTCTTGACTTTACAAAATTGATCTCAATTTAATCTTAAAGTAATCATTTTGAATGAATTTTATAGTCTATTGGACTAAATTGAAACAAAATTATACTATGAGGTTAAAATGATCATATACAAATAGTTAGAAGACTATTTTGAAATTTAGCACTTTTAATATATAACAACTACTCTAAATATTGATCAAATTTCAAATGTTGTAATATATATTGAAAATTAAATATTTAGTATTCTAATAACTAGTAAAGAGTTGAATAATTTTTTAAGTAAATAAAATTATACATATATTTAAAACTTTATTTTAAATAAATTTAGATCATATAAAATTTTAATAATTTATTATTTTAATGTAGATTATAAATTTCGATAAATTGACTAGAAAAAAAATTAGTGCAATAAAAAACTATGAAATTATTTTATAATTTATAATATATAAATTATTAAAATAATATTCTTAATGAGTTGTGTTCTTTTAGTTTGATTTAATTTTCTAGATTAAATTATTAAATCTTTTTTAGATTTTTTCTACAACCAGCACCCCACTATTAATTGACATTCTTTTGTCTGGCACAAGCGACATCTTTACGTTACTCTTCGTATTGCTGGATGGCCTTAAAACTGTTGATAATTTGATTTGGAGGGGGATCTCTGCTAATCCTACTTGTTTTTTGTGTAACTCCTGCAATGAATCTGCTTCACACATCTTCTTTGAGTGTGATTTCTCCTTCTCGGTCATTAAATACTTAATGCCGCATATTAGATTTTATCTGTTAAAGCCTAATATTCTTCAAATATTTCATAATATCTCTGATTTACAAGCTCAAGTCCGACATTTCTATAATTTAATGGTATGAATGATAGGAAATTTTGGAATTCTCAAGTCTCTTATGTCACGGTTTGCCATCTTATGTTTCTGTTCGGTTCTGGAGAGTCCTGGTTCTGTTGCTCCGTTGCTCTGTCCTTCTGGGCTTTTGCTGGGGGTTGCATTTTGACGTTTAGTGGCTTCGGGAGATTCTTATGAACAGGCTGCTCCACTTATTTTTCCATTTGGTGCCAGATGTGGTTCGGGTTGCCTTTCTGTACCTCTGGGATGGCTGGTTTTTGCTGCTTAGTCCCCCTCCTGGACTTCTGTTGCATTGTGATGTTTTGTGGCTTTGGGAGATCCTTAAGAACAAGAACTAGAACAGGCGCTGCACTTATCTTCTCACTTGATTCCATATTTTGATTTTTGGCGGGCAATGATGTCCGGGTTGCCTTTGAGTACCCCTTGGACGGCAACTTTTGCAACCAGGGGCCATGACCTTTCAGTGTCTTTTTGCTGAGCCCGCTTGCCTTGGCTAAGGCATCGGCTTAATTGGATGTTCTTGCTTTTTTGCCTCTATGTGCATCTGTTTTACATTTTTTTTTTGAGTTAGACTTTCTCTTTTAGTTTCCTATCTTTATTTCTCTTTACACATGTAACTAGTCTTTTGATTAATGCATTCGGGCCCTGCCCATAATTTTACCCCCAAAAAAAAATTTGATTTAATTTTGTCATGCTCTGTGGAGGATGTGATTTTATTGAAATTTTAAATTGCACAGTAAAGTTCGAACTTTTTTATTTTTTTATTTTATCTTACTTGTCGTTACTTCTAAAAAAGGACCTCGTCGTTCTTTTTCCACTCGCAAGGACTGCAGAGTGCGGTTGCCGCAGAGTGCAGTCCACTGGCGCCATCTTCACCGGCTTCTGCTTTCTGAAGCTTCTCGTTCAAGCAATTGGTTGCAAATCTCTCTCTTTGTTTGTCTGTGGCGTCAACTACCTTCACTATAGGAGTTGCTTTCTCTTCTCATCGATTTCATTAATTATCGAGTCTTTCTCAGTATTTTGATGTTTCCTCCTGGACTGTCTTCTAGGTGTTGTAAAAGTCTGGATTAATGGGGTCAGAGAGTGTTGCTTCCTGTCGCCAACCGTCGCCAGCATCACCGGGAAGCCCTTTGCTGCATAAAGCACAACAGAGTGCACAGAAAGATAAGTTCGACCGAGTTACTAATAAGGGGGCCTGCTTCTTTTGCAACGAAGAGGGCCATTGGGTTAGAGACTGCCCCAGTCGGTCCAATCAGACTCCCGGTAGCGGCTCTCCGGCGGCCGGCCGTCGTAGCTATCCAGAGATGCAGTGTCCCTGCGGCCACGGGGCTTGCATTGTTCTCACGTCGCGAACCGTAAAGAACCCCGGCCGCGATTTCTACCGTTGCCCTGGAAAGCAGGTGTTTTCTTCATTTTACGCATTTCATACGGAGTTGTTTTGTTTGTTTGGAAATGATTTACTTTTAACGCACCCCAAGTTTGACTTCCCCGTTGCTTGCCAAAGAAGTTTTTTTCTACCTTTTGCTCCTCTAGTTCCTCGAAAAGTTTTATTTATTTATGGCTTGGTAGGTTATTTCACCAGCAGAAGAGCTAAGTTTTTTTTCCCTTTCTTTTTCCCCCTAGTTTCACGTTTCTTTGTTTTTTTTCCCTTGGTATGCCAGTTCTTTGTTTAAGGGCATCTCCAACCGAAAAACCCAATTTTCACTCCAAAATACAGTAATACATCAAAAAATTCAGTAACTCCCAACCGAACTCTAGTTTCTAACACCAAAAAAGAATATTATGTGTATATTCTTTCTCATACTTTATTTTATATTTTTTTAATCATATATTTATATTTTTCAATTTTTTGAATTAAACATATTATTATCCGAACTTTTTCTGTATTTTGTTTTTTATTTTTTATTTTGTTGAGGTATTGTATGGGGATTTTATCTTAAATATGTATGAGGATTTTATCTTAATTTATGTATTAATAGTATATCTTAAATAAATTAATTACATAAAAAAATAATTTAAATTTTAAAAATAATGTGTTTATAAATTATTATTTATGAATTATTAATAATAAAATTCTACACTTAAAAAAATAAAATTAATAATCTAATTTTCGTATTAAAAAAAATTTAATGGGTGAACAGTGCGACACCAATTCACATGAATAGCATTTTTTTGGCGATTAAATGGAGCAAATCAACGACGCCAAATGAGTGTTAGGCTTTCTGTTGGAGACACTCTAAGGTAGTCTTTATGCTTTGTACTCCATTTATTTTGAGGATGTGCGCAAGCGAATCTTTGAATAAATATAAATCACTATAATTTTTAGTAACGAGTTCTTCATATTTGGTTGGAGATGTTTGTTGAGTCTAGTATGATTTTATGTCTTCTGTGTTTATACATGCTAACCATTTATGTTAGATTTCTGTTAAAACCTGGATGCTACTTGTTAGAGATTCATAGATTACATATTTGTAGAACAATGTTGCTGTTTTTCTTTTACTTCTAGTTTAGATTGTTTATCATATTTGTTTTGCTTTTAAAAATTTATTCTTTTAGTATAGATTGTTTATTATATTTATTAGACGAACGGTTGGAGTGGCATCTATTGAAGATATGATATTTGAGAATAGACTTCGTTTGAATATGTACAACGAAAGATAAAAAATACGCCAAATAGACTTATCGATAGAACTATTGTGATATTTGTTAAAAATAGGCTTAATATATCATGCAACATTTAATATAAATGAATGGAAAATGTCATTTATAAAGTTAACTCCAAATAATGGCATATGACTAATGGTGATGATTATGATTCTTGATTAGATTTGTCCCAAGTAAGCATTACACATTCTAACATATTCTCCTTAGAATCCTTTTTGCATCTACAATTATGAGAATTAATTTAGTGGAGCTACGAAGTTCCTTCTTCTTAAGTAGATAAATGGAAACAATGCATCTGCTTGACACTTAATTTGAATTCTAGCATCTGGAAGTTTTATAGTCTGGGACTCATGTGTTTAGTTATAAATGAGTAGTTCACAAATTTTGAAATTCTTTTGATGTAGAGAAGTCTCTTCTTAATGCCAATTTGATGATGGGCTATTGAAAATGAACTCCATTTTTGAACTTCATTTTTCTTCTCTCTATTGCTGTCAGGTTTGAATAGAAAATAAGCTTTGAGAAAGGAAGACGGCCCTGGTTTTTGGGGTTTTTGAGAAAATTAAGAGAGAGAAAGAGGATAAAAATCCCTATTTATGAGAGAGAGAAATGGATTTAATGGGATATATGTTTTTTTATGAGAGAGAGAACACTATTTCTTGGGAATCATGCCACTCTGAATTTTTGAACAGAGGTCTTTCAGAATTTTTGCATTTTGTGACCATGAAAGAGAGAGCCATATGGAGAGAGAGAGAGAGGGAGAATTCTTGATTCAAATGCAATCCATTAATATATAATTGTTTATAATGCTTCATATTATTATTTCTAGAAAAAAGGATTATATGGTAGTTCTGACAATTTTAAATTTCAAGTGTTGATAAATCCTAAAATTTTTATTATTTAATTTAAGATTAATACTAAAACTAATTCTATTCAAATTGAAATAAAATCTTAGAATAATCTTAAATACTAGGATAATTTAGATGCTTATCTTGTATTGCATGAACTCCCTTGGGACTAATGGAACTCTTGCCTTTAGTAATCATACATAATTCTTTTCTTGAAATCTTGATCTTTATAATGGCAGTGGTTGTGGAATTGTTTCATTAACATCTCATGCATCGTCATTATGTGTACATCTCATGCCGTCTGTGAGGCACTTGAAATTGCCTCCAAGATGAACTCTAATGCCCTTCCCCTTTGACGCTTCCCTTGGTAATGACACCGTCTGGGTCTTCGGTGTCAGGGCCGTAGAGGAACGCCTACAAGCCCCTCCCATGGTGTTGCTCTGGCTGACCTTCTTCCTTTAATATTTTTCTTCTACCCTCTGAGCTACCTCCATCATTTCCCTCAGCTCTTTGGGTCTCAACACTCTGAGCTCTGCTTGTATGTCTTCCTTCATGAAATTTCCTTCCAACCCTTCCTTAGAAAACCCTCTCAACCTACCCGACAATAGCTCAAATTTCTCATGATACTCCATGATTATCCCTTCCCGAGTTAAAACATTAAAATGCTCATGGAGGTCTCTTTCTCGAATGGCTTGAAAATGTTCCAACAAATAATCTTTAAATTTCTCCCACAAATAGATCAGATACCTAGCCTCCCTCCACTAAAACCAAGCTAGGGCTTTTCCCTCCAAACATAGCCCCTCCTCCATGAGCTTCTTCCCTTCCGTCAGCCCATTGATACCTACACCCAACTTTGAGCATCTTCCCCTTCAAAACTCGGCATCTTCAACTTCCTTGAGCTGACATCCATACCCCTATGGCTTCTTCCTTCATTAGTTCCCCCCTATAGTGATGGTGCGATTCTCTCCATTCCCTTTGGCTGATTTGGCCCCCATGGCTTAGCATGGCCACTACCTCCGTCGATCCTCCCACCATGCCTGGGTGGTCTCCCAAAAGGTTCAGCCTCCCCCCTTCTTGCTTCCCTTTCTTCCCGAAACCCCGATCCACCTATCATTGGTATCCACCATGGTAGTCCTTGAGGGTAAACACTCTCCACTTCATTATCATTTTCTTCAATTTCCTTCCCCTTTGGTTCAGCTCTAGGAACCGCTAGTGAGGCTTTCAACTGCAACTCAATCATCTTCTTCGTCATGCCATCTAAGTTTTCAAACCCGTTTTCTATGGATGAGGGCCTTCCTTCCATGCCAGAATATCTTTCTTTCATTCGAGCCTTGATTTGTTCCATCTTGCCTTCCAACACATTTATCTTCTTTGCTGCCATTCACCTCGCTTTGATACCAATTTGTTACATCTTGAAAGGTAAAATAGCAAGAAAATAATGAATAGATTTGTAGGAGATGAGAACTGAAATATGAAATTATATTGCCGAACTAAGTACTAGAAATAGATGCTATACACCACAAGATACAAGTGATCAACTATTGGAGAGGGGATCAGCTCTTCCACACTTAGGTGCAGCTAGGAACTTAGAATATAACAACTCCTTTTTAAAAATAGCAATTAACACATACATAACTTAAAGAAAATAGCCCTATTTATACCCCACTCAACACTTCCTTCTATGGTAGGTGATTAAAGGTGTGGAGGTTCCCTAGTGTGGCTTTTCATGTTCAAGGGTGACTTTTCATATCCTAAGGGTGGCTTTTCATGTTCTGAGGATGGATTTTCATATCCCAATGATGGCTTTTCATATCCCGAGGATGACTTTTCATATCTCAAGGGGGGTGGGCTCAGGGGTGCTAATCTCGTAACAAAATCACATTATGAAAATAAAACAACCTAATTACCCTTAAAAAAACATCAGATTTCTCTCCAAAATCAGAATTCAAATAAGTCCTCATTCCCTTAAAAAAGCCGTCCTAATTCCCTCTCAAATATGAATTCAGATCAGCCATCTTTTCCTAAATAAAACTTTCCTAATTGCCTCCTAAATCTGAATTCAAATCAGCCATCTTTCCTTAAATAAATATTTCCTAATTTCCTCCCCAATCTAAATTCAAATCGGCCATCTTTCTCTAAATAAACTTTCCTAATTATATCTCCTCTGATTTCTCCTCCTTACATATTTATATGAAAATTTTGAATTAATTTAAAATTCATCTTAGAAATCTTATCATATAATTTAAAATAAAGACATTTGTAAAATTAAATATGTTAATATAGGAAAATATTGAATCAAGACAATATTCTATAATTATCAAGTGGTGTATTAATAACTTTTTGCACTTTCAAACAATGTGCTTGATATTTTATTCTAAATAGAGGGGTCCTCCAATGAATAATATGAAACAAAGAGCTTTTGTCTTTCACATTATATCAGAGGGAGGTTAGGGCTAACCTTAGTTGCCCTCTCCTCCTGCATCTATGACCCTCACTTACCTATTCACATTCTCATACAAGATCCAACATCTAACTCTCTATTCAAACTTCTGCTGGCAACATTACCTTAGGCTCATTATCATTATCTTGTTGTTGCTCATGATTTTGCCTTTAGTCTCGATCTCTGCTTTCAATTCGATTGCACTTGCACGCTCAGCGTGGATTGCACCTTCTATCCACATCGTACATAATTGCATGTCCTAAGCATTGCTATCCTTTTCACATATTTTGGCTTGCATGATTCATGCTCTTATGTGCATTCACTCATTATTTTCTACTGCCATAGTTGTCTGATGCATTTTGTGTTGATGGCTCGGTACCCTAGGCCATGTCTACCACTTGCATCATTTGTCTCTCATTCTTAGGGATCATAATAAACTCTCGGATTCTTTGACTCTGTTACACGATGTTTTGAACTCTCAATCTCCTCTTAATGTCTCAAAACTATTATCCACATTTAATACCATAATCAAGTTCATCCTATAAATTCAAGATCACTCGCTTAACTTATCAATTCTTATGACAAACTTCATCATCTTGATGCCTCTCCTCTAGATTGTGATGAAGTTATCATGTTTTCTAAATGTCATGTGTTGTACTATGTTGTTCTTACTTGATTGCTCAATAGTTTTGAATCGTTAGTTATCTCAACTATTATGTTTCAAAACTAAACCAAGATGTGAGACTTTTTTTTTCATTCCACTTTCTTTCATTAAGTAATATCTCTTTATGTCTACATTCTACATTTTGAGATATTTTCTCTTCAACAAAATGATTTAATAGATTCATGAATTCTATAATTCATTCGGTGGAAATAGGAGGCATTACTTATGTATTGCCCCTTCATTATTGATATGACAACTTGATAAAAGAAGAAAGATGAATTTCCAGTTCCCAAATTTATCTCCATTATGCATCTTTCCCTATAAGGTGTGCAATTTCAATCAATAACTAACTCGACATTTCTAACTTTTCAATTGCTCTCTTTTAGGTTCTTTGTTTCAGTGAGCTCTTAACTTCTCTACTATCATCTCCTAACCAATCTCTCATGACTGATGGTTATTAAGATGGTTGGGGGAGTCTTGAATGTGGCGCTTGGGCATGAATATTTTTTTTGGATTCGCTTATTGTAGCCAACCCCACGTAGTGGGATAAAGGCTTGATGTTGTTGTTGTTGTTACTTATTGTAGCCAAAGTAGTCTCCCTCTTGAATATTGTTGGAAAATGTCAAGTTATCCCTCCAATTCTTAGCATGTATCCACAAATGTTCTAGCCTAATGTGCTTGGGCATCTGTAATGTTTTCTCTCCTACGCTTATTATAGCCAAACCAATCTTCCTCTAGAATATTGTTGGAAAATGTTAATGTATCCCTCCATTGCTTAGCATGCATCCACAGATGTTTTAGCCCAAAATGTTGGGTCATATCTCCATTCCTAATATGCTTCCACAAATGTTCTAGCCCTACCTACTCTTTAACTAGTTTTGCTAGTGCTTCCTCCTTTGAATATGTCATTATCTCTTGAGAAGACTATTATTGACTATTTCAATATTCTCAAACATCTCCTTCAGCATCTCTTGCCATATTTTTTTCTAGATCTCTTGTAACTATCTTTATTGATATGCCCTATGATGCAACACTAGCTTGCTAGTATGCCGCCGGGACACCATAAGCACCATAACAAACCACATGGCCACTACTTTATTTTCTACTTTCTGTTATTAGTTTGTTTTTACAGCTTTTCTTTTAATTCCTCAAAAATAGAAGTATAGAAAGGATAGTAATTACATATAGGAAGGAGGGATAGAGAACCACAGATATCATATACTTTTACACTCATAATAGAGACAAACCGAGAATACAGAGGTATTCCTCTTCCCCATTCCTATTCTCTGTTCTTGCAATCTTTTTTCTATTTTCCAGGTTGCCGATCCTGCATAAGGAAGGTTATCAGCTGGTATCAGAGCCACAAACCTGGAGGTGGAATGGCAGATAGAGGAAAAGAACCAGCAATAGAGGGAAACCGAACACTTGAAATGTTGTGGGCAAATCAAGACAACTGTTGACCTCTAAGCATTAACCCAGCAGGAACAAAAAAAATCAAATTAAAATACCTGTAAAATCGCTGGATCCTCGAATCATGCCGAGATCGCGTCGATTCGGCGCCGTTCGCATCACTTCCCTGCAAACCCGGCGCAAATCCTGCTCAAAACCAGCGATCTCGCCTCGACCGTGCTCCATCTTCGCGTCTATAAAACGAAGAGGGAGAGACTTCCATCGGCTGCTCTCGCTCTCTGCTTCTCCTTCCCGTAAACCTCCCGATCCCTGCCTTCGACTCCTAGCCCGAACCCGTCGACCTCCCGATCTCCTTCAGCCGACTGCTCCTTCCCCTCTACCTCCCCTGGCCGAACTTCCCCAGTCCCAACTTCTTCAACCCGAGAGAGAGAGAGAGAGAGAGAGAGAGAGAGAGAAGGCCGAGCTCCTCTTACTTGGCCGAACTCCACCTTCCCCGATCCAACCCGTCGCCCCCTCTGCTTGGCCGACAACAATCCGAGAGAGAGAGTAAGAGAAGGAGAGGAAGTGGGTGAGAAGGCATACCTTCATTCTTCCTCCCATAGCTGACCGCACCCTCTGTCTTCCGATCCAAACTTTCCAGCAAGTCTCTAGCCCGATCTCTCTCCCAATCTCCCTTGTCTTAGATATCATGGTGCTTATTATATATATATTAGTATAATAATATATATGTTATATACATATATTAATATATATGTATTAATATATATGTTATATATTAATATATATATATATATACATACTAATATATTTGTTATATATATAAATATATTAATATATTTAAAAAAAAAGAGTTTATTTTTGTGGACCTCTGAAAGAGCACCGCGCGAACGGGTCGATTGGAAGGGACAGATTGGATCGTACATACGACTAACCATTGAGGATAGAGGCTTTCACCAACACACCTCGATGGGTAGTAATATACACGATCTAATCACGGGTTTCCCCCATCCGATGCGAGAGCATCGAGTGGGGTTTAGTAGATGTGGGGCCAAGTTTCCCACGGGCGCAAGCCCCCGTGGTTAATTACATCTCAGGCCGGAGCCTGAGAAAACTCTCGATTAAGGATCATACATTATCCTTTCTAACATTGGGATTGGCACATGGGTATAGACTGGGAAATCCTACTCAAAAGGAAGAAAGGTCTGAAGGGCTGAATCAAACATGCGTGGCTCAAACCAGCATTCGGAGGCTCTAGGGCACTAAACAGAAACTGGAGAAAATAAATCAAGCACTCGATCACATGCGTGAGAGAAAAGATGGAGATGGCGTCATCCTGTGACGCAGATAAGTAGGATTTAGGGTCCCTGAAAAGAAGGGACCTACCTACTATTTAAGGCATACTACGAGACCGAATGTAGTTGCCTCGAATCCTAAATCTAGGTTGGGCTTAGTGCTCTACAAAACACTAAGACCCGTGTCCTAGCTAATGCAGTGCAAAACCTGGACTTATCCCGGCCTGGATGGGGGAGCCAGCTAACCACCTAATCGATTTAAAACCATGGTATCAAGTCATTTATGAAAGATGGGTGGGTGGTACAGTTATTGGAAATAGGACCGACATCTAGAGGATTTCCTAAGTGGTCCTGGACTTATGTGGGTTAGATGCTCCTAGCTAATGCAATTAAATTTTAATTAGTTGGTTACTAATGCAATGCATGCTAGTTGAATTGTCAGCTCATGAATGCTATAGAACTTTAAAAAACAGGCTTATAGAAAATAAATTTTTAGAAAAGACTGAGTCTCCCTAGGTCCGGCACTTCATCCTCATAGGTCAGATTATCCGGACTCTACCCGCAGGCAGGGAGATGTCTTATAGCAAGGAAAGAAGAAATGCAGTAATATGCATGCGACCCCGGACGGTTCCGACAATTTCCTAGGTTCGTTAAGTTTCTATATTATTTAAAACTTAAATATTTTAGAAATTAGTTATGAGTATAAAATATTTTATAGTCCTTAGAAGAGCCTAACGGATTCCAGGCGAAAACAAAATCGACATGCAAGAAAGAAACCTAGAAAAAGCAGGCAATTTCTATTGCGCAATCAGGTAAACACATCAATATAAATCCAAAATTAATCAACTAAATGGCCATAGGCAAATTGCCCTTATTACACCCCAGATATGCATAAAGTAAAGTGGCCGGGCACCACTGCCAACAACCCGGATTTCTAAGCCTATGACAGACGCAAATGACTTTGAGTGAGATATTGGTCTTCAGTCTTCTGGGTGTCTTCTTCTCCCTGGACTCCTTGGAACTCTCCTCCTTGGACTCCTTGGATCTCTCCTACTTGGACTCCTTGGATCTCGCCTCCTTGGACTCCTTGGGTCCGTCGTGGCTTAGAAACGGTAAATTCCACCTATGATCAAATTAGGGGTCAACCTGAAGTCAAATTAAGGGGCCCTATTTATCTAAAGTCAAGAATCATATCCTGTCAGTTTGAGGTATTATGAGTAATTTTCTGACCTAAAATGTATTTATTGTATTTTTCGGAAGGTCTCGGGGCCTTATTTAACCAGTTAATTAGTGTTGGTTAATTAAGGGGTCTAACTAGCCCTAAAAATTCCTAGAAAATTCTGGGAGGTTTATGATGTCACTAAGTTTAAATATTGAAGTTTTCATGTCAATCCGGGATCTATCCTAGCTCCTAGAAAACTTCTAAGTTCGCTAGACAGGTCCTTAATTTTTGTCCTTAGGGTGTCACTACGTTGTAGGAGTTTAAAGTGATGTTTAGTCTAACCCTTCAGGTAATAAATGCATGGGATTACAAAAATGAAATAAACACACCATGTCCTTAGATCTAGGAGAGCCTAAACTAAGTGCTCGTGGTGCGACCTACACATGCAATCTACGAAAATAAAAAGACAGACACCTAAAGATCGGATTAGTGAATGATTGGGACTCAACCATTTACTAACCCACTCCCCCATGATTGCTCTTCATATCTAGAAGCCAAGTTTAAAGTTTCATGCAATAGCGAATCTCCCGGAATTAAGAGATTTAATATATAAATAGTTTCAAAATAGTTTTAAAATACTTAAATACATATATATGAATTTTGGAAATTAAAATAATTAAAAATAAGTCAAATTATAGTAAATAGGTATATGGGAGACCCACTGACCACCCAATCGAGACTTCAATACGATTTAAAAATAGTTTGTATCTTGAAAATAAATATTATATTAATAAGTAAATAATAATTAAATAATCAAATAATGCTCCAAAAATAGAAATCTGCCAAAACAGTAAAAATCAATGGCTGAAAACAGCTCCAAAACATAAAGCTCGTCTTTCTGAAAAGAACAAGGGGTCGTACGTCAAAATCCGGTTTAAAACGAAAAAGATACGAAATTTACAAGTTTAAATACAATAAAATAATATTTTAAAATAGTGCAGTTTCACTGTTTATGAAGTGACAGAAAATGCAGATAAAATTTTCATCTGAAAACAGCTTCAAACTATGCAGAATTCAAGCTACATCCAAAACAAGGTGCTGTGCGTCGACAGCGGACTTAAAACGATAAAGTTATACAATTTCAAAGTTTAAAGGCAATAATTAAATAATTTTAAAATAGTGCAGCTGGCTGTTTTGAAAATAATTGCACACAGACCCAAAAATTTCAAGTAAAACCAGTTCCATAATGTGCAGAATCCAAATACGTTCAAATCGAGGTGCTGTGCGCAAAAATCCGAATTGAAACGGGAAAGTTATTAATTTTCGAAGTTTAAAGGGCATTAAAGCCTACTTTTAAAATGATTTTAAAAAGAAATAATAATAATAGTACTAATAATAATGATAATAATAATAATAATAATAATAATAATAAGAATAATAATAATAGAAATAATATAATAAGCTAAACTAACATTTTAAAACAATACTAATATAATAAAACAATTAAATAATAATAATGCAATAATAATTATATTAAACATTAAATAATAATAATAATAATAATAAAAAAGGAATTTTACTGTTTTAAATTAATAAAAAAAAATTCTTAATTTTGAATGAAAATAATTTTAAATAAAAGAGGATAAAAATCCGAGCAATTCGGTATATTATATGTCAAAAACGGAGCGAAAACGAATTTTTGAATGAAAAATAGGTTTTAAAAATCAATTTTTATATTAAAATACCAGGCGGCGACACGTGGCGCACTCCGATTGGATCCCGTGGTTTCGGGCCAATCATTGGCGGCGGCGCAATGATTGTGCCGCCGACCAATGATTGCGGCAATCATGCCTTAATCAAGCCAAATCCACTTATCCACGTCGGCTTGGAGGAGAGCTGTCTGATCGGCGCCTGATCCGAATGGACGACCTAGATCGCGGTGGACCGAGACCTGTGCACCAAATCGGCATACACGGTCGCACCGAAACGCGGTGCAACCCGATCCGAGCCGTTGATCGGCGGATCAACGGCTCAGCACGTGTCCAACCTGGGCGGATGGAATACCGAAACCTAAGAGGGTTTTTTTGCTTCGTTCTCTCAAACGACTAAACCAAACGAAACGAAACTTTAGATCTGAGTTCTACGAGTGAAGAGCATTCGTGGGGGGTATTTGGTTCAACTTATAAAGTGCTTTTCAAAAAGCTATTTAACCCTAAGCATTGTGACCTATTCTAAGGGATTGTGAGAGATCTAACCGTCCGATTTTCGCGTTCTTGGGCTCGTTGGATTCGTTGAAACGGCAGGAATATTTCTTCTGTTGACCTCGAGACCTGGTTCTCCTTGGATTGGGCGGTAGAAGGCCCGAAAGTTTCGTGGGGCTCGGTTTCGCCGGAGTTCTCGCCGTCGGCGACTCGAGCTCGTGGGATCTTGGTTGGGGAAGATGGTGGGGAACTCCAGGAACTCTCACAAGAAATTTCAGAGCTTGTGGAGGTCTGGAGAAATCCTGCTTATTTCTAACACCTGTTTTCATCTTATAATAAACAAACATAAAAACCCTTAAATGCTCACGTAGCAGGCGGAGATAAAAAATTTCATTCGCGACCGCGGTGTCATTTTTGGCACCTACCTGAAGCGCTTACGTAGCGTCGATGGGAAGGTTGCCTCTTGGTTTTTCCCCTAAACGGGGGAGACGCCGGGAGGCTGCTGAATTTTTGTCTGAAATATAGACAAGGACTTGGAGCAGAATTGGACTTGTGGACTTGATTCAATCTACTTAATTGAACTCAAACCTAAATGAGTCATAATTTAAGCATAATGAACATGAACTTGGTTTGAACCAAGTGAGGACTCAGACTTGTCATATGAATGAATATGGAGGACTTGTGTAAGACTCGAGTTGGACTCAAGCTGAATTGAACTCATCTTGAACTTGAAATGAGCCGGCATATTGAAATCAAAACTTGTGGACATCAAACTTGAACAAGACATGAACTCATGCAAAGGACTTGACTTGAACAATTTGAGCAAGAACATAGAACTTGTACTCGAACAAGAGCAGAGGACTTATGAACTTGGATTCGAAGTCAGATTCAAACCAAGACTCAATTTTGATCTAAATTGAACATTGAACAACTTGAATATGATTTAAAAGATTTAGACTCAAGTGAAGATTTTTGTTTGAGTCTACATTGAACTCATGCTTGAACAGATGATGTGAACTAGACTCTTGATTAAGAGATATATTATCAAGATGCAAACATTAAATGAGAGCTTTAATTTCTCAGATACATTCAAGTAAACATTGAGTTGTAAACATATATTCATGGTAGACAAGGAGGCTATTACATCCTTATCACCAATAAGTCACCATCTCCAAGAAGAAACATCAAAGGAAAAAGATCAAATACAAGTAAACAGTAATTTGTAGTGGACAATAATGTTGCTAATATAACTTGTTCACAAGCACTGATAAAGGACGTAGTTCGACATATGACACACTAATATGTGGGATGTGTAAATTCTACAAATCTTGGCAAACAGTGATGATGAAAGATGAACTACAAATACAATACTCTACAAGCAAATGCCAGTTATCTTAAGGATGCATGTGATAGTCCCCACCAGTACTGAAAGATGTACATAGTGAATGTAGCGACATATCTACTACCTACAATAGTGCAATGTCTAATAAACAAAATATTGCGATCTCTTTCAAGTTTTGGAGATTGAGGTGCTATAAGTATAGTAAATTTCTAGCTCATATGCACGAAGTAGTTAGTGGGTATAATTCAGTCAACATCAACTACCTAGTAAAGGAAGAATGAAAATCCCTTACGAACAACTATGGGATACTTGTGATCATTCATGAACGATAATGACATGCTTGAAGTCAATACAAATAGAACTGGTAATCCACTCATATGTGACATCAATTGAAATGATATGGAAGTGATAGGTTCTATACAAATATAGTCATACACTCATATGTCCGACAGATTGTTCACAAGGCGGTGATGAAAGGGAAGATACATATGATGCAATATACGATGAAAAGAGCTTTTATAGATTATAGCAACATATGTGTAGTGGGTATAATATCCTCATATAGTCAACACCAATTAGTATGCATGGAGGGGTTGGTGACAGATGCTTACTCCTATAAACTACTGTAGAAGATCCATGGTGTACCCAATATAATGTTCATGAGCAAAGTGCCAAAGAGTTACAATAAATATAAGCTCCTATGAGCTTCTACAACCAAAAGCAGGAGATTAGTTAGTGCACTATGATCCGCCTACAAAAATCAATAAATAGTGCACGACAATCTACCTGTACGAAGCAGCGAACAACTCCCTTTAAAAGCTGCTACTTCACGCCACCAGATCTGCAATATCCGTGCAAGCGGACAGAAGGCGCCTACAAATACTTTCAAAGTACCCCCACGTGCACTATAGTTTGTCTACACATAGGTACACAAAGGGGTAATTGTAATCAAAACCCGCATGGGCCCCGGCGAGCGTGTTATTGGTACACACGTGACGTCTAGGGATGCTGCGCGGGTTGATAAGTGAATTCGGGTTCGAAACCGATCCTTCTATACGGGTTAATAGAAGTCGACAGTGTTCGAATCAACAAACAAATATACGGTTGTGGCGACCGTTATATTTGTCTCAAAACATTCATATTAGGCCTTCAAGGCCTACAATAATGAGAATTCACTATCAAAGAGCATAAAGCCTACGAAACCCGATCCTCTGCCGACAGCCTGACAGAGTGACAAGGTTCAATCCATAAAGAGAAATAACCCCGAACACCCCGATGATGGCCGTGTTGAATTCAGATCTCAACCAGAGGGGTTTCCAAATATTTTTCAAATATCTCCAAAATATCCAAAATCCATTTCAAATATTTCATAACTCCACCCAAATACCCACAAAAATCCTAAAATTCCATAAAACTCCACAAAAATCTCAAAATCCCAAAAATTCAAAAATATTTAAATTTGAAATCATCCATCCATCGCTTAAAGCAAAGCCCATCCACCCTCCGCAACAGTCTGTCGGGGTGGACAAATTCAAATAAACTCTAGCTCACAAAGAGCCAAATGCTTAGTCGAAAATATCACTAGGATCCATTCTCAAATAATCTTTTGCTAGTAAGGACGTGGTACGTGTCCTCTAACCGGCAGTTTCGCCGCCAAATGGCACTGCAGGTAAACGGTTATGACCCGGGGCCCTCTGAACCGAGTGGTTTTGCCGCCAAATGGCACCACAAATAGCGGTTATGGCCAGAGCCAATACGCTCCTTAATGGCGTTAAATCCTTGAGATATGAATCAATAGGATATAATCGACAGGGCACAAAGCCCTCTGTAAGCTAAGGTGGATTCAAATTTGTCCCTTTAGACAAATATTCACCCCAGGTCTACAAGGTCTCCTTGGACGAAGCAACCCATGGCTGCCGACAAGGATCCTTATGTCAGGTTGGGTCGACTACCTCCTCTGACTAAGTAGACCAGGGACCACGATGGCCCGGGACGACGGAACCATGGGATCTTGATCGGGTCTATCATCCATTCCCCCACCATCCGCTTTAAGTGCAAGATTGTGAAATTTCTATTTTTAAATATCAAATTTCCAAACATCCAAATCTTCCAAATCCCCAAATTCTCCAATTATTTCTAAACCCAATTCTCAAATTTCTAAATCCAAACCATTGCTGCTACTATATGCCAGATAACACGTATCATCTACGTATCTGATTGACGACTAGCCTTAATCGAAAGTTCTCTCTCGTGATCGGGAGGGGTAATTAACTATAGGGGCTTGCGCCTATAGGAAACCAGAACTCAGATCATAAAGTCCTCACCAAATGAGGGCGAAATCTCTGGGTAGTGTCTTATCTACAAACCCATCTGCCTTCCAAAATTTACCTCAGAACTTATTCAGTTAAAACTCCCTCGCCGAATAAGAAAAGCGAGCGGAGGCCGGGGCCGAATTTTCGGAGCCCACAACAACGTCAATTGCAGAATTGACGAAGTAGCGGCTGAGGTGCAGAAGCTAGCCGTGGAATTTCGCCGAGAGTTTAATCTTCTTCGTGCGAGACCAATGTACCAGGACCAGCATCGGGAAGAGGCAAGAGCACATCGAACCCTTCCTAGGAGAAGAGGCGATGTCGAACGGCAGGAGCGACTCCTCCACGTCAATCCGCACGGTCCATCGGATTCGGAGGAGGATCTCATCCCCGTGAGGGGCGATAACCACCTATATTCCAGTGGGGAAGAAGTAGATAATTGGTATGGCGCAAATCATATTCGAGACAGGCGAAATCCTCAATACAGACACCATTCCGGTGAATTTAAGGTGAAGATGGATATTCCGTTCTTTGACGGACATCTCCACATTGAAGATTTCCTTGATTGGGAGAAGGCGGTAGATAATTTTTTTGATTATTTGGACATTGATCTGGATAAGCAAGTCAAATATGTGGCGTGCCGATTGAAGGGGGGAGCTAGTGCTTGGTGGGAGCAAACAGTGCAATCTCGGCGGCGGGAAGGTCAGAGCCTTGTCAGATCGTGGGCGCGAATGAAGCAGCTACTACGCTCGCAATTCCTCCATACCGATTATGAATAGATACTGTATATGAGATACCAACATTGCAGCCAAGGCACAAGATCGGTGAGTGAATACACCGAAGAATTCAATAGATTGAGTGCCAGGAACTATCTCAATGAGTCCGCCAATCAGCTGGTAGCTCGATATATCGGAGGCCTCAAAGATAGTATTCAGGATCAATTCGAGCTTAATTTCGTATGGTCTATGCCACAGGCCATCAATCTAGCTTTGAAGATTGAAATGCGACAGAGCCGTAAGTCTCGAATTCCTTATTCTCGGCGACATTGGCAAGAACCCATTACCGTCACTAGTAAAAGTCACCCCCAGTCGACACCGAGGCCCTCGCCAAATGCCCAACCAACGGCCCCTACTGCCAGGCCTTCGAGTGCGACGACAGATGGGAAGAACATGTCCAAACAGAAGATTAGCAACAATGCCAACCCATATGCAAGGCCCTCCACTCTGAAATGTTTCCGTTGTTTTCAGCCAGGGCACAAGTCAAATGAGTGTACTCAAAGACAGCAAGTCAATGTAGCTGAACCAGACGAAGGTGCGAACCCGGATGATTCCGAGGCAGACAGGGACGAAGTCGAAGAAGAGGATCCAGCCGACGAGGGAGAACCGTTCATTGGGGTTATGGAGAAATTACTCTTGGCACCACGCCAAACGAGTATGTTGCAACGTCATGCTATCTTCAAGACCAGGTGCACGATAAGCGGCAAGGTATGCGACCTGCTCATAGACAGCGGGTGTACTGAAAATATCGTGTCTAAGGCGGTTGTTCAAGGGCTACAATTGAATACCACCAAGCTTACTCATCCCTACAAGATTAGTTGGGTCAAGAAGGGATTAGAGATCTTAGTCACGGACTCTTGCCGTGTGCATTTTACGATTGGTAAGCATTACTCATGTGAAGTCTTATGTGATGTGTTGGAGATGGACGTATGCCATTTAATTTTGGGAAGGCCATGGCAATTCGACGTGGGAGCTCATTATGATGGCCGTGCGAATGTCTACTCTCTGGACTGGAAGGGAAGGAAGCTCCGCCTGTTGCCGGGCATGTCAAGCCTGACACCTCGAGAGAAAGATACATCCAAACATGCTGCCATGCATTTGGTTTTGGGAGCCAGCCTAGTGCAGGAATGGCAGGATCGGGCCCCCATGTTTGCGTTACTCATCACTGAGCCAAATCCAAGCTCCCCGCCGCAGGAATTACTGTCTGAAGTCTCCGAGCTCCTGGCTAAGTACTGTGACGTTGTGCCGGAAGAATTACTTGCGGAGTTGCCACCGTTGAGGAGTATCCAACACCAAATAGACTTCGCAACCGGCGCCATTTTGCCCAATCTTCCCCATTATCGACTCAATCCAAAAGAGCAGGTCATTTTACAAGAATTGGTCGATGATTTACTGAGAAACTGAGAAAGCAGCTCATTCAGGTTAGTCTCAGCCCTTGCGCAGTACCGGCCCTATTGGTGCTTAAGAAAGATGGCCACTGGCGAATGTGTATAGACAGTTGCGCAGTTAATAAAATCACAACTAAATACCCATGCCCCGCATTCACGAACTCCTGGACCAGCTCACGGGATCTACGGTCTTCTCCAAATTGGATTTGCGCAGCGGATATCATCAAATCCGTATTCGGCCAGGGGATGAGTGGAAGACGGCTTTCAAAACATCTCAGGGGCTCTACGAGTGGAAGGTCATGCCGTTTGGGTTATGCAATGCGCCGTCGACGTTCATGAGGATGATGAACGAGATATTAAAGCCATTCTTGGGGCGATTCTGTATCGTGTACTTCGACGATATCTTAGTTTATAGCTTGGACCGACTCCATTTGCAACATCTAAAGACTCTGTTCGAGGTGCTGAGAGAACAGAAGCTCTATGTCAATCTACCTAAATGTGAATTACTAGCTCCCAAGGTTAAGTTCCTCGGTTTCCTTATTTCTGGAGATGGTATTCAAATGGATCCAATGAAAGTCTCGGCTATCAGAGATTGGCCCGTGCCCAAGTCATTCTTTGACGTGCGGAGCTTCCACGGTTTGGCCAACTTTTATAGGCGATTTATTCGAAACTTCAGCATCATCATGGCGCCTATTATCGAGTGCCTTAAATTCAAATCGTTTCAGTGGGAGGGCAAACAACAGCAGAGTTTTGAAGCTATTAAAGAAGCACTTACCACAGCTCCGGTCTTGACACTTCCCAGCTTCGATCAACCTTTCGCTGTAGATACCGACGCCTCGTCTATTGGCATTGGCGCGGTAATGTCGCAATTGGGCAAGCTTATCGCTTTCTTTAGCGAAAAATTATGCCCGGCACGACGGAAGTGGGCGGCGTATGAGCAGGAACTATGCGCTATCGTTCAGGCACTCAAGCAATGGGAAACTTACTTGTTGCATCAAGAATTCATCTTGTGTAGTGACAATCAAGCCTTACAATATATAAACTCTCAAAAAAACATCAACAGGATGCCTGCTAGGTGGCTTGTCTTCCTACAACGGTTCTCGTTCACCATTCGGTACAAGCCCGGGGTGTAGAATAGAGTAGCTGATGCACTCAGCCGAAGGGCGGTATTACTCACGCAAATGCAGACGGACTTCGTGGGTCTAGAACATATGAAGGAATTATATGTGGAAGATGTAGATTTTGGCTCAATCTGGAAATAATGTCACGGAGAACAAATGCCCGAAGGCTATTCCGTGTCCCACGGCTTTCTCTTCAAGCAGAACGAATCTCTTCCTGGAGACAACACATCATTCGGGAGATACACGGGGGTGGATTGTTTGCTCACCTAGGCCGAGATAACACACTTCATCAAATTCAGACACGATTTTTCTGGCCGAGGATACGTCGTGATACCATTCACTTTGTAGACAGTTGCATCATTTGTCAGACGTATAAAGGGGGAGCTCAAAATACCGGCCTGTACATACCACTTCCGGTGCCCAACTCCATATGGGAGGATTTAAGCATGTACTTCATCCTAGGCCTACCACGAACCCGACGCGGCAACGACTCCATCATGGTAGTCGTCGACAGGTTCTCCAAAATGAGTCACTTTATTTCATGTAAGAAAACCTCCAATGCTATGAACATTGCTAATCTTTTCTTTAACGAAGTCGTTCGTTTACACGGCCTGCCAAGAAGTATTATTCAGACCGGGATGTGAAGTTCGTCAGTCATTTTTTACGTGAAGTTTGGAAAAGATTAGGCACAGAATTGCGATTCAGCTCCGCCTATCATCCCCAATCCGACGGGCAGACGGAGGTGGTGAACCGAACGCTAGGTAATATGCTTAGATACTTGGTTTAAGAACAGCCTAAGCAGTGGGAAGACGTTTTGTCAAGGGCAGAATTCGCTTACAATGCAATGACCAACCGTTTCACTGGGAAAACACCTTTTGAAATAGTATACACAAAGGCCCCCAACACAACTATCGACATCTCGATACTACCCAGAGGTACATCCACGGCGGCTACCCACTTCACTGAGGACTATTCTAGCATGTTGAATGAAATTCGGCAACAAATTATTCACTCGAATCAGCTTTACAAGGCAGCTGCAGACGCACACTGCCGAGAAAAAGTATTCCAGGTGGGAGATTTAGTCATGGTTCGCCTCCGACGTGAACGATTCCCACCCGGTACCTATTCAAAGTTAGCCAAACGCAAGCTTGGTCCAGTACCCATTGTGGCTAAAATCAATGATAACGCCTACCGTGTAAATTTGCCTCCGGATAGCAACATGTCTCCCACTTTCAATGTGTTCGATATCTCACCTTATAAGCCAGCAGACGAGGCCATTGTTTCAATCAGCTCGTCGGAGTCGAGTTCTGATGAAGCCGGGGAGGACTGATGCAACACTAGCTTGCTAGTATGCCGCCAGGACACCATAAGCACCATAACAAACCACATGGCCACTACTTTATTTTCTACTTTTTGTTATTAGTTTGTTTTTACAGCTTTTCTTTTAATTCTCCAAAAATAGAAGTATAGAAAGGATATTAATTACATATAGGAAGGAGGGATAGAGAACCACAGATATCATATACTTTTACACTCATAATAGAGACAAACCGAGAATACAGAGGTATTCCTCTTCCCCATTTTTATTCTCTGTTCTTGCAATCTTTTTCCTGTTTTCCAGGTTGTCGATCCTGCACAAGGAAGGTTATCACCCTAGATTTTACATTCATGCCTCTTTCTATATATTGGGTGATTGTCAACTATTTTTTTATCTTCTTTATAGCAATCATTATTGTTGATGATTCCCCCTTTTATTTTTGCGAAGGACGTTATCCATATGTCCATATTGTCTATTCACGTTCTTATTAAAGCTCATAATTATTAGAGGCATTAAACTAGATAATCTGACTTTATGCCCAATGAATCTCTCACCTTCTCTCCTTTATTACTTCATATCATTGGCATTCTTGGTTAGGTCATCCTCCTTTTAATAGTCTTTAGGTTTTATCTTCTTATCTCTTTCCAAATTTGATTGTTTTGCTTGTGAACTTGGTAATCATCTAATACTAATACATTAGGGTACTAGTCATGTCCTTAATTCCGATTTTATTATTTTGTTACTTTCATTAATGTTTGCCCACAGATTACTCGGATTTATTTATTCAAATGTTGCTTGTAAGTTTTTGATGTATATATGATTTGCTATGAAAAATAAAAGTTAATTTCTCCATTTTATAAAAGCTTTGCACAATGATAAATCTTTGGAATTTATGCAACCTCATTTTTATTTTTTATGCTGACATTGGTGTTATGCATTAAACTTATTGCCCATATACCTTTTAGTAAAATGATATTGTTGAACACAAAAATCCCATTCTACTTGATGATAACAAGGTAATAATATTTCATATGAATGTCCGTCATCAATTTTGGGAGATGTGGTTTGAAATGCTTGTTATCTTATCAATTATGTCCCATCCACTTTCCTTAATAATCTTTCATCTATTTTCATTCTTTATCTTGACATATTGGATTTCCTCTTACATCTTGGGTGTTTGGTTTGTTTTTTTTCATGCTTTTCACCTCAACAACAAGCTTTCTCCTCATGTCACTTGTATTATTTTTTGGTATTCTTATAATCAGAAATGATATAGATGTTGTGATTCTCTTACTTGTCACTTATACATTTTGAACAATGATTTGTTTCATTAGATCACTAATTGCTTTTCTCACTTCTCCATACCTGCACCACTCATTCTTTTTCCTCCTAATGCTCATTTGCCTATCTCTACCTTGAAAGTTTTACTCATTATGGCGTCAATCATCTACAACAACCTCACTTACATCCACATTGTCAGATTCGTCTAAGCTTCCTCTTGCTGATGAGTTCTTTGACCTATTTTTGCCGACTGCCTTATGATAAGTTGAAAAACAATGCAATGCTCATTCAATTCAATTTTCTGTCGTTTTATCCTTTATCTCCTTTCTTCATTTTATCCTTTATCTCCTTTCTTCCATGTATTTGACTTATCTTTTCATCTATATATATGTTCCCAAGATATATCTTAAGCGCTTCAAATTCTCTATGGAAATTGCTATGGGTATTGAGATGAGTGCTCTACTTAGTCACCATGCATGGATTTGGATCTTTCCTTTTTTGTGGTAAAGCCAATTGCTTGTTGATGGATGTTCATTGTCAAATTTCATCTCGATGTCTTGATCAATACAAAGCATTGCTAGGTGTTGAAGGCTTTACACAAGTTTATGGAATAGACCATTTTTACATCTCATTGGTTGCTAGGCTAATAGGCGTAACTTTATTTGAATTCTTCTATTTGTGGCCATCAATCAAAGATGGTCTATGTTGCAAATTCATCTGAGCAATGCTATCTGATGCGGACATCCAACCGTCCATGCCAATCTGAGGAGCTGAAGATCGACGGCCCATGATCGTTCTACGTTATCTTAAATTTTTATTTGTAATTTTTATTTTAATTATGCATTTTTCATTTTTACCCGTAAGGGTCTAATATTATGTAAGCCATAGGGGCATGATCGTCTTATTTTAGTTTCTTTTATTTCTGAGGCCTATATATAGAGGCTCTTGCTAGTGTAATGAGATGATTGATTATTAATAAGAAAAAAAGGTTTGCACTTGTGTTCTTTGGAGAGAATTTGGGTGAGATTTCTATGGGAGGGAATCGGAGATTCCACCAGCCACAGGATGGGTCCGAGCTTGTGGCTTGAAGTCCCTTGGAGAAGGGCAACGTATTACCCGTCAGTTGCAGGATGTGTCTGGGCTCACGGTTGTATCTTTCTTTCCCTAAATACTTTACTCTTCTTCTTTTGACCGTCGGCCAAAATCCCTCACTTGCCACTGTCCGATTCTCCCACAAACCCCTCCAAAGTCACAAGCCTCCTCCACTTTATCCATATCAACCGCCGACCATAAACCCCTCCACCTCCATAGCTGGCCGACCACCTCACCCCTAGCCTCTTCCCTCCTTCATTACCCTTCGTATTCCTAAATTAGGTTGAAGATGATTTTAAAAGAATTTTGAATTTAAATCCAATTAGTTTGAAATTCAAAACCTTTCCTAAATTACTAGATCTATTTTTGGAAAGTTCTTCAAATCAAATTCCAATCAATTTGGAATTGTATTTGATTAAATTCTCTCCCTTAATTGAAGACTTGATTAATTTCCTTTTCCTTTCCTCCCATAATAGACCCCTTCTCTCTCTACCCGCCACCCCTTCTCCTTTTGCTCTTGATTGGAGTCAATCTTGCTTGATAGCCTTCTTTCCTATTGTGGATGTGTTTTAATGTAGAAAGCATTTGAATTTAAATTCAAATGTATTTAAATTTCAAATCCTTTTCCTAATTTAGTTATCTTATTTTTAGGAAAGTATTCAAATCAAACTTATTTCAAATTCAAATAGGATTTGATTTAAATATTCCTCCCTAATTTAAGGTTCCCTACTTGGCAAGTGTTTAAATCTCTCTCCATAAACTCCCAAGCCCCTCTTAATGCCGCCGATCCCTCCCCCCCTTAGTTATTTAATTCCTTAATTGGATATCCAATTATGGGATTTAATTAACCACCCCTTTTTTCTCACTTAATTTTAATTTTAAATTTTCAAATTTCCCCCCACCCCATCCGTTCTACATCACTATCCTTTATGGCAATGGTGATCTTCATGAGGAAGTTTACATGGAACAACCACATAATATGTTGCTCAGGGGAAGAACTACGTATGCCTGCTTAATAATGCCATATATTGGCTTGAATTGACCTCTTGTGCTTTTTTCAAAAATTTTGTGAAGTTCTTTCTAAGATTGGCTTTGCAATAGCATCGCAAATCCTTCCATCTTCACCTGGACACATCATATAGTTTGGTTGTGTTGGTTTGTTATGTTGATGACATTTTACTTATTGAGAGTGATAAGAAATACAACTTTGAGGTAAAATACTATTTATAAAATTATTTTGTTACTAATTATTTAGGACACCCAATTTTTTATTTTTTTTAATGGAGTTGAATTAACCACCAATTAAGGGGATCTCTTTTTACTATGAAATATGCTATTGATCATTTTATAGAAATTGATTTTCTATGTTTCAAATTAGATGTTGCTACCATGGATACTCTGACTACTTATGAAAATGAGGAATCTTTGATGATCCACCTCAATATCGATGGCAACTTGAAAATTGATTATCTAATTGTCACTATATCTAATATTCCATTTGTTATAGGAATTGTAAGCAAACACATGCACACTCCAAAAAAGAAATATTGCAAGGTTGTTTTGCACATTTGTAAGTATATAAAAAGTGCTCATGGAAAATGGCTACTTTACACTAAGATACTTGATGTGGAAACATTGTTTAGATGTTGATTATGCTAGCATAGTTGATGATATGAAGTTAACTTTTGGATATTTTATTTCTGTTGGAGGTTGCCCAATCACTTGGAAAAATAAGAAACAAATTGTTGTGACTTGTTCCAATGATGAATATAAAAATAGATTTATGATCCAGGAATCATGTGAAAAAATGCGGGCCAAGGCTCTTTTAGGGAAGTTTGTTTTTTCAATTATTTAGTTTATAGTTTTGTTTTGTGACCATCATACTACCACAGATTGCAGGCAACTATGTTCTATGAAATAACTAAATATATTGAGATTGATGTTGACCTCTGAGCAAAAAACCAAAAGAACAAAAAAAGAGAGAGAGGAAAGAAGCTCAAAACCATGCCCTTACCCGTCGGACCCGCGATATCCTGCCAAAATCGCGCTGATTCGGCGCCGCTTGAGTCGTATCCCACAAATTCTGCCCGAACCCCGCTCGAGGTCGTTCATCCACGTCGTTAAATACCCAATCGAATGGAGCCTTCGGCTATTTTCCTCTTCCCACGACAATTCTTCCACACACGCGAAACCTCTGCTCCCGTCGCCTCCAGGTTGCCGAATCCCGTGAGAGAGAGAGAGAGAGAGAGAGAAGCCAAGAGAGGAAGACTTACCTAGCCGAAGCCTCCTCTTGAAGTTCCGATCTCCAGCCGACTCCAACAGCCCGCGGCTCCCTCTGCCTTTGTCCGATCCCGACCCAGCTCCGACGCCAACCTCCCAACCGAACTCCTGTTCGAAGCTCCTCTCGCGCGAACCCTCTTCAATCTCCAGACCCAACGCCAAATTCGACTCCACTCCAGCAGACCGACACCTCCTCTTTCTTTCGATCCTTGCCCGACCGCACCGTAATCACAAGCAAAGAGAGAGAGAAAGAGAGAGAGAGAGAGAGAGAGAGAGAGAGAGAGAGAGAGAGAGAGAGAGAGAGAGAGAGAGAGAGAGAGAGAGAGAGAGAGAGAGAGAGAGAGGAGAGAGCGCCTACCTCTGAAGCCAAACCCGATCAACCCCACGGCCTCCTGCTCCTACCCGACCTCCCTTTACCTTGCCCGATCCAATCCAGCAGCTGCCCCCTTTGCCTTAGTCAATCTTTAGGTATAAATTTTTATTAGTATTGTTATTATACTATACTATATATGTTATACTAGTTATTGTTATTATTATTTAATAATAATTAGTTATAGTTAATTATAATTATCATAATTAAATATTTTAATTACATTTAATTATTATTAATAATTAGTTTTACTTAAAATAAATTATAATTAATTTTAATTTTTATAGTTAATTATTATCATTAATAATTAACTATAATTTTATTAAAATTAATTATAATTAGATATTTTAATTTAAATTAATTATTATCAAATATAATTAAATACGATTAATTATTATAATTATGATTAATTATTTTTAAATTATAATTAATTATCATTTATTATAATAATGATAAAAAAAAGAAGACAATTGCTTGCTTCCCCCCACTCTCTTTCCTCGATGTTCGTGTCGGACCGGCAAACCACCTAAGCACGCCTCTATTGGCCGTGGTAGAAGGGAACCCGGTGCGACACCTACGACGAGGTAGGCGAGTGACCCCTCGATCCATGTGTCAACCACGACAATCCCGCGAAGGTACGTATTCTTCTAAACTCAAAACCTTGCTTCAATGTCCGTGGCAAACCGGAGAACCACCCCATGCACGCCTTTATTGCGCGTGGTGGGATGGGATCCCGGTGCGGCACGTACGGCGAAGCGGGGTTGTGGACCTCCGAAAGAGCACCGCACGAACGGGCCAATTGGAAGGGACAGATTGGATCGTGCATACGGCTAACCATTGAGGATAGAGGCTGGCGCCAACACACCTCGATGGGTAGTAATATACACGACCTAGTCACGGGTTTCCCCCACCCGAGATAAGAGCTCGAGTGGGGTTTAGTAGATGTGGGGCCAAGTTTCCCACGGGCGCAAGCCCCCGTGGTTAATTACATCCCAGGCCGGAGCCTGAGAAAACTCTCGATTAAGGATCATACATTATCCTCTCCTAAAGTGGGATTGGCACATGGGTATAGACTAGGAAATCCTACTCAAAAGGAAGAAAGGTCCGAAGGGCTGAATCAAACATGCGTGGCTCAAACCCGCATTCGGAGGCTCTAGGGCACTAAACAGAAACTGGAGAAAACAAATCAAGCACTCGATCACATGCGTGAGAGAAAAGATGGAGGTGGCGTCATCTTGTGACGCAGATAAGTAGGATTTAGGGTCCCTGAAAAGAAGGGACCTACCTACTATTTAAGGCATACTACGAGACCGAATGGAGTAGCCTCGAATCCTAAATCTAAGTTGGGCTTAGTGCTCTACGAAACACTAAGACCCGTGTCCTAGCTAATGCAGTGCAAAAAAAAAACCTGGACTTATCCCGGCCTGGATGGGGGAGCCAGCTAACCACCTAGTCTCTTTAAAACCATGATATCCAGTCAATTATGAAAGATGGGTGGGTGGTACGGTTATTGGAAATAGGACCGACATCTAGAGGATTTCCTAAGTGGTCCTGGACTTATGTGGGTTAGATGCTCCTGGCTAATGCAATTAAATTTTAATTAGTTGGTTACTAATGCAATGCATGCTAGTTGAATCGTCAGCTCATGAATGCTATAGAACTTTAAAAACAGGCTTATAGAAAATAATTTTTTGAAAAGACTGAGTCTCCCTAGGTCCGGCACTTCATCCTCATAGGCCAGATTATCCGGACTCTACCCGCAGGCAGGGAGATGTCTTATAAGAAGGAGAGAGAAGATGCAGTAATATGCATGCGACCCCGGACGATTCCGGCAGTTCCCTAGGTTCGTTAGATTTCTATGTTATTTATAACTTAAAATTTTAGAAATTAGTTACGAGTATAAAAATTTTATTGTCCTTAGAAGAGCCTACGAAATCCAGGCGAAAAACAAAAAACGACATGCAAGAAAGAAACATAGGAAAAGCAGGCAATTTCTATTGCGCAATCAGGTAAACACATCAATATAAATCCAAAAATAATCAACTAAATGGCCATAGGCAAATTGCCCTTATTACACCCCAGATATACAGAAAATAAAGTGGCCGGGCTCCACTGCCAACAACCCGGATTTCTAAGCCTATGACAGACGCCAACAACTTTGAGTGGGATATTGGGTCTTCAAACCTTTAGTCTTCTGGATATCTTCTCCTTGGACTTCTTGGATCTCTCCTCCTCGGACTCCTTGGATCTCTCCTCCTTGGACTCCTTGGATCCGTCGTGGCATGAATATCCAAACGAAGAGACAATTTCCCCAGTATGGGGGTATTGCCTTTTCTCTTTGGATATCTAAAGCCATCCAACTCAGTCTTCCAAATGGAAGAAGACTCTCCCCTTTAGGGATGCCTTCTTCTTTTGGAATCCGAGTTGGATAAGAATATCCCGACTCATAGTTGTTTTCACAACTCTTAACAATTATTACAAACAAATTTACATCCATTTGAAAAAGAAAATTCTAGACTCCCTGCATGGTTATCCTAAATAAAATCTCAAGCAGTTTATATATATAAAAAAAATGCTAACACCATTGACCCTGTGCCAAGCCATGCTCTTAATTTTGAGGGCTAAGCAGCTCCACCTGTGCAATTATAATTATTAATTTTAGCCCTCATTTTTATTTGGGGGAAAGCTGAGCAAGCACCTGCATAAAACATTATTAGAAATCATTATAATGCTCCCCCCTTTTTATTAGCTTGAGCATGGCCACCTGCACGGAATAACAGTATATATATAGCACTCCTAACCTATGGGTAAGTCTAACGCTCATCACATCACAGAGTACAGAAAAAGTAAGCAAACACACCAACAATTTCAAACAGCATGCAATGAAATCCACGAAAGCTCCGGCACACAGCAGAAAGTAAAACCCAGCGGCCTAACCTAAATCTAGAAGTGGTGCCCTAGCAAACAATGCTATGTGTGTGTAAGGCTAGTGTGGTTTGGATAGATCCTAAGCAGGGTAGTTAGTTGAAGTTATCTAGAGTTCAGGTATGTTGAAAGTCAGAAAAAGATATTTTAATTGAAATTCAAATATTAGTGAATCAGGTTCATTTTAATTATTTCAGTTTTTTGATCAGTTTTAAGAGCTTAGAACACTGACATTTAAAGTTTAAGTGATATTAGCCAATTTTAGAAAGTTCTAGGTCCTCCTAGGAACTAAGCTAGGGGTCCAAAAAGTCACTATGGGAAATAGGCTAGGTTCAGGTATCCTACCACCTTAGGAAAATCCTAGGCCTTAATACGAGTAGTTAGACAGGTAGTACACTGAAATCGGAGTTTCCTATCCAAAGTTATGAATTTCTAAAGTTTCGGGCCCTAAATGAACTATGGTTAACCAAAAAGTTGACTTTCTAATTTAGGTGAGTTTCTGGACATCTAATATTTTTCATAAATACTAGACCCTAATAGGAATCTAATGCAAGTGAGTTTGCCTAATTTGGAATTTTCTACGATTAGTTATGAGTTTTCTAAATCCAGGGTATATAAAGGAGTTTCTAAATTAATAAAGAGAAGGTCCTATTTTGTAATTTTGGCCCAAATCAGCCCCAAACTGAGTCGAATCACTCCCAAAAGTCTGGGATGACCTGAGAAAGTGATCCCCTAGGGTTTGGAGAAGATTTGGGATTTTTAATAATTTTTAATGATTTATTAGGGGCAAAAAGGTAATTTTCACCTATGGTCAAATTATGGGCCAACCTAGAGTCAAACTAAGGAGCCCTATTTATCTAAGGTCAAGGGTCAGATTCTAAACAATTCGAGGTATTATGGGTAATTTTCTGACCTAAAATGTATTTATTGTATTTTCCGGAAGGTCTCGGGGCCTTAATTAGTAGGTTAATTATGGTTGGTTAATTAAGGGCTCTAAAAGCTCCTAAAAATCCCTAGAAAATTCTGGGGGGTTTCAGATGTCACTAAGTTTAAGTGTTACAGTTTTCGTGCCAATTCAGGATCTATCCTAGCTCCTAGAAAACTTCTAAGTTCGCTAGACGAGTCCTTAATTATTGTCCTTAGGGTGTCACTACGTTGTAGGAGTTTAAAGTGATGTTTTGTCTAACCCTCAAGGTAATAGATGCATGGGAGTACAAAAATGAAATAAACACACCATGTCCTTAAATCTAGGAGAGCCTAGGCTAAGTGCTCGTGGTGCAATCCTATACATGCATTCTACGAGAAATAAAAGTAAAGACACCTAAAGAAAGGATTAGTGAATGATTGGGACTCAACCATTCACTAACCCACTCCCCCATGATTACTCTTCATTCATAGAACCCATGTCTAAAATTTCGTGCAACGGTGGGTCTCCCGGAATTAGGATTTAGTTATAAGTAATTTTAAAATAGTTTCAAAATATTTATAAATATAAATATATATATTTTGGAAAATAAAGTAATTAAAAAGTAAGTCAATTCATAGTACATAAATATAGGGAGACCCACTGACCACCCAATCGAGGCTTCGATACGATTTAAAAATAGTTTGTATCTTGAAAATAAATATTATATTAATTAAGTAAATAATGATTAAATAATCACATAAAGCTCCAAGACAGAAAATTGCCAAAACAGCCAAAATCAGGGGCTGGAAATAGTTTCAAATTAAAATACACATTTTTCTGAAAAGATCAAGGGGATATACGTCAAAATCCGACTTAAAATGGCGAAGATACGAATTTCTGAAGTTTAAATACGATAAAATAATATTTTAAAATAGTGTAGTTTTGCTGTTTTTTGAAATGACAGGAGATACAGACAAGCTTTTTATCTGAAAATAGTTTCAAACTATGCAGAATTCAAGGTACATCCAAAACAAGGTGCTGTGTGTCGACAGCGGACTTAAAACGACAAAGTTATGTAATTTCAAAGTTTAAGTATAATAAAAATAGTATTTGAAAATAATACAGTTTGCTGTTTTTCAAAATAAGTACAGAAATACTAAAAAAATTGTGCAATGCAAACTCCAGGATGTGCAGAATCAAAATACGTTCAAATCAAGGTGCTGTGCGCAAAAATCCGATTTGAACCGGGAAAGTTATGATTTTTTGAACTTTTAAAGCAATAAATGAGTTTTTTTTTAAAATAAATCTAAAATAAATAATAACTAAAAATAATTATTAACATATCATAAAATAATACCTTAATAGCTCTGAAATCTAAAGTGATTTCAAAATATATAAAAGAAAGAAAGAAAAAAAAAAGAAAAAAAAAAAATATATATATATATATATATTTATTAATTAATAATATCCTAAGTAATTAAACTAATTAAAATAAGATTTAATTATATATATAAAAGAAATACATATATATATATATAATTAAGTACTAAAAATAGTAAAAAAATAAAAAAAAAATAAAAGAATGAACAGTAAAATAGTATAAAACGATAATTATTGTGATAAATAATTATAATTATATAATAGTATAATAATATTATTATTAAAATAAGAATTTAAATAATATTAAAATAGGTATTTTTACTGTTTTTAAAATAATTAAAAATCTATAGTTCATTTGAATAAAAAGAAATTTTTAACAGGTAGAGAATAAAAATACGGTCAAAACGAGGTATTGCACGCAAAAATCGGACGAAAATTGGATTTTCTGTGAATTTTTGAAGTTAAAATAGCTTTTAAAACAAATTTAATATTAAAATATTCGGTCGGCGACACGTGGCGCATCCCGGTTGGATCCCGCTGTTTCAGGACGCGTTTTCCAATCATTGGCGATGATTGCGCGACGGCGCAATCATCGCCAATCATTGGCAGACGGCGCGGCGGCTGACTTATCCGAGTCAGCAACGATCCGCGCCGTCGGATCATCCGCGGTCTGGATGGACGGCGGAGATCGGGCCACGTGGCCACCCGAACCGCGGAACCCTCCGCGCGGTCAGCTCGTGACCGCGAACAGGCCAGATCTGGACCGTCGATCGCGGATCCGACGGTCCAGATCGATCCAACGCATGCAGACGGCTGGACCGAGCCCTAGGGGTATTTTCGCTTCGTTCTCCCAAACGGCTAAACGAAACGTAACGAAACTTTAGATCTAAGTTCTAGTAGTGAAGAGCATCCGTGGGGGGGATTTTGTTCAAATTGATATGCACTAATTACGACTCTAATTAACCCTAAGTGTTCTAACTAGGGTTTAAGATATACCTTAATCCACACGGTGGATTCGGGAGATCTTGGTCTTGTTGGACTCGTGGGATCCTCTAGAACAAGTCTCCTCTTGAACTCCAACTCCGAAACGGCCTCGATCGGATGGGAGAAGCTCTGGACGTCCTTGGCCTCGGTTCGCCGGAGTTGACGTCGCCGGTGGCTTGGGGTCGTCGGGATTTGGCTTGGGAAAGATGGAGGAGTATGAGGAGAGCTCTCACACCAAGTTTCTCAGAACGAGAAGGGCTAGGGCAAGAGCAATCAAAAAAAAGATCCTTAATTGGACCTAATTTTGGGTATTTAAGAGCCAAGGTTTGAGATCGACGGCCGAGATCGATTGCTTGATCAATTTGGAGGGAAATCTCTCGGTTTTGGCCGTGGAATTCAATTCAAAACGAAGGGAAAGGAGTTAATGCATTGAATAGGCCATAAATCCCTCTTAAATAGGTGATTAAGACCTATTTAGAGCCTTGGTTGACCAAGTCCAAGTTTGACTTGGTCAAACCGGCCAAGGGGGTCAAAGGGATGAGGTGATCAAGCCATGGAAGAGCTTGGATCAATTTGAATTTGATTTTAGGCCTAAAGGGGTTAAATGGTCAACCATAGTTGACTTGGTCAACTGGGTTGACTCAAGGCCCAAGACTAGGTCTAGTAGGTTGGGTCTGACCCACTGAGTCTAGTGGAGGAGAGAAATGAGCTCGAAGAGCTCTGAAATTGATTTTGGCTCAATAGGAGGTGTTTGGGTCAATTTGGGTCCACCCTGGTTGACCCGGTCAACTGGGTTGACTCAAAGCCTAGGTCTGGGCTCAGCAGACTCAGGTCAACCCACTGAACCCATTGGAGAGGGTCTTGGGGCTTGGCTTGGTCAATTTGACCAAGTCAACTCTCCAGGCCTAATTCTGGGCAAAATCGAGGTCAACAGGGGTCACTTATAAGTACCCCCGGGCGGGGGGAAATCAAAAAAACTGCTTATCAAAAATGCTTTTTATAAAACCCCATGCACGCCTTTATTGCGCGTGGTGGGAGAAAACAAAAAAATACAACCGCCGCGGTGTCTCACCAACACCAACCGTGCACGTCTCTATTGACGTGGCGGCCTCTTGGTTTTTCCCCTAAACGGGGGAGACGCCGGGAGGCTACCGAAATTTTGTCTGAAATACAGATAAGGACTTGGAACAATTTGGGATATGGATTTGATTGAACTCAAATACAAAGAACTTTGACTTGAGATTGTAGTTTGGGACAACTACAAGGACCACTTGAACTCAAGCTCCTCTTTGAACTCAGAAAAATGACGGATGACTTGTACTTGGACTCTTGAACAAAATTTAAGTGATCTAATGAGCTATTGAACTCAAGTAATAATAATAATAAAATGTATTAAACTGAAGTCAAACTTGGATCAATTGTGGACAAGAGTTTGAACTATACTTGAACACAAACATGAAATTGCAGACTTGATTTGGACTCAAGCAAAATAAGAATGTTGATTTGAGATTGTAGTTTTGAACAACTACAAGAGAACTTGAATTTGCACTTTGAACTCAAAATGATAACCTGAGTTGGTTACTTGAACTCAAGTAAGAATTTGATCATGTGCTTTGAACTTGAACCATACAACAAGAAGTGGAGCTGAACAAGGCTGCTTGGACTTGAACTTGAATGTATCACGAAGGAGTTGGACTTTGATGAACCATATGGAATTAAGCCTAAATGAAGGTGCTTCAAGAAAAGTTCAATTCAGATAACAAAACATCTTGAAAATGTGTGGCAAGGAATTATGGTTGGATTCAAACTAAAACAAATGGAAAAGGAATGGAGTTCAAATTTATAGATGCATGATCAAGATAGGAGTATCAAAATCAAATGATAACTTCAATCTCTCAAATGTATAAATATTGAGATACAAACACATGTCAGGATGGATGAAGAAACCTCTATATTCCACTCTTGAAAGCCAAGTGACAATTTTTGTTATTCAAATGGAAATCAAACTGAGGACTTATGGCTAGTAGATTTCCATTATACATAAGTTGAGAAGAATGAAGTGACAATAATTCATAACCTTCAACTAATTGCAAAGCAAATATCAACATGCAAACAAGATTCTATCTACAAATGATCTGCAATACATATAATCTATCTACGAATACAGATGTATGTATAACATGTCATCTATGGGTAGATGCAGAAAGACTTCAGTAAATGCAGTATCCTGAAGTCAATTTTAGTATGTGAAGGAATACATCTACTTTCCCGTTTGTAGCAATGATAGATATACTACATGAGCCAAATGCCACAGCGGAGTGCATAAAAGAATATGACAGAGACAAGCTCCCACGAGCTTCTGTTGGAGCCTTGCTATAAATATCACATATCATCTACGAACAACATGCAAGATGACTACAACAATTGCAAGTATCCATGGGCTAATATAGAAGACTCGTTGTACACCCAATCTATTGTCCACGAGGAAGATACAAAGTAACTATATGAGGCGCAAGTGCTTATGAGTTACAGTGGGAAATTCATCATGCATATAACAAGCTATCTGCGAGCATCTACCAGTACAAGGCAGGAGATTAGTTAGTGCACTATGATCCACCTACCGAAAGTAAATAGTGCACGACAGTCTACCTGTACGAAGCAGCAAACCACTGATCCAGAAGCTGCTACAATCCGCCACCGGATCTGCAACATTCGTACAAGCAGACAGAAGGCGTCCACAACTACAACGCTACGCCACCGGATCTGCAACACTCATACAAGCAGACAGAAGGCGTCCACAATTACAACGCCGCGCCACCGAATCTGCAGCATTCGTACAAGCAGACAGAAGGCGTCTATCCCAAGAATACCCCCACACGTGCACAATAGTTTGTATACACATAGGTACACTAAAAGGGGTAAAAGTGCAATCTCGACCCGCATGGGCCCCGACAAACGTGTTATTGGTACACACGTGACGTCTAGGGATGCTGCGCGGGTTATCAAATTTTAAACCCGATCCTCCTTAGCAGGTAAAAAAGAGTCGACAGGGTTTAATTATAAAATGCCCCCAAACCCGCATGGGCCCGGCGAGTGTGTTATTGGTACACACGTAACGTCTAGAGATGTTGCGCGGGTTGACAAGTGAATTTAAGTTCGAACCCGATCCTCCTATACAGATTAATAGGAGTCGACAAGGTTCAAACCAACAAATAAATATGTGGCCGTGGCGACCAGAATATTTGTTTTAATACATTCATATTAGGCCTTCAAAGCCTAAAATTAAGAGAATTCACTCACAAAGGCACAAAGCCTACAAGAAACCCGATCCTCGGTTAACAGCTCGACCGAGTCGACAAGGTTCGATCAACAAAGAGAAAAGACCACATGAACACCCCGATGATGGTCGTGTTGAATGCAGATCTCAACCGGAGGGGTTCCTAGATATCTTCAAATATCTCTCAAATAACCAAAGTCCATTTCAAATATTCCAAAGCTCCACCACAAAAATCCAAAAACCCAAAATCCTAGAAAACTCCTCAAAATCCAAAAAATCTCAAAATCCCAAAAATCCTAAAAATATTTAAAAGTGAAATAAATCCATCCGCCCTCCGCAACAGTTTGCCGAGGCGGACAAATTAAAATTTACTCTAGCTCACAAAGAGCCAAATGCCTAGTCGAAAATATCACTAGGATCCATTCTCAAACAATCTCTTGCCAGTAAGGACGTGGTACGTGTCCTCTAACCGGCAGTTTCGCCGCCAAATGGCACTGCAGGTAAACGGTTATGACCCGGAGCCCTCTGAACCGAGTGGTTTTGCCGCCAAATGGCACCACAGATAGCGGTTATGGCCAGAGCCAATACGCTCCTTAATGGCGTTAAATCCTTGAGATATGAATCAATAGGATATGATCGATAGGGCACAAAGCCCTCTGTTAGCTAAGGTGGATTCAAATTTGTCCCCTTAGACAAACATTCAACCTCGGTCTACAAGGTCCTCTTGGACGAAGCAACCCATGGCTGCCGACAAGGATCCTTCTGTCAGGTTGGGTCGACTACCTTCTCTGACTAAGTAGACCAGGGACCACGATGGCCCGGGACGACGGAACCATGGGATCTTGATCGGGCCTATCATCCATTCCCCCACCATCCGCTTTAAGTGCTAGATGGTGAAATTTCAAGTTTTAAATATCAAACTTTTCAAACCTTTCCAAATTCTCAAATCCAAACTTTCCAAATTCCCAAATTCAACCCAAATTCCAAATCTTTCCAATCCAAACTCATTGCTGCTACTATATGCCAGATAACACGTATTCTATACGTATCTGATTGACGACTAGCCTTAATCGAAAGTTCTCTCTCATGTTTGAGAGGGGTAATTAACTATAGGGGCTTGCGCCTATAGGAAACCAGAACTCAGATCATAAAGTCCTCACAAAATGAGGGCGAAATCTCTGGGTAGTGTCTTATCTACAAACCCATCTGCCTTCCAAAATTTACCTCGGAACTTATTTCTGTTAAAACTCCCTCGCCGAATAAAAAAAGAAATCGCGCGGCGGGAGGCCGGGGCCGAATTTTCGGAGCCCACAATTGACTGTCATTTTATTAGGGAGATTGTGATTCCAAAGAAGATTTCCACCCCTCATGTATCGAGTATTGAACTAGTTGCTAATATTTTTACAAAAGCTCTTTGTCGTATACTTTATGTTAATTTTATAACAACCTAAAGTTAACTGATATATATGCTTGAGCTTTTATTGGAGTTTTAGCATAGGAAAATATCAAATTAGCAAATCATTCTTTATGTAGCAAGTAGTGTATTTTTGTTTTGTTTTATTTTAGAACATTGCACTTATTCCTCTATTATATATGGAGGGCTTCCTAATGAATAATATCAAAGAACTATCCTCTCTAATAAAAATATATTAAAATTGGAAGAAAATCCTATAAATAAAATAAAATATTAGAATAATATAAAAATATTATAGAATAATCTTGATACTCTATATGCACCATCTTTACTTTTTACTCGTGCTTAATTCATGTAGATCTAATTAATAATGGCTACTTTGTTAATCAGAATATAAGTAGCATAGTTTTTGTTTCAGAGTGACCAATGCGGTTTCTTCAAGTGGTGTGATGAGGCTGCTTCTGGTCAAAGTCCTAAGCTTAAAAGCCCAATGAAACCTTATCAGCAGCAACATAATGGTATCAATAACTTGGCTAAACCTGCTGGCTACCATGGGTTAAAGAGCCCAGTGAATCATGACAATCCAAACCCAACGTGTTCTTGTGGTGCTGGAAAGTGCATTCTGATGACATTTCATGATGGTGAGAATGCCAGTCGAAAATATTTTGCCTGCCCTATAAAGAAGGTGAAATATCTTTTTTTATATGAGTGAATTATTTTTTGGCCTGAATTTTTGTTTTCATGCTATGGGTTTCTTCTTATTGGAGTACACAGATATCATGTTAAGGAATTGGACTAAATTAGTTGCTATTTAGTGTTTATTTTTTCATTTTTCCAAGACATGCAACCCAAAGCCTAGGCGCATTCATTCAAACCACTCGCATGCCCTTCTTAGGTTGCTAGCTTGTGTTACTGAGCTAAACTAGTTGCTTTTTATTGTTATTTTGCACTTGGAATAGAAAGCATAGTTAACTTTTCTTAATATTGTTCACTGTTATTACATCTATCCTCTATTTAGTGGCATAGAGGGATTTTCTTCATATTTTAAACTTAAATAACATTAATATTCTTCTGATTTTAGTTGCTATGATCTTAAACTGTTAGTTTTGCTCTCGTGCTTATTTTTCTCTATCATTTGTTTCTTTGAAACAATCTCAATCATTTCACTGCTGCTTGTATTAAAAAAAGTGCTTGCATCACATGATAGGAGGTGAATTATTCATAAGGAATATTTATCCACATTTGCAAGAGGATGTACCATGGTGTCTGCTTTTTGTTGATGATATTATTCTTGTTGATAAGATTAGAGAGAGAGTTGAAGATAAACTTGAACTATGGAGGTCAACTGTAGAGTCTAAATGTTTTCGTTTAAGTAGATTTAAAACCAATTACATGGACTGTAATTTTAGTAGTAATAGATCTAGTGGGGGGTCTATGACTTTGGGCAATCAAGTCATTAATAAGAGTACACATTTTAAATATATCGGATCTATTGTTCAAAGTGAAGGTGAAATATATGAGGATATTATTAGTAGAATTCAATTTAGATGGTGATGGTTGAAGTGGAGTAATGCATTGGACCTGTTGTGTGATAGAAAAGTACCCGTCAAACTTAAGGGAAAGTTCTATAAGATGGTGGTGAGATCTGCAATGCTTTATAGAATGTTGACCATTAAAAGACAAGCATAAAATTAAGTTAAGTGTTGCAGGAATGAGGATACTCAGGTGGATGAGTAGCTTTACTCTTAGAGACAGAATGCAAAACAAGTATGTATGTAAAAATGTTGGAGTAGCTCCAGTGGCACGTAAGATTAGAGAGAGCTTCCTTAGATTGTTTGGTCACATAAAACGTTTGCCTTCCACCCGGTTAGGAGGGTAGATGTATTAGATTTGACCTATATTAAGAAAGATAGAGGTAGACCTAAAAATGCTTGGTTAGAAAATGTTAGAAGTAGCCTTTTTTGTTAGATTTAAATGAAAATTTGACTCTTAACCATATATAATGGAGGAAAAAGATTCATGTTGCTGACCCCATGTAGTAGGATAAAGGTTTGTTGTTGTTGTATTATATAAAGAAAATGGTAATGAGATTCACTTTTAGATTGACTATAAAAAATATTAGCAACCTTTCATTTGGTCTTATGTTGTCCAATTATTAACATTTTCCTTTATACCTGCCAGGAATATATGTGTTCTGGCACTGATTTTGATGAATTCCTGCAGTATATGTACAACTATTTTTAAGAAGCTTCTTAAATCATGTACGCATAAAAGAATGTATAATATTTGATGTTTTGTTTAGTTGAAATAGTTTGAGGTTTTCAACCAGTTGGCAAGTGTTTTAAAAAATGATAGTTTTTGTCTTACATTTTGTGATGTTTATCTGCTTTGGTTCATGGATAGCATGAAGGTACAGGGAAGCTCCCAATTCAAAAACCAAAATATGGACGAGAGAACTGAGTCAAGAACTATAGAAGAGAAAACAATTAGGCACTTCTAGCTATTGTTTCAGAGGCCAGGGCAATGTGCTAAAATGGCGAGAAAATATTTAAAGTCCCAGAATGAGATGCCTGACTCTCGCTTAAAATTAAGGGTGCCTTCTGTATTTGAAAGGTAGTAGATAGTGCTTTAAAGATCTATGGTCTTGCACCAAGAGGCCAAAGTGGACCTTCTCCTGAAGCAAAATGGGAAAGAACAACCATGATGATCATGAATGGGTAAACGGTTTTCAGTCATCCATAACTAATATCTTTGTGCTATCTACGGAAGCCTTCGACAAGCTCATTGTTGACCCCTACATTAAAGAACAAGGCGAGTTTGGCCACTCAAGTGATGGTCGGCGGGCACGACGCGTCACATAAATATTGTCTGAATTGATTTTAATAATTTTTTTATTTCAATGGAAAGCAATAAATAGTTACTAAAGTTAATAGCTTGTGCCGTATCAAAATTGAATGATCGATACATTGTTTGGTCGCATCTAATCTAAGTTGAATGTTAGATTTGCATAAAAAAATCTTAAACCCTTAAATCATCCTATAACAGGATGCCTGCCTTTGTGAAGGAATTTCTAGCTGCCAATTTTTGTTAGGATTGCATCAAGATTTCAGGAAGCTAGATTTTTGGTAGTATCTTGGACCCGTATGATAGATTCTGATTTCTAAATAGTTGTTTCTGGGTGCATGAAGTGAGATTAATTTTCATGCTGGCTCCATGTAGCTATGGTTAAAAACGAATTTACTCTGTTTTGCGTTTGCCTTATCTTAATTTTTATTAGTTCATATTTAGCTCAGTAAGTTCATGTTGATTTCTTTAATTATCCCAACAGGGTCAGGGAGCTTGTAATCATTTCCAGTGGTATGACAATGCCATAAAAATTGAGGGTTCTGATTGTTTGCTGGAAAAGCTTAATCCACCCACCCAGGATAACAAGGATGCTTGCAAAGCCATCAGCATTGTAAAAGCTGAGGATAAGGTTGTTCAAGTTTCACCGTTAATACAAGATCAAATGTTTGGGCAAGAACCACAGGCATCAAAAATAGAAAGAGAGCTGAAGCATACCCACAATTATATTGTATGGCTTTGAAGTTTATTTTCTTCATAATCTTGAGCGTATCTTTTTTCTTACATATAGATTCCCAAAATTTATTCTCCTAGCATATGATATCTCCTAAGTTTAACACTAGTTACATACCCCTTACAGTGAAAGGGATGATGAAAAAATATGTACAACTATGGCAAACTGTTATAATAACCTTTATTGAAATAAAGATTGAATTTAACACTTGAAGTTGTAGATTACGAAGGGTGAAAAAAATTAGAATAAATGTAGCTTTCAGCTTCTATATTTGCTCTTGTGCAACAAATCTTATTCAAAACCGAGAATAATGAATTTGGATTATATAGATATATATATACATACATTACTATCGATATCACAAAAAATCTCTCTGAACGCGGCAACCTCTCAAAGAAATCCATCGTCACCTCCTCCTACACTCTCTGACAGCGTTAGAGGCTGTAGTAACCCTCGTGGTGTCATGGCCAAGTATTTATGCTGCGAGCACACATCACATCTTGCCGCCCAGTCCTCTACATCTCGGCGCATCCCCACGTAGTATAATTTTGCGGACAACTGACTGTAGGCTCTCTGAACCTCAGAGTGTCTTGCAATAGCTTGGGAATGTACCCCGATGTCCTCGGTAAGACAAACCGCCTTTGATGTAGCAGTGTGGCTTCCTTAGCGTGTAACCGAGATGACTGTCTGGGTCCTGTAACAACTTTACTCTTTTCCTCAGACTCTCATCATGTTCATTTCCTGTGTTAGGGCTTCCTAGTCTAAGACCATGTGTATTTATAGAGCTTTCAACTGTGGCTTTTCTGTCCTCGATAGCACATCTACGGCCTTGTTCTCCAGTCCTAGGCGATATTTGATCTCATAGCTTGGATAACCATCTCTTATGTTCCATCATCACCATTCTCTACTCTAGTAGAAACTTCAGACTCATTTGATATGTCCTGATGATAAAGTGTTGCCCCAACAAATAAGTTGCCACTTTTGGATGGTTAAGACAATCGCCATCAACTATCGCTTATGTACAAACTTGAGCCTCACCCTAATCGTGAGCACCTGTCTGAAATAATCAATGGGCCGATGATTCTGCATGAGTACTTCCCCCTAGTTTGTATCCTGATGCATCCATCTCCACCACAAATGGTCTACCAATGTCAGGAAGTGCTAATATTGGCATGCTGGTCATTGCTTTCTTCAGCTGCTCGAAGGCCTATGTTACCCTCAATTGAAACTGACCTTCTTCAACTACTTCATCAGTGATTATGCTATCGTGTCATATCCTCATACAAACTTTCGATAGTACCCGGTGAGATCTAATAACTCTCTCAACTCCTTCAGGTTCTTAGATAAAGACCAATTCAATATAGCTTCAATCTTGGACTGGCTTGCTGCTACCCTTGCTTGGCGCACCACATGTCGTAGGTACTCCACCTGTGATTGTGCAAAGAAACATTTCTTCAGGTTGGCATACAACTGGTGCTCCATTAAAGTTCTCAGTACAATCCTTAGGTGACCCACATGCTCTGCCTCTGCATGACTATAGATCAAGATGTCGTCAAAAAATATCAAGTCAAATTTTTTGAGGTAGGGTTGAAAAGCTGGTTCATAAGGGACTAAAAAGTGGTTGGAGTGTTGGTAAGGCTGAAAGACATTGCCAAAATCTTGTAGTGACCCTCATGAGTCCTGAAAGTTGTCTTGTGCACATCCCCGGACTTCATTCTGATTTGGTAGTATCTTGACTTCAGGTCAATCTTCTAGAAGATGACCGCCCCAAACAGCTCATCTAGCAACTCATCAATCATGGGGATAGGAAACTTGTCCAGCACAATTTCCTTGGTTAGGACCCTATAATCCACTCAAAACCTCTAACTATCGTCTTTCTTTTTAACTAGTAAAACTGGGTTGGAAAAGGGGATCACACTGGGCCTGATAATCCAGTAAGGACGTGTCACATGTCCTCTAATCGGTGATTTCACTGCCAAATGGCATCACAGGTAAACACTTATGATCGAGACCCTCTGACTGGGTGGTTTTGTTGTCAAATGGTACAATTAAATTACGATCATGGTCAGAGCCCGCATGTTCCCAACCTCTTCAAATCATTGAGTAATGAATCAATAAGATATGATTGATGGGACACGAAGCACTCTGTTAGCTAAGGTGACTCCAAATTTGTCTCTTTAGATAAATATTAACCTCAGGTCTATAAGGTACCATTAGACGAAGCAACTCATGACTGCTGATAAGGATCCTTCTGTCAGACGAAGCAACTCATGACTGTTGATAAAGATCCTTCTGTTAGGTTGGGTCGACTACATTCTCTGACTAAGTAGACCAGGGATCATGATGGCAGACGATTTTCAGAGGCTCATAAAAGGCAACATAATTGTGTGCTCTGAAAGCTATGGGTAATATCTTTATGTTGCCTTTTATGGTAGATACCTATGCAGTTGCATAGTGAACCTTGAAAAGGCTGATGTTTATAGGAGCATGACAGATATCTATGCAGTCGCCATGTTCTCCATACAACTGTAGCCACAAATGAATTTACTCTATTTTTTTTACTCGTCTTTCTTTTTGCTGGCTTCAAATAAGTTCAGTAAAATCATGCTCAGATATTTTATTAACCTGACAGGGTAAGGGAACCTGCAATCACTTCCAGTTGTTTGACAGCACAACAAAAGACGGCAAAATTGAGCAATCTGATTATTTGCTTTACAAGCCTAATCCACCCATTGACGCCATGGAAACAGAGGTTACATTTGCTCCAGTTTCACCCTTACCACAAGATCAAAGAGATGCACTCTTCCAAATTTCTCCCGTTAAAAGGCTCAGTCTAGGCGATGACAGCCCAGATGCTGGCAGCTCGAAGCTCAAGAGATGCTTGAAATTTGGAGGTGAAGGGCATTGGTCGAATGAATTAAGTGCTTCTCTGAATTCTCCTTGTAATAAATGTGGCAGGTTTGGTTACTGGAAGTGCAATTGCCCAGCTTAATTCAGGAGGGTGAGATGCTTAATAGATGTGTGTGTAGTAGTGTACTTGTGTGCTTCTGAGCTTTATAAATCTTAACGCTAAAACAACGCTTCATGCTATCTTTGACAACTTTGAAACTTGGACTGTATATGATCTTTTCCAAATGCTTTGCCATGTTTAATTTTGGCTTTTCTGTAAGCTTTTTTTCGTATTAATGATGATAGAAATGTGGAGCAACGGCTAAATGCTGGTAAAGCAGTATATAGAGGGAAAGATATGTAATTTTTTATTCTTTCTATTAGCGATTATTTAAAAAAATAAATAAAAAAAATAAAAAAAAAATAAAAAAATAAAAAAAAAACAAAAAAAATAAAAAAAAAAAGTTGTTGCAACTTTCCTTGGCTTTCCATAAAGTTTTATCTTTGGGATGTATGTATTGTTTAAGCCACACAATCATCATGCAAAATTGAAGTTTAAGAATATATTTGAGATGGATGCTGTGTTTTATAAAGTTGGTTATAAAATTGTTTAAAAAATTTAATTTAACAAATTTGGTTATAAAAATATTTTTTCATCATAATTTTTTTTTAAAATAATGAGAAAAGTAATAAAATATTAATAGTTAAATAAAATTATAATTGTTACGGAAAAAGTAATGCATAGAGAGTTATCCCAAGCAATTTTTTTTTATCACAAGCAAATTTTATTTTTTTGGGAGAAAACCCACATACAAAGTCGAAGCGTTAAATTTAAAATAGAATTACAAGTAAGCGAATCAATAGTCCTTTAAAATACAACATTTAAAGGAAAATTTACGAGCTTTTGATTCTGTTTATTACAAAATAAAATCACTGAAAAGAAAAGCAAAAAAAGAAAAGAAAACAAAAAAAGTCAAGCAAGGCTACAACCAAATCCAGTATGGGACAGACTGAAGCGGCCACTCACGCAAGTATCCCAAAGCAAACAGCAACATTCCCATGAGCAATCAACACAAGAAATAAGCTTGCAAGAGGACACAAACAAACCACTGCAAAAGAAGAGCAATTAACCATAAATGCTAAGAAGACCAAAAGGACTAGCAACCCTATGATGAATAGAGGAAGAAGAAGATAACAGATTAGGGGTCTAGATAGGCAACCACACCAAACAAAACCAAACACCCACGGACAGAGACCAAAAAAGCCACCTTACAACCATCAGCCCACAAAAAGTTCAAAGAGAATCCAACATGACAGCCACACATAAGGACATGTCCACAACCAACAAACACAACCAAGAAGATAAAGAGCAGACGAAAACAGACAAACAACAGAGGAAAATGGACCAAACTATTTCCTTTTGGCTTCCTTTTACGATGTTTACCACCACCTAAAGCAAAAAAAAATTTCAACTATGCAGTTGATATTAAAACTATACATTGCTTGATCATCATCGTCGGGCCCATCCAAGTCATCCCCTTCTCCTCTGCAGGGTGAGAAAACAGAATCATCAAGAAAATCATTTTGATTCAAACAATTAATCTCCATATTACCTGCAAATTGATCTTTCAAATCATTAGCGCTGACAAGATAACGGCGGGATTAACTGTAGCCGTCGAATCGTCGATCAGACGGATGCAGTCAAAGCTGCTCCGGAACCATGTAATTTAATCTGAACCATTGATTAAGATCAACGACTCGAATTTTGTCTTCAACCTCCCGCTGGATTTCATAGCCGTGAAGTTTCTCCAGTGTGATCAGAGCAATCTCGCTGACAAACTTCCACAAAATTTCATGGAGAGGATCAAAAGATTAGGGACTTTCAATCCAATGGTGGGATTGCGTTAGATTGAAAGTTTCTTTCACATTTGACCGAACTACCTATTTAGGGAGCTCGGGAGATGATTTTTACCATGGAGAAAGCCCCAATGAATGGGTTTTTCTCGTGGGAAGCTTGAGAGGATGAAGGTGAACACTTTTCTTTCAGGTGTCGAAGCCGGAGGACCGCCGGAGGTAAGAGTTCAAGTGAGAGGAGGAGAGCTTTGGCCAGAGTTCGCTTGGGATGATGGCTGGGAATTGTTAGGAAATTGGGGAACACTATGGGATTATTCAGGGAGCTCTGGGGAGACTTTTTGAAATGTTAGAATGGAATCAGGTGCTCTAGTTGAGGGAGCCCTACTCAAGTGATCTCCGTGAGCTTGGACGGTCGGGATAGATCAGGGCGGTCGTTGGATGGCCTCCAGGTGGAAGGGGACATCATCCCAGAGCCTCGTGAGCTCAAGCCCAGCAAAGCCAGGCTCTGGAAGCCTTTGGGTAGAGCTCGAGGATGGGGGGACCACCGAAAGTTTCTCCCATTGGTTCCGGCCGCCACCAGCCACTGGATGGATCAGGGTGATCTAGAAAGGTACGAGCTAGAGGGTGAGCTCAATTGGGCATGGGAGAGCCCAATTGCATTGATGGGCTTGGGTTGACCGAAACTTGTATAGTTTGGGTTGATTTGAGCTCAACCTAGGTCAAACCAGGTCATGGGGTTAAGGTGGGAGATGGGTTGAGTCAAGGAATACCCAATGCAAGTGGTAATTGGGCTTGGTAGGTTCTATGGTGGGAAATGGCTCGGGTCAAGGTAGTTTTGACCACTATGGGCTAGCCTAGAGGTTGACCTAGGTCATCCCAAGGGTGGGGCTAACTAGGGTAGGTGCCTTGGGTCTAGGGCCACCCAATTGAAGGGTTGGTTGGGTTTAATTGAGCTTAGGTTAAGAAATGGCTCAACCCAAGGGTGTTTTGACCACTTTAGGTTAGCCTAATTTCTAACACAAGCTGACCCAAGGGTTGGGTCAACTAGGAAAGGTGTATTGGATGAAAGGGAACCCAATGCCACCATTGGTTTGATCCAATTAGGCTAGGGTTGGAACTTGGCTCAAGGGGAACCGCTATTTAGACACTTGGGTCAAGACAAATGGCTAACCCAAGTGGGACCAAGGCTTGGGCCTTCAAGAGGGGTCTCTTGAGGACCTAATGGGTCACCCCATGGGTTTAAATGGGTTTAGAAAGGTCTTGGCCAAAGGGTTTGAGAAGGTGGGAGTGTATGGAAGGTTTGGTCAATCTTGCTTGACATGGTCAATCAAGTTGACCTAGGATCAAGGGTTGGGTCCATTGAGTTCAAGATCATATGAACTCAATGAAAGATGCCCCAAGCCAAGAGAAGGTCATTTGGTTGGAAATGTATGTTTAAACCCTTAAGGCCCACTTTGGTCAACTATGGTTGACTTGGTCAACCATGTCAAACCAAAGTGTGGGTTTAGGTCCAATGTGTTCCTAATGATATTTAGGATCCATTAGAATAGGTTTTGAAGATTGGTATGAGAAGGTGATGTTGAATTTAGGGGGAAAAGACCAAAAACCTCTTTAAAGGGCATTTTTGTCATTTTGACTCCTGGTCAACACTTGGTCAAATTGGGTCTAGCAAAGTATAGGTTATTGGTCAAAAATTCATAACAAAGGTCATGGATGTGGTTGGAAGGTTTGGAAGGAGTCCCAGTATCAAATTCTACTGAATGATAAGTCCAGTAGCATATGCTATAAATATTTAAAGGCTTTATAACCTTTGAGAATCAATCCAACTTCTAGAGCTAGGGACCTCATAATGGATTCAAATTTGGTGGGTTGATTTTAGAGACATATCTAAGCAATATGCAATTGATAGATCCCAGATCATAGGTCATTTGATTGGGTTTACATGTGACAAAAAATTTATCCATAAAGGGTTTTAGGACCATGGCCCTTAACCCTAGAATTTAGCTTGAAATGTTAGATTTGGATTGGATTTTGGAGTCAACTGGTTGAGTTTGGATTATCCACATCAATGAAAACCAAAAGAATCATTGAGATTGATTGGATATGATTTGAAAGTTGATTGAAAGTCAGTCTGGAAATTGGATTTGATTAGACTTGAATTTGTTTTTTGACCATGACCTATATGATTGAAAAGTGGACATCTTCCAGTTATTAGGTCACTAGCAAGAAACCCAAAGTGGGTCATAGTGACCTCATACAAAAATGAGGTCAACACACATGATATATTGAGCATGTGATTATGATATCGATATGATATTGATACTGATATAGACTAACTAGATAGTATGTGTACATCATCATAAGATTTTATTATTTTGATCTTAGTTTGATAGTTTTTAAGCCAATGCTTATTTTATAGCTTTATACGATTACTTTACTAATTGATAGTATTAAAATGACGAACACTTTATTGATATGATATCAATAATAGTTTATTAATTTCCACAATATATTATTTTATTGGCTTCCATACCGTATTATTTTACTTTTAATATATTTTATAGATACTTCATGTGAGTTTTATTGTTTAAGTACTAATTCATGATTATGCAACTGTTGCTATTATGAATTGACTGATTACATGTATATTACTTCTCTACCATGATTTGAATTTAATAATGGGATTTTAGTGACCAAACTGGGTTGTTTAACTCATTGTATGTGATTTAAATGATTTTTGATTAGGGCAGAGAATCAGATGTGTAAGATTGATCATATAAGGATTCAACATGTTTAGTGTTAGTTTATTTCTTTTTATATTTTAGTTATTCTTTTGTACTCATGACTGATGATTATTGATTGTAATTATATGATTCATGAATATTGTATATAACTTTTGGGTTAATAAATATAGATGCATATGAATGTTTTGATTAATTGAATTTTTTTTCGCATATATATGATTTTATTACTGATAAATAAAATTAGATTTCTCTGGTTGTTGTTTAATAAAAGATAAAAGAATGAATTCTTTCATATTAGATTCTAGGGCATGACATAGCCTATAATTGATGATCGAATTATGCTAATATATGAAGGGTGACGACTCTTAAATGATTATTGAAAACCACTTGTGAATTGACTTATAATAATGAATAATGATGGTAAGATAAAGATCGATGACCAATTGGTCGACTGTTGTGATTAAATTAAAAACTGATGTCCAACTAGGCAAAAATTGGGGTGGAAGGATGAAAACACCACATTAAAGTTGGATATTCTATCTTGCTCTTTATAATTGTATTCATGACTGTATTTACATTATAATGTATTAAACTGATTGATAGATATACTGATATACTATAATGATAGACTGTTATATATGTCATAAAGATTGATAGAAGCATATAGTAGAACCATCAGCATGAAACAAATAATTAATTGATGTTATTTCATTATAACCCCTGTTATATATTTAAAGACTTTTTACTGGTCATATTAATGTATACTGCTTGTTGATTGATATTGACTAGAATTGGAGCATATTGAATTTTTACCTTGAATTGAAGGCAATTGTGAGTTTTGGTTACTTGCTGGGCTTTGTAAGCTTATTATGTGATTTTACATTATTTTAGGTGATAAAGAACTCACAATTTGAGGCTTACTAGTGATGATGTTTTGATTTATTTTAAGTGCGTTGGTTAGATGTATTCTTTTGCAGCCTATAGCGGCTATTGTGCATATTATTTTAGACTGTGGTTATATACATATTGATTATAGAAATGTGATTATGTTTTTCCCGCTATTTATTTTTTTAATGTAATTAATTAGCTATGGATGTCAAATTGACCTGGTTGTAAATGAATGATTATTGATTGTTAACTAGAAAAAAATAAATGTAATAAGTAGAAAAGATGATAAAGAGAAAATAATAAAATTTCATTCACTTTAGATATTGGAGTGTTTCAATCTCACTACGTGGGGTTGGCTACATGAATCCTTTTTCTTCATTGATTCATATTAAGAGTCAAATTCACATTTAAATTCTAATAAAAATTATTATTTCTAATGCTTTCTAACAAAGTCTTTTTAGGTATACCTATATTTTTCTTAATAAAGAAAGAATATTATACATCTACTATTCTAACCGAATCATTGGAAGTCCAACTTCTTATATGACCAAATCATCTAAGATGTTCTCTCTAATCTTATCTTCCATTGGAGCTACTCCAACCTTTCACATATATACTCATTTCACATTCTTTCTCTAAAGGTCTATTTGGTTGGAAGTAAAGTGGGTGTAATGTTTTCCCAATGCAGGGGTTTTAAATATATTGGTGTTTGGTTGGATGAAAAAGAAATGCAAAGTAAGTAAATGCAGTGTAAATCATTTTAGTTCATTTTTCGGGTAATCTAAACTCGCCCAATTTTAAGCGAGAACTATTTACACCGCAAGCAAGCTCGCTTGACCGTCACCACCACCACTTGTCATCCACAACCTGTCGTCGTCGTCATTGACACCACTAGTCACCACCACCACCACACAATGATGGTTGCGCCACTCACCGCTGGCCACCACTGTTGCTGCTGCCAACCACCACCCGTTGTCGCCACCACCCACTGCCTGCAGCCGCCAACCACCGCTGCCACCGACCACTGCCATCGACCACTGCAACCCCCCGACCACCACTAGCGCCGCTGCCAGCCACCACAATCTTTGAAATTTACACTACATTCATTTTATTTCAAACCAAATTAAAAAAAAAATGTTCATTTTACTTTACGCTTATCCAAATAACTCTAAAATATTCATTTATATTACACATCATTCCCTTTTTAGCCAACCAAACAACCCTAAGTGTAAAACCACTTCCACTTAGAGCATCCTCATCTTTGTAATACTTAATTTTATACTTCTCTTTTAATGGCCAAAGGTAATCTATTTCAAATTTTAAGAAAATTTAGCTTAGGTAGTTCTTATAGTTTGATGAATGCTCCACATCTTACTTACAACGCTGAATATTGAGTATATGTAATACAACACTTGATATAACTTGATTTCTCAGAAAAATCTTCATGTGATTACTCATGATCATATATAATTTCCTAGGGACCGCTTATGTGTAGATTATTTATCCATAATATAGAGCCATAGGTCTTTATTTTGTTCACGAACATTCTTTTTTTTTTTTGGGGTACAATTATTACTACTAAATATATAAGTTTTGAAAATGTTCAAAATAGATAAAACAAAATATTCTGCTTCTAACAACAGGGGAATTTTATCAAACTGTTTTTAAACCAAAATTGCAGAGAACCTCAATCAAATCAAACATGTAATAACAAGAAAGAAATCCCCAAATTAAGTTTGCTTGGAATTATAAGCACTCTTTGAATAAAGGATAATTCAAAAGAAATTTCGTGTAAAGAACAACAATAGCAAAATGCATGATTTCCCTGTTGCTTTAATGGTGAGCATCTTCTTCCTCGCAAAACTTGGTGTATTCTCCTGAATCCATCAAACCTTCCAGCTCGGAAAGGCTGCTCGGTCGAACCTTAATCATCCATCCATCTCCGTACGGACTCGAATTGATCTACAAGATCAGTAAAACAATCTCCTTTTTTCATCAGAAGATAATCAACTCCATCGCTTAAGTTAATGTGGTTGAATAATTTACCAGGCCAGGAGCTTCTGTGAGCTTACTGTTGACCTCCACCACTTGGCCTGAAATGGGAGAGTTCACATCGCTGGTGGCTTTGACGCTCTCCACTGCGCCAAAGCTTCCGCCTTTCGCTACTGTGCTGCCGGATTCCGGCAGCTCAACGAACACAACTTCTCCTAAATGGCCCTGCAAGCCATTGAAGTGCATAACCTTTCTACCTTGATTAGCTTAACAAGCTTGTAGAAATGGAACTTATTTATCTGTTTATATGAAAGAGAAGTAAACACCTGAGCATGGTCAGTGATGCCAATAGTGGCAACTGAGCCTTCATGTTTGATCCATTCATGAGAAGAGCTGTACTTCAAACCATCCAAAACTGCCGAATTGAAGAATCTGTGTTAATTTCAAGCTTAATTAACTAAAGTTGAGTTCTTTTGAGAAGTTCATATTACCAGTAGAGAAACATCTGGAGATGGAGAAGGTGAGAGAAGGGGTGGCTCTGGTTCTATTGGCGCAGGAGATCTTAAGCGCCTTGGCTGTTGAAGAAGCCCACAGCTTCATCGCCATTTATTTTTGCTGTATTTGGTTTGAATTACTTGAAATGGAGTGGAGAGGATGGTGAAGAGTGGTTCTTGGTAATGGGTGTTATGAGTTATCTTTGCGGATGAGCGTTTGGTGGATATCAAAGGTCTCATCTTCTATAATATTAATAAACCAAGCGGTAATTTTAAGAAGGAGCTCGATGTTTTTTAAATTTAGCCTAAGGAGCGTGCTGAAAAATTAATTTAAAACCGAGCAAAATCGTCAAATACTTTGGCGTATTGTAAATACGCTAAATCAATTGGTTAAATCTGAATGCACTTGATGATTTAGCGTATTCTGCTCAAAATAAAAAAATTAATATAAATGGAGAGAGAAAGAGAGCAAGAGATAGAGAGAGATAGGGAGGGAGAGAGAAAACGGGAAAGAGAGAGCAATAATAAGAGTAAGAGAGAGATGGGGGAGAGAGATGATCACATATTATTTTCGTATATAATATTATATGAATATTCTTTTTATATCTTATTTTTAACTATTATTTAAATATTATTAATTCAATTTTTAAATAATTGTTTAAAATTTTTTAATTAAAATAAATTATTATACATACATTTATTTTAATTTTATATATATATATATATATATATATATATATATATGCAATATTAGATAAAAATAATATTTTAGTAAAAAAAGTAATTTATATTTTTAGCAAAATTTTAAACTTATATTTTATTAAAAATTATATATTTTTTTAATTTTTATTAAAAATATAAAAAATTAATACATTTTCCAAAAAACTTAAAATAGTATCAAAATTTTATTAATATTTTTATTAAAAAATTTTAAGATTTGAAAATTAAAATTTCTATCTAATAAAATTTTGATAAAAAATATATTAAATTTTTAATAAAATATTATTTTTATATAATATTGCATATATTAAATGATCTAAAAAATTTAAATTAAAATAAAATTATTAATAATCATTTATTTTAATTACTTTTAAAATTATTTAATTAATTAAATTACCAAAATTTAAATAATAATTAAAAAATATTTAAAATATATTCATATAACATTGTGTAAGAAAATGATATCTCCTCATCTCTCTTACTTTTACTTTTACTGTAGCTCTCTCTCTCTTCCCGTTTCTTCTCTTTCTCTACATTTATATTATATTATTTATTTTGAGTAGAATACGCTAAACCATAAAGTGTATTCAGATTCAGCCGATTGATTTAGCGTATTTGAAATGCGCCAACATATTTGGCGATTTTGCTCTCTTTTAAATTAATTTTTTAGTACGCTTCTTATGCTAATTTTAAAAAATAGTAGGTTCATACTTAAAATTTGGCCGCGGTCGGGTGCCATGCTTTGGCCGTCGGTCATTTTCCTCGGTTTTTTAGCTAGTTATTTTTCTATGAGAAATGCTTAGCTATTTTAGGTTTTTGTTGAAAAGTTTTGTAGAATATGTTGGAAAGTATTATCACACAATTAAATAAAAAATAAAAATAAAAGTGCATTTAAGAAGAAAGAACATCGGGATTTAACATGAAAGTTCGAAATCAAAAAAAAATCGCAGAACCACATCACAACAGAAAATCAACTATGAAATTATACGGAACTCTCTTCTCACAATCTCTCTTTATCTCTATTTTTTTGGCACAATAATATTTCTCATAATTTTGATCTGGATAAGTCATTCAGCTCACTTTTTATATAAATTGTAAATATATGAAGGTCTTCTTTTCAAAACTATAATGAAATGATTCTTTTTTTTATCAAATATAATAATAGAAAAAAAATTGTACGAAGATATTCAACAATTTTTTATCAATCTTATTTTAGCTTCACATTCAACAACCTCTTATTATTTATGTTTTTTTTTTAATTTTAATATTTCATAATAAATGAAAAGAAAAAAAAACAGGCAACAATAATCTTTGTAGTTATTGGGAGTAATTCAAATTTGGATGCAAGGAATTACTCTAAAATTTGATTAATATGAATTAATTTTAAAATAAGTGTAATGCATAAATAATATTATTTCTATTTTAAAATAAAATAAAAAATTTTTAAGACTCATTCAATCATTTTTTTTATCGAAATATCTTTGTACTAATTTTTTGTAAGAGGAAATATGATAGATTTCAGTAAATCCATAAGGAAATTGTTAAGTGAAAAAAAAAATGATGAGAGGGAAAGATCTCCATTTTCAGGTTGATTAATTGATGATTAAACTATAAATGCCATTAGCTAGGCAATGAGCATTATTAATTTAATCATTATAGCACTGACGAAATATGTTCAAAAAATGTAGCATGAACAAGCGCCCACAAAACTATATTTTAAAGCGACATTTACATATAAGCCATAAAATTAATGTTATGGTTTACTTATTAATATCTAAATTTGCATATTTATTTATATATCATTTTAATACTTTATATATATATATTCACTTTTATGTTAGTTTCAATTTTACATGTTAATTTTCAATTTTATTGTTTTGTCCCTTTAGGTTGTTTAAGTATAAAAAGAGGTGGCTTGAATTTATTCAAGGGGTGAGAAGCAATAATATTTTTTAGTTCTATTTTTTCCTCCAAAATCTATGCTCTCTCTCTCTTCTCTTCCTTGGTGCTGTTGTCCAAGAACAAAAAGAATTGGCGGTGGATTCAATTCCTTAAATAATATCTAGATTACTCGTCCTCCAAGATTTTTTTCTCAGCATTTATTATTAAAGCTTGTTGGAGGTGATCAAGCTCAAGTGCAAAAGGCGAAGCGAGGAAGCACGGGCTTGAAGCGAAAGCTCGGGTAAGAAAGCAGCAATGCAGGAGCGGTCGTGTGGAAGCGCATGCGCAAAAATGAGATCAGAGTGTTAAGAGAGTTGTGGGCTCCGAAAATTCGGCCCCGGCTTCCCCGCCGCGTTGATGTACTTTTTGTTTAACGAGAGAGTTTTAACTGAATAAGTTACGGGGTAAATTTTGGAAGGCATATGAGTTTGTAGATAAGACACTACCCAGAGATTTCGCCCTCATTTTGCGAGGACTTTATGATCTGAGTTCTGGTTTCCTATAGGCGCAAGCCCCTATAGTTAATTACCCCTCCCGATCACGAGAGAGAACTTTCGATTAAGGATAGTCTTCAATCAGATATGTAGAAAATACGTGTTATCTAACATATAGTAGCAGCATATGTTTAGGTATTTGAAATGTTTGAAAGTTTGGGAATTTGGGAAATTTGATATTTAAAATAAAAATTTCAACATCTTGCACTTAAAGCGAATGGTGGAGGAATGGATGATGGACCCAATCAAGATCCCATGGTTCCGTTGTCCCAGGCCATCATGGTCACTAAGCACCTTGTGTCGATTGCTTGGCCTCAATCATCTTTGATTCGCCTTCAATCACTTAAGAACATGATAGAGGCACATTGCTTGTAGACTTGTTATAATTGTGAACTCCTTATCTCCACACATTATTTGCAACATGTATGATGGGGTCACACACATCTTTCATTGATTATGAGCAAATCATACTCATTGAGATTTTAAAATAAATCTTTTGTTGCTTTATTAATAACCAAAACTTGTAATCAAAATGGGTGCTCACATTGGTTACCTCTCACGAGCAAGATTAAAGATTTTTAGTTGTCATGAGTTGTTATTATATTTGTCCATCTTCATTTTGCCATTCTTTTGTTCACTAACAAGTCCCACTTTATGTTGCATGGCTCAAGTTCAATGTCTTCAAATCCCTATACACTTGGCTCAAGTCTCATTGTTTTGTTCAATTCAAGTGATATTTCATGTCATAATATAATATCTTGTAGTTCTCATTTAGGTCCAAGTTGAGTCAAAGCTCTCTTTCATTTATTTAAAAATGAGTCCAAGTCCAAATTCGAGTTCAAGTTTGAGTTAAATTCTTTGTGGTCTTTTTGAACTCAAACTCAATTCAATTTCAAGTTAGTATTCAATATCACTTGAGTTCAAGATCATGCTCTAACTCAAGTCCAATATGACTCAAACTCAATTCAATTTCAAGTTAGTATTCAATATCACTTGAGTTCAAGATCATGCGCTAACTCAAGTCCAATATGAATTCAAATTCAAGTGTAGTCTTTTTCATTTTGTTTGCATTCAAGTTCAAATCATTTGTCCATTTGATATTCAAGTCAAGTTCAAGTTTGAATTCATTTATTTAAACTCAAGTATCTTATTAATCATTTGAGTTCTAAAATATGTCCCCTGCAGTTCAGCTTGGATTCAAGCTCTTGATCAAATTGTTCAAGTTCAAATTCCTTGCACCAAGCTCCTTTGAGTTCAAGTATTGTTCAGGCTCTTGATGAACCTCTTCCATTCAAGTGCCCTGTTGTTCAAGTTATGCCCTTATCATCTGATATGAATCAAGTTTAAATTTGATCTTGAGTTGATTTCATTGTTCAATGTCAACTTCCTTGAGTTATGCTCAAATGATGATAAATTTCAATTTCATATGATTAAACTTGATTTAAGTTTTAATTTTATGCTCAAGTTATATTCAAATCAAGCTCCAAATTTTTCTTATCCAAGTCTCATATTTTAGTAAAAATTTCGGCAGCCTCCCGGCATCTCCCCCATTTAGGGGAAAACTACGGGAAACTGAGCCTTTCCCACCACGCTAAGAAAAGCGTGTATGGTAGGTGTCCTCGGGCGGGGACACCGCGGCGAATTTTTTGTCGACCCCCACGTGTATGGGTATTTGATACATTTTGCAAAAGAAAAGTAGTTATTTCCCCGCAAGCGGGTACTTATGACTTCGTCGTACGCATTGCACCGGGCTGCCTTCCCACCACGCTAACAAAAGCGTGTATAGACGGGGTTTCCAAGGCGATACGAACTTCGAAGTGAATTTTGGGTGATTACTCGCTTCATCACAAGCGTCGCGACGCACTTCCTTCCCCACGCTAAGAAAAGCGTGTATAGGTGGTCGCTTTGTCGCGCCGCATGCATCGAAACTTATAAAATTTTGCAAAATTCTTCTTTCTTTTTTTTTAAAGCACTTTTTTTCACTTTTTTTTTTGGAGAAATCTTTTTCTTTTTTTTATATAAAAATTTTGTACCTTTGCATGAACCGTTGTCGGCGGCGAAGACATAATCAGTAAAAAAAACAACATTATAATACAAATAGCTAATGAAGGTAATTTAATTAACTATAGTATGAATAGTTAATGCAATTAATTCAACTAACTATAACACTAATAGCTAGTGGAAGTAATTTACTTAAATATGATACAAATAGTTAACAAAATTAACTTAACTAAATATAATACTAACAGTTAAAGAAATTACTTTAATCAACTATAATATAAATAGTCAACCAAACTAATTTAACTAACTATAACAATAACAGTTAGTGAAATTATTATAATCAACTATAACATAAATAGTTAATTAAACTAATTTAGCTGACTGTAGTACTAATAACAGTTAATAAAATTATTTTAATTAACTGTAATATAAAATAGTTAAACAAATTAATTCACCAACTATAATGTTAACAGTTGTTGAAATTATTTTAGTTAACTATAATATAAAATAGTTAAATAAAATAATCTACTAACCACAAAACTTATGAACGCATAAAAAAACTTGCTGTTGCCTTCATATCTCTTTTTTATTGAAAACTTTTTTTTTTGTGGAAACGTCTTTTATATATATATATTACAGATAGACTTAACATTAATAGTACTAGTATAAATGACTAATATTTAATAACAAGAATATTAATGATAACACTCATGCTAACAACTAAACAATAATAAATATGTAAACTGAACCCCACTTTTTTTGTTTTTGAAGTTAATGGCATTCTAAAGATTTGGAAGGAATCGTTTGGAAATGAGCAAAAACACAACTCTTCTTGGCCTATTGGTTGAGAGCTTAGGCTTCCAACTAAGAGGTTCAGGGTTCGAGTCTATGTGTATGCGTTGTGTGTGTGAGTTTGCCTTAATTGACCTAAATGTCCCAAAAAAAAGGAAATGAGCAAAAAGGACAATGCATGTTGCATAGTAATGATGACTAATACCACTAACTATATAAAACAAGAGTAGTAATAAAAAATAAATAAAAAGAAGTAAAAGCTACTGCTAATGAACGAATGACACTTCATCCATAAATAAATGTGTAGAAATGATGCAGCAAGAATAGTAAAATAAAAGTAAAGGTGAAAGCTACAGTGGTCATGGATGACCTCTAATGTACGGTCAAGAGAGAAGCAACGGCAGAAACATAAAACTTAATGTAATGGAGCTCACGTGAAAGATAAAGGACTCTTTGTTCTTTTGCTATTGTACAAATATAATGGAGCTCGGTTTGGCTACTCTTTAAATGTAGGAGGGGATTCAAGAAGGTGGCTGTAAGAGAAAAGGCAAGGTTCGGTTTCAGGCGTCTACACAGCAAAGGAGAAGAGAAGGCGTTGATTGTTGTTGGAGACTTCATGGAGAGGCAAGGAGATTTAGGAGTGGAGGCTTCGGCAAGGTGTGTGAGTGACTTGGGTTTTCACGGTTTGGAGTATTAGTAGATACACAAAATATAATTAAATAGAAAATGAGCTGGCTGTATCTCATTGGTCCGACTCACTTTACTTAGGCTTATCTCTGTCTTTATATAGCGGACAATATCTGTAATAGAGGAAGGAAAATAATAGAGAAATTTACTTTCTGTCTATTCTTGCTTTGTTTACCGTTTGTCTTCTTCCTTCCTCTCTAATCCTAGAGATCAAGATTTCCTCATTTCTTCATGGTATCCAGAGCAGGCGATCTTGCCTTCTAAAGATGTCGAATGCCATCTCCTCGCAAATTGACGAAAGCGAAGATTCGATGTCTCAAGATAAGTTGGTTCTATCTTCTACCCTGAAATTTGTGGTTTCCAATCTTAAATCCATCGTGCAAATCCAACTCACGCCTGAAAATTATGCAATATGGAAATCACAAAAGTACTCCGTGCAAATGGTTTTGATTCTTTTCTTGACCCAAATATCTCAAAACCAGAACGATTTTTTGTCAAATCTGACGGATCCTCTACGCCGAACCCTGATTTTTCGCTCTGGCTCCTTAATGACCAGAATTTGTCTGCTGCCATCTGCTCCACAATCTCCTCTCCCATCCTCCCTTACATCGTTAATCTCGATTCTACCTCCGAAATTTGGCTGGCTCTTGAAACCCGTTTTCAATCCACAAATCGCTCAAAAGTCATCCAACTAAAGAACGAATTACACAATATATCGTTCAAGAACTCATCCATGTCTCAATATCTAGCGGAAATAAAAACGCTAGTTGATAACATAGCTGCGGCAGGGTCTCAGGTGGATACTAAGGATATCATCTTGTATATTCTCAATGGTCTTCCACCTCCCTATCAATCTTTTAAAACCGCCATCAGAACTATGTTAACCCCGATAAGTCTTGACAACCTTTACGCGCTTCTTCTTAGTGAAGAAATCAATATTGCTTCCGACATGTCGCGCATATCATCTGCTCCAGATCCGAACGTTGCCCTGTTCTCTAACAGGGGTCGCAGTCGTCGCAGCAGAGGACGAGGTTCCTCTCAACACACCAATACGAACCAATCGACCGCTCACCAGATCGTCGTGTGCCAAATTTGCCTAAAGAGAGGTCATGCTGCACCGGACTGTTGGCACAGACTTAACTCTAACTATACTCCCAAGAACTCCAATAAAGCACTGGCCGCCGGAACTACATCCTCTTCTACGGAATGGTTCCTTGATTCGGGAGCGTCGTCGCATCTCACCAACGCGCTTGAAAATCTCACGGTCTCTTCCCCATACTTCGGGTCTGAAGGAGTTACCATTGGTGATGGAAGCTCGTTGAACATAGCCAGCTCCGGTGCAGGTTTGCTACCTACACCCGGTCGTAAGCTCCATCTCTCTCAATTATTTCATACTCCTAAACTCAAATACAACCTGTTATCTATATCTCAACTTACTAGAGATAACAATATATCCATTACTTTTGATACTAATGGATTTGTTTTGAAGGACCTGATGACGCAAGAAGTAATACTTCAAGGCCCCTGTAGCAACGGTTTGTATCCTGTTAAAGCAGCCACAACACAGCATAATGCGTATTCCGCCACAGTGGCTTCTTCCACACCTTGGCATGACCGATTGGGGCATCCAAACAAAAACATTTTACATTCTATTGCTCTGTCTAACAAATCTTTACATATAGACTCTCAAAATAAATCTTGTACTTCTTGTAATCTTTCAAAAGGTCATAAACTATCTTTTGAAAGATCTATAACTCGCAAGAAAAATTTGTTAGAACTTGTTCATTCTGATATATGGGGTCCTGCACCTGTTATCTCGCATTCTGGTTTTCAGTATTATGTTAGATTTGTTGACAATTTTTCGAGATTTACCTGGATATATCCTATAAAATTTAAATCTGAAGTCACTGATATTTTTATTAATTTTAAAAATCTGGTGGAAAAATCAACGTCTCGAAAAATCAAAAGTATTCGTGCTGACGGCGGGGAAGAGTATCTTAGCCATTCTTTCACTAACTTTCTTCGGCATCATGGCATTTCCCATCAAATATCTTGCCCCTACACACCCGAGCAAAATGGGGTAGCCGAGCGAAAACATCGACATATAATTGAAACAGTTCGCTCACTTCTCCACACCGCTCAGGTTCCTTATAGCTACTGGCCTGATACGGCACTAACGGCTGTCTACCTCATCAATCGCATGCCATCTCCTAATACCAAAAATGTTTCTCTGTTTGAATTGTTACACTGCACGAAACCAACTTACAATCACCTTCGTGTTTTTGGCTGCGCTTGCTTCCCACTCACACCTCCGCACACTCGTCATAAACTCCAACCAAAATCCCAACTCTGTGTTTTCCTCGGCTACTCTGACATATATAAAGGATATAAGTGCCTAAACTTATCATCTAAAAAAATTACTATGTCAAGACATGTCCAATTTGATGAAACACAATTTTCGTTTGCAAATCATAAACGCCAGTCCACGACAACCTTACAGAATCCTATTCTATCGTCCCTATTAATTCCAGTCACTGCTAAATCACCAACACAAAACTCTAGTTTGCCTTCTCATGATCAACCAACTACTGCACCTCAGCAACAATTACCAATATCCAGCACGTTACATTCTCCTACTAGACATGCCTCATCTCTTACAACCTCCTCACCGTGCAGACCGCAACCGAACAACATACGGCATCACATGACTACCAAACAACAAACAGGATCCTTAAAACCTGTTACTCGTCTAAATTTACTGCATCAAAAAATCCCTGAGCATAAACCAGATCCTACGGCTTACTCAGAAGCCATCAAGAACATCAAATGGAGGCAAGCAATGTCTGAGGAATTTCTAGCGTTACAACAGCAAGGAACCTGGAGCTTGGTTCCGCCACCCAAGACATCGGTTCTTGGATGCAAATGGACATACCGCACCAAGTACCATTCTGACGGATCGATTGCAAAATACAAAGCTCGACTGGTGGCACTAGGCAACAATCAAGAATTTGGTCTTGATTACACCGAGACTTTTAGCCCGATAGCCAAATTACCCACTATTCGTATTCTTCTTACAATTGCTTTATATAATAATTGGCAGGTTCAGCAGCTCGACGTAGCAAATGCATTTTTGCACGGACATCTTGCCGAAACGGTATACATGAAACAACCAAAGGGATTCGAGGATTCTACTCATCCGGAATATGTTTGCCGTTTGCACAAAGCACTCTATGGTCTTAAACAAGCCCCACGCGAATGGTATAATACTTTCACGTCTTATCTAATCTCGCTTGGATTTCAAAATAGTTCTTCCGACCCCTCATTGTTTATGTTTACAAAGCTAAAAACTCAATTATTCCTTCTTATTTACGTTGACGATATACTTTTTACCGGAAATGACCAACATATGCTCTGCATGATTCTCGCAAAACTAAATGACAAATTTTATATGAAAAATTTAGGCACTGTTCATAATTTCTTGGGTATTCAAATCGAGAATTACGATCAAAAATATTTTATTTCCCAAAAGAACTATGCCACTTCAATTCTTGAGCTAGCTGAACTCACTCATGCAAATCTGGTTAATAATCCTACTTGTACTAAATTTCCATCTGAGTTTCCGCAGGATAAGCTTCTCTCTGATCCAACGTTATACAGAAGAATAACGGGGTCCTTGCAGTACCTTACGCTCACAAGACCGGACATTGCTTATAGCGTAAACTTATTGTCTCAAAACATGCACAATCCACTACCCCAGCATGTGTTTCTTCTCAAACGACTACTGCGTTACATCAAAGGTACAGTGCATTTTGGTTTACCAATCACCAAATCTAATCTATGTCTAACTTCCTTTTCAGATGCGGACTGGGCCGGCGACCCTACCTCTCGAAAGTCTACCTTTGGTTATTGCTCCTACCTAGGCGACACGCTCATCTCCTGGACTGTTAAAAAACAACATACGGTGGCTCGATCGTCTACCGAATCCGAATATCGCGCCTTAGCTGCTCTTACCGCAGATGTAATCTGGATTCGCAAACTTCTCGCCGAATTCAAAGTTCCGCAAATGCAGCCTACACACATATACTGTGATAATACATCGGCAATCGCCTTGGCTAATAATCCAGTATTTCATGCTCGTACAAAACACATATAAATTGATCAACGTTTTGTCCGGGATCATATCCAGCAAAAGAACATCATGATATTACCGATCAACACACTGGATCAAGTTGCCGATATATTTACAAAATCCCTATCTACTCCAAGATTTCAAACACTCAGACTCAAACTGACAGTTCAACCACACCCGTCAGTTTACGGGGGAGTATTAGTAGATACACAAAATATAATTAAATAGTAAATGAGCTGGCTGTATCTCATTGGTCCGACTCACTTTACTTAGGCTTATCTCTTTCTTTATATAGCGGACAATATCTGTAATAGAGGAAGGAAAATAATAGAGAAATTTACTTTCTGTCTGTTCTTGCTTTGTTTACCATTTGTCTTCTTCCTTCCTCTCTGATCCTAGAGATCAAGATTTCCTCATTTCTTCATGGAGGAGAGGTGTGAGGCGACGGACCTGCGAACCTGGCCGGACGTGCTCGTGGTAGGAAATGAACAAAGCTTGAAGCTATTTAGCAGCCTGAAAACGAGTCGAAGCCCATTTCTGTAGTTTTGTCCCTCTTTTAACGACGAAGCTGTGTCTTGAGGCAAATTATTGGGTCAGGTGACAGAACGCGGAGATAGGTGCGGATATTAATAAAATATTATTTTAAATTTAGCGCAGTTAAAGCGCAAGTAAAGCGTAGGTAAAGCACAACTAAAGCGTAAGTCAAAAAGCGCAAGTAAAGTGCAGGTAAAGCGCAAGTAAAGCGCAACTAAAGCGCAAGTCAAAAGCGCAAGTGACGCCGCAAAATTTTATTGGATGTCCGAACTTATTTTTCGCGTTCGGTCACCTGACCCAATAATTTGCCGTGTCTTGAACCGAGCGGGAGCCTGTCCGAGGTTTTCTACGGGATTTCCGGGATTCAAATCACAGATTTGCACAGGGTTTTGGCAGGCTTTTGACTGAACGAGGTATGTATTTAATTTTGATTGGAAGTTTCATTTGACTTGTAACATGTGTATATATAAAATGAATTCAAACTTTGTCACAATCATCTATGATAATTAGTCACTCCAAACAATGCTTTGTTTATTTACTTATTAGCGGCTTTAATAAATCACTCATAATGAGATTGCCTAGTATGAGATGGCAATTTAATAATAACCTTCATTTCTCCATGTCTGCCAAGAGATGTCGGGTTGGAGTAGCTTGTAATTATTAGGTATCTTAATATTGCAAGTCTTGCTTATTTCATCAGCCAAAGAAAGAGATTTAATGTGTGGACAACCCGACAAATTATTCATCCATATTGCAGACTTCGCACCCATGCATTTCTTTATATTCAAATTCTCTAGACATTTTAGTAGTTGAAGGTCGTCAGGCACGTACTTGCGAAATCAATTTTCGCTTTTCGGCTCATAATTTGGCACTGCAAACTTCCTTGGCATCCTTCACATTTTGAGGAAATTTGATTCTTTAATTGGCGAAGCTCATTCGTATGCTCTAGCTTTAAAATTCTAAAGCCATTCTCATTATTTAACATAAAATCCATCTAGTTGTTGAAGAGAGTTTTGCTTTTCCAATTCTATGCATCCCCGAGAGATCATCCCATAGCAATTGCATGTAATGCACTTTTGTAGAGTTATTCATGTCTCTCGACAATAAATTGTGACGAATCAAACAATTTTGTAGATGCCTTGGGAGAACATGTAGTTCAATCTTAAGATGGGAAGTATGTCATTTTGACTCAATTGTTTGCTATCATCATTGCAACTAGGTCCATCCAAGTTATTACCGAAATTTTACTTCCCAAACCTTCACAAGACGGAGGGGTGAGCACACTTTCCCATTTTGCTCTTATCCTGCGTCTCATCAGTCTCCCAAATGTCATCCAGCATAAGTAAGAACCTTTTGGACATGATCTCAATTCGAAGACTATCTTAAAATGCCTCAAGTGTCTCCAAATGAGGCCTCTCCTTCTTAAGAAATTCCAACATATCTGTAATGAATTTTTTTTACTCCATAGTTGTTGGAAACGCAAACCCACATTTTATGCTCAAATTCCTTTGTCATTTCATCTTCATAAACATGTTGCAAGAAGTTGGCTTTCCCATACCACCATGATCCACAATAGACAGAAGAGAAATGTTTATGTACCAAATAGTCCAAAGGCTCATTTGATGACTTCCTAAACCACTCCATAATAAACTCCTTAGCATAGCTTCTACTAATGAGATCATTTGTAGGCGGATCCTGTGGCAGGGGTCAACAAGAGCCTTACGCCTCGCAAGCTACTCGTAAGCTCACTGCCATCGTGACGAGCTGAGCTCGAGCATGCCATTTAAGCTTGAGCTCGAGTTTGAGCTCGTGATGGAAGTCAGAAAGGCCGTTGTCTGTCGATGGAAGTCAGAAGGACCATAGTTGGTGGCCCGGTGAAAGTCCGACAGTAGTTGGTGACTAGGCAGAAGTCTAGCATCAGTTGTTGGCCGAGCAGAAATCCGGCGTTAGTTGATTGCCAAGTGAAAGTCTAGCGCTAGTTGGTGGACGAGCAGAAGTTCGACGTCAATTGGTTGTCGGGTGGAAGTCCAGTGTCAGTTGGTGGCGGAGCAGAAGTTCGACATCTGTAGGTTGCCAGGTAGAAGTCTAGCGTCAGTCGATGGCTAGGAGGTGGTCGAGGATGAGCTTGATATTTTTCTTCCTCTCCTCTCTTCTTTCCCTCTTTGCTTGTCCCTCTTTCCATGAGGAATGGGGGGTCTACTTATAGTTTTCTGAGAGTGACATGACCAGTAAAAAGGAGGAAGATTAAGGGTAAGTTGAGAGTGGTTTGAATGGATAGCCGATGTTGACCCCCTTGATCGTGGAACGTTTATAGAGCATTTAAATGTCTTTATGATATCATAATTCAGCGATCTTGAGATCGTTGGATTCGTCTCGTCGAGCCGCTCAATTCAACTATAAGCATGTCACGTTTGGAAATCGTTTAATTATCCGATTTATGGTTTGAATGTTCCAAATGCGTTTCAAGTCTTTGATTTGAACCCATTTGGGCTCAGATCGAGTTGAATTTGGTTTCATTAAGTTCGTCTTTTAGAGACGTTCAGTTCGACTACAAGTTTGCTGAAATCGGAGATCATATGGCCCTGAGTTTAATTTTGGAAGTTTCCCACTCTATTGTGCCTTGAGATTCGTGCAGGATCAAGATAAATTTTTTATGATTAATCAGGTATGATGTTATATAATTTGAGTGATCGTTTGTGTGATAATTTTCTTAATTTGTGACGTATTATAAACAAGAATATATTAGCGAGTTTAGTATAGATTCAATTTTAAAATATAGCATTATGTTCTTCCTTGTTCTGCTGGCTTGTTCTGTCAGCTCCTCCGGCGACTACCAAGTCAACTTCTTTAAGAAAAAAAAAATAAAGAAAAAAAAAAACTTGTTCCCCTTCTAGAATTACGTTGACTGAAGTATATCAGCCGACATACAAAAAATAAAAATAAATTTCTGCAACAATCCTAAATCAACCTTCATGTTTTTCTGTTTCAAACAAGATTAATTGGCTAGATGTTTCTTCATGTCAAGATGAATCTAACCAAGTTGACATTTGCACGTATAAAAAAAATTCAAATCATTAGAAGTCGGCAACATATCCTATGAAATTTTTCTCAACTACTCGAGTTTGTAAAAAATCTGATCATGATTCTTTCATGTTCAAGAGAAGAACCATCTAAGCCACTTTTAGAGGCCTGCACCGCCATACTATACTGCTTTGTCCCTTGCCTTTAGGTTATGCTAATTTCTCCTCCATGAAGAGGATCATAGCTCAACCACCCGTAATGGCCTCCATGACCTCAATTTGTCACTTGGTTTAACATCTTCAAATCAAGTTGCTTCCATAATAAGGAAGATGATATCATATGCATCTTAGCTCACTACTAATAAATTTGGCTTTTGCAGCATTTGTTTTTGACCTACTACAGTGATTAAAATACATGCAAAATTTCTTGCAGTGGTTTAAAAAGCGCAGCAAAATCGTTGTATCTGTGAGCGCTACAAACCTCTTTCCCGGTGCTCTTTGAAATGCTACAGTAGATCCAATTTTTGGCAGCACATGCTTTACAAGCGATTTATATTACGGAATTGCAATGGCTAAAATCGTTGCTATTTTTTTTCTTGATTGACATGAATCTCGAGATAATATTTGAATTGAAAACTTCCAGAATTAAATTCATGACATTAAAACTTTGATTTCAACAAATGTATAGTTAAATTGAACGTTCTGGCAAGACAAACTCATTAATACCACAAATGATTCAATCTGACTCCAAATGAGCTTCAATCAAGCACTTTAAATATATTTGAAAACTTCTAAATATTAATTGAGGGACTAATTAGTTTCTATATTATTTGATTCTAACAATATTATAGCAGTCAAATATTTGATAAATGATATGCAATCAATGAGATCAATATGGATTGTACGATGAAGCGCTTTGAATTTTGTTCAAATTTATCAAAATGCCCCTCTCAAAAGGTTATAAAAAGAGTCTTATTCTCTATGTGGGGGGAGATTCAAGAGCTAAGAGAGCTAAATTTGAATCTACAGCAATTTTTTAAAATCACTCCCAATGACTACCTTCGGCAAATGACAACACCATTATTAGATTTTCATCATCATCTCCATCACCATCATCAAATTTTCATCATTGACCCGACCATTATCGCTTGAGTCTGAACATATGACCCTGTCGTTATGTTTTAGTTGTTTGTTTGTAGATAACTTATTTTTATAATTCATATAATGAGCATATTCAACTGCAATCCCATCTTCCTCAATTATGAGGAATGATTCTTTATAATAATGGCTTATTACAATTATGCTAGGCTCTCTGCGTTTTTCAATCTTAGATTTTTCATTTAAAAGGTTCTAGTATCTCACAATTTTTTTCTATGCGTGCAAAACTTTATCCGAAGCTACGATATTACACATGCACTATACCGCCACTAATTTTCAAACACATAACAATTATGTTTCAAATGGGCTATATATATATATATATATATTTTAATTTAAATTTTGAGTTCTCCGTATAAAAAATCATATGACCTTGCCCTCTTTGTTTATCTTCGATTATGTGTGTAATGCTGGCCGTAGTTAAGATGATCAAAATCTTTCTTCATCGGTATAACTTTTGGTATGATGTTATATTATTTGAGTGATCTTTTGTGTGATAGTTTTCTTAATTTGTGACTTATTATAAACAAGAATATATTAGTGATTTTAGTATAGATTCAATTTTAAAATATAGCATTATGATCTTCCTTGTTTTGCTGGCCGGCTTGTTCTGTTCAGCTCCTCCGACGACTACCACGTAAACTTCTCTAAGAACAAAAAAAAAAAAAAACTTTATCCCCTTCTAGAATTACATTGGCAAGTATATCAGCCGACATACAAAAAGTAATAATAAATTTCTGCAACAATCCTAAGTCAACCTTCATGTCAAGATGAATCTAACCAAGTTGACATTTGCAAAAAAAAAAAAAATTCAAATCATTAGAAGTCGGCAACATATCCTATGAAATTATTCTCAACTACTCGTTTGTAAAAAATCTCTTTCTTTGAATTATTTTCTTCTGGAGGATTGATTTGTCTTCTACTTCTAGATTGCAGCATTACGAGTAATTAATGCTATTCTCAATGTAAAATGAAAACTGGTAGGCTCAGTTGACCCTACAACCGCTGCAGCAATTGATGGTCGTCTATCAATCTGAACCCTTCTCCTCTTTCCAGTTCTATAAGATTTCTATCTGTTCAGGTCTTTCCATACCTCTTTCTCTCTCTCTCTCCCTCATTACCTCTTTCAATAGCTTCCTCTTGCCTCTTTTTCTCCCTCTTTCGACCCTAGCTGCAGCTTCCTTAACTGTATGGCTGAAGTTGCTTCGGAAGTCATTGTAGCTCGTACTGGGCGCAACTGCCAGCGCTATGAAGAGAAAATTCGACTAGTGGCAGGGTATTCCTATTAGCTTTCTTCTTTCAGCACTGTTACTCATTGCTCTTTATCAATTTAGGCTTCTTCTTGCTTTTTAAAATGACTTTCTAGTACAAAAATTTTAAATTCAATAAAATTTTTGTACTAAAAAACCGTTTTAAAAAGCAGTACTAAAGAAATCCCAAACAAAGCCTTAGTTTCCTTTCTCCTCCTCGCAAGCATGTCTAACTACTATGTGTATCACGTCTTTCTGTAACAGATGTATTCCCTACCGTTTGAAGGCAACTGTAGAGAATGGTGTTGGTGCTGATAATTTGCAAAATAGGTTGGAAGTGCTCATGATTTCTTCACCTAATCGACAAGATCTCATCTTCCCAAAGGTGAGGACTGATTTAAAGGTTTCTTAGTGTTTCTTAAAGTAATTTTTTAGTATAAGAATTTTAATTTTTATACTAAAAAGTTGTTTTAAGAAGCAATAAAAAGGTTGTCCCAAAAAATCAAAATTTTATGTTGTCTTTTGATTTGATTAATTATAACTCCTTTTAACTGTCTGTAGAACTTTCTGATTCATATTTCAGGGTGGATGGGAAAATGATGAGACCATAGTTGAAGCGGCCAGCCGTGAAGCTTTGGAGGAAGCAGGCGTGAGAGGAATTATTAAAGTAAGTTCACCTGTTTTCTTCTTTGATTTTGTTGTTTATATTTAATTTGCTTAATTATTTCTACTACAGCTTAGTTTTTTCACTGTCCTTTGATGCTCGCTTTGGCCTGTTTGGGAGAAAAAAAAAAAGTAATCATTATCAATCATTGGTGGAGCCAATTTTATCAAATAAAATTATGAAGGTTTACTGTTATCAACTGATGTTGATTGCAACAATGTTAGGAAGTAAACTTTCTAGAAATTTCAGTGATAAGGCCTATTGTGGTCGTAAAGCTCTTTGACATTTTGCAAAAAATTATTTGGGTCCTAACTGAATTGTCCGATTATCTAAGAAAAAAGATATTTGGTTAGGAGTTCCTGATGCGGGCATTTATTTTTTTTTTTTTTTTTTTTGGGACATTTAGGCCATTTAAGGCAAACTCACACACACAACGCATACACAAGGACTCGAACCTTGAACCTCTTAGTTGGAAGCCAAAGCTCTCAACCAATAGGCCAAGCGGGCATTTAATTTCAAAATAAGATTGAATTTTATTTTATTCCATAAATATTTATGCATTTTAAACATTTATTTTATAATATAAATATAAAAATATATATGTAGTTTTGGACATAATTTTCTTGTGCAATGGTCTTTAGATTTTGTTTGGGATAATTTTCTTACTTCTGTCTAAAATAATTATTCAAGAATTTTTTGTACAAAAAAGTTCTTTAAAATGCAATAATAAAGTTGTTTGAAATGAAACCTAAATTCACACAATGAAAATTAGATGATGGTGTCGGTTGTTAATGGTTGTCTGTGGCAAAAAAATTATTTAGATCTCTCAATTTTGAAACCCCCTCTATCTAAAAAATGAGGCTCTATTATAGCCTTCTTGAGAGAGATATTTTCATAAATTTGATCAAAATTCAGAACACTTCATTGAATGATCAATATAGTTCTCATTAATTATAGATAATTTATTTAGTATTTGAGTTCTTTAATGATCTAAAAAAATTGTGTGATATTGGGTTTGATGGATTCATCTTGTTAAGCCTTTCGACTTTGATTATAAGCATGCAAGATTTATAGACCGTTAAGCTTTATAATGAATATCTTGAAGCTTTGAAACATACTTAAATTGATTGATTTGTGTTCATATGGATTCACACTCACTTGAGGTAATGATGGACTAGTCTTGTTGAGATATTCAATTTGAGTTTAGATGATTAAGGCTTGGTTTGAGATATTTTTTTTACTGTTTCTTAAAGCAATTTTTTTGTACAAATTTTTTAATTATTGTACTAAAAAGTTGCTTTAAAAAGTAGTAAAAAAATCGTACCAAATGAAATTTAAATAAAATTTCAGATGATCTCGAGTTTGATTTAAAAATAAATAAACAAATATTACCTCAAGATACATGCTGTGTAAGACTTAATGGAGTTCTCTAACTCTTTGCATAAACTCGTATCATAATTTATGTAAAAGAAATCGAAACGGAAAACTTGAATTTACATAAGTCTTAAATCCTCAAGATCTTAAACAAGATGATTTTCACAATTTTTAATCGGAAGAAAAACATACCTTGATTCATTTTGAATTTGTCGAATTTCGAACTACGGTTTATCTCCCTTCTCCCTTCACTTTCTTCTTTTATGAGTTAGTCCTCTATGGAGCAAGATAACTCCTCCTTATGAGAGAGAGAGATGACCAATAGTTATTTCCTGCAGATTTGTCATAATAACCACTCATAAGAGTTGTTTTACAATAACTCATAAAATAACTCATAGGAGTTATTTTACAATAACTCATAGGAGTTATTTTATAATAACCGCTCATATGAGTTATTTTACAATAACTCATATGAGTTATTTTACAATAACCGCTCATAGGAGTTATTTAATCAAACGGTCCATAAATGAATGATCAAATTATCTTTTCTTGACCAATAAGATTTAAACATAAATAATTAAATTGCAATAATTCAAATATATGGGCCACATAATGGTTTATATAATTAAATATATATTCTTAAATAATTATTGTGACGTCTCGCATAATTAATATATTTAATTATTCTAACATGCTGATCAGTGAATTTTTTATAGTGATCATATATTTACTCTTCAGATGGTAAATGTGTCATTGGACTTCTAACTAATAGTGAAAATATCCATCTACAGCTTTTCTTTTCTTTATTGTATGCAATTAAATTCACCTCTGCTAATAATAACATCCAAGTGTATGTTTTTTTTTTTTTTAATTATAATTTTATTGTCATCCAATTGTATGTTTAAATCGAGCAATGCCTTTAAAAAGGGGGTTCATCCATATCAGATGAATATATGTATTTTGAAATTTTAATGAATTGATAACAAAAAGAAATCTATTAATTCAAATATAGCATTTATTTTCATCAATGTAATTTAATCATTTCAAAATATATTTCACAATTCTTTATAATGGATTTTATGTATTCTCCTGTTCATCACCAAATGGATCATAATTTAAAAAAAAAAAAACACATGAAAACTGTTTTTTATTTTGTGATATTTGAATGGTGATCGCTTTGTTCCTCTTAGCTCTCATCCAAAAAAAAACAAAAATTATAAATCAAAATTGTCTCTTGAAACCAGGAACCTATACTGGGAGAGTGGAAATTTAGAAGCAAGAGCAGACAGAACAGCTGCAGTTCAGAAGGAACATGTAAAGGCTACATGTTCGCAATGGAGGTCACTGAAGAGCTTCAGTGTTGGCCAGAGCAAGCCAGCCATGACAGGAGATGGGTCAGTACCACCAAGCCATATATCTTCACCTAAATTCTAATTATTATGATAGTAATCCACTAATCCTCTTAGTTAGATTACGTTATTTTATGTTAACAGTTATGCACAAGTGATGCATTGAAGATTTGCCGATATGATTGGATGCGTGAGGCTCTTTCTTCATGTATTAGTTTTCTATCAGGACAGACTCTATTCTCCAGCGTTAAATTAGCAGAGCCGTCGAGCTACTTCTTTCCTCAGAAACTGAACCTGCTATCAACACATTCTGCTGATGATTTCTTCTCACCAGTTACATGCTATCAATATTGAATCCTTCCCTTTACTAACAGGAAGATGAGTGTAATGACGTAAGAATATTTTCTGCTTGATTTTTGTAATATAGATCTCGTGTGAAGGTGCTGTATATTGTTCGTTTCTGAATGTGATTGTTGCTTGTTCGCATTATAGTTGGATAATATTGAACTTAGGCTTGGATATGTTGAGTGTTCTTGGTAGGGGTAGCTATTTGAAGCTTAGTCAACCATATCGGTTGACATTGGCTTCGTTCGGAACAACTTTTTTGTTGTTTTTTAATTTTTTTTTAAAAAAGTCATTTTAGAAAGTAACAGAAAGAGCTGTCCCAACTGTAGCCATAGTTAATCCACAAAATCTCCAGTGGATTACTCTGGCTAACAATCCATTATAAATTTAGAGCTGCTTTTTATATTTTTTCCTTCGAACAATATTTGTCCTTAGGAGTTTAATTTTCTACATGATATTGTAGAATAGAATGGTTCTTGAACAAGAAGAGCAACGTGAAAATAAAGAGAAAGAGAGAGAGAGAGAGAGAGAGCAGGAGAGAAATATAGAAAAAAGATAAAGTGGTATTGTATTTCTTTGGATGCTGTTATAGAGAGATACCCCCCCCACACACATATATATATATATATATATATATATATATATATATATATATATATATATATATATATATATATATATATATATATATATATATATATATATATAGTGAAGTGAAATAAGCAACTAGCCAATGAGTGTGTGCCTGTGGGCTCCGAAAATTCGGCCCCGGCCTCCCCGCCGCGCTTTTCTTTTTTTGTTTTGGCGAGGGGGAGTTTTAACTGATGAGTTCCGGGGTAAATTTTGGAAGACAGATGGATTTGTAGATAAGACACTGCCCAGAGATTTCGCCCTCATTTTGCGAGGACTTTAAGATCTGAGTTCTGGTTTCCTATAGGCGCAAGCCCCTATAGTTAATTACCTCTCCCGATAACGAGAGAGAACTTTCGATTAAGGCTAGTCGTCAATCAGATTCGTATAGAATACGTAGAGATACAAGTTATCTGGCATATAGTAGCAGCAATGGTGTTGACCTCGATTTTGTCCAGACCTGGGCATGATAAACTGAGTTGACCAAGTCAACCTTTGACTTGGTCAACCCAAGTCTTAATGGGTCAAAATTGACCCATTAAGCCCCTTTTTGAGCCCAATTCAAATCTAAATCAAATCGAGTCCGTTTCATGGCTCAATCCTCATCTACCATTGATCTATTTGACTGATTTGACCAAGTCAAACGCTGACTTGGTCAAACCAAGCCCTTAATAGGTTATTATAACCTATTAAATCCCATTTAAGAGCCCATTCAATGGCTAATTCAATTGCCTTCGTTTTGAAATTGAATTCCACGGCCAAAACTGAGAGATTTCCCTCCAATTGATCAAGCAATCGATCTCAGCCGTTGATCTCAAACCATGGCTCTTAAATACCCAAATTTAGGTCAAAATTAAGAGCTTTTTTTTGATTGCTCTTGCTCCAGACCTCCTTAGGCATTGAGATTTTCTGTGAGAGCCCCCACGTCTTCCCTCGACCTTCCCCCATCGAATCCCGACGGCTAGACCTCGCCGGCGGCGAAATCCCGGCGACCCGAAGGCTTGGACGGTCAAGGCTTCGATCCCACTAATCCAGAGCTTTTCTGATCGTGGTTTCAATTAGGAAAACTTACGAGGACAGTCTACAAGCTCAACCGTGTCGAGAATTCGAAGATCGGACGGTAAAATCTCGCGCAATCCCTTAGAATATCTTAAACACTTAGATCTAAATAGATCTCTATAGGATGCATTTTAGATTAAACTAATACTTCCCCAAGATTTCTGTTCATACCTAGAATCTATGTTTCAAATTTCGTACAATTTGATCCATTCGTTTGAGAGAACGAGCCAAAAAACCTATTTGGCCTTCGGATTCGCCCTAGCCTGAGCGGGAGAGGATCTTGACCGTTGATCCTTCGATCAACGGCCGGGATTCGACCGCGCCGCGGTCTGGCATGACCGCGCGGTCTCTTCCTGCGGTTCCGCCATCCACGTGGTTCGATCGGAGCCGTTGATTCGACCCGCGTAGATCCGACGGCTGCCAGCGGCCATCCGACGTGGTTAAGTCGGTCGGCGCTGATTCCCGCGCCGTGGCAATCATTGCCAATGATTGCGCGGCGACGCAATCATTGGCAATGATTGCGCCGAAACCGCGGAGCCTATCCGCCGCTGCCACGTGGCCCGCACCGAGCCGCCGCTGTTATTTTAAATAAAAAATCTATTTTTAATATATTTTAAACTCAGAAAACTTCCAAAAATCACCAAAAATTCGTTTTTCGTCCGTTTTTGACATATAATACCTCGTTGGACTCGTATCGTCGTCCTCTACACTACAAAATTAATGTGTATATATTTATTTATTATTAGAACAGCAATATAACCCTTTTTTTTATTTTATTTAAATTATGATTTTTGTATAATTATTATTATATTGTTATTTAATAGTTATTTATATTAATTACTATTAGTTTAAGCTACTATATTGCTGTGTAGGTTTTATTTTATAATTATTACTATTATTAACTATTTTTGAGATTATTTTTAACTATATTTTACTATTTTCTATAATTATTTATTTGTAACAATCAATTTGTTGTGTTTAAACTTCAAAAATTCATATCCTCTCCATTTCAATTCGGATTTTTGCGCACAACACCTTGATTTGGGTGTATTTTTAATTCTGTACAGTTTAAGATCATTTCTGGATAAAAAGTATATTTACATTTTCTGTTATTTTATAAACAGTAAAAATCTATACTTTTATTACTATTTAATCCATTATTTTAATATAAATTTTATTATATTACAATAAATTTTATTATATTACTATTTAATGATAGTTATCTACCATAATTAATACTGTTTTAAATTAGCTGCTTACTGATCACTTTATTATAATTATTTTAAGTATTTGTTATTTTAGGCTATTTTAATATTATTTTATTACTTTAAACTTTCAAAAATCATAACTTTCTTGTTTTAAATCGGATTTTTACACATAGAACCTTGTTTTGGATGTACTCTGAATTCTGCATATTTTAAAACTATTTCCAGATGAAAATTTTGTCTGTATTTTCTGTTATTTCAAAAACAGCAAAACTACACTATTTTAAAATATTATTTTATTGTATTTGAACTTGTAAAATTCGTATCTTCGTCATTTTAAATCGGATTTTTACGTATAACCCCTCGTTCTTTTCAGAAAAGCGAGCTTTATGTTTTGAGACCATTTCCAGCCTCTGATTTTGACTGTACGAATAGATTCCTGTTTCGATTCAATTATTTGGGGACTTTGATATTTATATATTAATATAACAACTACTTTCAGGATACAAACTACTTTCAAATCGCTTGAGACTTCGTTAGGGTAGCCAGTGTGTCTCCCTTATATGTATTTATCATAAATTGATCTATTTTTAATTATGCTATTTTCCAAAAGTTCATATATTTGTAAGTATTTTAAAATATTTTAAAATTACTTATGTATTAAATCCCTTAATCTTGGGAGATCCACTACTTGTGAAATTTTAGACATGGATACTGGATATGAAGAGTAATCATCATGGGAAAGGATTAGTGGGTGATTGAGTTCCAATCATTCACTAATCCCTTTATTAGATGTCTTTCCTTTCCTTGTTTTGTCGTAGTATGCATGTGTAGGATCGCACCACGAGCACTTAGCCTAGGCTCTCCTAGATTTAAGGACATGGTGTGTTTATTTCATTTTTGTACTCCCATGCATTTATTACCTGAAGGGTTAGACTAAACATCACTTTAAACTCCTACAACGTAGTGACACCCTAAGGACAAAAATTAAGGACCTGTCTAGCGAACGTAGAAGTTTTCTAGGGATTAGGATAGACCCCAGAACAACATGAAAACCTCAACACTTAAACTTAGTGACATCTAAAACATCACTGAATTTTATAGGAATTTTTAGGAGCTTTTAGAGCCCTTAATTAACCAACCCTAATTAATCTGCTAATTAAGGCCCCGAGACCTTCCGGAAAATACAATAAATATATTTTAGGTCAGAAAATTACCCATAATACCTCAAACTGACCAAAATCTGACCCTTGACTTTAGATAAATAGGGTTCTTTAGTTTGGCTCTAGGTTGACCCATAATTTGACTATAGGTGGAAATTACCATTTTGCCCCTAATAATTTATTAAAAATTATTAAAAATTCCAAATCTCCTTCAAACACTTGGAAACACTTTTTCTGGTCATTCCTGACCTTTGGGAGTGATTCCAATCAGTTTGGAGCTGATTTGGAGCAAAACAATAAAAACAGTCATTTATTAGGAAATTTAGAAATTCCCTCATATACCCAAACTTTAGAAATTCATAACTAATTGTAGAAAATTCCAAATTAGGTAAACTCACTTGCATTGGACTCCAATTAGGGTCTAGTATTTATTAAAAATATCAGGATTTCAGAAACGCACCTAAATTAGAAAGTCAACTTTTTGGTCAACCCTAGTTCATTTAGAGCCCGAAACTTAGAAAATTCATAACTTTGCCTAGAGAACTCCAATTTCAGCCTAATACCTGTCTAACTACTCGTATTAAGGTCTAGTATTTTTCTAAGGTGTTAGGGATCCCAAGCTTAGCCTTTTTCCCATAGTGACTTTTTGGACCCTTAACTTAGTTCCTAGGAGGACCTAGAACTTTCTGAAATTGACTAATGCAATTTAAACCTCAAATATGAATATCCTAAGCTATTAAAATTGATCAACAAACTGAAATAATTAAAATGGACCCTAATTCGCTAAGATTTGAATTTTAACAAAAATACCCTTTTCAGACCCCCAACATACCTGAACTCTAGATAACTTTAACTAACTACCCTGCTCAGGATCTATCCAAACCACACCAACCTTACACACACATAGAATTGTTTGCTAGGGCACCACTTTTAGACCTAGGTTAGGCCGCTGTGTTTTATTTTCTGCGGTGTGCCGGAGCTTTCCGTGGTTTTCATTGCATGCTGTTTGAAAAGTGATTGATGTGTTTGCTTACTTTTTCTGCACTCTGGATGTGAGCGTTAGACTTACCCATAGGTTAGGAGCGCCAAATATATATACTGTTCTTCCGTGCAGGTGGCCATGCTCAAGCTGATAAAAGGGGGAGCATTGTTATGATTTCTAATAGTGTCTTATGCAGGTGCTTGTTCAGCTCCCCTTAAAACAAAATGAGGGCTAAATTAATAATTATAACTGCACAGATGGAGCTGCTTAGCCCTCATAATTAAGAGCATGGCTTGGCACAGGGTCAATGGTGTTAGCATTTTATTTCCATATAAACTGCTTGGGATGATTTTTACTAGGATAACCTTGCAGGGATTCTTAGATTTACTGTTTTCAATTAATGTAATTTATCTGTAATAATTATTAAGAGTTGTGAAAGCAACTTTTGAGTTGGGATATTCTTATCCAGCTCGAATTCTAAAAGAAGAAGGCATCCCCAAAGGGGAGAGTCTTCTTCCATTTGGAAGATCGAGCTGGATGGCTTTAGATATCCAAAGAGAAAAGGCAATACCCCCCTAAAGGGGGAATTGTCTCTTCGTTTGGATATTCAAGCCACGACGGAACCAAGGAGTCCAAGGAGGAGATCCAAGGAGTCCAAGGAGGAGAGATCCAAGAAGTCCAAGGAGAAGATATCCAGAAGACCAAAGATTTGAAGACCCAATATCCCACTCAAAGTTGTTGGCGTCTGTCATAGGCTTAGAAATCTGGGTTGTTGGCAGTGGTGCCCGGCCACTTTACTTTCTGTAAATTTTGGTTGTAATAAGGGCAATTTGCCTATGTCCATTTAGTTGATTAATTTTGGATTTATATTGATGTGTTTACCTGATTGTGCTTAGAAATACCTGCTTTTTCTAGGTTTCTTTCTTGCATGCCGATTTTGTTTTAGCCTGGATTGCGTTAGGCTCTTTTAAGGATTATAAAAACTTTTCTACTCATAACTAATTTCCAAAATTTTAAGACTTTAAACAACATAGAAACCTAACGAACTTAGGGAATTGCCGGAATCGTCCGGGGTCGCATGCATATTACTGCATTCTTCTTCCCTTCTTATAAGACATCTCCCTGCCTGCGGGTAGAGTCCGGATAATCTGGCCTATGAGGATGAAGTGCCGGACCTAGGGAGACTCAGTCTTTTCTAAAAATTTATTTTCTATAAGCCTGTTTTTAAAAGTTCTATAGCATTCATGAGCTGACAATTCAACTAGCATGCATTGCATTAGTGACCAACTAATTAAAATTTAATTGCATTAGCTAGGAGCATCTAACCCACATAAGTCCAGGACCACTTAGGAAATCCTCTAGATGTCGGTCCTATTTCCAATAACTGTGCCACCCACCCATCTTTCATAATTGACTGGATATCATGGTTTTAAAGCGACTAGGTGGTTAGCTGGCTCCCCCATCCAGGCCGGGATAAGTCCAGGTTTGGCATTGCATTAGTTAGGACATGGGCCTTAGTGTTACTCGTCGAACACTAAGCCTAACCTAGATCTAGGATTCGAGGCTACTACACTCGGTTTCGTAGTAGGCTTAAATAGTGGGTAGATTCCCTCTTCAGGAGCCATAAACCCTACTTATCTGCGTCACAGGATGACGCCACTTCCATCTTTTCTCTCACGCATGTGATCGGATGCCTGATTTTGATTTTCTCCAGTTTCTATTTAGTACCCTAGAGCCTCCGAATGCTGGCATGAGCCATGTATGTTTGATTCACCCCTACGGACCCTTCTTCCTCTTGGATAGGATTTCCTAGTCTATACCCATGTGCCAATCCCACTTTAGGAGAGGATAATGTATGATCCTTAATCGAGAGTTTTCTCAGGCTCCGGCCTGGGATGTAATTAACCACGGGGGCTTGCGCCCGTGGGAAACTTGATCCCACATCTACTAAACCCCATTCGATCTCTCATATCGGATGGGGGAAACCCGTGATTTGGTTATGTATATTACTACCCATCGGGGTGTGTTGGCGACAGCCTCTATCCCCAATGGTCAGTCGTATGCACGATCCAATCTGCCCTTTCAATCGACCCGTTCGCGCGGTGCTTTTTCGGAGGTCCACAAATGGGTTTGAAAATTGGGAATTTGAGAGATTTGATATTTAAAACAGAAATTGCACCATCTTGCACTAAAAGCGGATGGTGGGGGAATAGATGATGGACCCGATCAAGATCTCATGGTTCCGTCGTCCCTGACCATCGTGGTCCCTAGTCTATTTAGTCAGAGGAGGTAGTCAACCCAACCTGACAGAAGGATCCTTGTCGGCAGTCATGGGTTATTTCGTCCAAGGGTACCTTGTAGACCTGAGGTGAATATTTACCTAAGGGGACAAATTTGAATCCACCTTAGCTAACAGAGGGCTTTGTGCTCTATCGATCATATCCTATTGATTCATATCTCAAGGATTTGATGTCAATAAGGAACGTAACGGCGATGGCCATAACAGGTATTTCATGGTGCTATTTGGCGGCAAAACCACTCAGTTTAGAGGGCCCCGAGTCATAACCGTTTATCATGCGGTGCCATTTGGCAGCAAACCGCTGGTCAGAGGACACGTACCACGTCCTTACTGGCAGAAGATTGTTTGAGAATGAATCCTAGTGATATTTTTCGACTAGACATTTAGCTCTTTTGCGAGCTAGAGTAAATTATAATTTGTCCACCTCGGCAAACTGTTGCGGAGGGTAGATAGAATTTTGCTTTAAGCGTTCGATAGTTGGATTTCAATTTTTAAATATTTTTAGATTTTTTTTGGATTTTCGTGGGTATTTGGATGGAATTTGAAAGTATTTGTGAACCCCTCCAGTTGAGATAACCAATCAATGCGGCCATCATCAGAGTGTTTGGGGGTCATTTCTTTTTATGGATTGAACCTTGTCAACTCTATCGGGCTGTCGACAGAGGATCAGGTTTCGTAGGTTTTATGCCCCTCATAGTGAGTTCTCATTATTATAGGCATTGAAGGCCTAATATGAATGTATTAAGACAAATATAACGGTCACCACAACCGTATATTTGTTTGTTGGTTTGAACCCCGTCGACTTCTATTGCCCCGTATAGAAGGATCGGTTTCAAACCTGAATTCACTTGTCAACCCGCCCAACATCCCTAGACGTTACTTGTGTACCAATAACATGCTCGCCGGAGCCCATGCGAGTTTAGGGGCGTTTTATAATTAAACCTTGTCGACTCCTTTTTATTTTTTTAGGAGGATCGGGCTCAAATTTAATAACCCGCGCAACATCCCTAGACGTCACGTGTGTACCAATAACACGCTCACCGGGGCCCATGCGGGTTGAGAATATATTTCCCCTTTAGTGTACCTATGTGTATACAATTTATAGTGCACATGCAGGGGGTATCTTTGGGATATTTATAGACACCTTCTGTCCGCTTGCATAGAAGTTGCGGATTCGGTGGCGTGACGTTGTAGTTGTGGATGCCTTTTGTCTGCTTGTACGAATGTTGCAGATCCGGTGGCGTGACATTGTAGTTTGTGGACGCCTTCTGTCTGCTTGTACGAATGTTGCAGATCTGGTGGTGTGGCGTAGCAGCTTCTAAATAAAGTTATTCGCTGCTTCGTACAGGTGAATTGTCGTGCACTACTCGTTGCTTTCTGCAGGTGGATCGTAGTGCACTAACTAATCTCCTGCCTCATATTTGCAGTGTAGTCATTTAGTATTTTGCTTGTGGATAATAAATGGGGTATACGACGGGTCTCTCATAGTGACTCGTAGGATCTTGCATTTGATACAATCATTTTGTATTTTATTTGAAAACAATATATTAGGTGTAGAACAGATCTCCTACAACAGTTCGTAGGAGCTTGCATTTATTGTAACCATTTGGCAGTTGTTAGTGGTCTTTGATCTTTTCGGTACATCTTGCTACTGCTGCATATAGGTAGGTAGATGTCTTCCTTTTCGTACTGAAATTGACTTCAGGATACTGCATTTACTGAAGTCTTTCTGCATCTACCTGGAGATGGTATGTGGCGCTCACATCTGTATTTGTAGACTTTTATGTATTGCAGATCTTTCATAACATCTCATAGGAGCTTGTATGTTCATATCCTTTTTGTTGTTTTTTTTTATCAAGATAGATAGTATTTTCACTGTCCTTGACTTCGTGTTGAGAGCATTGTTGTATGGGCTGCTTCTCTTTATTGATATATTTTCTTGCATTGAAACATTGCTGACGATATGAGTACTAGTGCATTTTCCTTGTATTCATTCGCCTTGCATTTCTATTGCTTGTGTGTGTTATGACGAGCATCACAAATCCTTTAATGTCTTTGGGGATAAATTATGACTTGCATAATGAATTTTCATCCTCAAAATTCATTTGCAATCTAGGTTTCACTTGCTTGTTTGAATGATGATCTCAACTCTCATTGCACTTGTCATAACCTTTATATTTGACACAATTATCCCAAATCAATGATTTGCTTGAGTCTTCATTATCATCTGTATCCTGATGCCGGTTGCAAGGCGTTATTACAAACATCATTGATCTTCTCATGTGTATTGAACAGTGGGCCATTACATTCGTCACATATCAAAATTTTAGTTCTTGCAAGATATCCGTCACACCAATTGTATGCCACTTTATTTGTGAAACAAGTGTTGTGCATCTTATGAATTTTTTTGCACCACTATGCTTGTATTCATTACAACTCTTCCACCATCATTTGCAAATATATTGTATTTCTTACATGTGACCACTTGGTTAATTATCATGATCATTGAGAGCATCGTGATGTTCTTTATAATTTCATCATTATTTGCAAATGGGTGAAGCTTATAATCCCTTGGTTCACAAGTCTCATATATCTTCCCTTGCATTTGATTTAGAATTTGTTATCTTACAAATGATAATTTCATTTGGAGCATTATATCATTCTTAATATATTTCAAGCTGCAATTTTTTATATTCATTATCATTTTTTATTCGAATTCAAATTTGATTTAGGCTCAATTTTATGTTCAATTTATTGTCCAAATCAAGTCCCCTGTTGTCCAAAAATGAGTCCACTGTTGTCCAAATAATGTCCAAGTCCTTGTCTTTTTCAGACAAAATTTCGGCAGCCTCCCGGCGTCTCCCCCGTTTAGGGGAAAAACCAAGAGGCCGCCTACCCACCACCTCAACAAAGGCGTGCACGGTTGGTGTTTGTGAGACACCGCGGCGGTGATATTTTGTTTTTTTCTCCCACCACGCCACCAAAGGCGTGCATGGGATTTTAAAAAGCATTTTTGAAAAAGCAATTTGATTTCGCCCTGCTCAGAGGTACTTATGAGCGACCCCGCCTCGCCGTAGGTGCAGCACCGGGGTCCCATCCCACCACGCGCACCAAAGGCATGCTTGGGGCGATTTTTCGGTTCGCCACGAACATTGAAATAAAGTTTTTGGTGATTACCCGCCTCGTCGTAGGCGCCGCACCGGGGTCCCATCCCACCACGCGCACCAAAGGTGTGCTTGGGGCAGTTTTCTGGTTCGCCGCAAACAACGAAAATGGGAATCTGAGTTTTAGAAATATTCGTACCTTCGCGGGGTTGGTGAAGTCGTCAAGATGCACAAAATACAACAAATTTCCCTTCTTTTTTTTTTCTTCTTATTTTTTCATTCCCATTCACCATCATTTCTTTAGAAATCATTTTTTTTTCATAAATAAATATATACACCTCCTCTTCTTCTTCTAACTTAAAAGGCAGCAAAAGACATCAGTGATATTGAGAAATAGTAATAAAAGAGGGATTTAAATTAATACAATGACGTCAGTACTGAGAAATAATAAAAGAGTAATAGTCTTAACAATAAACCTCCTATTCTCTTTTGCTGGAAGCTTTGCCTGAGTAAAAGAAAACAATTGCTTTTGTGACTTAAGATATAGTGGCCCCTCCCCCCTTTTTTTGTCTTGTTTTGAAAAGTGAGGGTTGTTGTATTGGATGCAGGAGCTCACGTGAAAGTGTAAGAAAAGAAATCGAAAAGGAAAAAGGTAAGGTGTGTAGAATTTAAAATGGAGAATTTCTGAACTTCAGTGATGAGAGCTTGAGCACTGGTTCAAGATTTTGTTTGGATATAAGAGTTGTGGAGCCGTATGAGCATGGGGTTGATGAAGTGAGGATTCAAAGCTTGGTTTCAGAAGGAAATTTATTGCTTGCTCGAGTGGATTTGACGGATCAAGCCTTCAGAGCTGAAGTTTTATCTGAAGAAGTCGAATATACAGAGAACGATCATCGAAGAGCTCTTGGAGAAGACGATGAACAGTGAATTCAATAATTTCCAACATAACATATTAAACGTATTACATGAGTATTTATAAGTAAATTAGTTGCTATGGCTAAATACCAAAATGCCCATGGCCATTAATAACAGATGTCAGGTGGCAGAAGTAAGTGGCGACAACTGTAAGTGGATCAGGTGTTTCGGTTGGACGCCGGCGAGGTCTGCTCCACTCCAGCATATGATTCTGTTTTGGTCTTTGGCGCATGATCCTTATCAGCGTCCCTCAAACTAATGGTCGGTAGGACCATTAGTTTGTCTCGTAAAGTGCCAAGACGAGAGGAGGAGAGTGACTTGGTGAATATGTCAGCCGGCTGATCGAGAGTAGAAATATGCCGGACGGTAATTTGCTGAGAGTGAATGCAATCTCGTATGAAATGGTGATCCACCTCGACGTGTTTAGTTCGGGCATGAAAGATTGGGTTGCAGGCAATCGACATGGCTGAAACATTATCGCAGAATAGAGCGGTAAGAGGTAGTTCAATGAGAAAGTCTTGACAGAGACGCCTTGTCCAGATAATATCGGCGGCAGCGGCGGCCATGGAACGATATTCTGCTTCGGTAGAGGATCTGACAACAGTAGTTTGTTTTTTAACAGACCAAGATAGCAGGGCAGCCCCGATGAACAAGCAATAGCCAGTGGTAGATTTACGATCTAATTGATCGCCGGCCTAGTCGGAGTCGGAGAAGACTGATAGAGATAACTCTATTTTCGGAAGAACGAGACAGTGGTCAGATGTTCCTTTTAGGTAATGCAGAATGCGTTAGGTAACGCAGAATGCGTTTGAGAAGCTGAAAGTGTAGTTGAAGAGGATTGTGCATATGTTGGCACTACTTGTTGACGGCGAAGGCAATGTCGGGGCGAGTTGAAGTAAGATACTGTAAGGAACCAACAAGAGTCCGAAAGAGTTCTGGTTGAGCAAACGGAAATTGAAGTGATGAATCGGTAGGGTATTTGGAAGGGAGTGGCGTAAGAAGAGGTTTACAATTTGACATAGACGCAATGTCGAGAAGATCAGAGATATATGATTGTTGACATAGGCGATATCCTCTATTAAAAACGGTGAAACTGAATGCCAAGGAATTTTGAAAGAGGACCAAGATTTCTAGTTTGAAATTTGGTTTGAAGATTGGATATCAGCTGCATAATGTAGGTGGGATCACTACCGGTAATAAGAATATCATCCACATAAACTAGGATGTAAACATGAATGTCATTGTGATGGTAGTGAAAGAAGGAAGGATCAGTTGAACTGGTGGTGAAATTTTGTTGGTGGAGATATGTGGATAAGGTGGCAAACCAAAGTCGAGGAGCTTGTTTGAAACTGTAAATGGCCTTACGGAGCAAACAGACATGACTGGGATATTGGGGGTCCTCGAAGCCTTGAGGTTGAGACATATAGACGGGTTGGTCTAATTTGCCATGGATGAAGGCATTCATTACATCCAGCTGATGAACAGTTCAATCGTGATGAAGAGCAATAATGAGAAAGAGGCGGATGGTTGTAAACTTCACCACCGGACTGAATGTCTCAAAATAATTAATGTCGTATTGCTGCTTAAAACCTTGAGCGACAAGTCGCGCTTTGTGCCGAGCCACAGTACCATCAGCTAAGAACTTGAGCTTATAAATCCAGCGACAACCAATGATTAATTGATTAGCAGGTGGAGGAACCAGAGTTCAGGTACCCTGTGCTTGAAGAGCCTGAAATTCAGCTGACATCTCTTGGCGCCAGTGAGAATCTTTGTTAGCAATGGTGAAACAGGAAGGAGTTTGTTGAATTGTGTGAGAGAGATCAAGTATAGTGCGAGGTTTAAGATTGCCAGTTTGAGAACGGGTGATCATAGGGTGTTTTGATAGAGATATAGCTGGGGCCGAATCGGAAGAAGAGGAGTTAGTGGTTGGAGTAGATATAATGGGTTGAGGTGTAGAAGATTTGGAATTAGACGAAAAAGATGAAGAGGGAATAGGATTGACAGAAGAATTTTCAGTTGACGGTGTTTGATGCTGGTAAGGGGAGAACTAAGGTAGACTAATTGGTGGGAGAGTTGAGTCGTGAGTAGGAGCAGTGATAGAGGGAAAAGTATTTTCATCGCAAATGACATGGCGGTAGGATAGAATTTTAGCTGTGGCGGGATCAAGACATTTAAAACCTTTTTGATTTTCAGTATAACCCAGGAAAATGCACGGAATAGAGCGGGCAGCTAATTTGTGTGGAGCTAGCGGTTTTGTCCATGGGTAACACCGACATCCGAAAGGACGAAGGATAGAGTAGTTGGGTGGAGTATTGTAGAGAAGTTGATAGGGAGATTTGGAGGAGCTATTAGAAGAAGGTAATCTGTTAATGAGAAAGTCAGCAGTGAGGATTGCATTGGACCAGAAGGTGGAAGGTAAGGTAGAGTCGAGAAGAAGAGCCCGAGCTGTGTCAAGAAGATGACGATTTTTGTGCTCGGAGACTCCATTTTGCTGGGGAGTGTTAGGACAGGTAAATTGTTGAGTGATACAACAATTGGTTGTGAAAGTTTGAAGAGCTTTGTTTCTGAATTCGCCTCCGCCGTCACTACGGATGGTGCGGACAGAAGCACTCAAGTGTTTTTCAATTTTTGTTATGAATTGAATTATATGAGTAGAAATATCAGATTTAAACTTAAGCAAAAACAGCCAGCAGAATTTTGTATAGTCTTCAACAATCAAGAAAAAATAGCGGAAATCATCATAAGAAAAAACAGGGGAAGGTCCCCAAACATCCATATGCATTAGTTCTAGTGGTTGTTGAGATACATGTTCGGAGGGAGAGAAAGGAAGCCTGTGACTCTTAGCAAGAGCACAGGAATTACAGATAGCTTTAAAAGAGGAAATACAGAGTGACAGAAAAGCTTTTGATAGAGCAGCCATGGTTTTGGCATTGGGATGTCCCAGCCGACAATGCCAGGAGAGAGCAGTGCATGGAGAAGCAACCGTAGTAAAAGCAGCAACGATGGACGGTTGAAAAGGAACGGGGTAGAGGCCGTTAAGGCAACGTCCTCGGAGAAGAGGTTGTTTGGTTGTCGTATCCTTAACATGAAAATCAGATTTGTCAAAAGTTATAGAGACGTTATTGTCATTTGTAAGCTTAGAAATGGAGATTAACCGATGAGTTAGTTTGGGGACATGAAAGAGATGATTAAGATGAAGCTTACGAGTCGGCGTCGGCAGAAGACCGTTGCCTACGTGATGTATAGGAAGAGATGTTCCATTGCCAACAAAGACCTGATCACGTCCAGAGTATGACACTGGTTGCTGAATAGGAAGAGGATTTGGTGTCAAGTGTTCAGAAGCACCACTATCAAGGTACCAAGGATCTGACTCAGCCATAAGCGCGACGCTGGAGGAGGAAGACGGAGAACTGTAGTTGAAATTTCCTCGGTGCCAGCAGTTAGCCGCTGAGTGACCCCGCTTGCCACAAATTTGGCAATCACCATCAAACCGAGGAGCACGAGGTGAATTTCGATTAGAAGTTGTGGAAGAAAATCGTCCACGGCCCCTTGTAGATGAAGAACGTCCGCGTGATCTTCCTCTTGTTGAAAATAGAGCAAGATGATTGTCTAAGGAGGTGCTATTAGTAAAGGAAAGCTCACGGAGCGCATCGGTAGTCTGATGGACCTCTTCACTGCGAAGAAGGGAGTATAAATCATCTAAAGAGATCGGATGAAGAGAACTCTGTATAATTGTTTTGAATGATTGGTATGAGGGTGGAAGCCCATTAAGAATGTAATGAAGAATATCTTTATTATCAAGAGTTCCTCCGGCGGCGCGAATATTGTCTACTGTGCTCTTAATCAAGGAAAGGTATTCTGTCATTGTCTTGTTCAGCATTGAGAGAGACTGCAGCTCATTCTTGAGTTGTATAACTCTAGAGCGATTAGTGGAGTAAAAACGTTGCTCTAACGTTTTCCAGATGGATGTCGATGTCTCCAAGGTGAGGATATAAGGCAAGATAGGTGGGGAAATGGTGGAGAATAAGGCTACAGAGAGATTTTGATCAACTAATGACCAAGTTGAATATTGGGGATTGAGAGTGAGCTGGCATGTAGCAGTGAGAAGATGCTTTGCCGACGAAAGAACAGAGCCATCTAAGTAGCCAGAAAAGTTGTTTGCGGCAAACAACTTGTAAATAGCAGATCTCCAGGTAGGATAATTTTCTAGGAGAAGTTGAACATTAATGACGTTCTTAATGTTAGCAAGAAGAAACTTCAATATAGAAGGAATTGCTACATCAGATGAGATTGGTGGTACTTCAGAAGTAAGGACAGCAGCGGGTGTGCTGGGAGTAGATGCGGTGGAGTCCCCCATGGAGAAGAGGTGTAAAGACCATTTTTCCTCCCAGGTTCGTCCGGACGAAGTTAGATCGTCCGGGACGATCGGTACAGGTTGTGCAGGAAAACATTTATGGCTGTATGGTTCGTTTGGACAAAAATCGGATCGTCTTGACGAAATTCTTACCGAGGGCAAGTCGTCCGGGGCGATAATTAATTTTGTCTGGATGAAATTCATCCAGAGCCCAAATCGTCTGGGATGAAGTTGCGATCGTCCGGTACGATCAGTCTGGATATATATTGGAATGAGATATTTTTGGAAAGAAAAGGACGTCCAGGAGAGAGAAAAATGAAGGAAAAGAGGATTTTTGAGCAACTCCGGTCTGTTTTCGTCCTTTGATGTAGTTAGAGAAGTTGACCGACTCGAAGTAAGGCACATTTCGCCTTTCTTAATTTTCAGAACCGTGGATTTTGACGACTTTTCTGTTCTGGATTTTGTTTTCGTTAGCGAATTTCGTGTGTTATTTTCTACTGCTTCAGGTTTTACCGTGTAACTTTTGGTATATTTTCGAGATGATGATTGTGCACGTTTTGAGTATTTTATGGAAGATTATTACCGGATATTTTGGATTCTGCGGTGTTTTAATTGAATTGCAATTTATCAGGATGTTGAAAAATATTTTGTCAGTACAATAAAAGTCTTACAATGTTGTTGTGGATGTTCTGTGATAATTTGGTAAGTTTCTGAATCTGTGAATTTTGTGTAAATTCCGTATACTGTCGTTATGCCGCTGGTTTTTCGTATGAATTCTGCTTTTGTACTGAATTATACATTGAATGAATTGATTAATTGTATGCTATCAGAAGGGAGTTATAAGGGGCCGGAATCCTATGTGATTCCGTTGTTTGGGTCCGGGAAGGGTGACATAAGAGAAAGTTCTGAAATCTGAAATTCTGTATATCTGTTCTGTTCTGGTGCTATAAGCACAAAAGGGAGCTATAAGGGGAAGTTCTGGTATTATAAGCACAAAAGGGAGCTATAAGGGGAAGTTCTGGTGCTATAAGCACAAAAGGGAGCCATAAGGGGAAGAGGGGAAGTTCTGACATCTGGAAGGAAGTTCTGTTCTGAAATTATCTGTTCTGTAAAGCTGTAATGTGATTATTTTTGTACGATTCTGATTTATTCCGTACGATCCTATCTGATCTGTGATTTGAAGCTTTGTGATCTCTGTTCTGAACTCGGATTTTGATATGACTCCAGTTTTCTGTATCCGATGTATGATTTCTGATTGATCTGTTATCTGTTCAGTCTATTATACGATTTCTGTATGTTTGTTCGAATTCTGTACGGATACTTTTCTGATATGATTTCTGGTGGGAAGTTCTGATTATTTTGATTGGTGATTGATGTCTTGCTAAGCTGTTAGCTCATCCTTATTTTCTGCGTGGTTTTCAGGTTCTGGAAAAGGGAAGGAGGTATTGGACTAGACGCTCTGAGTCAGATTTGTGATTAGGTACTTGATACTTTTTATTTTTGTACCGTCATGGCTTTTCTGTTATGTTCTGTTCTTTCTATCCGTAAGTCATGTGCTGTATCTGTATATGATTATTTTGATGAAAGAAAAGATAGATGAACTGTTCTGTGTTTGGATGTTTATAGTCGTTCTGTGTTTTTCTGTCTGTGTAATATTTGGAAGAAAGTTCTGAAGCAAATTCCAAAGCCAGATCCTGGATTTATTTGGGCTCCGTCGCGACCCGATACGAGCGGGATCCGTCCCGGTCGGGTTGGGTCGTGACAAGAGGAGCCGTTAGGCGCAGTGCTCTGATACCATGAAGAAGTCAAATATACAGAGAATGATCATCGAAGAGCTCTTAGAGAAGACGATGAACAGTGAATTCAATAATTTCCAACATAACATATTAAACGTATTACATGAGTATTTATAAGTAAATTAGTTGCTATGGCTAAATACCAAAATGCCCATGGCCGTTAATAACAGATGTCAAGTGGCAGAAGTAAGTGGCGACAACTGTAAGTGGATCAGGTGTTTCGGTTGGACGCCGGCGAGGTCTGCTCCACTCCAGCGTATGATTCCACTTTGGTCTTTGGCGCAGGATCCTTATCATTATCTTGCTCGCATGAGTGGATTTGACTGGATTCTTTGAGCTGAAAACAAGAAATGATCGTGGAAGAGGAAAATATACAGAGTTGTGGTTCAGATATATGGGGAGAAGTGGTTACTTAGAAGGTTTTTTTACGTAGATAGAGAGATCATGATAGTGCTGAGTTGCTTAGGCCATGTGACGCAGGATCCATCCTTCTCGTAAGAAGAAGCCTTGCTTGGAAGAGAAGACATGAAACAGAGAGAAGCCAGAGACAGATGATACAATTTACTTGCCTCGGCGAAGAAGAATAGCCGCCGGAGCACCGTCGCCATTTCCACTCCTTGTTCCTTCACATTGACATATGCATGCAGCCAAGAACAAGTAAGCTCGTTTGGTTTACAATTGAGATTCTTTATATAAGCAAGTATCTCATCGTAAGTGGACAGGTCTGGTCCCATTCCAGTAGTAAGCATATTATCATAAATCTCCATAGCTTGGTTGAACAACCCACCTCAGCTGTAGTGGAAAATAGGGAAGAGATATGATGAGTGCAGCCTGCTCTTCGTGGACTGCTGGATTTCCGGTGGAGCAAGCTGGCAGCTGGAGGTTTGTTGGTGGTGCTCATGAAGAGAGATGGAGGGGAGATGACAGAGGGAGCTCATGAAGTTGAGCTGTGGGAATTTAACATGGAAGAGACGGATAAACTGGAGAATGACTTGAAGAGAAAAGGAAGCTTCATCTTTTAACAGAGGAGGTGTTCTGTGGAACTTGTTGGAGGCAAACATGACAGAGCATATGAATAGAAAATCGGAAGCAGGAGCTGTGTATGACACTTATCCGTAAAAGCTCTTGAAATGAAGTAGTCACTGGTTTTACGGGAAAAGACAACAGCTTGTCAATTATCCGAGGTTTTCACCGGGATTTACTGGATTCTTTTGACAATGTATGAGAAAATACATTAATTACCTTGATTTGATTTTATCTGATTTTCACCATTTTGATTAGATTCACGGGCAACACTAATAATGACCTGCCAAAATTAGTATTAGCATTAATTGAGAATATCCATGATGCATCAGTCAATGAAATGAATCTTGATCTGCATGATTTCCTCGAAATTTGCGTATTTGCCTCGTTTAACGTGTTGATTTGTCGAATATCAGAATTAGATAAATTAATAGTGAATTTAGGGTATTGACGATGTCCCGATCGCAACGAAGCAGTTTGTTTTGCGATCGGACATCATTTAGGTGGCGACGAGGCTTAATTCCTTCGAAGTGCTCGTCTCGATTTGCGCGCAAAATCTCATTCGAACAAATTGACAGTGCATTCATAGTATTGACGATGTTTCGGACCCAATGACATAGTCTGTTTTTGCGATCGAACATCGTTTGGGCAACCTCGAGACCTCTTTTCTCGGTATGTGTGTTTTGCCTCGAGATTCGTGCCACCATTATGAATACTTAAAATTGAATAAACAAAATACAGTTTTCAGAGGTTGACAACTTTCCGGACGCAATGGCGCTATCCGTTTGTCGATCTGACATCGTTTGGTCACCGACAAGGCTAATTTCCCTTGTAATGCATGCTTTCGCAATATATTTGAATCGCCTTTGAAAATTACGACACCGCCTCAAACGATCAAATTTGATCAAATAGAATGTAGACTCTTATTGTCGACGATGTTCCAAACGCAATGACACAGTCTGTTTCATGATCGGACGTCATGTCGTCTTCGAATAGGCAAAATTCCTTGATATGTGCACCTTCACATCATATTTAAATCGCTTTAAGATTTGCACCACCACATCAGAAGATTCAATTTGATTAAATAAAATATATATTCTGAATGTCGACAATGTTCTAGACGCAATGACACTGTTCATTTGTCGATCCAACACCGTTTGATCAACCTCACGCTTTAATTTCGGGTGTTGGTCGTCCCTTTTGACTGATCTCGTCCAATTCAATTGCGAGGGGCCTCGACCCAATAGAATTCAGTGTCCTGGTCGCAACGACGTCGTCCATTTAACAATCAGAGGTAGTTTGACCCTTCAAATGATGCATAGCGCCAAGGTGCATGCGTAATGCTTTAATCACCAAAATGGGTCCTTTCTTGCGCTGTTTGAGGTATAGGGGTCAGCAGTGCCACCTCATTATTGCTTTATATTTGTTACATTATAATTATCTACTAATAGGCCCCTGCAAATTGATGGGTTCTAGAGAACTGTCAGTTTGAGTCTTAGTGTCTAAAATCTTGGAGTAGATAGGGATTTTGTAAATATGTCAGCTACTTGATCCATAGTGTTGATTGGAAGCAACCGAATGCTTTTGGGTTGTATATGATCACGAACAAATCTTTGATCAATTTTGATGTGTTTCGTACGAGCGTGAAACATAGGGTTGTTAGCCTAGGCAATAGCAGAAGTGTTATCGCAGTAAAGGTCGGTAGGTTGTGTTTGATGAACTCCAAATTTGACGAGAAGTTTACGAAACCAGATTACATCAACGGTTAGAATGACTAATGCTCAGTATTCCGATTCGGTTACATTGAAGAACGGGCTACGGTTTTTTGCTTTTAAACCGTCTAAGATATGAGAGTGTCACTTAGAAAGGAGCAATATCCAGATGTAAACATTTGGGAAATAAGATCTACAGCCTAATTCGCATCTGAAAAGGATGTAAGTTGAAGATTAGATTTTGTAATAGGTATACCAAAATCCATCGTACCTTTGATATATCGAATTAGTCATTTGAGCAGAAAGATATGATGTGGTAGTGGATTGTGCATGTGTTGAGACAAAAGGTTGAAACTGTAGGAGGAGTGAGCGTCAAGTATTGAAGAGAGCCTGTGAGTTTTCTGTATAGCGTTGGATCGGATAGCAGATTATCTTGTTATAAGACCTTTGGAAGTTTTGTACAAGTAGGATTGGCAAGGGAATTGCATTGAGTTGGTTGAGCTTGCTGAAGAATCAACATTGCATACTTCTTTTGTGAGAGAAAGTATTGGTGCTCTTGATGGTCAATTTGAATGCCAAGAAAAGTGTGAACTTTACCAAGATACTGCATGGAGAATCTTGTATTTAGCTGTTCCAAAATCTTACTAAGCATTTCTTGATTATTACCAGTAATAATAATATCATCCATATATATAAGCAAAAATATTTGAATATTTAATTGAGTAAATATAAGAAGTGGAGGGTCATAGTTACTATTGGTAAAGCTGAGTGAGAGTAAGTATGCCGTGAAAGTATTATACCATTTTCTCGGAGCTTGTTTGAGATCGTAGATCGATTTGTGAAGGAGACAAACGTAGTTTGGATGGGTGGAGTCTTCAAATCCTTTTGATTGCTTCATATATACGGTTTCGATTAGATTGCCGTGAAGAAAAGTGTTTGCAACATCGAGCTGTTGGATCTGTCAATCATTATATAATGCAATTGCAAGCAGTATACAGATAGTGGGTAATTTAGCTACTGGGCTAAATGTCTCTGTGTAATCAAGACCAAATTTTTGATTGTTTCGTAGCGCAACCAATCGAGCTTTGTATTTAGCCACTATTCCATCTGCATGTAATTTTGTTTGATAGGTCCATTTACATCCTAACATAGTTGAGTTAGGAGGTGGAACGAGAATCCAGGTACCCTACTTTTACAAATAAAAAAATTTATCTTACATTGCTTACCGCCACTCGAGTTGTTTAACGGCGCCGGTGTATGTGGTTGGATCAGTCTGAATTTACTTCTGGAGGTGCTGATGAATCTGATTCAATCGTACAGTTGGATTTAAAGAACCAGTTTGCCTCTTGGTGACCATATGATGACAGACAATGGGATGCAGAGATGATGATTGAGGTGTTTGAATAGAGTAGTAGAATTAGTCGGACAAGGCTGAGAGTGCGAAACACGAAACGGAGTGTGTGATGATAATTCAGAGAGATCGTGAGTGGGTTGGATGTTATTAGCAAAGAATTTTGAATCGAATAGGGAGTTAGTAGAAAAGTTGAGAGAGTGCTCGAAGTCATTTAGTTATCCAAAATGTTGTCCAAAAACGGAAAAGATTGCTCATCAAAGGTTAGATGTCATGATATAATAGTTTTATTTGTAGATACATCTAAACACTTTTGTCCTTTGTATGCACTGAAATAATCAATAAAACACACGATTTTGTTTTTTGTTACAATTTGTGTCGGGCATGAGGGATAAGACAAAAATAGGCACAGCCGAAGGTGCATAAGTGAGTGTAGTCAGGTATAGTGTTTTGTAGAAGTTCGAAGGGAGAGGTATTTTTGGTGTTGTTGGATGGAATTCAGTTTATGGGGTAAACAGCGGTCAATACAGCATCAGGCCCATGAATGTAAGGGACATGCGTCGTATGAAAAAGACATCTAGTTGTTTCAATAATATGTCTGTGCTTTCGTTCGGCGGCCCCGTTTTTCTATGGTGTATAAGGACAAGAAATTTGATGAGAGATATCGCGAACTTGATGAAAGTTAGTAAAGGTATGATTTAGGTATTCATCACCACCATCAGTATGTAAGCATTCTATTTGTTTAGACATATATTTTTCAATCTGAGCTTTAATTTTAATGAAAATATTAGAGACCTCAGATTTATATCGCATAGGAAACAACCACATAAATCTGAAAAAAATTGTCAATAAATATAACGTAATAGTGAAATCCATTTGTTGAAACAACCGGAGATGGCCCCCAAATGTTTGAATGTATGAGAGCTAAAACAGAAATTTTGCAATTTAAAGATTTTTCAAAAGAAAGCTTATGTCCCTTTGAAGTATTACAAGAATGACAAGAAAGCTTTTGAACATCTATATGCATGAGGATTAGAAGCAGCTATAAAATGTAAAGTGTGCTTATTAGGGCGACCCAATCTATTGTGCCAAGAAAATGAAGACGAGGCAGCCACTGAGTACGCATGATTCTAGGATGCTGTAGGAGTAGTACGGATAGGATGCTTGTTGTTGCTACACGGTCCGCAAAGAAGATCTTTGTGCGTCGTTAGATCCTTCAAAGTAAAACTATTAGGATCAAAGGTAATAGAAATATTGTTATCTTTTATAAGCTGTGAGATATATAAAAAATTATATTGAAGATTGGGAGTGTGAAAAAGTTGAGAGAGATTAAGCTTACGAGCGGGTGTTGGTAGCAAACTGCACCGAAATTGGCTATGCTAATCGAGCTGCCATCACCTATGGTAATATCATCCGAGCCATGATAAGGAGAAGAAACAGTCAGATTTTTAAGAGAGTTAGTAAGATGGGATGATGCTCTCGAATCAAGAAACCGGTCCGTAGAGGATCTTGTGTTGCCTAGTACTAAAGCTGTATTGGAGTGGTTTGTAGAACTTGGAATATATTATGGATTTAGACGGTGCCAGCAATTGGGAGCTGCATGACCTTTATTTAGGTAGATTTGACAAATAATGGATGCATTTATGGTGGGTCAATTTGTATTATTGAAGCCGTGAGATGCACGGCCACTGGTCATGTGTCCATGACTCTGGTTGGATAAAAGCGCCAAATTAGGATCAATGGCAGATGAAAGACAAGCTGCATCGATTGCATGATTTATTTCCTCGCTAAGAAGAATGGCATAAAGATTATCGAGGCTAATGAGAGTTAACATAGTTCGAATGACAGTTTTAATAGATTGGTAAGATGAAGGAAGACCGTTGAGGATGTACATAATTATATCTTCGTTATCCACTTTGGAACATGCAAAGGCAATTTGATCAACTAAAGATTTTATATCGGCGAGATATTGTGTCATAGTGGAGTTCTTGAGAGAATTGCGGTGTAATTCGTTCTTTAGTTGGATAACTTTAGAATGATTAGTAGACTAAAAATGAGTTTCGAGGGTAATCCAAATATTGGAAGTCGATTCAAGATTTATGATATAGGGAAGCACATGTAATGAAATTGTAGAACAAATAGCCGCAGACAAATTCTAGTACGTGAGAAGCCATTGGGAATATGCGAGATTATCCATCGGGTTAATCAAGAATGCAAGTAGGTTTAGAAAAATTTGGATCAAGAAAAGAATCAAATCCATTTGCCTGGAGAACCTTAATGATTTGCGATCTTCATATAGAATAATTTTCAGAGGTGAGTTGAATTTGAACTATGGTTTTGAGATTTGAAACCATAAAATTCAAGGTGGAAGGAAGAAACAGTGTGTCTCGAAGCATGGAGTCATTGTGTTCGTCAGTTTGAGAGGAAGCCAAGTTCACCATTTTCACCAATCTTGATCTCACACTCTGATACCATGTAGAATATAACGATTCTTGAACAAGAAGAGCAACGTGAAAATAGAGAGAGAGAGAGAGAGAGAGAGAGAGAGAGAGAGAGAGAGAGAGAGAGAGAGAGGATAAAGTGGTATTGTATTCCCTTGAATGCTTTTATAGAGAGATACCCCATATATATAGATATGGAGTGAAGTGAAATAAGCAACTAGCCAATGGGTGTGTTCCACCTCATTATTGCTTTAGATTTGTTACATTATAATTATCTACTAATAGATATGACAAAATTTGTAAAGCTCAACATCCATGCATTTGATATTAACAAATCAATTAGTATGCAATTACAATACAACAAAATAATTCAAATAGTAAATAAAATATTGATTTAAATCAAAAATAAAAAATTTAGGTTTTTAGCAATTTGATAAATTGTATTTCTTTTACTCCATCTCTTCTCTCATTCACTCAATCTCCTCACATTCTTCCTCCCCTTCACTTTTCTCCTCATCTCCTACTGTTGCATGTTACTGGCTCATTCATCTCCCAATCCTATGCATAACAATATATTAGAGTTAAAAAAGCTATAAGAATTTGTAAAAACACTTGTGTTTGCTATTGTAGATTTTAGACTTGTGTAGAATGTATCATAAAATGTAGATGAGCTTGCATAAGATATGATAGCAAAAATGATGAATAAAAATAGAAAGGAGTACTATGAGTGAGTGGATATGGTAGACTGAGGCTTTATTTGTGACGATCATGTGGTTAAAGCTTTTACTTTTAAAGGAATAGCTTTATTAATGTTTTATAAATTTATAGTATAAAAAGTAACTTTTTAAAGCTATTTAAGAAAGCAACTTTCTAGTTTAAATTTTTTTAAAGTAGCGAAAAAGTAGTGACCAAACATAAATTATGGTTGTGGTCGAGAAAGCAAAATAGTAAAAAAATTGTCCCAAACGAAGCCTGAACTAGGTCGTGGTGGTGCTATATATAAGTGCTAGTATTAAGGATATTTAAGTAAGCATCGTAACAAAACAAACAAGAAAGTAAAAGCTACGGAAATAAAAAAACATTAGGATTTAACGTAGAAAGATTTGAAATCGGAAAAAAATCACAGAGCCACACCACACACAGAAATTCACTATAAAAATTAGGAGAAATAAGTACTGATATCTTTTCTTTCTTGCTCTCTCCTTGTTTCTCTACACTCTTGGATTATTCTCACTTTCAAAACACAAGAGAAAGTCAAGTAAATAACACCAAGGGACACCACCCTTAAGAAAATGAGAAAGAAAAATTGTTAAGTTCGCCTTGCAGCACTGCAGTGCCAGTTTGGAGTGTTAAGGTGCTCAGACTTATGATCTTGATCCATCTGATGATGCTGCAATGCTCAAACCTACAGCGTTACAACACTACACAACGTTGCGGTGCTCTGTTCTTTGTCGTTTCTCCCAACAAAGTCTACAGTGTTGAGGTACTCGGGTTTGCAACGTTGGGGCACTCGTGTATATAGTGTCAAGGCATTTCAGGGAAAAATTTTTTGGTGCACAACACCCAAACCCAAGCAGGGGGCAGACCCTTAGCATCCCCCTAGCAGGCTAGAGAATTTGACTTGAGGTACAGGGCAACAGTACAATTTGATTGATCGACACAATCAGATTCCACACAGACTAACAACTAGTGATTATTTGAGTGATAGTTGTCGTGGCAATCGTTGAGTGTGAAGTGGAGGTTAGGGGCCAAATTAATCTTCATTTTGCCATTTAAAAATAGATGATTTTGATCTACATGAAAACTTACCTCCACAATTAGATTCATATGCAAAAGAATATTAAAAAAAATTAGTTAATCTTAAATCAATGAAAGGGGAGATCTTTGCCATAACTAAGCTCCATTCAATGATGAAGGAAGTTACATTTTTCTTTACATTATTCTTATCATGTATAGGGGTGTCAATTTCGGGTCACGGGTCGGGTTCGGGTCGAACCCGAAACTGACCCGGCACTATTCGGGTCAACTCGAACTCGACCCGTTTTTAAAAACGGGTCAGTTTTCCTGACCCGAACCCGACCCGCTTCGGGTCCGGGTCAACCCGACCCGACTCGAATGACCCGTTTCCAACAAGAAAATGGCTAATTTTCGGGTCAAAAACGGGTCAAACTCCTCTTTTCGGGTCAAAATCGGGTCAATCTCGGGTTGACGGGTCGAAATCGGGTTTTCGGGTCAAAATCGGGTCACTTTCGGGTCAATTTCGGGTCAAAGGGTTAACCCGAACCCGACCCGATTTTTGAAACGGGTCGAAATGCTTAACCCGAACCCGACCCGTTTCGGGTTCGGGTTGACCCTAACCCGAAATTTTCGGGTCGGGTTCGGGTCGGATTTTCGGGTCGTGTCAAATATTGACACCCCTAATCATGTACCAAAGTTTTATTTTTTTTAATACATAATTAACAGACTATTTGATGTTAATTAAATGTCTATTTTGAGACAACTTTATGACTATTTTACTTTTAAAGTAACAATCATAATTTTCATTTGGCTGCTCTTTTTCCATTATTTTTTCAAAAAAACTTTGATGAAAAGCTATTTTTTTACTATATAATAAAATTATTTTATCCATAACAACTTCACAATCAATTTTATAAAATATTATAGTCATCTCAAACAGATGTTACATCAATAATATATTCCACCATTTTTTTAATTACTCCTTTACCCTCAAAACAAATCCATATATAAAAATAAGATCTAAGCACCCGTTTACATGGATTAACACTTTCCAAATCCCTCGAATCTTCGCGTGCTGGACAAGTACTCTCAAACCCAGATCACAAACAAGGAACAAAATTTTGTACGGTCGCGGAGAGGAGTTCGCTCGGCAATTTCACCGTAATTAAAGAAATTCACTCGAACATCGTAGACAATTAATCCACCCTTTTTGCACTGATCGAATAAATTTATGATAAAAAATTAAAAAAAATTAAATAAATTTATGAGAGAAAACAAGCGTGTGATATGACACATGTGGGATTGGTTGTCGTTAGACCCGCCGAAGCGCTTTATAGGAGTGGCAGCGGATAGATATGAAGCTCCAAATTCTGTTAAAAAAAATCACAGTGAAATATGGAGCTCCAAATTTTGTTGAAATATTTAGATCAACTAAAATCAACACATATGCATGTCATATATGTAATATTTAAATTTAAAATCTTTTAATTAATATTCAAATTCTCAACGCAAAATCTTAACTCAACTCCTCTACTTTACTAAGGAGAGAAGGGAAAAAAAACCTCGCGGGCCTTAAAATTGATATTTATGCAATATCTTGAAGGGTACTGGTGCAAAATAGATATTTTTTAATTCAAGTTGTAAAATATTACATTTGCAAACACTTATAAAATATTATTAATCTATGACTATAATTACAAATATTAGCATATTTATTACATAATTTTTTTTGAAATATCAAGGAAGAGGTATCATTGAGTAGATATCAAATAAAGTCAAATTAATCATATTTGAGTCATTTTTCTTCAAATAATGTTTATTCATATAATATTAAATTTAGTTTTCTTAAAAAATTAGAAAATTAATTATTGAAAGTATATATAATTATATTATTATTATTATTAAATTATAAATATCTTATTATTTTTCAAATCTTCCATTATACATATGATTTTTTAATCACATATTTTGATGATATGTTCATAAATCATAACATAATAGAACATAAGAAATATATGTATATTATATTTATCTCAAAATTTTTTTAAATTTTTTGGAATAAACTATAATTATAGTTCTAATAAAAAAAAAATGCATAGGCAAACATTAAGCGCATCTCATGATCTCATCATCGTTCTGGCTTCTTGCCTTCTCCGTTGCTCTCTCTTCCTATCCCATCAAAGGATCAGATGCTTTGCCTTTTCTTACCTCGACCAATCTCCTCTTCTCTTTCTCACTCTCTCGTTCTCTCTCCAACCCATAATTTACACGCTACAAAACCAAATTTAACCTACGGCTACGTATATAATGTCTGGTCCCATTCTCAGCTCTCTCATCCTCCAGTGAGTAATTAAGAACTCCATGGCCGGCCTGCAGCCCCCTGCCCGATCATGGTTCCGCCTTGCCTCTATAGCCCGAATGCAGGCCGCTGAAGCCGCAGCGGCCGCGTCCACTGCCAGATCAACGACAACTCCTACAACCCCACCCCTCCCAAGAACTCCTCCCATTCCCCGGCCGCAGCAACAGCCAACTTCGATACCGCCACCCCCACCGCCGCCACCGCCTCCACCGCCGCCCCCACCACCTGCTCCACCTGCGCCGCAGGCAGAACCCCAACCCGAGCTTCCATTCATACCAACTCCACAACCAGAAATCAAGGCTCAGACAGCAACAGAAGCAGCATCACCGACACCTCCATCTCCCTATGAGCCTCAGCAGCCTCCCACGCCTCCACGCGTCGCAACGCCACCGGAATCACCAAACGTAATCAAACCTTCCTTTTCCTCCCCGCCCCCTTCGCCAACGGTCAAGCGAACCAATAACACACACAACCCAGAGCCCGAACCAGAAACCAAGCCTCCGTCTCCTCCCCTGTATCAGACATTCTCTGCTTTGCCGGAGGAGAAAACGATTACCAACAGCAACGGAAGCAGGGCGAGCAATGTATCCTACAGCAAGCCTCAGGGTCCCCCAACAAAGGAAGATAAAAAGCCGAGGGTCATTACCATGGCTGGAGAGAACACCGGCGCTGTTATGGATATCGGTTCTGCTGCTCCGCACCGCCTTGGCCACCTCTTCCATAAATCAGATGGAAGCGGACATGGCGGTAAGATGGAGCAGGAACACGAGGAAAGTAAGAAGGGTGGCAGGGGAGCGGCCAAGACGAAACACATGGAGGCGGTGGTGAATAGTAACGTGCAAGGTATTAACAATTCTATTGTCTTGAACTCAACAACCACCCAACACAGCCCCGGCGTTCACATCACCTTTGCAAGTAACCGGAAGCCCAAAGGAAGCGGAAGCTCCGAAGGGCACAAGGCACATCATTCCGATCAACTCCATTAACTATTTACTCGTCCTAATAAGTTCAAGTGAATAAATTATTAGATGGGGAGAAGCTATTCATCGAGGATTTATCGTCTCTTATCACCTTTTTTTTTTTTTTTCATTAACATCTTTCTGTTTCCACGAGCTGATTGAGTGGAATTATTGTTCTCTGATTGATATGAAATTGTGATCAATACGTTTTACGTTCTGGTTTGAGTGGTTCTGTGATTTTTAGTTGAACGGCGAAAATTGTTCTAATGGAAGACCGATTTGTAGTTCGAGATACTTTTTGTTTCAGAAAGATTTGCGTTATGATTAAAATAAAAAATTAATAAAAAATATATAAATATTTAACACAACTATAAATTTTTTATATAATAATTACAGAAATATTATTTATATTATCAAAAAAATTTAAATTAATTTTTAAAAAATAAAATTACACTGCATTTTGTTTCAAAACAAATTTTTATTTGTTTTAAATCATTTATTTCACAATCTATCGTAAAAATAAGATATGTTCTTTAATAAATTAATATTTTTCTTATAAGACACTAAAATAGAAAGATTTGAAAAATGTATTATTGATATTAGAATTAGCGACGCGGAAGGCCTTTGTATATTCCTGATGATATTGAAGGGGGATGGAAGACTATAATCTGCTTGAATGTTAGCAAAATAAACACTTGGTAATTATTTATTATATGCGTTATACTTTCAAAGCAATGAGGAAACGAAGGGAAATGCCGCCGCCAAGGTTAGGGTTTCTGAGTTTTCCCCTTGTGTCGCCATCGTCTTCCCATGCTTGGGAGGGGCTCCTCTCCCCTCCTTCCACCATTAACACACACTTCTCTTCTTGGCCGTCCTCGTCTGGCTCCACCGCTCTCGCGGGCAAATAACCTCTCTACTAATGAACCTGATTGGGAGAATTTTCCTATGTCCTTTGTTCCTTCTAATCCCAAACTTTCCTTTAAGTCTTATGATTTATCTTTAACGAATAACGCTCTAGAATCTCTCCTTAGTTGGCTATTCAATTGATCAAAGACCTTACTACAAGAGGCTCCTTGCCTCCATGAAAATGTGGAAGCTTAAAGGATCGCTCAGCTTTCTTCGCCGAATGGTTTCTTCCTCTTAAAGTTCAACAATATTGAAGATTACAACATGGTATGGCCGGGAGGAACCTGGTTCTTACTCGATAAGCCTTTTGTACTTCAAAAATGACCCCCAAAGTTTAAACCTAACGGGATGAGTTTGCCTCTATTCTGATTTAGGTAAAAATTTTGGATGTCCCATTAGCTTTATGAACTCCAACGGGAATTTCAAAGATTGCTAGCTTTATTAGTGTGCCACTCTCGGTAAACTCCCTTACTACAAAATGTACTAGGTTAAATTTTGCCAGGGTTTGTATTCAAATTAGTAAGGATTCTCTTCTTACGTATTGAGATATTCCAATTGAGATTGATGATGAAAACATGATTTTGAAAGTCATTTATGACTGGAAACTAACTCCTTGTGAGATCTATGGCTCTTTGGTTCATCCTACCAATCTTTGATTAATCCTCAGATTTTTTTTACCAAAAATTGTTGCGAATCAACTTGATTAGCCACCTCTAATTAATGCTCCTATGTTAAATGCAGGCATTCCAGTTCAGACTTCTGCTTTTGTTCCACCTTCCTAGATAGTTAAAGATCCTTTCTTACCAAATCTTAATTTTTCCACTAATGAAATTTCTTCTTCGTAGTCATAATTCTCTACCAACAGTTCCTAAATCATCCTACATTCTTCTAGCTAATAAATTCTAATCTTTGCAAACTAAGGAAATTTAATTCATTAGTAATTTAATAACTTATATTAATAATTTAATTAAGATAAGTTATTAAAATTAATGGTTAATTAAAATAAGATATTAAGTTAAGAATTAATTAAAATAAATTATTAAAGTAATAATTAATTAAAATGAGCTATAAAATTATTATTAATTAAATTATGAAAATATATTTTTTCAGAAATTATTAAAATCCGCCGGAAAATCTGTTGGAAAACCCTCCGGAAACAAATCCGTCGGAAATTCGCCAAAAAATCCGTCGAAAAATCTGCAAAACATATGTCAGAAATATTTCATTGTAATCCTTCAGAAATCCACCGGAAATCAGCACGCCAGAAAATCTGCCGGTTCTAGGCAATTTTCCTGTAGTGATCCCTTTCGGAGGTCCACAGCCCGGACTTCTGCCGGACCAACACTTGAAGCCCTCCTATGCTCCAGCAGACCACCACCTAACGTTCGGACTTCTGCTAGACCACCACTTGAGGCCCGAACTTCTAACGGACAGTCACCTGAGGCCCGAACTTCTGCCGGACCACAACTTGAGACTCGGACTTCTGCTGGGCCACCACTTGACGCTCAGAGTTCTCCCGGAGTACCGCCCTTCTACTACGTTCTTTCGGACCCCTGTCTCCTTCTAACTATGGTCCTTCCAACATCCATCACTAATCAACGGTCTTTCTGACCCCGGTCTCCTGCCAACTACGGCATTTCGAACTCTTGTCTCGTGCCGACTATGGCCCTTCCAACCAAATAAATATGTCTATGTTGATTATTGTAACTCCCACCATGTAATGCGCTCTATATGACGTACATTTGTGACATCAAGCCAAGGCCTTCTCCCAAGGAATGGCCTCATTTGCAATCGACTGCAATTACTAGTGGATTCATTCAAACTGGGTCAGGCCCCGTGGTTTTTCCCCATTTTCAGGGTTTTCCACGTAAAAACTCTAGTGTCTCTTATGAACGCTACACCCTCTCTCTTATCTTATTGAGTGTTGGATCTTTATGCAATGCTAAGACGTTAAACTTCATATTTCTCTACCCCTGTGAATATTCCAAGTCGCAGCAATTTGTAATAGGAATTATACCATTTTTCTCATCTTCTAGCTTTTATTTTCCTGCAATGAGCTTTTCTACGGGTTCATGGATCATAAAAAATTACATAGAGATCGAGATAGAAGAGAGATATGTACTTTTCTTACAAAGTTTCATAGTGAATTTCTTGGTATGGAGTGGCTCCATGATTTTTTCCATGTTCGAATTTTTTCACTTTAAATCCTGTTATACTTTCTTTTCGCTGCATTTTTTCTTTGTTGTTTGTGTTCATTGTGTGGTTTAATTATTCTCCAAAAATCTAACTACAAGTTATTACAGACAATAGAAGGGAAGGCTTTTTTTTATTTTGCCTTTGATTTCTTTTTATTATGGACTAAATAACTTATTGTGTTCATCTAAAGAGTTTAGGGCAAAATTACTTTCAGCTGCTGTATCTATACAATTTTCTTCCAGAAGAAAGTCGAGCCATGGTAGATCGATTAGCTGTTTCTTTGAATTGCTTGATCAAAGTGAATAAGAAAAAAGGTGAGGTTGGGATGAAGCGAGGGGGAAGGGGAGATGATCAGCTAGTTACTAAGAGAATAGGGGTGTTGAAGAAGCTAAGCGAAGACCAAAAAGAGTTAAATTTGGAAGAGTTTTAGTTGACCAATTGAAGTTGGACTGCATTCCTTCGGCATAATATGGAAGATGAATATAGTTATTAATAATTAAGAAAATTAATTCATGTAAGAAATTTGTTCATTCATTGTATATAGAAATAAAGAAGGGAAAGGGATGGAAGTAGGGGTATCAATTTTTGACACGATCCGAAACACGACCCGAACCCGACTCGAAAAAATCCGGGTTAGGGCCAACACGGACCCGAAACGGGTCGGGTTCGGGTTCAACAAATCAATCCGTTTTAAAAATTGGGTTGGGTTTGGGTTGACCCAGCAACCCGAAATTGACCCGAAAATGACCTGAAATTGACACGAAAACTCCTATTTGACCGGGAAATAGGAGATTGACCCGTTTTTTACCCAATTTTGACCCAAAATTGAAGATTGACACAATTTTTGACCCGAAAACTAGCATTTTTAGGTCAACTTCGAGTCATTTGTGTCGGGTCGGGTTGACCCAGACTCGAATCGGGTCAGGTTCGGATCCAGAATCCTGACCCGTTTTTAAAAATGGGTCGGATTTGGTTGACCTAAATAGTGCCTTGTCAATTTCGAATTCGACTCAAACCCGACCCATTGTCCCGAATTGACACCCCTAGATGGAAGTGACAAATGAATATCTATAACATAATTGTGTGGCAGTGGAATTATGAGCTGGATAAAAGAAAGTGATGGGAGTGAGTAAAGGCTACTTTATTAATTTAACTAGACTTGGTTTTCGCTATTGCTATCAGTGCAGACTAACGCTTTGTGTTTTCTTTGGGAAAAGTAAATTGGACTACTGAGAGCCCACTAATTATTCTCATTTTGTTTCAACCTCAAAAATTTTTTTTTGTCACATTTGAGCCATTCCATTAAGATAAATTTACTCACATATCAAATACATAAATTTTGAACTTAAGATCTCTTATTTAATAGCTAAAGCCCTAATAAACAGACCAAAATGAGCTATATTTTCAAGCCAAATGATTGCAGGAAGTTATTGCAGACTCAACCTGTGCTAGAAATTTTGGTATGAACCTGTTTCAAGGTACTGCTATAATTATTTGCTGTAATTTCAACTCATAAAAGTTTATTGTAATTTCAAATGTAACATTTTATGAGGTTTTTAGCTGTCCAAATGTGTTGAAGGGATAAATTGGCTGTGCAGAAGTTTTTGCTAAAGCTATTGCTTCTAAGGTTCCTTTGTCAAAACTGTAGCACGATGAATAAAGATGAATTAGCGTTTTGATTGAAAATAAATATAAAAATAGATATATGAAAGAAGATACATAGATTTTTTTTTTGGTTAAAAATAAAATTTGGTTAAAGAGAATTACTGTTTTGATATAATTGTTATTATTTTTAAAAATAGAAAATAGATTTTCCTGTTGAAGATGCACTTAAGCGGGAGAAGGGCGGCGGTTGTAACGTGATGCTTTCCTCTGTAAAAGCACAAAAGGCAAACAGGGTTCAATAATTGGGGGTTTTATATTTCTACGGTCGACTCGAATTTAAATGCATTAGTAATTAATAAAATTATATCTTGTTCACTCTAATTATCTTTATCTGTTAACGCATAGTTAAATTTATTAAATACACTTAGACAAAAAATAAACCAAATCATTACTTCGGATCCAACACAATATTAACCCCCTAATATTTGACATGATTCTAACCCAAACCATTTTTTGCGAACGGATCATATAATACAGCCCGAACCATTCCCGTAGGGTTGTTAGGTTGACCTGACACGAAACAGCTTGCAGCTTGCGAGATTTGGCAAAAGAAGCATACTAATGGGAGAACAACGAGCTCCCTCTTGTCGTAGTCGTTCATATCTAACAAAAGAACGGCAAGCGAGCTATCATGACTTTCGACCCCACATGAAGGAACGTTGTGAAGCATCGAAGGAGAAGTTCCGACGAATCCAACTAGAAGCCAAAGGAACGTCGTTGATGGCACAGTGCGGGTTGAAGAAGAGGAAAGCAAACATGCCAGCGAACGGGATGGCGACAACGGCCAGTGCGGACGGGACAGCTGCAGCGGCCAATTGCACTCGACGAGATATCATCACGTCAGATGTGGTCACTCGATGATACGAGATCAACGTGGACAAGATGGCGGAAATGGCACAAGCCAGCGTGGATGTGACTTACGTGCGATGTTCCCTAGTTAACATGGGTTGATTTCGAGTTTATAGGTCAACCCGAACTTGACCCGATTTTATAAACGGGTCGAAATCTCGAACATGAACCCCGACCCGTATAAAATTATGTCTGGTTCGGATTGACCCGAAAACCCAAAATCAACCTGCGTTCCAATTTTATAAATGGGTCGAAATCTTGAACTCGAACCCAAACCAACCCATATTGCAAACGGGTTGACCCGAACCCAAAAAATTTGGGGTCGATCCAGGTAGATTTTCAAGTTGGATCAGATTTTAACCCCGTATAATAAACGAAGCTCGTGGAGAGGTTCAAGTCTTTCGCAAGTCTTCGACTTTTGTTTTTTCAATTGATTGTAAAAAATTGAGGATAGCGCCTGATACTAAGAACGGTTAAAAAAGTTTTTTTTTCTCTTAAATAGTTCATATTAACTTATTAAAAAGCGCTTATTTGATTCATTCCTTAACTAAGCAATACCAAACAACGCTCTCCCGTTCGCCCTCTCTCTCTCTCTCTGCCCGGAGATCAAACTCTCAAAGCTAACCGAGAGAGTTGAGAACGCAGAAGCATGGATATTTTAATGAACTTGAGGGATGAAGCGTACACGAGAGTGGTGGACGAACTTTCCGACTTGATTACCAGCGGTGAGACCATAAGAAATGAAGAGGAAAACATCCGGCGATTCTCCGAGCAAATGATCTACGTCAGGGAGATCATCATAAAGCTTCAATCGCAACAGTCGGGAGGCCAGTTTACTTGTAGTTCCACTACAGCCAACTTGCTGCGCCGGATGGAGATTGCGGTCAACAACGCGCGAGAAACCATCGAGGGATACAAATCCAAAAGCTCGCTCTTACGCTTATTATTCTGCCGCTCTGTCGTCTCCAAGCTGAACCAGTCCTCCAAGGAAATCACCGACGTTCTCAGCCTCCTTCCCTTAACTGACATCGGCATCTCTCTCAACATTTACTCCAACCTCGACGCCATCATCCATAGCCTAAAGTCCATGGAGCTCAAGCTTGAGGAAAACACCAAGACCATCCACTCCAGGCTCGATCTGTACATCTCTGAGAACAGCGACCCCTCTTTGCCGCCGTTGATCGAAGCCAAGGAAGTGAAGGTCGGTGAACCGATTAACGAGGCATACCAGTTCACCAAAATGTTAGAGTGCTTTTCTTCAGAGATGGCACCCCCAATCCAAAGGGAAAGGAGTACCGTTGATGAAATTGTGAGCCTTCCGAACATCTTCTTTTACTGTCCCTTGACTCTAAAACTTATGGAGGATCCCGTCAATGTCTCCTGCAACCACAGCTATGAGAGAAAAGCAGTTGAAGACTACTTCCGCTCAGGACATAAATTTTGTCTCCTTTGCAAAAAGGAATTAATATCTTCATCGTTGGGGAAGCTGGAGCTCACACCGAACCCTACGCTCCTCAATACCATATCAGAGTGGAAGCAGAGGAACGCGCTTATCAACGCCGAGAAGAACGCTAAGAAGAAGCTAAGAGATGCAGCTGAAAGAATCACTTTTGACAATATGGAGTCGACAAACCAAGTCCTGGAAGAACTTAAGGCTGTGATGAAGGAAATGCCCAGCTGCATCAGTGAGGCTACGGACAGCTCCTGCAAGCTTGTTCAGAAGCTGGCGGGGCTCTTGAAGAAAAGCGCAGCCGCAGGAAACGCCGGCTTGGTGTTATGGTGCCTCCTGTTCATCGCACGTTTTTCGCAGGAAAACAAAGTAAGAATTTTTAATTAATGTTTGATTTTAATCCGGACGTTTAATTATTTTGGATGATATCCTATATTATAATATGTTTAAAAGTACAGTAAAATTCTATAAATTTATAATTTTAATATCTTAATTTTTAACTTCTTTCATTCAAAAAATTCAATTTTGATAAAATTTTTGTGAATATTTTCGAAAAATCACAAAAATAAATCTCCATTTTAACTAGTCATTTTTGTGACCTTTAAATGAGAATAAGCAATTCCAGCAAATGGTCGCAGGAAACCATAGGCAGGGGAGGAGTAATTAAATGTCTTTTGAAGCAGCTTAAGACAGAGCCTATTGCAGCAGTGGTCTTACTTGAACTTTCCACAAACGACAGGATTGCCCAAAAGATTATAGAAAACAAGAGCTCCATACCAGTTCTTGTCTCCCTCCTCGACAACCCAAATTCTCATTTGGCAGAAAATGCTCGCGCTGTGCTGAAGAATCTCTCTAACAGTATCAGCAATATTATTTTGATAGCAAAGTCAGGGTACCTCACTCCCTTCCTCCATGAGTTCAACGCGCAAGGTGTGTTACAGCAAGCTCTAATCCCTAGTTCCCTACCAAAGCCATACTTCCTACGATTATGAACTCATCTCCAGTTTCTACTTACAATTGATGTAACAGGGAATTCTGAGGAGATGAGAGCATTCATGGCTGAAGAACTGGCGCATATGCAGCTAACAGAAGCTGCTGCAAGCAACTTGAACAATGAGAATTTCATCTTTCACATGACTGTAATGCTCACCTCCAGTTTACCAGCAAGCCAATTGGCTTCCCTCAAGTGCATCAAACGGCTCATGGCCTTCAGTGGAATTAGGATATCGTTTCTGTCGACCGTTAGTACCGTCTCTGCTGTTCTGTGCATCATAACGGACACTGCTACAGAGCAACAGTCGAGGAAGGAAGCATTTGATATCCTTATTTCACTCATTGAGACGAGCCAAACATTCGAGCAAGAAAGCTATCCTGGCTTGCTGAGGCTCTACTCCTCCAGCAACATCCACAATTTGCTCGAGCAGATGAATCCCTCTATTCCCAACGATCAAGTTTGGCTGTTGCGGCTTCTACTTGCAATGTTTCAGAAATCTGATACAGCACGGGATTGGATAATTTCTGATCGGGAGGCAATGAACCATCTCTTCTCCGCTCTTAATCTGGACTGGAACAGCGAAGTAAGATTCAATGCATTGAAGCTTATATACTGTGTTACAGGGAATTATTCAAACGATGTCCCTCTACCACCTCCTGACAAGGAAACAACATTGAATTCCATTATAGCTATACTCACTAAGAGTTGCATTGCTGAGGAGGTTTCCATTGCTGCGAACATAATTAGTCATCTTCCTCGTGGTGACAAAACTGTGGATGCGGTGCTGCAAAGCTCGACTGTTTTGAAAGCTATTAACGTTCTAATCTCCCATGCAAATAAATCCAATGAAGTTTTAGAAAATGCTTTGGGAGCCCTGCTAAGGTGCATAGACCAATCGAATTCAAGCTTTCTGATTCAAGTCGGAAAGCTTGAGCCAGTTATTGTGCAAATGCTCTCAACTGGGAGCTCTCTTGTAAAGCTACGCGCTGCAATGATTCTAACCCATCTAGCTCGGTGCTCTCCTGAATCGTCAAGATCGCTACTTGGCGCATTACATTTTCGCCAGCCTTCCTGGAAAAATGTATTTTTGACGCATTGTACTGTTCATGAATCCTGCTCGCTACAGCGCGTTATATGCCTCGTGAAGGCTGGAGCAGTGAGGCCACTGGTAGATATGGTGGACGCCATGAATCCTGTTGCAGCTGAAGCAGCGTTAAGGGCACTTGAAACTCTTTTTGATAATGGCAATACGGAGCCTTCTGTCTCTCAATCTATGTTTAATGCAGTTGCAGCTGGTACCATTGTAGAGAATAAAGGTGCAGCGCCGATCCTTGAAGTGCTCGAACGAGGACCGGTTCCTCTGAAGAAGGTGGCACTTGAACTCTTTGGGAAGATCTACAAGCATAGCGATATTACGAGTGGAGAGTTGGAGAAGTTCAAAGCAATACTTTTCTACCTACTGAACGAGGAAGATGAGCTTAAGAAAAAGGTGAAGGTACTGTTAACTGAATTATTCTAAATGGCTGTTTATCGTAAGATTCATCTCAGCTTGTTTTGTAAATTATATAATTAAAAAATATGATGATAAATTGTCTGAAAACAGGCTGGATCTATGGGAAAGATCTGAAAGAACAGTTTTTTAGTGTAAAAAATTTGATCTTTTGTGAATGCATTATCTTCATTGATATCATTGTGTTCTTCCTTTCATGGAACAATCAACATCAGAAGAACACAACTACTAGAAAAATCAGTAACATCGATCCCATTTTCTTGTAAGTTCTGTGTTGACCTTGTGATGAAAACTTGATCGATTAAATTTTTTTAATAAGTTGTACATAAAGCACGTAGATCTACCTGTAGAGAATAAACAAAATAAGCTAATCGGCCAGTAGATCTCCCTCATCGCTTAGGTTTTTGCTCTTCTTTTATTTCTTGATGTTTGGATGAGGATGGTTTTTTGGTTGACGCTGGGCAAGTTATAGCTAAGGGCATCTTCAATCGAAAAACTCATTTTCCTTGCAATTACTCATCTTCAATTGTATTCCATTTCGTAACATCAAAAAAGAATATTTTGAATATATTATTTTTCCAATGAAATAAAATGCTGCTTGTCAACATTGCCACATCAATATTGATGTCGCACTGCAAGGCGCAAATTTTCATATTCAGGTGGAGCAGCTCACGGAAGACAAACATACTGGTTGAACATTCGGTTCTAGATGGCCTAAGATCATCTCCAACCGGACTTTATACCACTGTATGTCGTCCGCCATTCGCTGCATTCGAACTCCAAATCCCACGCTAAAATGTGATTGGTGAACAGTGCAACGTCAATATTAGCGTCGGACTGTTCACTTACGCCAACAAAAAAACTCTGGCTTGTGAATTTGCAGAAGAAGAGCGGGAAAGAGAAGAAAGCGCGCAAAAGAGGAGGAAAATAAAGTTCAATTGAAGATAAATTATGCACTAATGCTTGATCACGCCATTGGAAAGCTTTCTCCTGTGGATTGGTATCAAGCCTTTTCTGACTTCTGGTCTTTCAATAGATAAGTTTTGGGTTGTTCTGATGTTGAGTCCACTTTACAGCTTTGCAAGTCCATGAGCAGCTGGACAAGGTACTTCATTGCATTCTTACATAGTGGAAAACTCCTTTATTATTATCATATTTAAAGATTTTAATCATTATTATAACAACATTTATTTAAAATTATAGATCATCACGTAACTATTTATTTTTCTATCTTTCTTTTGATTATTCTCATTTCTATTGTAACAAATGGGAAAAGTCTCACATTTAGAAATTGATAAAATAAAAAAAAATTAATATTCTAAAAATTAGTATACAATATTTAATTAAAATTTTAAATAGTTCTAGATATTGGTTGTATTATGATCTATACATAATATGAGAGATTAATGTGTGGAGAAGATGAAACCGAGAAGGAGGATGGAGAAAGAATTCGAGAATTGAGCAGAGAGAATAGAAATTCATTCATTACCAAGTGTTTAACAGAGGTCAATATAAATAGACCTGATACAGGGTAAATAAGTAAAAAGGAAAAATACATAGGTCTTTAATATGACCGTTACATGCTAATAGCCTCCCTCAAGTTAATCGGTCGTAGAACGAGTGGTTAACTTGTGTCGTAGTTCGTTGAAGCGTGCGATTGAGAACGATTTGGTGAGAATGTCAGCAATCTGATCTTTGGAGGAGATGTGTGCCAGTTGAATGTTGTTGGAGGTGATTTGCTGACGAATAAAGTGGTAGTCGATCTCTATGTGTTTTGTTCTGGCATGAAACACCGGGTTCTTCGCAATAGCCATTGCCGAGGTATTGTCACAATAAATTGTAGTTGGAGAGGATTGTGGCATGTCTAGCTCGGCTGTTAGTCGTCGAAGCCAAAGTACATCCGATGCGGCTGCTGATAGAGATCTGTACTCTGCTTCGGTAGAAGATTTTGCGACGGTGACCTGCTTTTTCACTGTCCAGGAAATGAGATTAGGCCCGAGAAAAGTGCAAAAACCTGAGACAGATTTTCGGTCAGTGATATCTGCCGCCCAGTCGGCGTCCGAGAAGCTGCTGAGTTCGAGAGGCCCGAGCGTGATGGGCAGTCCGAAGGAAGAGGTTCCCTTGATGTATCGGAGTAGACGAGTCACGGCTTTGAAGTCGCTTACGGTGGGGGAGTGCATGTGTTGGCAAATGCGGTTGGTGGCGAACGCGATGTCGGGCCTAGTGATGGAGAGGTATTGTAGCGAGCCAGCTAGACGTCGAAAGTGCGATGGATCGTTGAAAGGTTGGAGGTTGGGCTCTTTCTTCTTGTTGTCGGGGGAGATAGGTGTTGGAGCTAATTTGCAATCCTTGAATCCTGCATCATTGAGGAGTTTCATAGCATAGTGTTCTTGGGATAAAAAGAAACCGGTGGGAGAGCGAGTCACCTGAATGCCGAGGAAGAGGGAGATATGGCCGAGTTGTTTGAGAGCAAACTATGCGCGTAGATGTTTGAGGAGGGATTGAATGGCGGCGTCGTCATTCCCTGTTACCAAGAAATCATCCACGTAAATGAGTATATAAAGATGAATGTTATTTTTGTGGTAGAGAAGTAAAGATGGGTCGGAACGACTGAACCCGAAGCCTTGCTGTATGAGGAACTCGGTGAGTTTTTGGAACCATTACCGCGGTGCTTGTTTGAGGCCGTAGAGGGACTTTTGAAGTTTGCAGACCGCTTGAGGTTGTGTCGGATCGGTGAAGCCTGGAGGTTGCCTCATGTATATGTCGTCGGGCAAGTCGCCGTGAAGGAAGCCGTTTGCGATGTCGAGCTGGTAGACGGGCCAATTGCGGTGAAGAGCCAGAATGAGGAGCAGACGGATGGTTGGCATCTTCGCAACGGGGCTGAATGTTTCATTATAGTTGACGCCAAATTGTTGATCATACCCGAGAGCTACAAGCCGTGCTTTGTAGCGATCGATGTGCCCGTTGGGAAGGGTCTTGATCTTGTATGTCCATTTACAGCCGAGTATGGGTTTGTTGGGAGGAGGAGTGACAAGGGTCCAGGTTGATTGTTGTTGTAGGGCTTCAAATTCAGCTTGCATAGCTGACCTCCAATGATCGGAATTTAGAGCTTGACGATAGCTGCTGGGAAGCTCCGTTGGTGTAAGTCGAGTGAGAAGATTGAAAACGGTTTTTGGTTTGGTGATCCCGGACTTGAGCCGAGTTATCATCGGGTGAGAAGGAGCGGTAGTGTTGTTGATGAGCGTGTGTTGGTTGGGCGAATGAGATGGGTTATTTGGATTGGCAGAAGGAGAATCCAGAGAGGAGGGAATCTCAGAATTGGTGGTGGTGTTGGGCGTGTGACGGGGCACGGGACCGGATTGAGTGTGAGTCGACGTGTGGGGAGTCAAAATAAGAGGAGGAATATTGGAATGATTGGATTGGGTGGTTTGAGGATTGATAGTATGGGAGAGTTTGAAGGGATAATGTTGTTCATGGAAGGTGACGTGACGAGAGATGTGGGTGCGGCCAGTGTTAGGGTCATGACAGAGATAACCCTTGTGATGAGGAGAGTAGCCCGTGAATATGCAAGGGTGGGAACGAGGAGATAGTTTATCAGTGGAGTACGGTTTCAGCCACGGGTAGCAGAGGCATCCGAAGGCACGCAAGTGAGTATAGCTTGGCGATTGACCGTGCAGCAGTTGGTACGGGATCTTGTTGGCAATGGACTTGGATGGGAGTCTGTTAATTAGATAATGGGCGGTAGATAAGGCTGAGGTCCAGAATTTGTGAGGTAAACCGGATTCGATTAGGAGTGCACGGGTGAGGTCCAGAAGGTGACGATGTTTTCGTTCAGCGAGGCCATTTTGCTCAGGTGTATGCGGGCAGGTGAGGTGTTGAAGAATGCCATTTGTTTGGAGATAGAGATGAAATTCCCTGCTGGTGTATTCACCGCCGCCGTCCGAGCGGATGATTTTAGGAGTTTTGTTGAATTGTGTTTTGACGAGATGACAGAAATTTTTAAAGGTGTTAAGCACTTCATTTTTAGATTGTAAAAGGTAAAGCCAGGAGAATCTGGTGCAGTCATCGATGAATGTCACATAGTAACGGTAACCTTCCGGAGAAGGGTGCGGAGCGGGACCCCAGACATCGGTATGGATGAGATCAAAAGCATTGTGAGTAGCGGACGATCTTTTATTAAATTGAATTTTGTGGCTTTTAGCCTGATTACAAGAATTGCAAACAAAATTGCTAGGTACATTTGTGATTTCGGGAAAGAACCGAGCAAGAACTTGAATGGTTTCTTTGCTGGGATGCCCGAGGCGGGAATGCCAAACGTGAGGCGAGGAGGTGGTTGCAGCGAGAGCCGTGTGCTTAGCGTCCGGAGCTTTGCTAATATGGTACAAACCGTTCCGAAGGTGACCATGAAGCAGCGGACGATGGTCCTGTAGGTCCTTGATAACAAAGCCGTTAGAGTCAAAAGAAATGGAAACGAAATTGTCGGAGGTTAGTTTGGATACCGAGAGAAGATTGTGGGTGAGAGATGGAACATGAAGGAGGTTAGAGAGGTGCAACTTACGAGTAGAGTCGGGTAGAGGAAGAAGACCCTGACCAGCGCTGTTGATAGGGAGAGAGGTCCCGTTGGCAGTAGTGATGGCTTCAGCACCGTGATAAGAAGTAGGATATTGAAGATGGTTAGCATCCGGCGTGAGGTGAGTGGAGGCTCCTGAATCAAGGATCCAATCTTGACTCACAGGAGCGGTAGGATTTGCATAAAGCGCCCGCGGTTGACGGTTATCGGTGGGAGCATATTTGGGATTGTTACGGTGCCAGCAGTTGAGCGCGATATGACCCTGTTTTCCGCAAATCTGGCAAATGGGTTTGGAACCGGGCTGCGGAGCCGAGACGTTGGTTGGATAGACCGTGACAGAGGGAGTTGTCGTCGGATTTTTGGGCTTGTTAAACCGACGATTGTTGATGTTGCGATTGCGAGCAGAGTTAGCCGAGGAGGCGTAAAGGGCGGTGGGCTGGGTTTGATCTTGAAGACTTTCTTGCTGAAGGTGTATTTCTTCATTGCAGAGAAGAGCATAGAAGGTATCAAGATCGATCGGAGACAGCGAGTTACGAATGGTAGACTTGAACGGGTTGTAAGAAGGCGGAAGACCGTTGAGAATGTGCAATATGATATCTTCTGATTCAATCTTAGAACCGGACGCAGAGATGTTGTCCACAAGAATCTTGATGCGAGTGAGATATTGTTGTACCGTCAGATCCTTCATTTGTGTGCGATATAGCTCATTCTTGAGCTGAATCACACGGGAGCGACTGGTCGGTTGAAGTCGCCGCTCAAGAACGGTCCAGGCTTCGTGGGTGGTGGACGAAGAGATGATGTAAGGGAGAATGGTTTGGGAGACGGTACAGAAAAGAGCGGAGAGGAGATTGTTATCCACGATCAGCCACTGAGCATAATCGGCCGAGGTGTCATCGAGAGGAGCCTGAACGGTGCCAAGAAGATGACTAGCAAAACCATTCGCAGTGAATTGTTTGAGGATTTGAACGCTCCATAAATGGTAGTTTTCGGGTGTGAGAGGGTGAGGGGCAAGATTCTTGATGTTGGAGACCAGGAATTTTAGATTCGGCGGAATGCTGGGAGACGTACCGGTGGTGTTGTTGTTGGTGGAAGCAGTGGAGGAGGAGGCGGGATTAGGCGAGTCCATGGAATCTTGAATTTCCTTAGTGGCTCATGATACCATGTGGAGAAGATGAAACCGAGAAGGAGGATGGAGAAAGAATTCGAGAATTGAGCAGAGAGAATAGAAATTCATTCATTACCAAGTGTTTAACAGAGGTCAATATAAATAGACCTGATACAGGGTAAATAAGTAAAAAGGAAAAATACATAGGTCTTTAATATGACCGTTACATGCTAATATAATGATGATGCACTCTTTTAAAAAATATTATATAAACATTTATTTTGATTATAATTTTGTATATGACTAATTAATTAAATTTGAGAGAGTCATATTTATTTCTACTTAAGAAAAATTTTTATTTATTTAATTTATCAGATATATGTTTATGTGCAATGCATGCTTTTTCTTTAAGGGTAGACTATTCATCTCTTGAAAAACTTTTTAGTAATTTTTTTTTAATGATGCTGTTAAAATAAAAATTTGAGATAGGAAAAAATATAAATTTGAATTAAAATATAATAACTTTTAAATCTTTCTCAACTAATCTAAGTGAACAATTGGGTCAAGTGAATGGCACTTTATAAAATAAAAGAAAAAAAAAGGGCAAAAAAAGGAAAAAGAAAAGTGAGAGACCATAGTACTAAGAGCACATGCTGCTAGCCTGCTACTCATGTATGAAAATCCTGATTTTTTATGGAAAGATGAGGCAACGCGCAACCAATTAGTTTTATATATCAAAGTAGAGTAAAGATTATACTCCTTGTGTTTAAAGGCGTCAAAATGAGTTTTTGGATCGGATTTAAGTCTACTTCAAAATTAACCTGCATTTAATTAAGTCGACCCAAATCCGATATGATTAGACAAACTTGTCAAAAATTTAGACTCGGACCTGACTTGCCCCTAACCCGGGTTGACCCAACACGACCGTTAACCAGCAAGACAACAAGGAGCAAGAGGGCGAGCATGTGCAGGCAAAATAGAGTGCAGGCACAAGCGCTAGCGTGGGAGCAGACATAGGTGCATGTGCGGGAGAGGGTGTGGGTGTCGATGACGAAACCGGAGCTAATGCAGGGCTGGACACAAGCGCGGAGTGCTGCGGGTGAGGGTGTTGGTCAGTTTCAGGTTTCTTTCGACTTTTAGTTTGATTTGAATCCTACCCGTTTGCAAAATTGGTTGACCCGAATCTATAATTTTTTATTTGGGTTCAAGTTAGATTTTCAGTCGGGTCAAATATTGACAATTATACTTGTATTTGATGAAAATAGGGGAAAAAGATAGATATAATAAAAAAAAATTAAAAAAAAAAAACTCAAAATGCATAATTATAAAAAAATCATAAATCTTGTCCTGCGATAGAGAGAGTTAAGGCAAAAGAAAAGATTTCTGTTATATCTAAATTGGTCTAGTTTTTTATCTATATAATTATTGTCACCTTTTTGGAAAAAGATTGAGTGGATGAGAACTTTCAACTTATTAATAACATTCAAGCTTTAATCTCTTGAACATTTGAGAATGATATAGAGTAGTCCATAAATAGTTTTAAGAAAGTAATATGCAATGCAAAAATAATAATAATAATAATTTATATAATAAATTTAATACTAAGGGGGGCCAAAGATATATGTATAAGTAGTTAACCAAAGCGATAGAAGAAAAAAGGATTTAGTTCAAATGAAGTGCATTAAGAATGAAGATTAAAATTCATTTTTTTAGAAAAAAAAAATTAATATAGGTTGATGAACTTTTTAATGAAGATTATGACTAAACAACTTTAGTAACCTTCACATTATAAAAAAGATCTAAGGAAAAATTCAAACTGCTCTATTGGACGGCTTATATTGACTCCCTTAATGAAATTAGAATGAAGCAATCGTGGGCTCGTTGGATTTGTCTGTCGAGCCACTCAATTCAACTGTAAGCATGTAATATTTAGAGAACATTTGATTATCCAATTAATATTCTGAAGCTTCCAAATATGCTTCAAGCCAATGATTTGGGCTCATTTGGGTTTGAATTGGACCTATTTAGTTTCATTGGGTTCATCTCATCGAGACATTCAGTTTGACTATAAGTTTGTTGAAATCGGAGTTCATATGATCTCACTTTTAATTTTGAAAGTTTCCAATTCGATATGCCTCACGATTCGTGCTCTATCAGACGATTTTTGTTGACACATCAAACATATACATAAATTGAATTTCTTTATGTTTTATTTACTATTAAAATCTAACTTTTAAATTGAACAAATTGTATAAAAAATTAATTCAATGCAATTGTGTTTGACATGGATATTTAATATTCATGCATTTTAGTGCTTTCATGCATTATAAGAAAATATACTTGATTGCTTATATATTAAAAATAAAAAAAAAATTGCTGGTAATTTATTTCAAATTAAAAAACTAAATATTTTAATGGTGAATAGATTGCTAAATGAAAATATAAACTATCCAATATCATGCATTACATATTCCTAAAATATTGCATTAAAGAAGAAGAGGAAGAATAAAATATGTATGTCTTTTATTAAATAAGTATAAAATGATAACTTTTATGCATCCATGCGTACCGTGCATTCATATGCATTCCATCATATCTTGCATAAATTAAGAAGATAGAATAAAAGTTCTGATTTATTAATAATTATTTCTTAACATGATTAAGCTTGAAAACTACCTTTGGTTGAATGGTTGAGGGCCCATTTGCACATCATAAGATTCATTTTATGTGCACCATTATAATCATATTCAGCATTAATTTTGCTGGGACTCGAGTGCCAAAATCCATAGGAGGAAATATGGTTAGAAATTTTTTACTTTCTATTTTATTTATATTTTAACTACTTTATCGTAATTTTATTAATTTACATTGATTGTATTAGAGCAACATGATAAAACATCTCATACTTAAATTCAGTGTTGCGAACTATGTAGCCTAGCAGCTACTATCTATTCTTAGAAATAGACCTGTACTCTCATGTACTGAGATCATTCTTTAATAAGAATAAGTATTTATAGAAGTTTTATCCTGTTGCTCTAATAGATTGCTCTGCGATCCTCATTTATTGATGTTATATGATTACCTGTAATGATGATAAGTCTTATGATTGTGAATCACTCACATATTAAATTCACCTAAAATTAAATGAAAATACATTTAGACTCTTTTTTAGTAGGAGCAACAATTGGATATTTGATTCATCACGATTGATATGAATAATAATATGTGTGATTCTAGCCATGCAGATGCATGATAGATGCATGCATCATATTATGAATTTTATTTTAGGAAACATTATTTTTCTCAGTCTAGTCAAATTTATGATGTGTTTGCCTCTCCTCAATTTGAGTTTGATTGACCTCTCATCAATCTAGCCAACTTTATCCTTCTATCTTCCTTAGATCATTATCCCTTAGGATTATTTATCATCATCCCACTCTCTTTTATAGTTTTATGGGTTATAGAATTTCCACTCTTTGACAACCTTTGATAATTTCAAATTATAAGTCCCATCATTTATTAGGCTATCTTCTTTGGCTTTTATTCACTCGTGTTCATATAGCATTATTATTTCTAAAAATTAAAATAAAAGAGCTTCTTATAAAAAGAATGATTCATTCATTCTTACTTCTGGGGTTATTATGATCACAATACTATGATTGCATCTCACGCATCCTCAGACTCTACCCATATACTTTACCACCTCATGGTTCCACATTCATTGAGCATCCTAAGACCTAGTATGAGGATTCAAATCCTCACATACATCAAGTTTTTATTTATTTGATTATGCCTAAATGCTTATAGATTTTGGCTTATCTTTATTTTAAGTCGTTTTGTTCTTTATTCGAAGAAATCAATCACCATTGTATAAACACAAGTAGAATATAAGTTGTTGCGGATTAAGAAATTTGTGGCGGTAAAATGAAAATATTTTATGTTTTAGAGATGCACGAAAATTCAACTTACAAATAAATAATTAAAATCATAGAGAAATATCATAATTTTTACGTAGAAAATCCTAAAAAAATGAAAAAATTATTGGGCTATGCCCAATTGAATTGATTCTAATAATGTTTGAATAGTTTACAAGAATTGGCCTGTACTTCAACTCATGGACAGTGAGAATACAATGTATTGAAAAATGGACCAAGTTTTAGATGGGTATTCTTCGTCTTAATTGAATAATATATACTAAAAATTTGGTAGTAATCATCGGGAGAATATTCGATAGAGGTCTGATGATGGTTGAGGATCATATGATAATCAGAAGAATGACGAAAGTTCGAAGGCAATTGGTGGTCGAGAAGAGATCAAAAGTCCAACAGTTACATTCAGAAACTAGGAAGAGATCCGATGGTGACCAACAAATGGGCGGTAGTCTGACGATAATCAACGATTGAGAAGTGATCTTGCAGTGGTTAATGGCAAGAGAGCTCTCAAAATTTTCTAATCTCTTCCTCTCTCCCATCATGTGAAAAATGAGGGCTTATTTATAGTTTTTAGTAGTGACATGACAAGTAAATATAAAGAAAGTCAATGGTAAGTTTGGAGTGTTCCATCGAATGATCCATACTGATTCTCTTGATTATCTAGTATTTATTAAGCATTTAACTATCTTATTGATGTCAGAATTGAGTAATCTTAGGCTCATTAGATTCATCTCGTCGATCCGTTCGATTCAACTATAAACAGGTTATATTTGAATATCATTTGATCATCTAATTAATAATCTGAAGCTTCAAATAATGCTTTGGTCCTTTAATTTGTGCTCATTTCGTCTTAGATTAGACTTAATTTGATGCAATTAGGTTCACCTTTTTGATATGTTCAATTTAGTCCCAAAATTAATTTTTGAAGCATTTGACTCATATATTGCATTGAGATTTGTGTCGGATCAAAGTTTTTTTTTTTTTTTTTTTTTGAGAAATGTCATAAATAAAATTCTTCTTGGCATCAAGTAATATACCTTATGATAACTTCAATTTCTAAAATTTCTAAATTCAAAATATGAGAATAACTATGGTGTTTAAATGGATGTCTACATCCTAAAAATAAAAGTTAATTTTAAAATTTTTAAGTACACGCTTTTAGATGATTATTGTATAAATTAGAAAAAATTATATAAACATAGACTAATATAAATAGGAATAAGTTCAAAAATTATTGAATTTATTTTAAAATTAGTATTTCATGAAATATTTGCATTACATTAATTGCAAAATAAATTTTATAATTTTTTAAATTATTCTAATGTTAATTATATGACAATATTTTTTGTCTAATTTTTATTCTATAAATTATTCATTTATTATATATTTCTTAAAATAAATTTAAAAATATTGAGCTACAATCTAATTAATTTTTTATGATGTCCTATGTGAAAGAAATATTAAAAAAAAGGGATTTTTACATACCTAACACCTAAAACTATTTAAAATACAAATTTAACACCTAAACTAATTCATTTACTAGTATACAACATAAATTAGTCATTTTAAATCAATTATACCACTCCGTATACAACTCCGTCTTCAAGACGTTTGCTATGTTCGGCTCGTCGTCTTCCCTTCGCTCCGGCCATTTGCCACTTTCCAGTCCGAAGTCACGGCTGTTTCGCGGCGACTTCTCCAGTGAGTTGGCCTTTAATGCTGTTCTACAATTTTGCATGCCAGTCCGAACAGGTGATCTTCTCCATTACCGTCCCGACGTTGTCACCGCCACCCTCCTCTTCATTGCCGGTCCTGACCCCAAGGCCATCGATGCTTCCGGCCGCCACCCCGTCGACCTTATCCCAACTTCACTCATCTTCTCCTCCCTACGTTCCTCCCTTTTAGCGGTTCTCAGTAACGACTCTCCACCCATCACTCCTTTGGATTGAACATCTTCTTCCTCTTCTCCTCAAGAAAAGAAAAAGGTCTATCCAATAGATTCCTCCATTCATGACATCAAGAGCAGCATAACAATAAAATTATTCAAAACAATCTCAAGCTTTGGTGTTTCCCCTGTTTTTTTCCTCCTATGCCCTGTAACCAAAACAAGTCCATTCTTCTTCAGTCCAAGTTTTTTTAATAGATTTATAATCATTTAAGTTTTTAATGTTGATGGTGATCTTCTCCATTAGTTGTTTAGGGTAAACTTCTCAAGCTTCTTTAACTATTTTGTGTTTGTAAATTTAGAGATTCACAATAGGTGTTTGATGAAATACCATTTATCAAGCTTAAAGAAGCTTGAGAAATTGTGTGTTTCTCAAGCTTCCTCAGATTTATCATCATCATGTAAGATTTGCATTTTGTAAACGATATAGGGCATAGCAATATAAACCAACTGATAATCCCATCATTTAATTTGACTTTTCAATTTTCATTTAGAACATAAGAAACCACCTGATAGTTGCAGTTCTTAAACGTAGCTGCAATATAAACAAGCTACTACTTCCGATTTCTTGTTAAAAACTGAAACATGATCAGAAATTATCGGTAAATAAGGCTTCTCGGTACGCGATTCTGTATGAGAGCAAAGTCGGAGAATAAAAAATGAGAGCAAAGTCGGAGAATAAAAAATGAGAAGAGATGCAAGTATGAAGATATATTACCAAAATCAAATTTCCTATCAGTTCGCAATTATGTGTCGGAACTGGCCAGAGAAGACGCAAGCTACTAGGTTTGCTGGAGAAGACGATCGGGATTAGCAAGCTGTGCGATTCAAACCGAGAGAGGGAGAAGGAATATCTGTGTCGCCATTTGCTGGAGAAGACGATCGGGATGGAAATGACGAACTGTGCGATTCCCGCGCTCTTTAGCTATTTGGAGTTGACGGGGAGGCGACGGAGTGTTATTTTTGATGAGATAAGTGTTTTCAGGTGGTATATAGGTAAATAGAAAAGTTTAGGTGTTTAATAGATAAATAGACTTGTTTTAAATGTTAGGTATGTAAAAATCTCAAAAATAAAGACAGCTGTCATCCGCGACAAAAGGCTCCAGAAAATATGAAAATCGATAGGAAATTACACCCAGGGACTTTTCGTACACGTGTCGTATTGATGTTTTATGGTGCGAGTCGGCGGGCAAATCTCAGTGAGTTATTGAAATCTCAGTGAGTTATTGAAAAGACTATTAAGACTAATCAACTTTGGTCTGGATTAGGGCAGCAGTAATGCTCTCTTAGATCTGGTATAATGAGTCAGCTACTCAGCTTTAAAAGAGGTAGGGGTATGCCCGTGCTAGCCTTCGGGGCTCATCGGCCAGCCTCGCGCGGCGAAGAAGGGGAGAGCGGCGAGAGGTGGGGAGAGAGAGAATAATTGTTATAGACGAAGGGGAATCTCGTTTATCACGCCTTTTGAGCTGCTCCGGCCCTGACTTCTTATTTATTAATAGATTTATGATTTTTCATGTGTTTTCTCTGTTATTGATTTGGAGGAAGGTGGTCTCAGTTGAGGGTTATGGAGATCTGGTGATTTTGATCTGTTCAGGGTAGATCTGGCTATCGAGTTGGTTTCGTTTTCGTTATCGACGTCTGCAGGGAGATCTGGTGGGCGAGGGCTCTTCGTCGAGAAGTATATATCTGGTGAGGACAAATTGTTTGCCAAGATTTTGTGATTTCTATGGCATTATTGTGCTGTTTTGTAATTGATGGTGTGAGGTAGATCTGGTGTGCATGCTATTTGGAGACTGAGGGTACTTTGTTCTTTTGATATAATTTGATGTAATTGATCTTGAGCGATATTACTCTCTAGAAATCTGTTTGAGTGCTTTTATTCGATCGGTTTCGATTGAATTTTATGTGGGCTTTCTTTTGAATCATGCAAGGAAAAGCTTCTTTATCTACCTGGGATGCGAGGTTGAGCCTGACTGGACTGTTATTCTCTTTGTTTTTTTTCTCTCTACTGATTATTCATTTTTTTAATAGTTGAATTAGAGCGATTATTGCTGAATGTTGTTATATCTGCTAGCTTCAAGGAATTCAACTGGTTACCCATTGTTAGGTGATAAAAAATTTGTGCTTTGCATTCTTAGAAAAGGCCTTGATTTTGTTTAGGATTTTCAAAAAGTTAGTTTGACACTGTTCTTTCCTAAGCGAATGTGTTGTTAAACAGGCACGCTGAGATTCTTATTATAGTTATTTCAAAAGGGTAATCTTCTATCCTTTAAGCTAGTACTTCTTGATATATTAATACTACGAATGAACACAAAAGAATGAATGAGAACTCACCTGAAGAGTACAGAATATATTTATTTTTGATTCAGATTTCAATGATTGTTCCTATGCCTTCAGCAGCTTAACTTCCACTATTTTTCAGGGTTACATTTAAATGACATAATGACATTGAAATAGCAGGCCAGACTATAATAAAGATAGAAATAAACAAATTTACCTTCAATATATACCACATAATATAGCTCTACCATATTTTGTGGAATCAAAATGGAGCGATTGAATCCTTAATAAAGAGGGGTGGCCTTTAGCTAACTCAACACATAGTTGAATTTGTATAAGTTGGAAAAAGATCGCTAGTAGTATAGAAGTCTACAATAATGATTAGACTTGATGCACCCTAATAATTAGTCGTTGTCTCACCATTTCAATACCTGGTTAGTCTTGATTCACTTGTATTGACAATTTGGCATTTTTTGCTTTTGCAATGCCTATGTTTTAGAAATGAACTCTATTATATTTCTGAGTTTTTTTTTTTTCATGCTTGGTTCAATTGATATTCTGTAAAATTGTAAAATTAGGCATTGAGTGTTGACAAATTCTTATTATTATAAGATTTATTTTCCTGCGTCAAACTATACTAGTTTAGTTAGTTGCTCTTAAGCTCCTTATTTGTCACCTGCTCAATATTTAATCTTGATCTTAAATTATGATTTATTTCTTATACTAACCATAATTAATTATTTTTAATTCTTTTGTTAAGTATTGTATATATCCTCTTTTATCATTACAATACTTGGATTAATTTCAAGTTAACCTACCTATGCATGAATTATTGGATTAATATACTATTTTAATTATTAACTAATCCTAAATTAAACTTAGTATCTCTTGATAATTAAACCATTTATCCTAAAAATTTATAATTCCTTGTTTATTAGAGTAACTCATGCCCAAATAAAATAATTTGTTATCCTAAATTTAATTAATTGGTAGTTATCCTAATGAGTAAACTTCATTTATCTTCAATCATTTATACATTAGTTAGCATAAAAATAATCATTATTATCATAATATTATAGGAACTATCTTGGGCTTAGTTCTATGAATAGTCTAGGGCAGGGTTACGGGTGCTTTTTGGCCCTATAGATTTGAGAAACACTTGTATAACTATCTATGACATTGAAATGTTAATCTTAGATTCTTCCAACTATGTACACAGTACACTAAAGAAGTTTTGCTACCCCAACTTTTTGGTGAGCTTTTGGCCATCTTTTATTTGAAATTCTAGCTTCTCCATTGTTTATGAACCATTCTTACATTACTGTGTTGAGTGTTATTTCAGGTTGATTATGTTTTTTGCAAGTAATCATGTGCAGCTCTTATTTTCAATACTAGGTATTCTATATTAATTCCATCTATTAACCTGATTGTTGTATCTTTTTCATTCCTTTTTACTTCACAAACTACCAAAGTATATTTCTATCTCAACTTTAATAAATGTCTCTAATGTAGAACCAGAAGGGAAAAAAAGGGGCATTTGAGATTTTAATTTCTAGCTTTAATTGAGATCAAAATATTAGGAATAATTAAATCAAATCAAATCCAATTAGAAACCTAATTAGATTTAATTTAAGTAATTTTCCTAAAATAGGCTATCTTAAATTAGGAAAGTATTTCTAATTCAAAATTACGTAGAATTTGAAATCAAATATTTTCCTAACTTAAATCGTTTGATAAAAGGAAAGTAATCAAAGGTGAATTCAAATTTTAGAGGCAAAGAGGAGGAAGGGGGGAAAGCGGCCGGCGATATTAAAAGGGGAAGGAGAGGTTATGGAAAGAGAATTAAAAAATGACTTTGATTGGAACCTTAAATTAGGAAGTAATATTTAAATCACATCCCATTAAATAATTAACTTGACCTAATTCAAATACTTTCCTAAAATAAGAATCCTAATTTTAGAAACAAAATTCAAATTCATATTAATTTGAATTTTAAATTTCAATTTGTTACTAAGTTAGAAGGGCTAAAATAGGAAAGGGCTTTGAATGTGAAGGGAGATTTGTGTAGCCAAGGGGAAAGAAGGTGGCCGGCAGTTTGGTGAGACCGGCAGCTAGGGAGGTTGGAGGGGGGGTGTTGGAGGTGGACCTAAGGCCGTGGGGAGGGAGAAGGGGAGGCCGGTTTTGTGGAAGTGGAAGGGTTTATGGGAGAATCGGCCGGTGAAAATTAGGGGATTTTGGCCGGCGGTCAAGGGAGGAGGAGAAAAGGATTTAGGGAAAAAAAGATATAACCGCGAGTCCGGACACATCCTGCAACTGATGGGTACTACGTTGCCCTTCACCAAGGGACTTCAGGCCATGAGCTTGGACACATCCTGTGGCTGGTGGAAGCTATGAATTCCTCCCATAGGAATCTCACCCAAGGTTCTTTCCAAAAAACAAAAGTGCAAACACAAAATTATATTAATCATCCAACATTACATTATACAAGCAAGAGCTTCTATATATAGGTCTAAGAAACTAAAACAATACACATATGCCCCTAGGGCTTACATAGAACGACCCTCTTAAGTAAGGGTAAAAAAAGAAAATTCATAATAAAAATAAAAATTGCAAATAACAAATTAAGATAAGGTTGAATGATCTCGGACATCGATGGTCGGCTCCTCATTTGAAAATCTTCATGATCGGATGTCTGCATCAGTCTCTCTCACCATCCTTCTAACACAAATATTTGTGTCTATAACTCTTAATTTGATCATACATTCACTCTTAATATTTTCATTTGTGATATGGCTATTATCAACTTTTTTAGTCTAACATCACTCTAAATAGTGATTTAATTGTAGTTTAATATAATGACTTATTTGCCTATATATTTCTATGGTATTCTTTTATCATCTATACAATTTAGCCACTTCATTTCAGCAATGTTTCTTTCATTTTAGAAATGATTTCATCATTTGTTTCCTCTTTTTTATTTAGAATAGGTCTAAGCATATCAAACTTAGTTATCTATTGATCTCATAGTACTTATAAATAATTATTGGTTTTACACTCATCAAAATTAAGTGTTGCAGAGACCTGCAATGCTTTATGGTGCAGAATGTTAGCCATTAAAAGAGACGGATAAAATTAGGTTAAGTGTTGTAGAGATAAGGATGCTCAGGTGGATGAGTGACGTTATGCTTAGAGACAAAATGAGAAGCAAGTTTATACGTGAAAAGGTTGGAGTAGCTCCAATGGTACATAAGATTAGATATAGTTGTCTTAGATGGTTTGGTCACATAAAAAGTAAGCCTTTTGATTACCCGGTTAGGAGATTAGATGTATGATCTGACCTATGTTAACAAAGGTAGAGATAGGTCTAAAAAGTCTTAGTTAGAAAATATAAAAAATGACATTTTCTTATTAGATTTAAATGAGCATGTGACCCTTAACAAGACACAATGAAGAAAAAGGATTCATATAGCCGACCCAACGATCCCATGTAGTGAGATAAATGCTTAATATTTTTGTTGTTGTTACACACCAAAATTGTATATTTTGTACTTATCTTGATTTTTTAAAATTCCTATAACTATGAAACATGTTGTATCTATTAGCATTATATTCTCTATAAAAATCATATCATGGGCCTCACTATTGATCATCTTTTACATGCATTGGCATAACCAATGCAAAATGGACAATTTTAATTTGATCTTTGATTTAGCGCATTCTTGTTAAAATACTCTTTAGTTACTCTTTAACTATTTTTAAATGCTTGTGATTACATGGTCGCTTTTATTATTCATAGATTCAATACTTTTTTACGACTAAATGAATCATATGCTTTTTAATGCTGTTAAAAAATATTTCATGATTTTTTCATTTCTTTATTTTTTCCATTAATAACTTATTCCATTAATTTCCTTTTTAGTAGATTTTTCTTTCATTAATTAAATGGTATTTTAGATACTTACATGATATTCCTAAGCCTATTTTTAGTACTCTCACATAGCTATATTAATTCTTAACATGACACAAACGAATGCCTTCCGATGACCCGGTTAGGAAAGTTGAGATTTTAGATTTGTCTTATGTTAAAAAAGGTAGAGATAAACCTAAAAAGACTTGATTAGAAAATATTAGAAATGATCTTTCTTTATTAGATTTAAATGAGAATTTGACTTTTAACAGGACACAATGGCAAAAAAGGATTCACGTAGTCGACCACATGTAGTGGGACAAAGGCTTGATGTTGTTGTTGTTGTTGTATTTTTAGTTATTTGGATTTCATTGATAATTATTTTAAATAAACTAATAAACTACAACATTACTCACAAATGTCTAATTTCCATACTTAAATCTTGAGTTTTTATCATATTTTTGTAAAGCTAAATTCTATTTTCAGCTACTATTTGTATGAATTCGATAATCAACTATTAATCACCTTATTTAAGTAGAATTAGCCTAATTTTTAATCCTAATTACCCATCAGTTCCTGATTATCATAATTAATATTTGATTATCCCATATTTCTTTGTTGCATCTTAGCTCAATTTAATATTTAACTCCATACTAATTTAGTTTTGATACTTTATTCTTTTTATTGGTGCCATCAATTCTTAGTTATCTCTTGTAAGATAGCCCATTGCTTAGATATTGTAATATGAACTACGAATAATGTGAAAATTGGCTTTAATAAGGACTTAATCCATATAATAATAGTTTTCTTTGAATTTTTTCATCATTTAATACCAAAGAATAAAATGCATTATCTTAATGGGTTTTTTGGTTGGTAGTATTATTAGTGGTAAGTAGAGTAGATGTGGGAACTATTGAAATTTCAGAATTTTCTAGACATGGTTTTAAAGAAAAGCACTATGGAGTAAAATAACAGTGTATTTAGAATTCACTATTTAGCAATATTTTAAAAACTAGATTGAATTGGCTGCTCAATCGATTGTATTGGGAACTGGTATGCTGATCGGTATGCTAATTTCCTATAATTTGTTTAGCAGCGAACGGTTCAACTAGTTAACTGGCAAATCGGTGCCATTTTTAAAAAACTGGTTGGCTTATTTGCTATCTCTTTTATATAATTAAATAAATTTAATAGAAAATATTTAAATTAATATATTTTAATTTTAAGATGAGCATTAAATTTTTATAATAATTATTTATCAAACAAACACCAACTTAGCTTTTTCTCATTGGTTCATCCATCCCATGTGATTGCATAACTCAAAGTGAACAAAAGAAATTTTATATAAACAATACTAATACATAATGCCCAAGTAATATTAGATTATATAATCAAGATGAAGTTCTTAAGTTCATAACACATACATTATATATTTTAATACATAATTTTAAATAATTTTTATCATATAAATAATATTTAATTATGTAATAAAAAAATTAAAATTTTATTTGTTTTTAATCATAAATGATCTAACATGAATTTATAGACACAATTTTATAATGTAAATTTTGTATATAATTTCTAGGTGTAAATTATATCTAGAAACACAATATAAATTAGCAATTTGTTTATATTAAATATATAAATTTATATGTGAACTAATTTTATTTTAAATATGAATTAAATATAAAAATTGAATTTGTTGAAATTATAAATTATATAATATATTTTGTATATATAATTTTACCTATTTTTTAATCATAAATTTACATTATTACACAATTATTATATCATTATTATGTCATTTAAATAATTTAATATTTATTACGTCATTTGGTTTAACATCGGTCGAACTATTAAACCTTTAACTTCTCATTCTTTCGATTCTATGTCTGACCGTTTTTTACAACCATGCTATTTAGTTCATTTTTAATGTATTTGAATTTGCTGGATATGAGCAAATTTCAAATAGAACTTTTGTGTGAATCGCCATTGGCAGCTGTTTACCATCACCCTCTACTTGCCCCCCCTAGTGTTGTTGCTGTTATCATTTTCGTTGTCATCACCCACCATCGATCTCCTTCCACTTTCACCCACCCTACCTTGCCTCCATCACACTGCCAATCACCTCCCCTTTGTTACCATCATCTTATTGTCTTAATTTTACTTCAAACTAATCAGAAAAAAGTAATATCTTGCATTTGTAGTGTAGGTGAACCAAACTATTCAAAAATTATTTTCAATACTATATTTATTTTACATTATATTCATTTTACTCTACAATTATCTTTTAGCAAAATAATCCATCCCTTAGATTATCCTTTGCTCGCACTAGATAGACTAACTCTGTTAAGTATTCATTTTTTTTTTATCTTTTTTCTTTAGGGCTATTTGGTTGCCTAAAAAAGACATGTAGTATAAAAGGAATGCAGTGTAAAATGCATGCGGTGTAAAAATAATAATTTGGAGTTGTTTGAATATGTGTAAAATGAATGCACGACTTTACTTTTTTTTGTTTGGTATGAATTAAAGTGAATGCAATGTAAAGTGTAAAAAAGTTGTGCCCGGGGTGGTTGACGGCTGGTGGTGGCCGGCGGTGTTGGGCGGCAGGTGGTGGCGACGAGCTATGGCCGGTAGTGGGCAGAAGCGACGGCGGCGGGTGGTAGTGGCGGCAGAAGGTGCCAGCGGTGGTGGCAGTGGTAGGTGACAGGTTGTAGCAGCGGGAGGTAGTGGTGGCAGGCGGTGGCTGGCGGCAACGATGGTCGGTGGTGGCTAGCGGCAACGATGGTCGGCGGTGGCTGACAGCGGGTGGTGGTGGAAACGGTGGCCGTTGGCAGTGCTCAAGCAAGCTTTGGAGCGGTGTAAATAGTTCTCGCTTAAAACTGGGCGAGAAGGTTTTACTTCAAAAATGAACTAGAATGGAATACACTGCATTCACTTTTCTTTACCTTGAATTTTTTTTTTCATCCAACCAAACACCAAACATCTCAAAACCCCTGCATTTACTTTACTTTAAACTCACTTTACTTCCAATCAAACAACCCCCTAGACGACATTTGTTAATCTTTTTTAGAAGTTAAACAACCGTGTAGGTGTCTGCAAATTTCTTTTGTAAAATCCCATGACCTATTATTTAATCATCTTAGTCTTTCAAAAAGTTTGTTTTGTTTTGCATGCATAAATCTTTGATTAAACAAATTAGTACCATTTAAATGTTCATCTTGCTTTTTTCTGTACCCCATTTCTTAATGATACTGGCATCCATCCCAGGTTGTTACCCAATGGAACAGTGCCCTGTAACTTTCGGTAGTAATATGAGCCAACTGCACGGATTTGTGTGCGATCCTAAGACGATGTGTTTCGAAAATAGTAGCAAAGCATTTAGTAGGGCTGAAGTCATCTGTCCGCGGCCCTATCATGCATCAAGGATCCCAATGTTCATGGAGGGAGTTAACAAATTCTGTCCTAAGTCAAAGAGGTATGCTGCTGTTTTGCTTTGTTCATGGCCTTTGCTCTGCAAGTTCAATTTGATTCAGTTTGGATTGTTAGGTTCGTTGCTTTATTTGCTGCATAGGTGATAAAAAACTAGATAGAATGTTGAACTGGGAATTGTAGTGCTTTTTATGCTTTGTCTTTGCTGTGCCGTTTGCCTTGTTTAGGTCTTTTAGATATAGCATGCCAGAAGTTTCTTTTGTTGTACTGATGATACTTCTGGCAACCTAAACTTCAATTATATTTACAAATAAGTTTAGCTATTTATTTTTTATCATTGTGGATAAGATTTCTGTTAATGGTTCTGACATAAGCAGTTTTATATATTGTATTCCATCTTCTCACATAGGATTGCTTTGAGTTTCATTTAAACGACCGAAAATTGTCTTGCAGATCTTAAACTGATGACTTGTCTTCGCTCAAGTGGTCCTATGAAGTTCCACTTACATTTAGCTATGAAGTTCTACTTTCCATCTGTTTTTATTTTTATTTTTATTTTTATTATTGCTTAATTTAGGAAATGATAGCTTGTGCTTCATTTTCAATTTGTGCAAGTTTCAATTTGCTCTTACAAGTTTTTGAGCAATTTGCCTTGTATTGAACGTAGTTCATGGGTAACTTAGCTTCTCTGTCATTTCTTTTTATTTTTTTAAAAGCAGTTTGATGTTTGCGGTCCTTTTTTATTACCGTCTTTATGTCCTTTTTAATATTTTGATCAGCATTGAAAATAGTATTTGAATTTAATTCTTATGTTCTCTGTTTCTTTTATTTTGAGATATGTGCATACAAATAGTAAGAACAGGGATGCATTGCTGAACTGTTCCTTTAGCTTATGCATTCTCATAGGGATTATAGGCAACTGAATTGTGATTTTTGATTTTATAGCCCGAGTTTTTTATCCTGATGGTTTTCATATATTTTGAGTCGCGCTTGATGTCTTCCGGTCATACTCATTTTTCATTATTTTGAATTTTTTTAAGATTTGAGTACTTGAATGCTCTTTTTTTTTTAAGAATAAATTACGCTTAGTTCCCAAGTTTTAAGCCATTAAAGATTAAGCGGCTCATATTTTAAGAAAGTTAAAATTGAATCCCTAATTTTTTTCCGGCTGTCTAGGTATCTTATGTAAATTGAATCATGCTTGCCTTTTATTTACTTGCATCAAGATGTTAGGGTAGCATGTAATTCAATTTACAATTCTAAAGTTTCTAAAAACTTAATGTAAAAGTGTAGAGGAGAACATGGGAAGGGAGAGGTAGTTGCTGAGATAGCCGAAGAGGCGTAGGAGTAATAAAGGGTTTGAGGGTAGCTGCTGAAGGGGATGTTTCATCTTTAAAGTCCTCAGTGATATGCATCCTAAGCGTGATCACTGAACCCATGCGAAGTTGGAATTTATTGGAGTGACTCGATCATTAGTTGCTAGAATATTAGGTAGTTTGGTTGCATCTTATAGCTTACAAAAATGTAGATGTGATTTCCCTTTTTTATAATTTTTAAACAGTACATGCTTTATAGATTAGCGTCTTAAGGTAGTCATAACCCGATAAGTTTGCGTTGTTATGTTGGTATGGGTTTACCTTTTTATATTATGGGATATGATTTTATGATTGACATTTTTATCTGTTGATTGAATTGGGGGGACCTTCTTTGTACCTTATGTGTGTTTGATTCTGTTGGTTTTCTTTCTGCCTAACTCTAGACGATACTTTTCTCAGTGTACACTATGTGATGGGGACATCAGATCATCATGGAGAGTTTACCAGCGACGTGGCCGCCGATCTACGGCCACGATCGAGTCGTTACATTTTTTAGTCAATGTATTTTGTTTTCATGCATTTTATTATTTGCTTATGAGTGTTTATTTATTTCCCTTTGTACCCCTTTGTATGGGAGTGGTCATGTAAGCCTAAGGGCATTTGTGTCATGTCTTTAAGAGTCTTGTTGTATGAGGCTATTTAAAGCCCCTTTGTTTTATTTTCAAGTAATGAATTATTGATTATGAAAATTACTTCTTGCATGAGCATTGAGAGCTTGAGAGTTCTAAAGGAGAGAGCTTCCTAGGAGAGGAAGAAGTTTGGCGCAATACCCACCAACCTAGATAAGTCGGGTTCGTGGTTTCTTTCGTTTATCTCGATCTCGTCTCTTTTCATTGTTTCTACCTTACTTCATTCCCCATCATCATCTAGCAGCCGGAATCTAGTTTCACCCGAAAATCTCCTCCGTTCCCCATCCCACACCTACGGCCAAACCCCACCCGAACCCCCATACCGCTGGCCTTAGCATCCTTGCCGCCCTCCACCTCCCTTCCTTCCTCTTTGATTTGTTTCCTACTTTGGATTTAATATATTTTGGAATATATTTGAATTCAAATTTAACATATTTGAATTTCAAAATATTTCCTAATATACTAATCCTATTTTAGGAAAGTCCATTAATCAGCCCCTATTTTAAATTTTCATTAAGAGAGGATTAAATCAAAATGATAGGTACCACTTGAATATTTCAAGTGATTCCTATCGGATCTAAGCCAAATCACAAGTATCCCGATGTTTTCTATGGGAAAACAGCCACCACACACCAAAAACAGCGGAAAAATCTCTAGGAAATAATAGGAAAACATAGCAAACGATTGTATTCCACTAGTCGATGAAAGATACAATTTTCCTTCGATTCGAGAGAAGGAAAGACTCTCCAAATCTCTAGCCTAGAGCCCAGAAATAAAACCTAGATCTCCAAATCACATTCAAAATCAAGATGAAACCCTAATTCATAACCCCTATTAATACAATCTAATCAAATAAGAACAAAAGGACTACTCTATCTCCCTCAAAAACACTTCCATGTTTGAATTGCAAGTGGACCCACTCTCTCTTCGCCCGCCCTGGCCCGTTCCTGTAAACTGGACCGGCTGGGCCGGTCCAGGTTAGCCGGTCCAAGCTGGACGGATCAAAACTTTCCAATCTTAATAATTTAATTAGGATGTTATTAATTCTCCTGAATTCCCTCCACTGGACCATCATTGCCACGGCCCCCTTACAGATGGAATTAGGAATTCTTTCTAAAGCTCATCCCCTCTCTTTGGAAAGATTTCTCCTCCCTCATCAGCCGAAAATCCCAAAATTCAAACTTTTAAATTATTTCCTAAAGCTGAGAAGAGGAATAAGGAAATAAACCCAATTTCTTATCAACCTCCCGCCGCTCCTCTTCACTGAATTCCTCAAGAAATCTGTCCAGATTTTTTTGTTCTCATTGGAGAGATTTGGGATTGCAATCTGCTGTTGACCGGTCCTTCCCCAAGCCCTCACCTTGGTTTCCTCTCCCCCTCTCTCCCTAGTTATTACCGTAAGTGGAATTGTTGCCTAGCTTTCCTCCCTCCTATTTTCCAACTCTTAGTCCCAAATCAAAATCTGAAATTTCTTTCAGATTTTGGGTTCCAAATCCGAAACTATTCTCAGAAATTTTCTTTGGAGAAGAAACTTGAAGCTTGTGCCCTCTCCCCTTGTAAAAAAAAAACTTCTTTCTCTTTGCTATCATTTGAGAGGTGTACCAAAGATCAAGGAGGATCTACCTTCAACCATCCATGAATGGCGGATCCGGAGACTGAGTACGGTATCACGTGGGACGACGACGGCTACACCGACATCTTCCGTTCTACTTTCTTCGACGTGAATCCGGAGATTGATCATACAATCGAAGAATACGTAGATCGTATTTTGTTCCAATTGACGGAAGCCATTGAAGAGCATTTCGAAGGTCTTGAGTGGAGGATTTCAAAATCTTCTTAACGAAAGGTTTTTCTTTCTACTTGTCTTCAATTTCTTCTAACTCTAAATTCTCGTTTGGTTAAGATTGTATTCGCTAAAGCCTACTCCGAATGCTCTTGCTAAGCTTAGTAAATCATAGGAATTGAGCGTGCTTTCTATGCATCCTAAATCTCATTGTTAGATTAGGGATTAAATTGGAAGCTACTATTCTGTGTTGTTTTTATTTTCTTAATTATCTTAAATGTTCAAAATTTGGCGCATGTGATTTAGCCTATGCAAGATTAACTCCTTCATTGTTTTACTCGCCGTGGATAATTGCTAGTAATTTTATTCTGAACTTATTCTAATCGAAGAGTTGTGCAAAGCCTAAATGAAACTCATAAACATTGCATCTAAGTAGTCCTGCATCACTATGCCTTTCTTTTTTCTCGAGAATATGCTTTCAGAACTCATGAATGCTTTCTGTATTTCGGTGAATGTCTTATAGGTTGGAAGATTGCATTTGGATTTGCTTTTCCTTGATAGTATTGCTTGTGTGTGTTGGGGTAGAAAACCATGCAACACAAACAAGAAAGAGAGAATGCAACGGAAAAAATGTGCACAAGGGTTTTACATGGAAAAATCTGAAGCTTGAAAAAACCTCGGAGTTGGACAACATAAAGAAATTTGCTATGAAAATTTGGGAGAAATAGTATTTGCTCTTCATCGTTGCACTGTTCTCTAACAAACTAACAACAAAAAGAAAACATATTAAAATCACTATGGGATGTAACCCTTAATGAAAAATAAGAAAGAAAACTGTCAGCTTGTTTCTCAACGCCGGGGTCTGGTGTGTTGCAACGATCCCTGGCAACGCTGCAATGCCCCACTCTTTGTCTGCATTAGTGCTTGGGTATACAGTGTCGCAGGGCTATACAATTGTACGTAAAAAATTCAGGAGCAAAGCACCTGAACCCAAGCAGGGGGTGGACCTCTACAACCCTCCCAAAAGATAGGCTAAGGGAATTGAGATCTAAGGCAACAATTCAACTCGATTAATCAATACAATCATATTTCATACAAAACTAACAGTTTGTTTGTTGTTTTAAAGGTGTTGTCTTCGAACTTGGAATGAACTCTGAACTCAGTGATCTTCAGAGTCAAAACTAACTGTAGCATGCCACATTATTCTGTTTATATCTGGTTTTAATGATCAGTCTTCAAAAAATTTTCTTGTTATGTTTGATGCCTTTGGGTATTGTTTTTCTTCCCATCAATTCTTGCTATCTGCAGTGATTTTATTATTGGGAATTTAGAATCGCAACTTATTTTAATTTTTATTCTATTTCAGCATCTTACCAAAGCAAAAAGAAGACTCTAGTTTTGAATTTCGTGATATCATACTAAACAAGGTGAGATTCAGAACTTTTTTTAAATTTTTCCGTTTTGCAAGTATGTTTGAATTTCATTCCACTGTTCGAATGCAGGATGACCAATATGGCGATTTAGATGGGGGTGCGCAAATGGTTTTCTTTTGTGGCTCACCTCCGGTAAGGTCCCGTAACCCAGTTGCACGTGATGAACAGTTTACCAAGCAAACCAAGCCCATATTTTCTCCACTGCCAGTTAATTCCTTTGGAGTGGGAAAGTCTTGTGCAAGGGTTGATAGAGCCTCCCCAATTTGTGGCTCCTTCAGTGGAAACCCAAAAGTCAGAATTGAGGGCTTTACTTGCAAGAAGTCTGATTCCCGCTCTGCAGTTCCTGCCCTTGCTTAACATAACTTTGACCATAGATTTTTTAGCTATTTGTATAAAATTTCCTGTGCTGGGAGAAAATCAAGTTGCTTCTCCCCTGTCCTTCTACAAAGAAAAACTCTCGCTGTTGATGATCTACCATATTTCAGGGTCTACAAGGGCTTTGCGTTGTGTACATATTTTAGCTTTTCCACTTAACGTAGTACAATGAGTCTTGTTATGGCTTTTCCAAAGTTGTTAGCCTGGAATCTGAATTCAGTTCTGTTGTGGAGTTTATATAACTATGTAAATAGTGCTAGTCTGTACCAAATATCTAGTCTCACAGAATGAGTCACCCTTCTCCGTAATGCTGCTGCTGATCATTTATACAATGACCAATTTCGGCAGCGAGTGTCTTTAAAAATGTAATTAAATTGTATAGTATTTCATATTGTTTGAAATGAATCTCTTTATCCAGATGTTCAATGTTTTTTTTTTCTGTTTACCACTTGGTGTTTTGTGCTAGAATTCAACTTCACATTTGGCACCTTTTGATGATCTACTTAGATTGATGTGTTTTTGTTGTTGGGATTGAAGTTACGTTTTATATTTTTTATTAATAGAAATTGAGCTGTTTTTTATCTGCTCCGTGGGGACTATAGGGTTGTTTCGGCAATGTCATTGGACTCTGTTAAAAAAAAAACACCTATCAAATAGTTTATTTAGTCAAATTGTATTGCTTCGATTGAGTTTTATATATGCAGTTCCTGTTTGAACTGAAAGCTTACGAAAATAATCTGACAAAGTTGAGTAATTATGTATCATCAACTGTGAATCCATACCAATCTCAGGCTCTTCAATCATGGACAGAATAATGAACATGTCCGACTCTGATAAAACCGTGGAACTACCACTTGCGTTTATATCCGTTAGTTAATTTATGCCTTTATATATGCTCTTTATTCATGACTAAAAGAGCTGGTGCTCTTTTCATTCATGCCTGCAAGCTACAACTGCTTCAGAAGGCAGGTGAGATTTGGAGAAAAGGTTTGATGATTTTGTATCTCCCGTACTTAGCAATGCTTTCAAAACTCAGGAAAAACTGTTTACTGTTAATGGATATGCTACTAACAGAACTTGATTTGTAGAAGCATCAAATGTCAGCTCCGAAAGTGGTGATGCCATCATTGCGCCATCAGCATGTGGCTTATATGCAGGAAATCAGGTTTAAAATAAGCTCAAATGCTCAACCTGCAGTTATTATGATTCTGGTCTAGCACATTACCTTTTCTTGTTCATTGGCCATGGAGCATGATTGAAATGTTTGGTCATGGAGAGATTTTCTGACTTAAAGGACCACTGATGGTTTTATGAGGACGGTATGTATTAATTCCATTATATCTTCTTGTTCGAACCTGAATTTGGCTGTGACGTGTTCCTCCCTGAATTCTCTGCTCTAGTTTATGGTAACTCTTACAAGTCGTGCTGCTTAGGGAAGTAGAATCGAGTATGAATATGATAGTTGATCAGTTAAATTGCATTTATCATATGTTTACATAATTAAGTGGCTCCTTTTTTCTCCAAAATATGATAATGTGTGCATGGTTAATTCATGTTAGGGTAGTTCCTACATTTTTCATATTTCCTGGGTCATTTCTAGTAAGCAGCAACATTTCAGCTGTTCTTGCACTTGGCACATATCTAGATTCTTCTGAAAAACATGTATTCATTCCCCCGTGCTCATGCAAATTATGATATCGTAGAAGCTGTAGTTCTGCGTAATTTAACTTGTCTATCTCATACCTAACATGCAGATCCCAATATTTGAGTATGGTTGGGGCGGCTGTTATTTTTTATCAAGTTGCTTGTGAAATTTTGTTGAGAAAAATAAGTTAGGTTTCATTTGGGACGGCTTTATTTTTTGTACTAGAAAGCTTCTTTGAGAAGCAGCTAGGAAGCCATCTTAAACGAAGCCTTAAATTTTATTTGAGATATCTTTTTATTACTTTCTAAATAGCTTTTTAATATAAAAATTTTTATACGAAAAAATTACTTTTAAAATATTTAGAAAGCTGTCCCAAACGAAGCCTTAGTTACTTGGATAGTTAAAGCTGTTTTTCTCTATAGAAATTTCTGAAAAGCATAGGGAAAGCAAAAAGAAAGTAGTAATTAAACAAAATTATGCTTGCTGTCTGAAAATCAAAATAGTGATAAAGCTGTCTCATATAGACCCTTAATTTGTGTTTGGATGCATGCAAATATGAGTAAAAGAAAATAAGTGAAAACAATTTAAAAGCTCAAATCAGTGGCTGTAGATTCATAAAATAAAACTTGCAGTTTTAGCAACAGTACTCAATCCAAGTGATGGTCTCCAACCTGCTTGGATACCAACCACACCTTCATTGGAGCTCATGGAGAAATCTTCTAAAAGGAACTCTCAGATTTTTGCAAAATGTGACACCGGACCGAGGGGGCTCGACGAATCCACGTCGACGATCCGGTGACCGTGACCAAGAACTCCTTGGGAGGAGAGTGATCATCACCTGAAATCCTTCAGGATACAGAAACCTAAAAAGAGTAAAATTACTCAAATATTATTCATATCTCAAAAGTTAATCTCTATTACAAGTAAAGGCTCCTATTTATAGATAAATATAACCCATAATAGGCTACACTCAAAACAAGAGAGCGCTAATCCTATGTATCCATATACGCTACCAAATGAATAAAGCTACCAAATGAAATAAAACTAGCATGAAGTTATCATATGAATAAGCGGCTCAGCTTCGGCGTCATACTACCGGGATAGGAGAAACTTCAGGCTCATACGAAGAATTCTGGTTGGCCGCCAGGAGGCGGGTTGGGTTGGCTAAACCGGTCTGGATATTTCCATCCGGTGTCATTCACCTCGCCTAGGAGAGACTTCAAACTGGTTAGTTCAGAAAGTATTTCTTGGATTGCATGTAGATATCGCAAGTCTAATAGCACTCGGGAAGATCCACTGCTTGGAAATTTCTACACGTTCTTAAACAAGTAATTTTCATGAGTAAATTTATGCATTTTATCAATAACTTTTGAACGGCCAACACTACCACTGCTTGACATAACTTGTGTTATGTCAGAGTAGCTCTCATCTATGTTCAAGTCATTAACTTTTGGCAAGTTCAAAACAAACGGATGAGTAGAGCCAAGTCTCAGGGGGAAGAGCTCGTTATCAAAGCTAAGGGAACCTTTTTCTGAGCTCCCTACTAGATCAGATGCATGAAAAATACTTGAAGTTAGAGTTGAAGAAAACTGATTCCTAGAAAACTCATCATATATCTCTTTTCAAATTGAGATGGAAATGTGAATGATCATAACAGCTGCTAACAGGGGCTGTAAATGCTTCAGGAAATGAAGCGGAATCACGGTATTCTTGAAGTTGCACTTGAGTGTCGTCATCATACTCATCATATACGGGTTCATCATAGATAGGTAAAGACGATGAATTCTGCAACGGATCTTCAAATTTTTCGAAGTTGGACTCCATCGAGGGTGAGGTGGAAGATTGATGAGGTGGTATTTCAAACTCTTCTTTGTAGTGGAAATGATCTGATCCTCAAAGATGCCTCGTCGTCGTCATCAGTTCGTACGGATTTAGTTGGAACTGGAGATCTTGAAGCCGTTGTGGCAGCATACTTGCCCCGGACACCATTACAGTCTCGGCCTCTCCTGAATTCCCTCCACTGGACCATCATTGCCACCGGCCCCCTTACAGATGGAATTAGGAATTCTTTCCTAAAGCTCACCCCTCTCTTGGAAAGATTCTCCTCCCTCATCAGCCGAAAATCCCAAAATTCAAACTTTTAATTATTTTCCTAAAGCTGAGAAGAGGAATAAGGAAATAAACCCAATTTCTTATCAACCTCCGCCGCTCCTCTTCACTGAATTCCTCAAGAAATCTGTCCAGATTTTTTTGTTCTCATTGGAGAGATTTGGGATGCAATCTGCTGTTGACCGGTCCTTCCCCAAGCCCTCACCTTGGGTTTCCTCTCCCCTCTCTCCCCTAGTTATTACCGCAAGTGGAATTGTTGCCTAGCTTTCCTCCCTCCTATTTTCCAACTCTTAGTCCCAAATCAAATTTGAAATTTCTTTCAGTTTTGGGTTCCAAATCCGAAACTATTCTCAGAAATTTTCTTTGGAGAAGAAACTTGAAGCTTGTGCCCTCTCCCTTGTAAAAAAAAACTTCTTTCTCTTTGCTATCATTTGAGAGGTGTACCAAAGATCAAGGAGGATCTACCTTCAACCATCCATGAATGGCGGATCCGGAGACTGAGTACGGTATCACGTGGGACGCGACGGCTACACCGACATCTTCCGTTCTACTTTCTTCGACGTGAATCCGGAGATTGATCATACATCGAAGAATACGTAGATCGTATTTTGTTCCAATTGACGGAAGCCATTGAAGAGCATTTCGAAGTCTTGAGTGGAGGATTTCAAAATCTTCTTAACGAAAGGTTTTTCTTTCTACTTGTCTTCAATTCTTCTAACTCTAATTCTCGTTGGTTAAGATGTATTCGCTAAAGCCTATCCGAATGCTCTTGCTAAGCTTAGTAAATCATAGGAATTGAGCGTGCTTTCTATGCATCCTAAATCTCATGTTAGATTAGGATTAAATTGGAAGCTACTATTCTGTGTTGTTTTTATTTTCTTAATTATCTTTAATGTTCAAATTTGGCGCATGTGTTTAGCTATGCAGATTAACTCCTTCATTGTTTTACTCGCCTGGATAAATTGCTAGTATTTTATTCTGAACTTATTCTAATCGAAGAGTTGTGCAAAGCCTAAATGAAACTCATAAACATTGCATCTAAGTAGTCCTGCATCACTATGCCTTTCTTTTTTCTCGAGATATGCTTTCAGAACTCATGAATGCTTCTGTATTTCGGTGAATGTCTATAGGTTGGAAGATTGCATTTGGATTTGCTTTTCCTTGATAGTATTGCTTGTGTGTTGTGGGGTAGAAAACCATGCAACACAAACAAGAAAGAGAGAATGCAACGGAAAAAAATGTGCACAAGGGTTTTACATGGAAAAATCTGAAGCTTGAAAAAACCTCGGAGTTGGACAACATAAAGAAATTTGCTATGAAAATTTGGGAGAAATAGTATTTGCTCTTCATCGTTGCACTGTTCTCTAACAACTAACAACAAAAAGAAAACATATTAAATACACTATGGGATGTAACCCTTAATGAAAATAAGAAAGAAAACTGTCAGCTTGTTTCTCAACGCGGGGTCTGGTGTGTTGCAACGATCCCTGGCAACGCTGCAATGCCCCACTCTTTGTCTGCATTAGTGCTTGGGTATACGTGTCGCAGGGCTATACAATTGTACGTAAAAATTCAGGAGCAAAGCACCTGAACCCAAGCAGGGGTGGACCTCTACAACCCTCCCAAAAGATAGGCTAAGGGAATTGAGATCTAAGGCAACAATTCAACTCGATTAATCAATACAATCATTTTCATACAAAACTACAGTTTGTTGTTGTTTTAAAGGTGTTGTCTTCGAACTTGGAATGAACTCTGAACTCAGTGATCTTCAGAGTCAAAACTAACTGTAGCATGCACATTATTTGTTTATATCTGGTTTTAATGATCAGTCTTCAAAAATTTTCTTGTTATGTTTGATGCCTTTGGTATTGTTTTTCTTCCCATCAATTCTTGCTATCTGCAGTGATTTTATTTTTGGGAATTTAGAATCGCAACTTATTTTAATTTTTATTCTATTTCAGCATCTTACCAAAGCAAAAAGAAGACTCGTATTTTGAATTTCGTGATATCATACTAAACAAGGTGAGATTCAGAACTTTTTTTAAATTTTTCCGTTTTGCAAGTATGTTTGAATTTCATTCCACTGTTCGAATGCAGGATGCCAATATGGCGATTTAGATGGGGGTGCGCAAATGGTTTTCTTTTGTGGCTCACCTCCGGTAGGTCCCGTAACCCAGTTGCACGTGATGAACAGTTTACCAAGCAACACAAGCCCATATTTTCTCCACTGCCAGTTAATTCCTTTGGAGTGGGAAAGTCTTGTGCAAGGGTTGATAGAGCCTCCCCAATTTGTGGCTCCTTCAGTGGAAACCCAAAAGTCAGAATTGAGGGCTTTACTTGCAAGAAGTCTGATTCCCGCTCTGCAGTTCCTGCCCTTGCTTAACATAACTTTGACCATGATTTTTTAGCTATTTGTATAAAATTTCCTGTGCTGGGAGAAATCAAGTTGCTTCTCCCTGTCCTTCTACAAAGAAAAACTCTCGCTGTTGATGATCTACCATATTTCAGGGTCTACCAGGCTTTGCGTTGTGTACATATTTTAGCTTTTCCACTTAACGTAGTACAATGAGTCTTGTTATGGCTTTTCCAAAGTTGTTAGCCTGGAATCTGAATTCAGTTCTGTTGTGGAGTTTATATAACTATGTAAATAGTGCTAGTCTGTACCAAATATCTAGTCTCCAGAATGAGTCACCCTTCTCCGTAATGCTGCTGCTGATCATTTATACAATGACAATTTCGGCAGCGAGTGTTTTAAAATGTAATTAAATTGTATAGTATTTCTATTGTTTGAAATGAATCTCTTTATCCAGATGTTCAATGTTTTTTTTTTTTCTGTTTACCACTTGGTGTTTTGTGCTAGAATTCAACTTCACATTTGGCACCTTTTGATGATCTACTTATTGATGTGTTTTTGTTGTTGGGATTGAAGTTACGTTTTATATTTTTTATTAATAGAAATTGAGCTGTTTTTTATCTGCTCCGTGGGGACTATAGGGTTGTTTCGGCAATGTCATTGGACTCTGTTTAAAAAAAAAAACACCTATCAAATAGTTATTAGTCAATTGTATTGCTTCGATTGAGTTTTATATTTGCAGTTCCTGTTTGAACTGAAAGCTTACGAAAATAATCTGACAAAGTTGAGTAATTATGTACATCAACTGTGAATCCATACCAATCTCAGGCTCTCAATCATGGACAGAATAAGAACATGTCCGACTCTGATAAAACCGTGGAACTACCACTTGCGTTTATATAGTTTGTTAATTTATGCCTTTATATTATGCTCTTTATTCATGACTAAAAGAGCTGGTGCTCTTTTCATTCATGCCTGCAAGCTACAACTGCTTCAGAAGGCAGGTGAGATTTGGAGAAAAGGTTGATGATTTTGTATCTCCCGTACTTAGCAATGCTTTCAAAACTCAGGAAAAACTGTTTACTGTTAATGGATATGCTACTAACAGAACTTGATTTGTAGAAGCATCAAATGTCAGCTCCGAAAGTGGTGATGCCATCATTGCGCCATCAGCATGTGGCTTATATTCTGCAAGTTCAATTTGATTCAGTTTGGATTGTTAGGTTCGTTGCTTTATTTGCTGCATAGGTGATAAAAAACTAGATAGAATGTTGAACTGGGAATTGTAGTGCTTTTTATGCTTTGTCTTTGCTGTGCCGTTTGCCTTGTTTAGGTCTTTTAGATATAGCATGCCAGAAGTTTCTTTTGTTGTACTGATGATACTTCTGGCAACCTAAACTTCAATTATATTTACAAATAAGTTTAGCTATTTATTTTTTATCATTGTGGATAAGATTTCTGTTAATGGTTCTGACATAAGCAGTTTTATATATTGTATTCCATCTTCTCACATAGGATTGCTTTGAGTTTCATTTAAACGACCGAAAATTGTCTTGCAGATCTTAAACTGATGACTTGTCTTCGCTCAAGTGGTCCTATGAAGTTCCACTTACATTTAGCTATGAAGTTCTACTTTCCATCTGTTTTTATTTTTATTTTTATTTTTATTATTGCTTAATTTAGGAAATGATAGCTTGTGCTTCATTTTCAATTTGTGCAAGTTTCAATTTGCTCTTACAAGTTTTTGAGCAATTTGCCTTGTATTGAACGTAGTTCATGGGTAACTTAGCTTCTCTGTCATTTCTTTTTATTTTTTTAAAAGCAGTTTGATGTTTGCGGTCCTTTTTTATTACCGTCTTTATGTCCTTTTTAATATTTTGATCAGCATTGAAAATAGTATTTGAATTTAATTCTTATGTTCTCTGTTTCTTTTATTTTGAGATATGTGCATACAAATAGTAAGAACAGGGATGCATTGCTGGACTGTTCCTTTAGCTTATGCATTCTCATAGGGATTATAGGCAACTGAATTGTGATTTTTGATTTTATAGCCCGAGTTTTTTATCCTGATGGTTTTCATATATTTTGAGTCGCGCTTGATGTCTTCCGGTCATACTCATTTTTCATTATTTTGAATTTTTTTAAGATTTGAGTACTTGAATGCTCTTTTTTTTTTTAAGAATAAATTACGCTTAGTTCCCAAGTTTTAAGCCATTAAAGATTAAGCGGCTCATATTTTAAGAAAGTTAAAATTGAATCCCTAATTTTTTTCCGGCTGTCTAGGTATCTTATGTAAATTGAATCATGCTTGCCTTTTATTTACTTGCATCAAGATGTTAGGGTAGCATGTAATTCAATTTACAATTCTAAAGTTTCTAAAAACTTAATGTAAAAGTGTAGAGGAGAACATGGGAAGGGAGAGGTAGTTGCTGAGATAACCGAAGAGGCGTAGGAGTAATAAAGGGTTTGAGGGTAGCTGCTGAAGGGGATGTTTCATCTTTAAAGTCCTCAGAGATATGCATCCTAAGCGTGATCACTGAACCCATGCGAAGTTGGAATTTATTGGAGTGACTCGATCATTAGTTGCTAGAATATTAGGTAGTTTGGTTGCATCTTATAGCTTACAAAAATGTAGATGTGATTTCCCTTTTTTATAATTTTTAAACAGTACATGCTTTATAGATTAGCGTCTTAAGGTAGTCATAACCCGATAAGTTTGCGTTGTTATGTTGGTATGGGTTTACCTTTTTATATTATGGGATATGATTTTATGATTGACATTTTTATCTGTTGATTGAATTGGGGGGACCTTCTTTGTACCTTATGTGTGTTTGATTCTGTTGGTTTTCTTTCTGCCTAACTCTAGACGATACTTTTCTCAGTGTACACTATGTGATGGGGACATCAGATCATCATGGAGAGTTTACCAGCGACGTGGCCGCCGATCTACGGCCACGATCGAGTCGTTACATTTTTGAGTCAATGTATTTTGTTTTCATGCATTTTATTATTTGCTTATGAGTGTTTATTTATTTCCCTTTGTACCCCTTTGTATGGGAGTGGTCATGTAAGCCTAAGGGCATTTGTGTCATGTCTTTAAGAGTCTTGTTGTATGAGGCTATTTAAAGCCCCTTTGTTTTATTTTCAAGTAATGAATTATTGATTATGAAAATTACTTCTTGCATGAGCATTGAGAGCTTGAGAGTTCTAAAGGAGAGAGCTTCCTAGGAGAGGAAGAAGTTTGGCGCAATACCCACCAACCTAGATAAGTCGGGTTCGTGGTTTCTTTCGTTTATCTCGATCTCGTCTCTTTTCATTGTTTCTACCTTACTTCATTCCCCATCATCATCTAGCAGCCGGAATCTAGTTTCACCCGAAAATCTCCTCCGTTCCCCATCCCACACCTACGGCCAAACCCCACCCGAACCCCCATACCGCTGGCCTTAGCATCCTTGCCGCCCTCCACCTCCCTTCCTTCCTCTTTGATTTGTTTCCTACTTTGGATTTAATATATTTTGGAATATATTTGAATTCAAATTTAACATATTTGAATTTCAAAATATTTCCTAATATACTAATCCTATTTTAGGAAAGTCCATTAATGAGCCCCTATTTTAAATTTTCATTAAGAGAGGATTAAATCAAAACTTTCCAATCTTAATAATTTAAATTAGGATGTTATTAATTCTCCTGAATTCCCTCCACTGGACCATCATTGCCACCGGCCCCCTTACAGATGGAATTAGGAATTCTTTCCTAAAGCTCATCCCCTCTCTTTGGAAAGATTTCTCCTCCCTCATCAGCCGAAAATCCCAAAATTCAAACTTTTAAATTATTTCCTAAAGCTGAGAAGAGGAATAAGGAAATAAACCCAATTTCTTATCAACCTCCCGCCGCTCCTCTTCACTGAATTCCTCAAGAAATCTGTCCAGATTTTTTTGTTCTCATTGGAGAGATTTGGGATTGCAATCTGCTGTTGACCGGTCCTTCCCCAAGCCCTCACCTTGGGTTTCCTCTCCCCCTCTCTCCCTAGTTATTACCGCAAGTGGAATTGTTGCCTAGCTTTCCTCCCTCCTATTTTCCAACTCTTAGTCCCAAATCAAAATTTGAAATTTCTTTCAGATTTTGGGTTCCAAATCCGAAACTATTCTCAGAAATTTTCTTTGGAGAAGAAACTTGAAGCTTGTGCCCTCTCCCCTTGTAAAAAAAAACTTCTTTCTCTTTGCTATCATTTGAGAGGTGTACCAAAGATCAAGGAGGATCTACCTTCAACCATCCATGAATGGCGGATCCGGAGACTGAGTACGGTATCACGTGGGACGACGACGGCTACACCGACATCTTCCGTTCTACTTTCTTCGACGTGAATCCGGAGATTGATCATACAATCGAAGAATACGTAGATCGTATTTTGTTCCAATTGACGGAAGCCATTGAAGAGCATTTCGAAGGTCTTGAGTGGAGGATTTCAAAATCTTCTTAACGAAAGGTTTTTCTTTCTACTTGTCTTCAATTTCTTCTAACTCTAAATTCTCGTTTGGTTAAGATTGTATTCGCTAAAGCCTACTCCGAATGCTCTTGCTAAGCTTAGTAAATCATAGGAATTGAGCGTGCTTTCTATGCATCCTAAATCTCATTGTTAGATTAGGGATTAAATTGGAAGCTACTATTCTGTGTTGTTTTTATTTTCTTAATTATCTTAAATGTTCAAAATTTGGCGCATGTGATTTAGCCTATGCAAGATTAACTCCTTCATTGTTTTACTCGCCGTGGATAATTGCTAGTAATTTTATTCTGAACTTATTCTAATCGAAGAGTTGTGCAAAGCCTAAATGAAACTCATAAACATTGCATCTAAGTAGTCCTGCATCACTATGCCTTTCTTTTTTCTCGAGAATATGCTTTCAGAACTCATGAATGCTTTCTGTATTTCGGTGAATGTCTTATAGGTTGGAAGATTGCATTTGGATTTGCTTTTCCTTGATAGTATTGCTTGTGTGTGTTGGGGTAGAAAACCATGCAACACAAACAAGAAAGAGAGAATGCAACGGAAAAAATGTGCACAAGGGTTTTACATGGAAAAATCTGAAGCTTGAAAAAACCTCGGAGTTGGACAACATAAAGAAATTTGCTATGAAAATTTGGGAGAAATAGTATTTGCTCTTCATCGTTGCACTGTTCTCTAACAAACTAACAACAAAAAGAAAACATATTAAAATCACTATGGGATGTAACCCTTAATGAAAAATAAGAAAGAAAACTGTCAGCTTGTTTCTCAACGCCGGGGTCTGGTGTGTTGCAACGATCCCTGGCAACGCTGCAATGCCCCACTCTTTGTCTGCATTAGTGCTTGGGTATACAGTGTCGCAGGGCTATACAATTGTACGTAAAAAATTCAGGAGCAAAGCACCTGAACCCAAGCAGGGGGTGGACCTCTACAACCCTCCCAAAAGATAGGCTAAGGGAATTGAGATCTAAGGCAACAATTCAACTCGATTAATCAATACAATCATATTTCATACAAAACTAACAGTTTGTTTGTTGTTTTAAAGGTGTTGTCTTCGAACTTGGAATGAACTCTGAACTCAGTGATCTTCAGAGTCAAAACTAACTGTAGCATGCCACATTATTCTGTTTATATCTGGTTTTAATGATCAGTCTTCAAAAAATTTTCTTGTTATGTTTGATGCCTTTGGGTATTGTTTTTCTTCCCATCAATTCTTGCTATCTGCAGTGATTTTATTATTGGGAATTTAGAATCGCAACTTATTTTAATTTTTATTCTATTTCAGCATCTTACCAAAGCAAAAAGAAGACTCTAGTTTTGAATTTCGTGATATCATACTAAACAAGGTGAGATTCAGAACTTTTTTTAAATTTTTCCGTTTTGCAAGTATGTTTGAATTTCATTCCACTGTTCGAATGCAGGATGACCAATATGGCGATTTAGATGGGGGTGCGCAAATGGTTTTCTTTTGTGGCTCACCTCCGGTAAGGTCCCGTAACCCAGTTGCACGTGATGAACAGTTTACCAAGCAAACCAAGCCCATATTTTCTCCACTGCCAGTTAATTCCTTTGGAGTGGGAAAGTCTTGTGCAAGGGTTGATAGAGCCTCCCCAATTTGTGGCTCCTTCAGTGGAAACCCAAAAGTCAGAATTGAGGGCTTTACTTGCAAGAAGTCTGATTCCCGCTCTGCAGTTCCTGCCCTTGCTTAACATAACTTTGACCATAGATTTTTTAGCTATTTGTATAAAATTTCCTGTGCTGGGAGAAAATCAAGTTGCTTCTCCCCTGTCCTTCTACAAAGAAAAACTCTCGCTGTTGATGATCTACCATATTTCAGGGTCTACAAGGGCTTTGCGTTGTGTACATATTTTAGCTTTTCCACTTAACGTAGTACAATGAGTCTTGTTATGGCTTTTCCAAAGTTGTTAGCCTGGAATCTGAATTCAGTTCTGTTGTGGAGTTTATATAACTATGTAAATAGTGCTAGTCTGTACCAAATATCTAGTCTCACAGAATGAGTCACCCTTCTCCGTAATGCTGCTGCTGATCATTTATACAATGACCAATTTCGGCAGCGAGTGTCTTTAAAAATGTAATTAAATTGTATAGTATTTCATATTGTTTGAAATGAATCTCTTTATCCAGATGTTCAATGTTTTTTTTTTCTGTTTACCACTTGGTGTTTTGTGCTAGAATTCAACTTCACATTTGGCACCTTTTGATGATCTACTTAGATTGATGTGTTTTTGTTGTTGGGATTGAAGTTACGTTTTATATTTTTTATTAATAGAAATTGAGCTGTTTTTTATCTGCTCCGTGGGGACTATAGGGTTGTTTCGGCAATGTCATTGGACTCTGTTTAAAAAAAAAACACCTATCAAATAGTTTATTTAGTCAAATTGTATTGCTTCGATTGAGTTTTATATATGCAGTTCCTGTTTGAACTGAAAGCTTACGAAAATAATCTGACAAAGTTGAGTAATTATGTATCATCAACTGTGAATCCATACCAATCTCAGGCTCTTCAATCATGGACAGAATAATGAACATGTCCGACTCTGATAAAACCGTGGAACTACCACTTGCGTTTATATCCGTTAGTTAATTTATGCCTTTATATATGCTCTTTATTCATGACTAAAAGAGCTGGTGCTCTTTTCATTCATGCCTGCAAGCTACAACTGCTTCAGAAGGCAGGTGAGATTTGGAGAAAAGGTTTGATGATTTTGTATCTCCCGTACTTAGCAATGCTTTCAAAACTCAGGAAAAACTGTTTACTGTTAATGGATATGCTACTAACAGAACTTGATTTGTAGAAGCATCAAATGTCAGCTCCGAAAGTGGTGATGCCATCATTGCGCCATCAGCATGTGGCTTATATGCAGGAAATCAGGTTTAAAATAAGCTCAAATGCTCAACCTGCAGTTATTATGATTCTGGTCTAGCACATTACCTTTTCTTGTTCATTGGCCATGGAGCATGATTGAAATGTTTGGTCATGGAGAGATTTTCTGACTTAAAGGACCACTGATGGTTTTATGAGGACGGTATGTATTAATTCCATTATATCTTCTTGTTCGAACCTGAATTTGGCTGTGACGTGTTCCTCCCTGAATTCTCTGCTCTAGTTTATGGTAACTCTTACAAGTCGTGCTGCTTAGGGAAGTAGAATCGAGTATGAATATGATAGTTGATCAGTTAAATTGCATTTATCATATGTTTACATAATTAAGTGGCTCTTTTTTTCTCCAAAATATGATAATGTGTGCATGGTTAATTCATGTTAGGGTAGTTCCTACATTTTTCATATTTCCTGGGTCATTTCTAGTAAGCAGCAACATTTCAGCTGTTCTTGCACTTGGCACATATCTAGATTCTTCTGAAAAACATGTATTCATTCCCCCGTGCTCATGCAAATTATGATATCGTAGAAGCTGTAGTTCTGCGTAATTTAACTTGTCTATCTCATACCTAACATGCAGATCCCAATATTTGAGTATGGTTGGGGCGGCTGTTATTTTTTATCAAGTTGCTTGTGAAATTTTGTTGAGAAAAATAAGTTAGATTTCATTTGGGACGGCTTTATTTTTTGTACTAGAAAGCTTCTTTGAGAAGCAGTTAGGAAGCCATCTTAAACGAAGCCTTAAATTTTATTTGAGACATCTTTTTATTACTTTCTAAAATAGCTTTTTAATATAAAAATTTTTATACGAAAAAATTACTTTAAAAATATTTAGAAAGCTGTCCCAAACGAAGCCTTAGTTACTTGGATAGTTAAAGCTGTTTTTCTCTATAGAAATTTCTGAAAAGCATAGGGAAAGCAAAAAGAAAGTAGTAATTAAACAAAATTATGCTTGCGGTCTGAAAATCAAAATAGTGATAAAGCTGTCTCATATAGACCCTTAATTTGTGTTTGGATGCATGCAAATATGAGTAAAAGAAAATAAGTGAAAACAATTTAAAAGCTCAAATCAGTGGCTGTAGATTCATAAAATAAAACTTGCAGTTTTAGCAACAGTACTCAATCCAAGTGATGGTCTCCAACCTGCTTGGATACCAACCACACCTTCATTGGAGCTCATGGAGAAATCTTCTAAAAGGAACTCTCAGATTTTTGCAAAATGTGACACCGGACCGGAGGGGGCTCGACGAATCCACGTCGACGATCCGGTGACCGTGACCAAGAACTCCTTGGGAGGAGAGTGATCATCACCTGAAATCCTTCAGGATACAGAAACCTAAAAAGAGTAAAATTACTCAAATATTATTCATATCTCAAAAGCTAATCTCTATTACAAGTAAAGGCTCATATTTATAGATAAATATAACCCATAATAGGCTACACTCAAAACAAGAGAGCGCTAATCCTATGTATCCATATACGCTACCAAATGAAATAAAGCTACCAAATGAAATAAAACTAGCATGAAGTTATCATGAATAAGCGGCTCAGCTTCGGCGTCATACTACCGGGATAGGAGAAACTTCAGGCTCATACGAAGAATTCTGGTTGGCCGCCAGGAGGCGGGTTGGGTTGGCTAAACCGGTCTGGATATTTCCATCCGGTGTCATTCACCTCGCCTAGGAGAGACTTCAAACTGGTTAGTTCAGAAAGTATTTCTTGGATTGCATGTAGATATCGCAAGTCTAATAGCACTCGGGAAGATCCACTGCTTGGAAATTTCTACACGTTCTTAAACAAGTAATTTTCATGAGTAAATTTATGCATTTTATCAATAACTTTTGAACGGCCAACACTACCACTGCTTGACATAACTTGTGTTATGTCAGAGTAGCTCTCATCTATGTTCAAGTCATTAACTTTTGGCAAGTTCAAAACAAACGGATGAGTAGAGCCAAGTCTCAGGGGGAAGAGCTCGTTATCAAAGCTAAGGGAACCTTTTTCTGAGCTCCCTACTAGATCAGATGCATGAAAAATACTTGAAGTTAGAGTTGAAGAAAACTGATTCCTAGAAAACTCATCATATATCTCTTTTCAAATTGAGATGGAAATGTGAATGATCATAACAGCTGCTAACAGGGGCTGTAAATGCTTCAGGAAATGAAGCGGAATCACGGTATTCTTGAAGTTGCACTTGAGTGTCGTCATCATACTCATCATATACGGGTTCATCATAGATAGGTAAAGACGATGAATTCTGCAACGGATCTTCAAATTTTTCGAAGTTGGACTCCATCGAGGGTGAGGTGGAAGATTGATGAGGTGGTATTTCAAACTCTTCTTTGTAGGTGGAAATGATCTGATCCTCAAAGATGCCCTCGTCGTCGTCATCAGTTCGTACGGATTTAGTTGGAACTGGAGATCTTGAAGCCGTTGTGGCAGCATACTTGCCCCGGACACCATTACAGTCTCGGCCAAGGGAGCTCAAGTTTTCCCTTCGTTCAATCCTTGATAGTCATAGTTTGAGTCGTGCCAATTCTTGTAGAAGATCTTCGATTTCTTCATCTTGATGTGATCCCTGCATCATCCACCGAGAAGGCATCTTTGACAGAGTGTCAATCTTGCTGATTCCTAGACCAAGAATCAAGAATTATGTTGTTCTTGGCGCTCGGATTGGCATCAGACGTGGGCACCTAACAGGACGTTAGGATGGAACGTGGTGGCTGGACCATGGCTAATTTTATTTATTTGGGCTCTATGAACCTCTTGACACTGGACATGCACGAACAAGTCTCAGCCAAGCAGATCTACAAGATCTTCAAAGCAAGCAATAGCCTCCAAAGGAAATGGGATGGACATCTAGCTTTGAGCGGGAGAAATAAAATAGAATTAATGAGAGATACCACCTGACTTGAAGGAATCCAAGTCAATCAACGGCTATGCAGTGAAAGAAGCTTTGCCTCTTCTTGATAGCTATGGATGTTTTGGCCATAAGTGAAAATCGGATAGTAGCAAGAATCCGGTGGTTAAAATTTGAATCGGATAGTAGCAAGAGTCCGGTGATTAAAATCTCTTCCCGTTGTCCGCACACAAGAATAAAGAACTTTCTTCTGGTTTCCTTTTGAGCTTTCTTTCTTCCACCGAGGCCGATTCGCCACCGAAGACAGGTTGCCACCAAATGACGCCGGCGGCGGAGGCGACACGGGGACGGACAAGAACGCCAGCAACTTGCCGGCTCTACCAAATGACACCGGACCGGAGGGGGCTCAACGAATCCATGTCGACGATCCGGTGACCGTAACCAAGAACTCCTTGGGAGGAGAGGGATCACCACCTGAAATCCTTTAGGATACAGAAACCCAAAAAGAGTAAAATTACTCAAATATTATTCATATCTCAAAAGCTAATTTCTATTACAAGTAAAGGCTCCTATTTATAGATAAATGTACACTCAAAACAATAGAGCGCTAATCCTATGTATCCATATACGCAAACAAATGAAATAAAACTAGCCTGAAGTTATCATGAATAAGCGGCTCAGCTCCGGCGTCAAAATGTGTACGAGTTCCTGCAAGAATTATCTCACATAACCTCCATGTTTTCATGTAAAGCAGATAATCAGACGTATCTAAATATTATTAATCGCATGTGAGGTAACTGGATTTTTCATGGAAGTTGACATTACTTGTCATGCTATCCACTCAATAGTTGCTCTGAGGTTCCAACCTAATTTACACCTGGAAGATATGGGGGCTTAAGATAAGCTAAGCCAGATGATGGTAGACTCGAGTCTTCGGCTTTGTTTGGGACAATTTTCTTACTGCTTTCTAAAATTACTTTGTAGTACAAAAATATCTTAAAAATAGAAAAAAATGATCTAAAGCTGTCTCAAATGAAGCATTAAGCAAATTTAAGCCGTTGTTGAATGAGATAAGTAGATATAAGTTGGCAAAAGTTGAACAAATTATTTGGTTGTGCTTCAGTGAAATCTTATTTTCTTACTCATTTTGGTGCCCATAGAATAGAAGTTAGAGATGAGTGCAAATTGGAATAAAAATGAAATTGTGGTTAATTCATTTTAGTGGATTTATTTAAAACTCTTGATCAACTTAATAAATGTGTTGGGGAATCCTTTATGATACATCCTAACAAAAAGGAAATATCTTGACACTTGTAGAAACCCTTTCTAATATCAAATTTGGCGCATAAAGATTTCATTTTTGAGTTTTTCATAAGAAGAGCCCTAAGATTTCAAAGGCAAGAATGGCATTGCCTGTGGAGATATGATGTCGGATAAAGCCCGCTTGACTGACATGAATAATTTCAGGCATAATGGGTTTCATTCTCGTGGCCAAGAGCTTGGCGATTATCTTATAAAAAGTGTTGCGTAGTGTGATCGGTCTGAAATCAATAATAAAGTTGACATTAGTTTTCTTAGGGATTAAGGCTATAACAGTTAGCAACTCTTGGTAGGTATCCCTTAGAGAAAAAGGCTTTCACATCTTTACAAATGAGAGGCCCGATCAAAGACCAGCTTTTCTTATAAAAGTCAAAAGTAAACCCATTAGGACCTAGAGCAGAATTTTAGGAAGAAGAGAAAATCACCCTTTTAATTTCATTGTTGGTCACAAGTAAGGTAAGGGCTGGCAGAAGATGGGTGGGAATGGTGTTCCCCGGAGGAAGGGCATTTAACATCATAGAGGGTTGGTGGAGGGGGATTGAATAGGTTTTGTAAATATTGGATAATGCCCGCAGTAATAGAGACACATTCAGTGCTATCATCTCCATAAGAAGAAAGGAGAGAATTTGAGTTATGGAACTTCCTTGTGTGAATTTTGGAATTAAGAAATTTAAGGTCATCATCCCCAATTTTAAGCCACTTGTTAAAAAATCCAAGAAGTCCAAGAAGCCGTGTAATCAGCAATTTGATTAGAAGTGTTCTTGAGGTTATCACAAAGTAAGGGATTTGAGGGATCCAAATCAATCTTACTCGGAATATAAACTTGAATAGAGAGAAGTTCATTAAGTTTAACCCCAAGATAGTTAGAAGAAACACCCTTCATAATTTTAAGCCGCTCTCTGAGATTCTTAAGGGAGGAATATAAGTGAAAAATCAGATTGCCTTGGATAGGGGTGGAGAAAGCATCTAGCAAAATTGCCCAAAATTCATGTAGCTTATGCCAATAATTTTTGTATAAGAATATGTGACCTGTGTCTGCTGGAGTAGCAAACTATAAAACTGAGGGGCAATGATCCGAACATGAGTAAGAAAAATTTTTATAATAAGGGTACGAGAAGCACTCCAACCAAGCTTCATTAATCAGGGCTCTATCTAACTTAATATGAATGAGATTGGACACTCGTTGGTTAAGCCAAGTGAAGTAGTTACCCACAGAAGTAAGCTCTAGGAGTTAAGCATACAAAATTATAGAGTTGATGTCACCAAATCTGCTACAATGAACCACATTTCCCTTAGCTTTTTCAGATTGAGCTTTACAACAGTTGAAATCCCCAGCAATGGCCCACGGATAGGCATTCGAGGGATTCAAGTTTCTAATATGATCCCAAAGGCAAAGCCTAAAATCCGTAGAGTTTGAAGCATAAATTATCGAATGCAGAAAAAGAGTTTGAGATCCAAAAGACAACAAGCCTGAGATCATTTGGCTAGAGGTACAGTTAGGGGAAAATTTCACCTTATCAGCATTTCTTTTGATCCAGATTTTGCATGAATTGGAAAGGTCAAAATTGTGGTAGTCATCTTCATTTGGGAAAATGACATGTGTGGAGGAATCAGGTTAGAGAGTGAAGAGATACGAGTTATATTTTCCAAAATGCAGAACATATCTAAACGAAGATTTTGAACAAGTTTGCAACTGTAAACTTTTTCAAGGTTGTTGAAACCCCTAACATTTCAAACCACGAATGGGGAAAAATCATTGGGGTTTGGGTGGTTTAGAGGGTGTTTTACCATGATTAGCCCTAGTTATTTTCTTACTTTAAGAAGCAGAGGTGGTAGAAGGTTCAGCCATTTTAACAACCAAGCTGACAGAGTGTCTAATCTTGAGGAGAGTTTGAAACTTCGGAAGAAGTAAAAGGACCCATGCGAAAATTCAAGACATTGCCAGAATAGGGTGGGAGGTGTTAGGAGAATATAATACTTAAAACAATAATATTTGAAATCACCAAAACTATACAAGTTGCAATAATGTAAAACATGCAAATAGCAACTCTCTTAATAATCTCCTCCTTTTTGATGATGGCAAAACAATTATTGTTTGTATAATTTTCAAATTCTAAGAATCTTCTAAACTCCCCATGAATTGATAAACATGTGAGAATATGGAGGCATTGCACGACAATTTTATCTTTTTTTTTAAATACAAATTACGATCAAAATAAAAATATGATACAGAACAAAAATACGAACAATATTTTCTCTCCCTTTTTGACAACAACAAAAAGAGAAGAAGAAAAAGAATAAAAAACAGAAATGTAAGAAGTCATATGATAATCCTTTTATAATTGATCCTCGAAAGTGATTGAAATAAATTTGCAGATAAAATTAAAAAACATTAGGCAAATAAAATGATTCGTATGATTTAAGAAGAGATATAACATTGATAATAAAGAGGAATTATCAAAAAATATGAGTCAATTTAGATATTGAGATAAAGAATATCATTGCATAAATGATGAATATAAAATTTATATATTTCAAATTTCAATATTAAATAAAATTGCGCGGAAGATTAATTTGAACTAAAAGATTGAAAGATTAAGGAAAGAATCTGAATAAAATATCACTTGTGGCGCTTTGCGCATCTTTTCAATATTTGTGGCACTTTTTGTGCATCTTTTTACAGGTGGGCTAATTTTGTCTCTTTTTCAATTTGTGAATTTTTGCGCATTCTTTTGATTTTTATACATTTGTACATTTTCAAGTGTATTCTCAATCTTTCTAAAATCAATAATCTAAAATTTCAAATTTCTCTAAGTATAATAATATTTATATTGATAATAGAAATACAAAATAAGAAAACATCACAATTGCAATAATAATATGAAAATTTAAATTAGTCTAATAAGAGACATGAGATTGACATTCTTAATTACATCAAGTTATAAGCACAACTTAAATTTAAAAAAATTAGATTTTCTAATGAATTCAATTTTGTGTTGCAGTTCAAGATATAACACTTGTAAGATAAAAAAATTTAGGTATTTTCATATAAGCTAGCACATATTTCAAAACTAGATTAAAAGCAAGACAAGATAACTTATATTGATATCATGATGAATAATATTTCAAGCAGTAGAAATGATATCAATACGTTTACAATCTGAACTTAAAACATAAAACTTAAATGCTAACACATCAAATGATACTAACACATAACTAATACTAAACACATCACATCACAATCACATCACATCAGTTAGAGAAGATCATAAGGAAGTACATAAATCACTCTGAGGGGCCCTGATCTGGAGGAGGTGGAGCATTGAAGAAATTAAAATAACTGCTCATCATAAGCATATTGGAATTTATACAATCTATCTGCTCACGCATCCATCCCATGTCCTGATTGTACTGAGCATCCTGCTGTTGTAAGTGAGTTTCAATTTGATCAAATCTTTGATCAAAATGAGTATCTAAACGATCAAATCTGTGAACCAAATCTTGATAATTTGGTTCACCAACAGGTGCAGGTGGAGTTGCTTTTCTTCTTTCCTCCTCAGAATCACTACTTATCACTTGTATTTTTTTATTGAAGATTGCTCTAAAAGATCCATCGTTGTAATAGAGAGGTTCTTCAAAATCTTGAATTGGATGAACTAGATCATACTTCTCCTCCAAAATGTAAGTCACAGGATGTGCTAAGACAATATTTTTCTTTCTCTTGTGGGAGACATGGCCAATCTCAGAAAGTCCATAAAGGTAATCAATGATTAGTTGGGCTTCATTTATAGGTTGGCTAGTCAGAATCAAATAGGTCACTGTAGAAAGAAGAGGAGTAATATTTACTTGATCACCAGCTTTAGGTATAAAAGAGGTACGAAGAACATGCTGAATGATACGAGTTTTTTAACTAAGAGTAGACACCTTGGGTAAATGAGTTACCACACCAATTCCTCTAAGAACATTATTAATTTCAGACCAGTCAAAATCAGAAGTAGTGGTCAAGGTATGGGCTCTAATACCTTGAGTCCTCAGATTTAAAAATATTCCCAAATCCTCTTTAGTAATTTTTACTCTCTTCTTAAACACATAGGACCTAATCACAGAATGATCAGAGTTAAAGGACATGTTTGCAAGAAAATAGTGAAAGGTCTCCTTATTGTAGAAGTGGACAAGAGTGAGAATGAGGCCAAATTGGGTGGGAGCAAACAGATTCATTACCTTAAAATTCAGTTGTTCTTGAAGAAGAACTCTAGATGGAGTGATTTTTGTAGAAGCAAATCTAGAAAATGACTCTTCATTAGCCTTGGACGGAAAGTTTTCACTAGAGTTTTTGGGTGGTCCCTTAGCCAGTACCTTCTGTCTTTTGCTAGAGCTAGCCTGGAAGGCCTTTTCTTTGGTTTTGGGCAACCATGGTGCTCTGCACCTGTTACCTGTTCCTCCTCTCCGAACAATCTCTCTTCCTGCCACGTTGGGCTGGCACCATTAGATGGCCTTCAATTGCGCAGCAGGCAACCAGCCTTATGTGGAAAATGATTGACGTGGGATTTTTGCTGCTTTTTTGAGACAACAATATAATTCCTTTTTACAGCAATGAATTGGGCTAAGCCCACAAAAATATCTAGTTAAGAAAAAAGGAAGAAGATTACAGGATTAATACCGGAGTGACAAAAATAGGGACCTGCTTTACTATTGGAAACTGAGATATTTTCAGTTTTACTCTTTTAAGTTGCATTCAATTTAGTATGATGTGTCCAATATTCAAATTTCCATTATCATATTAATTTTGTGATGCTGAACTTGTAAGCAACCATAACCAAACGAATAACTTTTACTTAATGCTGCTTTATTCTTTCATGCTTGTTGGGGTTATTACCTTTATTCCTTTCATCTATTTGGATTCTTGTTGAAGGTCTCTTAAGTCTGGTGAACTTTAGTCAAGAGAAATAGGCTTCATGGATGATCATGATCTTACTGTCCAGGTTCTTAACATTTCTCCAGCAACAACGAGGGAGGATCTTACTGTGTTCTTTTCATATTGTGGTACAATTGATAAAATTCAGCTCAAGAAGTAAACCTTCCTTCATTTTTTCTAATTTTATCTTTGTACAATTTTTTTTCCTTGCTTCTTATTCTAATCCTTTCCTTCAATTAAAATCAGTTGCATATTTTGTTGGTCTTTAGCAGAGATAAAGATAGTTCCCAATCAGCATTTGTGACTTTCAGACAACCTTATGCAGTTAGAACTTCTCTTCTATTAAATGTAAAGGATTTGCTGCCCATAGTGTTTGTTTAGTTACATTTTTTGGTTTTAAAAATGTTTTCTTTCATATACTTGATAGGAGTTTTATTCAGATTACTAAGGGTTTGTTTGGGAAGGCTTTCTGATTATTTCTTAAAGTAGTTTTTTTAGTACAAAATTTAATGTTTTACTAAAAAAACTACTTTAAGAAATAGTGAGAAAGCCATTCCAAACAAAATGTAAACGCCCTCAGTTTCAACAGTTCATGTGAATTTCTCAGAACTCTGGAAAACTCTTTCCCAAAGGAGTTTTAGATATATCAGTTGCGTTTGTTTGAACTTGATAAAAATAATCAATTTCTCTTCCCGTAGATCATATACCGTAGCTTGAAATTAGCTTACGGCTATGACCAGATCAATCTTGAACCGATTCGATTTCGAATAAAATTCATCTTCAAGCACATCCACACATTTCTATATTAAGTCGCTTGGCTTTGGCTATGTAATTGGACTTGTATTGAGCTTGGTAATTTGGGTCAATCAGATGCAACTTGTTGGCTCATGAGCTAGCTTATTTATAAGTTTTAGTATATAATTGGATGAAAATATTGAAATTCAAAACTTGAATTAAGAAGTTATCAAAACATCCAAAAATCACATTTCAGCTCTCTAAGGGACAGCTTTTTTATTGCTTTCTAAAACGTATAAAAATTTTTAATTCAAGAAATTTTTGTATTAAAAAATTGCTTTAAAAAGTAGCAAAAAAGTTGGCCCCAAATGAAGACTAAGGCTTCGTTTGGGATGGCTTTCTTACTGCTTCTTAAAGTAATTTTCTAATACAAAAATTTTAATTTTGTACTAAAAACATTATTTTTATTAGCAATAAGAAAGCTGTCTCAAACGAAGCCGACATTTCACATTTACTCTCTTTTAATTTCTCATACTTTAATAGCTTATTGCCACAACTCATCAAACTCTATTTTAGCTTCTTCTTTCATAACAAGAGGAGTAACTTGCTCGATTAATTTTTTGCTCAGTTCAACTCGTTTGCAGGGTTTTATGAGCCTTTCAACCTCAGATTTTTCCCTTTTCCATGCATAATTTGTTCCTTGGTCCCAACTTCTAACGAGTTTGAATTCTTTCAAAATGCAGGATGCTCTCATTGGAGATCGACATGTCAAAATAATCAATCCGCCTAAACTTAAAAGTATTCCAGTTATATTTGGTTCTTCAAAGGATCATGAGGCATGTCCTTAAAACCCTTCTTTTTTTCCTTGATAATCTATAAGGCCTGTACAAGTAAATCCGTGAGATGGGGACAATTGACAATCATAGCAGTCATTAGATCTATATTTATGTTAGAATAAAATGCTAGAAGCAATAATTTTTCATATAATAATAATAACAACATCAAATCTTTATCCCATTATGTGAGGTCGGTTACATGAATCCTTTTATTAGTTAAATTTATCTAAAGTGAAAGTGGAGGGTTTGATAGCTTCTATAATACGAAGAACACCTGATAGAGAGTAAGGATATTTGAAATGTATAACGAACCATTATTTCACATAATATATCATGAAAAGGAGGATGAAGAACAAAATTGAGAAGTAGAAATTTGTCATTTTATTTTTGTCAGCTTAGTAGATCAATGCTGATGGGGCGAGTTATTAGATATATTCATCCTTTTTTTTCTTTAATAGGCTATATTACTCTTGTTATATTACTTGAATCTATAAATTATGTTATTGGTGAGAAAAAATGTCACTAAATGTTGTGTTATGAGTAGGGAATTTTAAAATCATTTTCAGGGAACATAGATGTTTATTTATAGGCATAAAAGATGAATATCATAGTAAACGAATAAGAGTAATGCTACATCACCCCACCAATAACCCAAAAAAAATCCTTCTTGTGCTGATACATTGAGTTGGCATAAAAGGATTGGTGCAATACACATTTGTATTCGGTTATTAAGCTTTTTCTCTCTACCTTTATCTATCTCTTTCTTGACAGATTATTACATACAAATATCAGACATAGAGAATCATTCGGTTTTATCTATGTGAACAATAAAAGCATAGTTATTGTTCATCATTGTACTTCCTACTGTTCACCGCCGCACTTTTACTATTCACAGAGACAAAATCGAATGATTCTCTGTGTTCTCATTATAATCTCTCCTCTTTCTTAGTGCCATGACATCAAGATTTTCTTAGTGCTATGGGTGGAGCAACATATAAATTTTTAACAAATAAAAGAGAGTAGTCACAATAAATATTTATTTCCCTAAATCAGATACTTCTCTAATATAAAGCTTACCTAATATTATCTTCGCAATACACTTCATATGCTAACACTTTCATCAAACAGAAACCAGGTGGAGGCTTGATTCCGACTTGTCAAACCGCATTACAAACGGTGACCCTAAGAGGGCAAGAGACATTGAACAAAGCGAAGGAAACAGCAAGATACACTGGCAAAACAGTTGCAAATCAAGCTAATTCTGCTATCCTCTCCGTCGAGCAAACCGCAGGCGGTATTGGATCTGCAATCATGAGCAGTAACTGTTTCTCAAATGGTGCGCTATGGCTCTCAGGCGTGCTTGACAGGGCTTCTAAGAGTGTGGCAGAGCTCGGTGGTTCCAAAGCTCAAAACTCTAACTTTTCTAAGAAGAAATGAAGCTGAACTTTACTTTCAGATGTATTAATCAGCCTGAACACAAAAAGTTTGCTTGTTAAACTCCTATTTAATGCCTCAGACTCTATAAAAAGCACATAATATGATCTTTATGGCTTTGAGCATCAGCTAGAGAAGTTTTTAGATGGAAGATGTTTAAAATGTGAATTTTTTTTTTATGTATGTTGAAATTGTTGGTAGGGATGTGGTAGATAACTGGATTGTTTTCAGGTTTGTACTTCAAAATCTTCATAAATCCTCTGAAAATTCTAAGGGGCTGTTTGGTAACAACTAGGATTTAACTTGAATATAATTTAGTAAATCCTGTTGAAGTTAAATTTTGAAAACTGTTTGGTAACATAAGTGCTAAATTCTGTTAAATCTTGTGAAACTGTTTGACAATGGACTTCAAAATTTAAGGTGATTATTTATAATATGAACTATTTGACGACTCCTCTGTTCCCTTTTTCGTGTGGTGAAATGTTAAATCGCTGAAAGTAAACAAACTTATTTTGTTGTGGCTTCGAATGACATTATAAATCCTATTTGGCATGATTTAGTGTAAATCTTGCTCAAATTCAACATAAATCCCATACCCAAACAGCCCTTAAAAATACAAGATTCAACTTCAGAAATTATTCTCAGCTGTCCTGATGGCTTTGTCTGGATTGAAGGAAAGTAAAGGAAATGCAATGAATTTCAAATGATTTTGGGCTCCTTACATGGTCATGAATTCTATCTTTTCAATTACAGTTTTCATATACTTTCACATTTCTAGCTGTGGCAGATTCATGATTTAAGTGCTGAGTGATAAAGACAAATATGATAGCTTTTCTCCTATTTTTAGTAGATAAATTCATATAATAGATAACATTCAAACCGTATTATACTACATCTTATAATAATATGTATGTTGCGTCTTGAAATATTCGCGGCGGTAGAGAAATATAAATTTAATGTCTTAGCTTTATACATGAAGATCCAGCACACGAGTAGATAAAAGAGAGGGTGTAGTGTTCATAAGAGACACAAGAATTTTTACGTAGAAACTCCTGAAAGAGGGGGGGGGGGGGGGGGGGGGGGAGGGAACCATGGAGCCTAGCCCAGTTTGAATGAATCCATTATTATTTGCAGTCGATTATAAATTAGGCCTTCCTTGAGGGGAAGGTCTTGGGTTGATGTAGCAAATGTACATCATATTACATGGCGGGAATTAGAAGAATTAGTATTGAAATATTCGTTTAGTCAGCAGAACCATAGTCGGCGGTAGACGGAGGTCGGAATGACTGTAGTCATGTGACGGTGGTCGGAAGGACCGTTGTCTGTCAAGGGAGGTCGGAAGGATCGTACTCGGCGGGAAACAGTGGTTAGAAAGGTCGTTGTCTAGTGAGGGAGGTTGGAAGGACCGTAGTAGGTGACAGAGGAAGGAAAGACCAAAGGCGGCATGAGATAGTGGTCAGAAAAACCATAGTCGTAAGGCGGTGGTCCTGAGGAAGTCCGAGCATTATTCGGTGGTCTAGTGGAACCCGACTTTTGTCCGGTGAAAGTTCGGGCCTCAGTCGATGGTCCGACAGTGGTTTGGCGGGACTCTGGTGTCAGGCAGCGGTCCGGTGGAACTCCAGCGTCAGGCGATGGTCTGACAAAAGTCTGGCGTCAATCTATGGTCCTAACAGAAGTTCGGCGTCAGGCGGTGGTTTGGCGGAAGTCTGATGTCAGGTGGTGGTCCTGATGGAAGTTCAGCGTCAGGCAGTATTTCGGTGGAAGTCCGTGCATTATTCGGTGGTATGGCAGAACTCTGACTTTTGTCGCTGGTCTGGCGAAACTTTGGGCCTCAATCGGTGGTTTGGAGGAACTCTTGCATCAGGCAGCGATCCGGCGGAACTCCGACGTCAGACGATGGTCCGGCGAAAGTTCGACGTCTGGCGGTGGTCCTGATCGAAGTTCGGCATCAGGCGATGGTCCGACGGAACTCCTGCGTCATGTTGTGGTCTGGCAGACCTCTAGCATCGGGCAGTGATCCGACAGAACTCCGGCGTTAGGTTGTGGTCCGGCAAAACTCCGGCGTCATGTGGTGGTCCGGTGGAAGTCCGTGCGGTGGTCGAGGAGCGAGGAGGCAAGATCGATCTCCAATCTCTCTCTTGATTACTTGCTTGGGGGGGGGGGGGGGGTTCCCCTTTCATGAGAAAGATATGCTTTTTTTATAGATTTTCTAGAGTGGCATGACTTGTAAATAGATAAAAGATCCGGGGTAAGTTGAAGTGGTTTGGATGGATGACTGATGTTCATTTCCTTGATCCTAGACCGTTTACTATACATTTGAATGCCTTAGTAATTTCATAATTCGGTGATCTTTGGCTCATTGGATTTGTCTCATCGAGTCGCTCGATTCGACAATAAGCATGTCACGTTTGGCAACCGTTTGGTAATCCCAATTGTGGCTTGAACCTTCCAATAGTACTTCGAGTCATTGAATTGAACTCATTTGGGCTCAGATTGCATTGATTTTTGTGTCGTTGGATTTGTAAATTCGAGACGCTCAGTTTGACTGTAAGTTTGCTGAAATAGGACTTTGGATGATCCCAATTTTAATTTCGAAAATTTCCATCTTGATTTTACCTTGAGATTCGTGCACGATCAAGATGATTTTTTTATGATGTATCAATATATAAGACAATATAGAAGCCATTGTTTTTCAAGTGGATAAGCACTTTATGCTTGCTTGCATATAACTTTTTAGGATAGTTGGATCAGCATTAAAAAATTTGAAAATACCGTAGGAAGGGTTTTAATACAAGATAAATTTAAACCAATCTTGATTTGACTCATCTACTCAAGAATCGGCTCATTTTAAAATGATAATACAAAATACGTTTTAAAATATATAGAATTCAATAAATTTAGTGTAAAGTTGTTAAAAATATTGATTTCTTATTATTTCTTATTTCTTATTTTTTAATGATGTTAAGCTTGAGCTTGAGCTCGATCTCGAACACGATTAATTAATCAACCTTAAATTCAAATTAATTGTGCTTGATTAACTCATTTGCACTCCTAGGCTAGGCTAGTTTTCCTCGTCAAACAAGCCTGATCTTTTTTTTTTGGACATTTAGGCCAATTAAGGCAAACTCACACACACAACGTATTTAAAGACTCGAACCCAAGACCTCTTAGTTGGAAGCACAAGCTCTCAACCAACAGGCCAAGGTGAGCTTTGTATAACAAGCCCGATCTCAATTGCCCTTTTTCATTGTCTTGAATGCTTGGCTTAATTTCCTCCACCTGAATGCTAGAAATAATGCCTATATATTTTTAGAAAGCCTAAGAGCATCTCCAAATGAACATCAAACATGTGTATGTCGTCATTCGGTCACTCCAGTCGAACGTCAAATCTTCCGCTATTTATTTGTGAGGTGAACAGTGCGACGTCAATATTGGTGTTGCACTGTTCACCTACGCGATTTTTCTGTCTCAACCGGATTTGTCGAAGAAATGCGTGAAAGAGGAGAAAGAAAACTACCTTCGCAGAAGTGAGCAAAATGGAGTTCGATTGGAAATTAATCACAACCTTTTTGAGTTTCACTGCATTTTGGAGTGAAAATTGGGATTTTCGATTGGAGATGCTCTAATACTTTATCCCAAAAACAAAATTCAGAATAGCAAGAGCTCAAAATCATAGCAAATTGGTTGAGAATTATGAATTTGGACATATATATATATATATATATATATATATATATATATATATATATATATTATGTGTTGATCATTTGGTATTAGATTTAGCCTATAAAAAAAAAAGATTTATCCTATGTTAAGAAAGAAATAGATAGACCTAAAAGGACTTGGTTATAAAACATTAAAAATGATATTCTTTTTTTAGATTTAAATAAGAATTTGACTCTTTATAGGATACAATAAAGAAAATTGATTCGAATAGCTGACCCCTTGTAGTGGGATGACGACTTGGGCTTCGTTTGGGACGGCTTTAGTACTACTTCTTAAAGCATCTTTCTTGTAAGAAAATTTAAATTTTTGTACTAAATATTTATTTTAAGAAGCAGTAATAAAGTAGTCCCAAATGAAATATTATTTTATTATTATTGTATCATTTGGTATTAAGTTTTTGGATAGATAAAACATTACTTCTTGTACGCACGTGATTGCTTATTGAGAAAGACAATTGTTGGCTGATTTAGGTTTCTTTTGGGTAGAGATTATTACGTGCGGAGTTCGAATATAGAGAACTATTTGGTTTTGCGACTGTGAACAACAAAATTACATCAAAAAATGTATGTGTGAACAGTAAAAGCGCAATGTTAATCAATGACTGCGCTATTACTATTCACAATTACAAAACCGGACAGTTCTCTGTATTCGGACTCCGCACATAATAATCTCTTTTGAGACGATTTTTTTATTGTTTTTTAAACTAACTTTTTAGAAAAAAAATAATAATTTGTACTTAAAAGTTATTTTAAAAAATTAATTAAAAAGTTGTCTCAAAAAAAGCTTCAATAACTCAACTTTAGCTTTAGGATCAGTTTATTCAGATTAGTTGATTTGAAGCACAATTCACATGTGTTAAGAATCCCGCGGTTTTTAACGCCGCATAAAAAAGGCTATGAGAAGCTCATCATAAAATTTCTTTTAGAAAAGCCTTGAACAGCTGCGCATAACTTTACTTTTAAAGGCATAATTTTTATTAAAAATTGGGACCATATTTTTAAAGAGAAATTTGATTTTATATGACTCATAATTGGGCAAATAATCTTAAAATTGATTTTTTTTTAAAAAAAAAATCTAAAAAATTAGTTCATATGAAACTATCTCAAATTGTATTCATGGATTGTTTATTGAAGTATTATAGGAAAAAAAATAGCTCGTATAAATATAAATTTGAATCTTAATTTGGGCCTACTTCGAACTTTTATTCAAACCAATTTCAAATTTTCTCGTTCAAACGTCGTCGCCCACAATATCTTCTCTAATGACACATCGTGAACTCATCTTCTCCTCAGAGGCAAACAATCTGCAATGCCTTCGCTAGTGCCATCAAGTTTGCACGTGGCGATCCCACAATGCCTTCCTTGACTAGCCCCCGCCTAAACACAAACTCCTTTTCTTCTCACACAACATGTCTCGCAATGCAAACTCCCACAACGTCTATCACAAGCACGTTCGACCCAATGCTCAAAACGAAGTTTGAACCTTTATTTGAACCATGTTTTAAACCAATGTTCCAATCATATTTGAACCATGTTCATAAAGTGGTTCAAACTAGGTTTGAAAAGATGTTCAAATTCAAACTAGTTAGAATTAGTTTACGACGAACTCCAATAATGAATCTGCAAATACAAGTGAAGAAATTTCTCCAAAAATAACTTTCATATGTATTTTTCTTAAAAAAATACAACGAAATGAAGATATTTGTCAAATTATATGTATTATGAGGCATATAGTCCAATCTATATTTTTGTGTTATATAAATGAAATATAACTTAAAATTGCACTATCTATTCAATAACCTCAGAAGTCTTATAAAAATATCTAAACTTTCTCTTAAAATTATGCATTTTTTGCAAATAAATCTAACTCAAATATTTATCGTGTATATTCATAATACACCTTTACCTCCACTACCAAAAAAATGAAGTTTTTGCAGCCTTTAATAGCAGCGGTTGTCAAACCGATGCTATTGATCAATATTTGCAGCGGTTTTAACCTAGGTTTTATTACATTTTTTAATTAAAAATATATTTTAAAAAAGAAGATCACTTATCTATTTAGTTGAATATATATATAAATATATATATATTATTGATTATATTATTTTTAAAAAATTGCATTTTTCATTAAAAACCCTAAGTGTATATAAAAAAATATTATACATGAGAAGTAATATGTAGTACATCACTATTCTATGAAACTTTAGCTTAAGATCAAGAATTCTGAGTACAAAATAAAAATAAATTACAATTATTAATGGATACAAAGCATTTATCATGAATTTCTTTTCTCTGTGCAATTTTCAGGGGAAAAAATTAGGCCATCAGATATCTTAATTAAAATTTATTATATTTATTTTAAAATGAATATAATATATAAAATTTAAAATTAATTAAATTGACTTTAAAATACGTGAAAAATTATACCATAATGAATTTTTAAAATTTTAAATATATGATGCATATCTTAAATTATACTAATTTAACATAAATTTAAAATCTTTAAAATCCATTCGAACGAAAAATTCATCAAAATATTTTATTCAGACATAAATTTTGTTTCTTTTTCAAAATTCATCCACATCTTTATTAATTCAGATATCCTTAGCGCCTAACGCTCGTCGTCTCGTAGCTGCAGCAATGCAGGGCTTTGGGCCTTAAGCTGCTCGTAAAATCTTTTAATGAACTCCTCTGCTTGTTTATCCACCTCATAGCTCTCTCCATCATAGCCTCCATCCTCCATTGAAAAGTTAGAAACTCTAACAGAGTAAGGTGATAGAAGAACCGGTCTCCTCCTGATCTCTCCATTAACGAGAGTTCCAGGAGTACTGTAAGAGCATTGTGGTGAGCATTCAATGCGCAGCTGATCTTCAGCTTCGCCGCCGGCTGCCGCACTGATACAAGGGAAGTAACTACGAATGCGTCTTGTGTTCATGTGGAAGAAGACCGGATTCGGGCTATTTTCGCAGGAAAATTCATACTCATGGAAGCCATTACTGATGTGGGAAGCTGGGGAAAGATGCTTGGTTTTGGAATGGTGGTGGTTAGCAATGAGGCTTCCCAGGTTCTTTCCAAGGAGTTTCCCTCTCTTCATTATAAGATTCATCTCCAAGCTGAGGAATTTTCGCTTGGAAAGGAGCCCTTTCCTCATCATGAAGAAGGCCAACCTCAAGAAATTCCATGCTTGCTTAGCTTTAACAGAGGAGTGAAGTTCCATGGTAGAATAAAAAAAATAAGAAATTAGAGGTAAACAGAAAAAAAGAAGACCATGAGAGGAACTGGGTGAGGAGGGTTTGCGGCTTATTTATAACGGATAGTTTGGGGTATATGTAGATGCATTATTAAAGGTTAGAGGAAAATGTGAAGAAGGAAGGAAAAGGAAGCAGCTTAGCGACGAAGGAAAAGAGGAGTTTGGTGGGACGTCGCTCTTCTCTTTTTCTGAGTTTTTCAAAACCATGAGTGATTGTTTCAGCTCAACAAATAAGAGAAAAGGGGGCTATACTGAACATAGAGTCCTTAAAAAAAGATTCATTATTATGTGCGGATGTTAAATGTCGTTTGAAGATCAATTCGAATGCGTCACATCCGGATCCAGCTTCTTTTTTCAGGGTGGGCAAAAAAATTTTTTTTTTGTGCGGGATGGACAAACATGCTTAGGATTTATAAAATGAGGGCAAAAAATTTTTTTGAGAGGGGACAAAATACCAAAAATACCCAAAATATTCCAAACAATCCCTCTAAAATAAAAAAAAAAATTTTGAGGGTGGGCATTTGCCCCCCCCCTCAAGTCAATGGGGGTCCGCCCATGGTCACATCACCCTTTCATTCGATACCGCGGCTCAGTACTGTTGATGTGGCGCATTCTAATTGATCTCTGATCGACATTTTGCATCCAATCTCCGCAATAATTTCTCCCTTAAAAGGGAGCCAGTGGGAGCTGGGTATACTGGATAAATATAGTCGATTTGAAGGGCATTTGGTTCAGAATTTACTACATTGATTTTAATTTAATATGCAAGGTAAATAGGGGCTGTCACATAGTTTAGTTGATAAATAGACCTAAAAAATTGTTAGCAAGATTCTGAAATGAAATCTGGGTTAAATAAAAATTATGCCACTCCAAAAAATTTCTAAATGATAAAAAAGTAATATATATTAATGTTAAATTAATTTTAAATATAAATATCATCATACATTTTTTTAAATAAATTTTATTTTTTTGGGATTTTAAGCAACTGAAATGTCATAAACATCGCAAATGCAAGTCTTGAATCAAAGATTTGTTTGTTGGGAGCTTAAACTCCCAACCAATAAGCTAAAATGGGCTGTAATTTTTAATAAAATTTGGTTGAGAACTCTTTCTCTTTGCCCAACAAATCTTAAACTATATTAAAATTAAACATACCAAACCCACTGGAGCATAAACTAATAGTCATGAATGGTAGTAGGACCTAGTAGTCATGAATGTCTATTAAGGAGACAATGATATGTAAATATTTTTGTAGGGTGGCAAGTTGTTATTAGAAAAGGTTAGTCTAAGAGTAGATTACGAGGTAGAATAATTTACATTGTATTTAGTTAGCCTTAAGAGCCTACAATGTCAAGTTCACTCAGCACCAACATAATTAATTTATAATAGTGTTAATTACCCTCATTATTTTAATCCCCACTCTGTGTTCAATTGGAACTTGCTCATGGGTAGATTTGTTTTTGGCCTTTTGATTGATGAGATACTCTTTCATGTGGCCTTCTTGAATCTTCTTCATGAGGGAGGTCTTTAGTAGATGTTATTTTTTAGTATCATTCCATAGTCATTATGATATAAAAATAATTGAAACTTTTCCTAGGATTCCACTTAGTAGGAGCAATAAATTTGGAATAGTCCTTCTAAATCCTTATGGTGATCATGATAACAAGTTGTTTTGATAGACAAATTGAGGCATCCAAAAATCTAACTAGAGGTAAGGAAAGTCACCTCTAAGTAGTGCGGCGAGGATGGTCGTAGGCCCTCATTGATGAGTGAAGTTCATCCTCTGATGCTTCTAAAAGCGATGAGGATGAGATGGGCCACTAAAAACAATGAGGATGAGACTCGAAAATCCATCCCGGAATTTTCGGGTTAGACCCGACTCGTTTCCAAAATGGGTCGTGTTCGGGTTGACCCGACGGGTTGCCGGGTCAACCCGAAAATCTATTTGAAACCCTGCTAGCGGACTTGCCCGCTGCCTGTTGACCTAATTACTTTAAATTGAATGTGGCTTGTGCTAAAGTTGGTAGCATATTTGGCTGTGGTGGTCTCATCAGAGATCATATGGGCAATTTCATTTCAGGGTTTGCTGGTCCGGGAAATGTGGGCGATATTAACTATGTTTTTTTTCTCTGGTGTTCTTCATGGGTTAAACCTCCGCACTTCTCTTTTTCTTAATAATATTGTTTTAGAGGCAGGTCCTTATTATGATTTAAATTTTTGTCTTGATAAAGATGAGAATATGTGTGCCTCTGCCATGTTTTATATTCGGAGAAAAATTAGAGAAGTGTTGAATTCCATTACTTTCTCCTTTTCGAACATTATGGAGGAGGGGAATGCTTGTGCGCAAGCATTGACTATCTTGGGTACTATGTTTAATGGCATTAATGATCTGTCTCTTGTTCAGTTGCCCCTTCATGTGCAAGGTCTTGTTAGACTGGATCAAATTGGTTTATACCTTATGTCTTCCGTTAATTTTGGTGGTTTTGCTCTGATTTGGTGGCTGTGGGTCTACTCTTCTTTTTGGGGATCTCTTAATGTTTTGCTTTGTTATATGTATTTGCCTGTTTTTTGTAGCAGGGTGTGGTTTTATCCCTTTCTGGCCTGTGTTGTTTTTGCGGCTTCCAGGCTCCTTTCTAGTTTGTGCCTGATTATCTTGTGGTTTTGATGGTTGCAGCTTTCTATTTTTTCTGGTTCCTGTAGTGGTTTCTACTTTATCGGGTTGTTAATGCTGGCTGGGCTTTGATTTTGTTGCTGGATCTTCAATCTGAGCAATCAATATTCTTGTTGTTTGGAGGATTTGCTGCATCCTAGGCTTTATAATCTTAGTGGGGCATGTGTTGTTACTAAATATATTTGGCATCTGCAGTTTGGTCTTGTGTGGTGTTGGGTTTTTCTGTCTAACAATGTGGTGGGTTTTTCCTAGAAACTGGTTAGTTGTGGTTGCTTCCGGTTGTGTTTCTAAGCTTCTATATGGTTCTGGGCATATTATTTTGGTTGGTTGTTTGTACTTCCCGCATGTTGCGTTTTGTTCTATGCCGGGTCACCCTTCGGGTTGGTGTCTGTCTTTCATCCAATAGAGGTCGACTTATTATTGCCATCAAAAATATTGCTGGTTATATCCTTGGGTTTACATTTCTTTTACTTTTTGCTATTTTAGTATTGTTTTCTACTGCTTGGTGGGCTTTGTTTTGTTCTTGCAGGTTTTAAGGCTTATAGGATTTTTGCTGGGAAGCAGATCGCTCAAGCTCATTTTCCTTTTCTTTCCTCTTTTTGGATGCTTGCGCTTAAGCACCGTAGAATGTACCTAGGATTTTTTATACTATTGTGTAGTTGGGACCTTATGCTCGTAGGTTTTTTGACTTTTTATTTTGTAGCTCTTTTGAGCAGTAGAGAGCGCAAGGTCCTTTTAAGGACTTTGTACTATTTCCCTTTAATTAACGCGTAGGTCCCGCCGTGGGTTTCCCCTAAAAAAAAGGTGTTGATAAATATGCGACATTTGATTACATCACATAAAATATATATGGACATTGCATTGATTTGTGGTTTGCTTGTACATTTTGAACATAGGGGCTCTAAAATTTTATTTTAGTACCTCTTAATTTGAAGATCTCAATAGTGAAGGCTAGGGTTATAAACATGCTGATGAGATAAAGGAGGAGGAGATTGTGAGCTTCTTACACTAACAAATCTCGTATTGTTCAATATTTTAATTCAAAGAATATCAAATGTGTGTTGTTGTTGTTAAGTAAAGCCCTAAATGAGATAGTTGATCATGATTTGTTGGCGTAAAACATTAAGTTTACTTTAAAATATTTGTAGATAAAAAATGAGTTTCTACTATATGTATATTATAAGGGGAGATTCAAAATCATTTTTTTGTTCTTGATCATATATCATAGTTCCATTCATCCTTGGTAATGACATTTTTTAATCACAAATGGCACTAGAAGGATAAAATCTAGATGGAAACTATTAATAGGCACTTTAGAGGTTCTTGAAGAGAAGTAAATACACTTTCCTCAATGATTATTAGATGAGTAGACAAGAAGAGAGCAACAAGGAAAGAGTGTGATATTTAATATGAAATCCTATTTTCCAACGATGAAAAACTAAGCAGTGAAAGAAAATAAACTAATTGTCACGCTGAACAAATATTAAATTTAACCTTAATTTCACTAGAACTTTCTCGCTAGTCACATATAATAATAAAAAATGAAAATCACAAATCTCTTATACCAACCCTTCTATTACCTTTTTCAACCCTTAGAAACTCTGATACCTCACCAATATCTTAAACCAACCATTATATTACCCTTATATGAGAGATCTTCCTCCATGACAATATTCATAAATCACCACTAGCAATTTTTGTATGAAAGCCCCATGACATTGAAGCATTTTTTTTTTGTTCAATAATTTCAAAGATCAACTCAAAAAAAATTGTCTGCATCAACTAACATCAATGAAGGGTGATTGGATCCCAATTAATTGTGTAATATTTATGCTTTTTAAGCATTTAGTTTATCAAATTAGTAATGCATCTTCATTATTAGTAAACTCAAATTTATTTATGTTACCTTGTAATCCTATCAAATATATATGCATGTTGTAAATGTAGTTGACTCAACTAATATAAACTTGTTAATAACTAGCATTAATTAACCTACCCCACATAAGATTTCTTGAGGACTTCTTCATTATCATGATGCACCCACAAATTTTTTTTTTAATTACAAATATCACATTTAGCTCCGTTTATTTCTATTTGATTTTTAAGCTTTGAAAGAAAATCATAATTTTTATTTAGTATTTTTTTGTGATCAATATATGTTAATTAAAAAATATTTTTTTTTCTTTAGTTTTTCAATATATCTTATTACAGATCATGCCACCAAAATTTTTGTGATGATGAATCAATTTGAGGTCAATTTAACTTTTTCAACATATAAAGGTCTACTATTAAATCTAAATGCCATTTATACTGCCCAAACCTCTAGGAAAATTACTAAGAGTAATAATAAAAACACTTAGAGATTAATAGCATGGTTAAATCATAGCAATACACAATAATATACATCAATACACACTAACACACAACAATATACACTGATACATACTAATACACATCAATACATACCAATATACAGTAAAATACATAATAATATAAGGTAATATACAATAATACACACCAATATACAATAGTACACAGTAATACACACCAATATACACTAATAAACATCACTACACATCAATACACCTCAATACATAATAAAATATAAAGCAATACACACCAATAAAAAACAATATATGCCAATACATAGCAGTAAACAATAATACATAATAAAATATACTGTAATACACATCAATACACAATAAAATACAAAGCAATATATATCAATAAATATTATTGCATACCAATACATAGCAGTGAATATCAATACATATTAATACACACCAATACACAGTAAAATACACAACAATATACACTAATACATAGCAATACACACAAACACAATGCATTTTAGCAAAAAATTTACATTTTTGAACATAATTTTTTTATTACGCTGCTGTATAAAAGCTCAAATAACTTTCAAATGAACAAATAAAGTATTGTGTATTCATATAACTTTGAATACACATCAATACATAGCATCACACAAAAAAAATTATATTTTTCATCGAAATTTCTCTAATACATAGTTATGTAAAAGCTCAAAAAAATTTCAAATGAACAAATAAAGCATTGTGTATTCATATAACCTTGAAAACACACTAATACACAATAATATACACTGCATTTTAGCGAAAAAAAAAAATATTTTTCAACATAATTACACGGCATTCGACATATAAATTTTTTAAGAAATCTAAGTTAACATGTATTAAATATCTTAAAATCACATAAACTATTGATGTCCAGTTCATAAATTCCTTATTGAAAATTTCAAGCATGTTTGAGAACTTAATCTATCTTGAAGGTGAACACAATTATGTTGTATTTGCCTCTATGATAGATTTTTCTGTTGATAAACTAAGCTCAACAAAAAGTATATTGCCTCATAGTATACATTGAAAAGCTATTCTTAGGTAAGTTTCATGTTACTCTTGAACTTTTTCTTCTTTTCCAATGGTCCTTCAGAGAATGTGACATCCTCCAAACCCAATCTTCATCTTCATCATCTATTTGTTTATCATTTTTCTTTCGCAACAGGTACCTAAATTTTTATTCCGCAAACATCTTAAATATTTGAAAGCTTTCGGAGGTTTCTTTTTTAAAAGCATAAAAAAGAGTGGGCTATCACAATTTTTAAATTTTCATGATTGAGCTGAATTGGGTCATCGGGTCATACGAAAAAAATGTATATCACTAAATAATTTCTCCAAGCTAACGGTCCCCAAAAGAAATACTTTTGATTAAGCCTAAATCTGTTCAAAAAAAATATCCCAGACGCAACAACTACCACCATAAGTTCAAAAAGCCTTTCTCATCCACAAAGGTCATTTGATCGGTCCTTTAATTTAAAGAAAGGGCTTTCATGTCTGACACATGACGTGCTTATGATGAACATTTATGAGAATTCGGGCAAATCAATCTGCTATTTCTGATAAGAAATACATTTCTGTCTGATACTTTATTGCCATGGATTACATACATCGACGACGCCAAAAAAAAAAAAAACTGAACAAAAAAAGTATAAGTTGTGTTGCATGCTAGAATATACGCGGCGATAGAGTTTATGAATTCGCGTCCGAACGTTTTGCGAGTATTTAGCACACAAACAGAAAATAAATGAACACCAAGGTTTTTACGTGGAAAACCCAAAAGAGGGAAAAAACCACGGGGCCTTGCCAAGTTGTAAAGTTCCAATAGTATTTGTTTGAAGTACAAAGGTTGATCCGTCTTATAAATCAAGACGATCAATTTACAATCAACTTCTCACAAAGTTACAAAGTTCTGCAAATTCCCGGCATTTCCCGAAAATTTGGCAGAGTTCCGGCGTCTTCAGGCGGCGGGAAGAACTCCGGCGGTGGTCGAGGAGGAGCTTCTTCCTTCTCTTCCTTCTTCTCTTCTTCTTCTCTCTCTTCACTTGAGTCCCCTTTGTGTAGAATGAGAGCTCTATTTATAGTTTTTCTGGAGTGGCATAGCTCGTAAATAGGTGTGAGATCATGGGCGAATAGGGAGTGGTTTGAATGGACGGCCAATATTGAACCCTTCGATCGTGCACCGTTCGTTGGACATTTGGAGGTCTTAATGATGTAGGAATTCAGCGATCTTGGCCTCGTTGGATTTGTCTCATCGAGCCGCTCGATTCGAGTATAAGCTCGTTAAAATCGGAGACTGTTTGGTAACTCAAATTGTTGTTTGAACCTTCCAACTGCGCTTCGGGTCCTTGATTCGGACTCATTTGGGCTCAGATTGGGTTGATCTTGGTGTCGTTGGGTTCGTATTTCCGAGACGCTCAGTTTGACTATAAGCTCGCTGAAAACAGAGTTCAGGTGCTCCCAGAATTAATTTTTGAAGTTTTCAACTATCTTTTGCCTCGAGATTCGTGCCCGATCAAGCTAATTTTGTGATGCCGTATCAAGTTGAATAGTTGATGGTGGATAGAACATGCAGATAGCACTAGGGGTGTCAATATTTGGCAAGACATGAAAACCTGACCTAAAAAATCCGGGTTGAACCCGACCCGATTTCAAAACGGGTCGGGTTCGGGTTGACCCGGCGGGTCAACCCGAAAACTTGTTTAATTTAAAAAATTTGGATTCCTGCTCGCTGCCAGCTGCCCCCGCCCGCGCTGCCCGCTCCCCGCGCTGCTGCCTCACGTGCCCGCGTCCGCTGCCCAGCACACCCGCCCCCGATGCCCCGCGCTGCTGCCCCCGCCCTAGCGTGTCGCGTCCGCCCCCTCGCCCGCCATCCACCCGCCGCTGTTCAGGCGCCGGCAGAACCCAAAACCGGGTCGGGTCAACCCGGCAACCCGCCGGGTTGGGTCCGGGTTCGGATTTCTGACTTGTTTGTCTACCCGAGTCAAGTTAGGGTCGCCCGTTTGAACCCGGGTCAGTTCTAGGTTCGACCCGAACCCGACCCGTGACCCGAAATTGACACCCCTAGATAGCACTCTAAATTCTATCATTTATATTTTTAACATTTAATTTTATTTATTTATTTATTTATTCATGTAATATTAAAAATTGTTTAAAATATTAAAAATAACATACTCCGGAATTTTTCACATGCCGCCATATGTCCGGAGACCAATCGGAATGTGTCACGTCACCCCTTCGCTGGGTACCATTGCTCGGTATACCGCTGACATGACACGTTCTGATTAGTCTCCGGACGACGTTCTGCCTCTGATCTCCGCACAGAATAATTTCTCGAGTTTCTCGCCCTTATTTAATAACTTTATATTATTCACATGTTTAAAGTTCATAACCTTTGTATTTATTTAATTTCAGAACAACCAGAGCCGTGCTCGCTCCCTTCAACCTTTTCATTCCCGCCGTTATCAGTAGATATATCGCCACCTGCATGCAGACTAAGGACTCTCTGTTTCTCGGCTTCATCTCTTAGCTCTTAAGCATACATTAAATCAACGTAGAATACCTCGGCCTTATCCAAAAGAGATTTGTTGACTAGGAGAACATTTAGACTGCGGAAATTTTTTTTAAATAGTTATTCGAATTATTTTGAATTTTTTCCCAAAATAATTCGAATCTGCTGTAGATTTTGTATATTTTTCTCATTTTAAAAAGGTGGTTAAATTTCTTATAATTATTACAATTTAGCCTATCTTAATAAAAAATGTATTTCTCATCCTCTAAAATTTAAAAATAACAAAAAAAAATGTAGGAAATAAAATTATAACACTTGTTTGAAAAAATAAAATTATGAAAAAAAAACCTCAAATATAAATATACTTTTCATCTCAATGGAGGCTTAAATAGGATAAATTATTTTATGTGGAGGCCGGACGCAGAACGTTGTCCGGTGACCCACAAGAATGCACAACATCAGTGGTACCAAGGCGCGGTACCGAGCAATACCAAACCGCAGTACCGAGTGAAGTGGTTACGTAGCGCATTATATAGATGGTCTTCGAACGGTATTCGGCGTCCGCGTAGAATAATTAATCCTTAAATAGACTTTATGTGTTCGAAATAAGTGAATGTCATCTTGGAGGTTGTTTGATTTGCTGAAAATGAAAAGCATAGTGAATGAAATGCAATATTTGAATTTGAAATAATTTGCGTCTCTTTTACTTCAAATCAAATATCTCCATTTTTAGATTTAATTTAAGCACCTCATTTTTCATAATAGCTAACAATAAATTCTACTTTATGTTAAAAATTGATCCATTTTATTATTTTTAAAATATCATTAATATTTTTAATAAATATATATGTTTTTAAATTCTAAAATTTTAGAAGAATACAAATTGAATATTTTTATCAAATTTAAAATTTTGAAAATAAAAATATGTATATTATATATAAAGAGACCAACGAGTCGCTGCATTCCAGCTTGATAAGCTTTGCTTCAGTCCACAGACGCTATGGATCCCTCACGTTTGTCTCTTTCCTTTCTTTCTTTCATCTTTTCATCAGAGCAAGCTGGCTTATCCATTTAAGAACCGGGCATTGTTAAAAGACTTGTTTCTTTATCCACATTTTAATTCACCAGATATTTTCTAGTTATGCGTAGCTTTAATAAGTTTCGGGGAGCTGAGGAAGAAAGAACGAGGAAAAAATGGCTCTTTATTCATGAAATTAATATATTTTTTGAGTTATTTTTATTTTATGGATCATAGAAAAATATGCCGTCATATAGTCTTATGTAATGTTTCATGAATTGGTGCAAGTTCAAATTTGATTTTTTTTAGTTTTTAAAAATTATTGAAATTTAATTAAATCAATTGTGTCACCTTCTCCCTTTATTTGAATATTTTCTTTAAACTTCTTGATAAATTGCCCGGATCGAGTATCAATCTCAACGTAAATTTGTATTCAAAACTTTCAAAATTAAATTAGGGATAATCCAAACTCCAATGTCAGCAAAATTTATAGTCGAATTTAACGCCTCGGAAAGACGAACCAAATGACACCAAAATAAGTATAATTCGAGACAAATGAGTTCAAATCAAGTGTACAAATCCTCAACGCCGACCACCACCAGTGTTCTTCTTCGACCATCGCCGGACTTCCGCCCGTTCATCGACGAACTTCCACCCGTTCGTCGATCACCAACAGACTTCCACCCGTTCATCGACTGCCAAAGTTCTTCCCGACCACCACCAGACTTTCGCCTGTTCGTCGACAACCGCCGAACTTTCGCCCGTTCGTCGACCACCGCCAGAGTTCTTCCCGGCCACCGTCGAACTTCCAACCATTCGTCGATCACCAACAGACTTCCACTCGTTCGTCGACCACCACTAAAGGTCTTCCCGATCGCCACCAGACTGCTGCCTGTTCGTCGACCACCGCCAAACTTCCTCCCGTTCTTTGACCACCGCCGGAGTTCTTCCCGATCGTTGTTGGACTTCCACCTGTTCGTCAACCTTCGTTAGAGTTCTCCCTGATCGCTTCCTGACTTCCAGCCACTCATCGATCACTAACGAACTTCCACCCGTTTTTCGAACTCTGCCAAAGTTCTTCTTGACCGCTGTTGGACTTCCTCATGTTTGTCGACCATCGCTGGAGTTATTCCAGACCACCGTCGAACTTTCACCCGTTTGTTGATCACCAACGGACTTCCACCAATTAGTCGACCACAGCTAGAGTTTTTCCCAACCACAGACGAACTTGTACCTGTTCATCGACCTCCGCTTGACTTCCGCTAGTTAGTCGATCATTGTTGAAGTTCTTCCTGACCGCCATCGGACTTCCACCTGTTGTCAATCACCAACAAACTTTCACCTGTTCATCGATCTCCGCCAGAGTTCTTCCAAACCACTACCAGACTCCGCCCGTTCATCGACCACCGTTAGAGTTCTTCCCAAGCACCATTGAACTTTCACCCCTTCGTAGATCACCAAAGAACTTCCATCAGTTCGTCGACCATAACCAAAGTTCTTCCCGACTGTTGTTGAACTTCTGCCAGTTCATTGACCACCGCCAGAGTTCAACCTATTTTTCGACCACCGACGGATTTCTTCCCTATGGTTGCTGGACCTCCACCCGTTCGTCAATCACTGACAGACTTCCACCCATTCGTTGACCTCCATCGGAGTTTTTCCCGATCAGTACCATAGAACTTCCACCCACTCATGATCACCAACGAACTTCCACCCATTTGTCAACCTCCGCCAGAGTTCTTCCTGACCATCGCCGGACTCTCGCATATTCGTCGGCCACCGCCGGACTTTAGCTCATTTGTCGACCATCGCTGAAGTTCTTCCTGACCACCATCGGACTTTCACATGTTTGTTGATCACAAAAAGACTTCCACCATTTAGTCAACCACCCCCATAGTTCTTCTCAACCACCTATGAACTTCCTCCAGTTGGTCTACCACCACCGGAGTACTTCTGCCTATTCGTCGACCACTGTTGGAGTTCTTCTTGATCTCCGCCGGACTTCCGCCCATCGTCAACCGCTGTCGGAGTTCTTCCTGATCACTGCCGGACTTCCACCTGTTCGTCAATCACCAACGAACTTCCACCCATTCGTCGACCTCCGCAAGCATTTGGTAAAGAGACTAAGGCTTCGTTTGAGACAGTTTTTTTACTGCTTCGTGAAGCAGCTTTTTAGCATAAAAATTAAAATTTTTTACTAGAAAGCTACTTCAAGAAGCAAAAAAAAAGCCGTCCCAAACGAAACCTAAGGCTTTGTATGAGACAGCTTTCTTTCTATTTCTAGTACTAAAAAGCTGTTTTAAGAAATAATATAAAAGCAGTCCCAAACGAAGCCTAAAGTTAGTACATTGTTTTCTACAATTTTTTTTCCTAGTCTTCTTTCTCACATAGCCTGCTATAGGAATGTTGGTTATATATAGCCTGCTATAGGAAAGTTGGTTATCTATATATATATATCACACAATAGTAAGAATTTCTTTACCCTAAATAAGATCAGAAAATCTAAAATTTTAATTGATAATGAAAAAAAAAAGGTTTATTTCATCTATTTTATATGTGAATAGTGAGTTATTAAATTAAAAGGGTTCTAATTGTGAATAATAAGTTATCATATTAAAAGGGGGTCTAATTGACAGTATTTGTGCAGTTTAAAATCAGTATTAATTTCTAATAACAAGCAATTAAATGGTATGAAACTTTTAATTTTTTGTATTATTTTATTTTTTAACTTTTAAATTACTAATAACAAGCAATTAAATGATATAAAAATTTAATTTTTTTCATTAATTTATTTTCTAACTTCGTATTACTAAGTTAATTGGAACGGCTTTCTTACTACTTCTTAAAGTGACTTTTTAGTTTCAAAATTAAAATTTTAATGCTAAAAAGTTGTTTTAAGAAGAAATAAGAAAGCTGTCTCAAACAAAATCTAAATGAGCATTAAAAAGAAAAAAATAAGAATCGAGATCACAATCAGATCACGTTGCTGCCAAGTATTAGCCAAAGTTTATGACCCGGAATGATGATAAATCTTATTATGATCTTGGTTATGAATTTTCTTTCCACATTCCTTACTTTCATGGCCATTCATGGCTTTTATAGATGTTTCTGAGAATAATCTCTTCACAATGGAAAACTCTCTCTCACAAATCCTTATTAAGGCATCGGTCAGGACAGCTTTCTTAATGCTTTTAAAAGCAACTTTTTAGTACAAAAATTTCTAGTTCAAAATTTTTTTTAACTATGTTAAAAAATTATTTTATAAAGCAATAAAAAAGTTGTTCAAAACGAAGCCTAAACCTATTATTGCAAATATTATAGTAGTGTAGTAAATAGCTTTTTAATGTGAGGGGTTAATTGGTAGTTCTCATTTTATATTTCAGGATATGTTGTCACTTCATTAAATAACTAGCTTGTTCGATCTAAGGATCTTGTGTAGGGGTGCAACCGAGCCAAGCAGGCTCGCCGGCTCGGGCTCGACTCGTTAACGGGCTCGATGAGCCGAGCTGATCGAGCTCGTGAGTCGAGCTTGAACACGAGTTCGAGCTCGACGGCTAATCGAGCTCGAACACAGGGCTGCTCGACTCGATGGCTCGTCGAGTAGCTCGAACATGATCAACGCGGACACAGGTAGCAACGGACGCGGGCAGCGACTTTGCCGATCAGCGACGCTAGCAACAACAGACGATCAGCGACGCGAGCTCCTCCGTCCAGCAACTCGAACACAGGGCTACTCGATGCGACGTGAGCAGGGCTGCTCGATGCGACACGAACAGGGCTGCTCAACGCGACGCGAACAGGGCTGCTGCCTGTGTTCCTCCGGCCTTCTCCGATCAGCGACGCGGGCACGAGAGCTCGAGCTCCTCTGGCCTTCTCCGATCAGCGATGCGAGCATCGTCGTGCGAGCAGCGACGCGCGAGCAACGACGGACGACGGGCACGTGAGGTCGAGCTCGAACCGCCGCTCGAGAGCTCGACGAGTTTTTTTTATCTGTCGAGTCGAGCTCGAGCTCGACTTTTGAGCTCGACTCGAGTTTGAGCTCGACTCGAGTTCGAGTTCGAGCTCGAGCTCGACATTTGACAGACGAGCTCGGCTCGAATAACCCTTGACTCAAGCTCGACTCGACTCGTTTGCACCCCTAATCTTGTGTGTCATATTTTTACTGTTTTATATATTATAAATATATATATATATTATTGATGCATGGAGATTTGTATTCTTTAGATGTTTTAGGCGGTTTTGCTCTTTCTTGAGAGTACTTGCTAACTTCATTCAACAATATCCTATTTGAACTAATGGCTCGGGTTCTTAGTCTATATTTAATTCAGCTTGATTTCTTGCTACTGTAACTAAGAGGGAGTTAGGCCAATGGAGTTGATCCTGCTATTATCATAAGATGCTTTGGATGCTTGACTATCATGCTAAGTTAGGAGTAGCAAAGTTATCTCGATACTCTAAGATGTGCAAGTCTTGCTCATCTATCTTATTTGATTGTGTTACATTTTATATTGTTTTAATATCTCATGACCGTTCAACTTAGGTTTTGTTTGGGACGGCTTTCAAATTACTTCTTAAAGCAGCTTTTTAGTACAAAAATTAAAAAATTTATATTAAAAAGCTACTTTAAGAAGCAATAAGAAAGTCGTCCCAAACGAAACCTTAGTGTAATCAATATCTTGAGAGATTCAAACATACGTGAATGTTGAATCTTTACTTAAGAGAGGGTGAGTTTAGGTCTCCATAGTGGCAGAACCAATACTCTGAATTTTAGCTTCTCATGGGAAGGAGAGAATGAAAATAAACCTTTGCTACCACGATTCACTGAGATTTGACCCTATGTTGTAGCAGATTCGCAAAAAAAAAAAAAGAAAATATAAAAAGAATAAATTTTAAATTTAAAGAGTTATGGAGAGCCTAGGGGCTACTATCAAAAGGTACAAAATATGATTATGATGTCCGCATGACAAAAAGATTTGTGACTATTAAAACAAAATATGATTATGTATCAATTATCTATATATATATATATATTTCTCCTTGGAGAGGAAGAACAATTAGCCTTATGCATTTATGACTAAACAAATTTCAAAGAATGTAAGGTGTGTCTTTAATATCAAGTTTCTTTAATTCCGCTTAAAATATTAAAAAAATCAACTAATAAATTTATAAAAAAAAATTATCAAACGAAAAATTATATAGAATATATTTATTCTTTATAATTGTAAGAGGAACTAAAGGAAATAAAAAATAATAAATAAAAAATAAAAGCCATTCCACTTAAATACCTTAGATATTTTGCTAGAAGTACACCAACTTTATAGCTCTTATATTTCCCTTTCTCCCATGCATGCTTGCGGACGATGAGAAGTGCTTTTGAAAAGAAGAAAAGCTAAACAATCACTTAAAATGTGCCTGCGTACAGCATGACATCCAAGAAATAATGTTTGCCTTTATGTTCAGTGGCCTAATCTTTTTCTCTCTTAAAACTATTGGTTATATAGTGGCCTTGTCAAGATCTTGGTAGATTTTTTTGTCCTGTGGCATTGGCCAAGCTCTTTCTTTGCTTTTGGTATTAGGGCTTTAAATGAGTCGTGTCAAGTTCAAGTCATGTTTGATTTGAGCTTGAGCTTGATTAGTTAGTTCAGTTCAAATTTGAGCTCAAGTTTTTTTCTATGAGTTTGAGCTGGCGCACTAGCCAGTTCGAGTACTATGAAAAGAGAAAATAATTATGATTTAAATAATTAATATCATTAAATGTTAAAAGATTGAGATATTATAAGAAAAATAATAAAGAATCAATTAATATAAGAAAGTGATATATATATTTTTTAATTTTTAATTTTAACAACCTTGTACTAAAATCGTGAATCATAATATATTTTAAGTATATTTTATATTAGTATTTTTTAAATGAGCTAGCTCCCAAGCTAATGAGTCAAGTTGGGGCAGGCTAAAGGCTAATTAGCTAGTTCATTCAACTCGGCTCAAATGTTATTTAGTAAGCTGAGCCCAAACGGCACCCAAGACAGCTTGACTCACTTACAACCCTAACAGCATTAGTGGTATTTGAAATATATATATGTATCGTGGTATTTTAATATTTAAATAAGTTTAAATATTAAACTTTATATGAGAATTTTATATTTTTAATTTTTATGATATAAATTATAACACAATTTTTTAATGGTAAATATGGAATGCTCACTTCTTAAACTAGGGGTGTCAATTCGGGTCAACGGGTTGAACCCGGAACTGACCCGGCACTATTCGAGTCAACTTGAATCCGACCCATTTTTAAAAACGGGTCACGATTCCGGACCCAAACCCGACCTAATTCGGGTCCGGGTCAACCCGACCCGACACGAATGACCTGAAATTGACCTAAAATTGCTAGTTTTTGGGTCAAAAATTGGGTCAATTTTCGATTTTTGTATCAAAATGAGTCAATCTCGGGTTTCCGGGTCAAATAGGAGTTTTCATGTCAATTTCGGGCCATTTTCGGGTCAATTTCGGGTTGTTGGGTCAACCCAAACTCGACCCGATTTTTAAAAAAGGTTGATTTGTTGAACCCGAATCCAACCCGTTTCGGGTCTGGGTTGACCCTAACCCGAATTTTTCTGGGTCGGGTTCGGGTCGTATCAAAAATTGACACCCCTACTTAATCCTTTATGATGCAATATATATTTTTGATGCCTACAGAATCCTTAATGTTTCAAGATCAGATGAGCTGTTTAATTTCTATTTTAAAATGAAATTTTGATAGAGCTTATTTTTTTATTAAAATTTAATTATGTTATTAAATTTACTTAAGTATGAATGTAATGCATGATTAATTAATTAACACATTAATTTTAAAAATATTTTAAATGATTATAAAATCTATTCTGATTACATATAAATCACAATTTTTTTCTTTTTAAATTCTCTCCATGCAAACATATAAATATTTCATATTGATTGAGGTACATAGCATTGCTAAGTATAATATGGATGGATTAAATTTTGTGTACATTATCTATCTATTGGTTTGATTTACAAGTCCTTTATGAGTATTATGGCTAGCTATTTCATTTGTATGGAAACTCAATCCTGGCGAAGTAATTTCCCTACTAGAGAATTTTATCTTGCAATAGATTTTGTGATGGTTGTCAATTTTTGATAAATTGACTTTTTGATTAACCTAATTTCTTTTTGTTGTATTACCTTCGACCGTTTTATAACCATTTTCTGAGCCCTCACTTGTCTTTCCATTAGTCACGGTCGCCCTCTCCCCCTTCGTGACTCCCTTTCCTCTGATATTTGCTTGCTCTCTTATATCTAAGGATGTCAATTTCAGGTCACGGGTAGGAAAACTAGTTGGAAATTCAAACTTGGATCCGACCCGACGAGTTGCCGGGTTGACCGACCCGACACGGAAAGCATGCTAAGACGCGGGCTCGGATGTGGGCTTGTACTTGGCGTGGGCATGGCTCAAACTCGGCGCGGACGCAGTCTTGGACTGGCGAGGCCGCGCGAGCGGGTGCAGCGTGAGCAGCATCGTGGGCGCACGGGTAGGGCGTTCGAGCAGCCGCGCGGGCGCGTGGGTAGCCGCGCAGGCAGCCTCGTTTGCGCGGTAGCGTGCTAGCAGGGCGCTGCAGGGTGTGGGCAGGGGGCAGGCAGGGTCGGGCAGCCAGGCATGGGGCGGGCAGGCTAGGGCAGCTATGCGGGAAGCTGGACAGACAGTTTAAACGGGTTTCCGGGTTGACTCGGCAACCCATCGGGCCAACCCGAACCCGACCCGTTTTTCAAACAGGTCGAATCCGGGAACCCGAACCAAACCCGTTTTCAAAACGGATCAGGTCTAACCCGAAATTTCCAGGTCGAATTTTCATGTCGTGTCAAATATTGACACCCCTACTTATATCTATGTAGCTCTCTGCTCCTTACTTGTCCCTCACCTCCTCCATCATTTGTATCACTAATTAGCTCATTATGCCTCTAGCTGTCACACTTTTTCTAACTCTATTTATGATATGTCTTTTACTCTCTTGCTCTCTTATTTCATCTTCATAAACTAAGATTTCGTTTGGGATGATTTTTTTACTGTTTTTAAAGTAGCTTTTTACTATAAATTTATTTTAGTTTAAGAAATTTTTATACTTAAAAATTGTTTTAAAAAACCAGTAAAAAAATCATTCCTAAGGAAGCCTAAGATTGATTTATCATGAGATCAATCAATATAACGTTACCTAAGCTATCAGCGCTAGCCATCAATTTCCGTGACGAGTACATTCAACAAATTTTTTGAGATATTTTTCATACTCGATTGATATATATCTCAAGTATTTGAAACTATTGGTCTGCTATTGTAGACATGATTGATATGCCATTGGTTTTACGTACTAACTTGTAATGAATTTGTTTGAGAGAAGACAATAATGTGTATCTTGGAAATTTTAAGTCAAATTTTGTTTGAAAAAGATGAGACTGGCGGGCATGTGTTGTTGCTATGTTACTATTAGCGTACCAATGATTTGTTGTTAGATTGATTTTCTTACCATACTTCAAAATATAGACGTTTAATAATCTTTGATATTTCTTTTGCATAGGGCCGTTGATTTAGTTTGTAAAAAAAAAAAAAAATTCAGCATAAGAAATGCAGTATAAAAGAAATATTTTAGAGTTGTTTGGATGAGTGTAAAGTAAATTCAGGTAAATGATTTTTTTTTTTTTTTGTTTGAAGTAAAATAAATGAAGTATATAGTTTAAATATGGCGGCGGTGGCGGAGGGTGGCAGCTGGTGGGGATAGCCTGCGGCGGGTTGCGGTGGCCGACAGTGGTGACCGAGGTAGGCGGAGGTGGCCGGTGGCAATCAAGCAAGTTTGCTTGCAGTGTAAACCATTCAGGCTCAAAACTGGACGAGTTTGATTTACCTCAAAAATGAACTAAAATAATTTACACAACAAATTATTTTACTTTGAATTTCTTTTTCCTCCAACCAAACATTAAAATTTTCAAAAGCCCTATATTTAAAATACTTTACACCCTTATGTAATTCAACCAAATAGACCCTTAATGTAAAGAGATAATTAGTGGTTTTGTATGGAAGTATTATTGTTTAGATTGTAATGATTATTTATTAGATGATTTTATTATTAATGCACTTGATGACATCAGCTTGCCCATTTTTAAAATAAGCATATTTAAAAAATGCATAATGACTAAAATGCATTTTATTGGCAAGAATTTTTTTTTTTCTTTTTTGACGAGGAAACACTGTTCTTAGGCCAATGAAAACCTGGGTCGACCTAGCATGCAACCCACACCAATTTACACGGGCCAACATTTAAGGCACGAATTCTTACTACATGATTGAAAACTTTCAAAAATAAATTAAGGACTATTCCAGCCTTGATTTTAATAAATTTACAATCAAATTGGTATTGATAAGATGAACCTAATGACACCAAGTTGATCCAATTCTAGTCCAAATGAGCCCAAATCATGCACTTCTAATATCGATTGAAATTTTGGGATATTAATTGAAGGACTAAATGATCTCTTAGGCTTCGTTTGAGACGACTTTCTTGCTGATTCTTAAAACAGCTTTCTAGTACAAAAATTTTAATTTTTGCACTAGAAAGTTGCTTTAAGAAGCAGTGAAAAAATCATTCCAAATGAAGCCTTAATAATACATGCTTTTAGTAAAATCAAGTGCTCGACAAGACCAATCCAATGAGCTCAGAATCACTCAATTTTAAGGTCATTATAGCACTTAAATACAAAATAAATGGCACATCATTAAATGATTCAATTCAGATGAGTGCTATGAAAGTTTGGCTAGAATACTTAAAATGTCACCCTTAAAATACTATAAATAGATCCGCATTCTCTACTTGGATACATTGACTTGGGCTTCAAGAAAACTTAGAGACTTAAATAGCTCTAGTGCTCTATGTGAACTTCAACGCCAACAATTACTACTAGTCATCACCATCATCTACTTGTCTTCAGCAATTTATTAAAGATGAACATCACAAAAGTTTTAGGAAACCTCAATGACAACAAAAAAAAGGTCAGTATGACCAAATAAGCAATCGATAACCCAAAAAGAGTATTATACTTAGCTTTCTGGTTAATGGAAGCTAACATAAAGATTGCTTGATAATAAAAAGATGCTCAATATATGAAGAAATTATTTTGTACGGAGTCCGGATGCAGAACGCTGTCCGGAGATCAACTAGAATGTGCCATGTCAGCGGTACCGAGCCGAGGTACCGAGTGATACCGAGCAAAGGAATGACGTGGCACATTCTAGTTGATCTCCAGAAGATGTTCGACATCTGTGGGGAATAATTAATCCAATATATTGGGAGCACAAGACCCCCAATGTGCTAAATAATAGATTGAATAGATCAATTTTGTATGGATGGCCATCCAAAGGAAATGGCTAAACCTAAGTACTTGAACCTTTGCACTTAAAAAATAGGGAATAAGAGACCTGCTTAGAGATGCTGAAAATTGTTCTCAAGAGTCAAGATAGACACAAAACTAAAAATGAATAAAATTGTACTAGACAAATCAAGCATATCGATGATCCAAAAGGATGACCTTTTAGTCTTTTTATTTTTTATTTTTTGGAACATTTCGACTAATTAAGATAAATTCACACGCACATCGATCACATACACGAGACTCAAACCCAGGATCTCTTGATTAGTAAACAAAAGTCTCAGCCAACAAACCAATGTGAGCTAAGTACCTTTTTGTCTATTAATAAGCCTAGGTTGCATTATAGGATATTTAGAAGAGTATACCATCGAAACTTTCAGGCCAACTAAAAAAACTCGCACGCACATCACATACGTGATATTCTAACACAAGATCTCGTGGTTGCTAACCAAAACTCTCAACCAACAGATCAAGATGAACTATGTACCTTTTAATCTATTAATAAACTTAGGTTTCATAATAGGATATTAAGAAGAGTAATCGTATCCGAAGTAAGAGATTTCTTGTGAAGCTCCACAAGGTCCATAAAAAAGTTTTCATATAATTCTAATATGAGATGAGCAAAAATCCAAAAGACCACCTAAGTGAAATTATGAAAAGAAGATTAACACTAATTGAAATTAGCAAAACGAGCGTAGATTAATTTATATATTGAAAAGGAGTAAATAACAGAAATCATTAATCTATATATTCAAAGTTTTATTTATGCATCCATCATATTGTACTAACTGCATAGCATTAGCCTGCATTAAATTACTTTACTAGTTTTTGGTGAAGATATAGGGCATCCAAGATAGATGATCATAGAGTTAAAGTTGGTTTATTGGGATACATTATAAACAGATATTAATTAGAAAGTAATTGCTTTAAGTCTTGAAGATTAACATGGTCAAAAAAATTTATTTAAGGACCTCATCACTAGCTGCCAATATACGATCTACCTAATTATATTTAGCCTTCTTACCTGGTTCTTTTATTCTTCTTATTTTGGTCATGTATCAGCCTTAGCGAGACCGACCTTTTTTTTATACCTATAAAATAATTGTTGGATAGGATGAGCATACGGCTAAAGGATTATGTACAGGGGTGTCAAAAATTGACACGTCCGAAAATTTGACTCGAGCCCGACCCAAATTTTTCGGGTTAGGGTCAACCCATTTTAAGAACGGGTCAGATTTGAGTCCTGATTTTTGGCCCGTTTCGAATTCCAGGTTGAGCTTGGGTCAATTCATAAACCCGGTTTTGACCCTGTTTTGCTTTTAGACCCTCCAGTCGTAGCCCACCTGCCCTCAAGGGTCAACCATGCAATGTTTGCTAGCTCATTGCTCAGCGACCGAAGTGCGCACGCCGCACCTTCTTGCACGCTACTCTCTCATGCGCTGACATTGTTCTCTCATTCGCACAACTACCGTAGATCTTGCCATTGACTCTTCCTCCTCTCATATCTACAAGCGACGCTTCCAAGTGCCATTGAAATGACAAGTTCATGTAATCGGCAAAATGCAAACACCTTTTACTGTCTAGAGGCGAAGTCAATTACAAAACTCTATCTATCACATTTATGTAGAACATATGATCTAAGTTGCTGATTCTATCTCGACACCTTCCCTGTTGTCGGATCATTCCTCATCTCTCTCTTATTAGGGTTTTTAAAGACCATATTTAGTCGACCTCCATTGATCGAAACTTTCATTCAGAGTGAGAACAACTCGTCGATTGCAGATCGAGTAGTCGATGGATTGGGGGAACATGACGATGGAGGATCTAATCGACACCCTTCGAGAGGTCGAGTGGTCTTCACCCCTTTGTTCGATCACAGAATTCTTTTCTTGATTCACCTTCCCGAAGTCTTACTCCACATGGTACAACCAATTGAAGTGCGACCTTTACTAGTGAGAGGATCAAATTGTGATTCATCATTTCTTTATATGGCTTCTACCCCCGCACGTCGAGACTCTTGCAAACAGTTTCATCTCCAATTGCGTCAACCAGAAAACCTGACAGATTGGGTCCGAGTTGAAATTTCTGACCCATCCGCAAAAACGAGTAGAGTTCACGTCGAGTGAATCATTAACTGGTTAGTGTCGGGTTCGACCCTAACATGACCCATAACCTGATTTTGACGCTTTGATAGGTTAAAAGAATCAAACAATATGGTGAGATGCAATTGGGTAGGGTGTATATTAACAATCAATCATAAGGTCTTTAAATTGGATATTCTGGTGATGTATTCCTCTTAATCAATATTAATTCAATAATCATCCACATTGGATACCCTAACTTGGCTTGAAAAAATAATTAAATGCATGTTGATGTTATACAACTTTTACGAAATCTTCCAAAAGGAGCAGGGTTTGAACTCTCACACTGAGTTGTTGACGCCCTGGGCGGGCTTTTATTTCTGATTAGGCTAGTCATTTTATGTTGCACTCAAGTGGTGGGTTTTGATTGTTAGATGGGCAGATGGGCTAGTGGGGAGCCATGCCCTCAATGCCCCCAATATAGTTTAGCCCCTGGTGATGTGTATAATTCAAACTCTCAAAGGTAGACCATAAACAATATTTCTACGATATGAAAGGCAAAAATCCACTACAATCATCAACAAAAACTTTTTTAGCCTTCAACAATAAATAACATTACCAAAATTCAAAACGATAATCAATATCAACAAATTTTTTTTTTTTTTTTTTTTGTACTGATGTTGTTATTTTTAATGACAAAATTTGTATAAAGCTATAAGCGCAAAATCATTTAATAATCTAATGTTTAACATTTTATATTATAAATAGAAAAAAAAATTATGAATTAATTTTTAATTAAAAGAAAAATATTTTAAATTTATTATGAATCAAAAATATAATCATCTTAATTGTCCTATATTTTATTTTTTAAAAATAATTTTTATTCAGATTTTTTCACTAATATAACACCTAAAAAATAAATAAATAATAAAAAATTATAAATATCAAATAATGATGAAATAAATGACATTATTTAAATATTAAATAATTTAATACATTTTTAGAAGTTAAATAATAATAAATATTAAAAAAAACAATACATAAAATCAATTTCCGTATTCAGTAGATTACATAAAATGATTTTGCATATTCTTGAATACCCAAATTGATTTAGGGTATTTGATCCTATAAAAAAAAAATTAAGTTTGCTCTTTTTGCTTAATTAATTTATGCACCCTTTCATAAATTGGCCAAGAAACTAGCTATAGTAGTTATTATTATCATTGAAATATTGACCAAAAGCTTTAATAAGATGTTAGACCAAACAATTGACCTCTATGAAGATGACCTATAATTAGCTATAATGCATAGACGCTCCTCCTCAATTATATATGTAATGTTCGGCACTTATAGAACACGACACGTGTCTAAAATGCCTATGATACATTTCAGACACGTTGAAGACATGTCAAATTAAAAAATAATTAAAAAAATTGGGCACTTGTGCCTTAAATATTTTATAAAAAATTTTATATAATTTCTTATATTTCAAATTTTTATTTATTTAAAAATAAAAGCTTAATCTTTTATTTTCTCTTAAGAACCCCAAATAATATGCTCGTACTCAATACCCCATCCTCCGAACATACCATTTTTTTTAAGTAATTGGGGGGTTCAACCTGAAATGATAAATTATCTTTATTATTTCTCTTTGTATTTGATTTACCGTTCCCTAATAATAAGACCTCTACACAATGTGTTTAATTATGTTGAGGGCAATTGTTTATAGGACATAGTATTTTATAACTTTTAGAGTGAGCAATTACCTAAAAACTCTTATAATAAAGACTAAAATATATATGAAGGGGGATAAATTACCTAAATAATCAGATAATAACCCTTCATATAAAAGATATTTTAATTTTTGTAAGGAGGGGCAATTGCGCTTCTGACCAATAAAGGGTTTCGCCCCTAAAGCGCGTGCAAAAAAATCAAAGATATTTGCACTTATTTTATCTATATATATACACTAAATTTTCATCTAATATTAAGCCGATAAAGTCTCTATTTATATATTCCAACACTCAAAATTCTGATATTAGGTATGTAATTATTATGCACCTTCTATCTATGACATTTTATCTATAAATCGGAGCCCCTAATTGCAGTAAACTCTCTCTCTCTCTCTCTAAATATTTCTTAGGCCACAAATTCTTTTTCAACCATATGATCCTGAGCAACAATCTTGCTCCTCTCCCTTCTTGTTTGGATCCTGATCAAAAGATTCTAAGGAGATGGGGAATGAGCACTTTGAAAGAAACAAAGAGTGTTGTAATAGCAAGGAGACACGATTGTACTTCTTTCAAGCTTCAGCATTTTCTTCAAGAGAATATAAGTACTTTGCCTCATGTGTTTGATTAACTCATTATATTTAAGTTCCAGAGAGTTTATTTGATCATCTTAGAATTATATGAAAATAAATTTAAAGAAAAAAATATAGATTTTTTTAAATAATTTAAAACTTTATACATTAAAAAAATTTCAATCAAATTTTAATTTTTTTTAAATTTATGTAATTTTATTGTAATCAAAATAAGCCGTTTAATTCAAATCCCAAACCTTTACATAAACTCATAAAGATCAAATACTAAAACTTTTCTATACAATAATATAAATTTAGAAAAATCAATGAAAATGCAAATAGTGGTAATTTCTTTCTGTCACAAGAGTGGAAAGTTTTCAAAATTTCCCAAAAAAAAATCCCAAAACTAATTAAAAAAAATAAAACATTAATTCAGGAAATAAAAAAAGATGTTAATAATAATTAACAAAAGGCAAAATCAAGCTATTTACATCTTCTTCTTCTTCAACTACAAAGCAACCTTAGTCAAAGAAAAATCACCCTTCTTTCTTCTAAACCCACCAAAAAGCCCAAACCTGATCTTCCCTCCCCTCCTCCTCCTCTTCTCCGGCACCTCAACAATCCTCTCCAGCTTCGGCTTCCATTGCCGCGACTTCCACCCCACAAGCTGCTCGTATTCCTTCTCCAAAGCAAGCGTCGTGCACACAGGCCGGCCTCTTTTAGTTTCCTCCTCCTCCTCCCCAATCCGTATCTGCAACTTTCCCGTGTCCGTAAGGTGTATGTCGAAATGCCTAAGAGAACCCCTACCGCCCTTAGCCAGCGACGATGCTATGGTGACAAAGGAAAGCACAGACTGAAAGAACTGGCTTGGAAGAAGGAAATAGCTGTGGCCCAGCTGAAGCTCGTCAGCTTCAGAGAGCGCAGGAACCTTCTGCCCGATGAAGAAGGAATCGGAGCGGCAAACTAGATGACACGTGTGCTCCCTCATCAGATCCGCCACCTTGACCCGCCTTTTGTACACGGTGACCCGCCCGTCCAGCCCAATAAGCCTCGCCGTCGACGGCCCGGACGGCGGAGTTGGAGAAGGGCGCGGCGGACCATCTGGGTTGAAGCACCAGAGAAGCATCTGCAAGCTTAGAAACTTGAGCGCCATATAAGGTATTAGAAGTTCTAATGGCGGAGAGTTATGAATAGAAGGGGGAGGCGGAGAGTTAATTGGGCTTTGTTTATATTTGGGGAAAGATAGGACTGGAAAATTTATTTGAAATGAAATTTTTTTTGCAGGAACTCGTGAAGGGGTTCGGTAGTGAATGGAGATTTGACATTTTTTGGCATTTTGTCAGCTTTTATGGTTTTATATTTTATAGGGAGTAGTGGCAAGTCTCGAGGTTAACTGCTTTATTAAAATAAAATAAAAATATACAAATATATCATCAAATTTGTATGAATTTATAAGTTTAACATTTAAATTTATATATTTATATTTATTTATATAATCATTTAATATCAAAATTATAATATTTTATAAATAAAAATAAAGATTTTTGTGTGATACATCATGCAAAAATTAATTTAATCTAGTTTGAATATCAATGCAAAATTCACCTATAGATTATCCAAACTCAATATTAAAAAATTTATAACAAAATTAATTAAGTCGACCAAATGAAGCCAGTAAAATAAAAAGTGATTTTAGCCATGCCAAAATTAAGCACTTAAGGTATTAACATAAATTTTGGGATATTAATTAAAGGAATAAATTTTATCGAAATTTTATATACTATTATACTTGTAATCAAATTAAGCATCTGAACTAAACTAATCCAATTCAATTAAGATCATTATATTCTAATATTATTAAGGCAATTTTATATATATATATATATATATATATCCCACTATTTATATTATAAAGAGGACAATTATTTTGTGATTCAAAAAAGCTTACAAACTTAAATAATCTCATAGCTCCACTCGAGTATCAACAATGTTGAATAATCATCCAATCACTATTATCAAAGTACCGCCGAATAGTTATTGCCAAATCATCATTCGACCGCTGCCATCAAACTGCTTGACCACTAGCGTCGGATTGATGTCGTTCAATCTTCACAGTCACTCTTTTCCTACTAGACCTTTGCAGTCCAACCACCATCATAGATAACCAATATGACACCATCATCTGACTATCATCATTACAAGACCACCATCTTTGGATCATTGCCCTTGACCATGACCATCGTATTGCATTAATGTTGTCGTTTGACTACTCTCAAACCATTGTTTCCAGGTCACCATTATTGGATCACCACCGCACAATCATCTTTTCAGATCATTGCTATTGGATCATTATTATTTAACCACTTTCATCGAACAACTATCATTTAATTATTATTATCAAACCATCATAACTTCACCACAATCGTTCAAACGCGTCTCACCCCTTATCTACTCCATAATATTTTTCATCAATTGCTCCTATTTTTGTAATATCATCTTCTCAAATATGAGAGAGAAGCAAAATATTATCAATTAAAATTAACTGGCCATGATGTCCACATCAATAGATCTCATACATTCAAAATTATACTTTTTTTTTTTTGAAAAATTTGGGGCATAAAACCCATTCTATAAAAAGAAGAAGATTACAAGTAAAAGCTGTAAAAAATAAAAACAACAATCTCACCAGCTAAAGAGGAAAAAAACTATAGCTATGAGAAAAAACACAGTAAGAAAATGAAAAAAAAAAAGGAAAAATAAGGCTATAGACTTAGAATGCCCAAAATGGAACATCCCGCAAAAAATGAGCATCAATATCTCCTGGTTGCCAAGACGACCGTCCAAAGGAGCAGCTGGTGGGGACCAACATTCATCATTGTTTATCAAAATAGCTCTATCAAAATTATACAAATTAAATTATTAACAACTAAAAAAATTAATATTAAAAAATACAACAATATTGGTATTTTTCCACTTGCGTTCCTTCTCGAAGGCGCATTTTTTCTTCTGTCATATCTTATTTCGTACAAAAAAAAAAAAAAAAGAGACCAAAAGCAAATTGGACTTCCTTTGACCAAATGAACACGAGTGGGAAGACTTGTATTCCAGCCGGCCAACACTACTATTCAAATTCTGCTCAGTAATCAGTTTGACCGCTTAAGATATCGAGAAAGCTGAAAAGTCCAAAAGAAAAGTTAAAAGTTCGGTCCATGGGGGCCATAATAAGACCCAGACGACCGGCTTTTTCTCTCTCGAAACACTGTACGAGGCAGTCCTAGCCCCTATGGCCTTCATTAACCAGGAGCCCTTGCCTACGTATACATCCTCAAAATAGATTTTCCGGTCAAATTTGAGTTAAATCCTAAACGGAACCGACCTTAAATCATCTAGTTCGAATCCGACCCGATTACACAAACGTGTAAAGAATTTGAACCCGGATCAGTCCTGCCCCAAATCCAGGTTGACACGACCCCACACGTTGACCAGGGCAAGCACAGAGCAAGCAAGCATCTAGCATGGGGCTCTGGGGCAAGGGCATCTGCGCGGGTGCAACTGCGAATGGGCGAGGGCGAGGCTGCGTGCTAGTTAGCAGGTGCGAGATTATAGGATTTTTTTTTAATTTATAAGTTCTTGTCAATTTTAGAATAATGATAATAATAATAGTTTATTAAGTGTATTGTATGATAAAAATTAGATATTGAAAATATTTTAAAATTTTGTATTAGTATAAGATAGAAGGACGATGAAGTCTGAGTTTTCACTCAGTTCATTTTGATCGATTGGTTGGGGACTTTCACTAGTAATCAAAAGGTCTAACATATACGATGTGCGTATGAATTTTTTTTTAACACATTAAATATCCCAAAAATAAAGTCTAAGTTTTCTACTAGAGGAGAGGATAGGTCCAAACTTTGAAGGCAAAGGAATCTTTTGAATAAGTAGTTCTAAGGTTGGACTGGAAGGATTTGTTGAGAATGACAAATCAGTATCAAACTATGATGCATCCAAGATGGGAATATCTCTTTTTTCTCGCCATGTTATAAATTACTGTTTTGTTGCCTTGGTTTGATGGGAGAGGAACAATACCAATTAAGCTTTTGCTCTCTCATGGATGATGAGCTTAAAAATTATGCAATTGAATTGGAGATTATATTTGCTAAAATTTTTAAAAAATGTTTTAATTTGAGGATTTATATGTAAAAAAAAAAAAAGCAATCATTTGTGACTTGTTTTCTAGATGTCATAGTTTATTATGTAGCCATCTTTTTTTAGAAGGTTGGAGTAGCTCCCGTAGAAGATAAGATTTGAGAGAGTCGCCTTAGATGGTTTGGTCACATAAAATGGCGGCCTTCTGATGACCCGATTAGGAGAGTAAAGGTATTATATTTGACTTATGTTAAGAAAGGTAGAGGCATACCTAAAAAGACTTGGCTAGAAAATATTAGAAATAACATTTCTTTATTGGATTTAAACGAAAAATTGACTTTTAATATAACACAATGGAGAAAAAAGATTCATGCAGCCGACCCAACGTAGTGCCGTAGTGGGATAAATGGTTGATGCTGTTGTTGTTGGAGAGATTATTTTTATTTTTATTCTATTATTTTGTATTTGATTTCATAATTTTTAGTGTTAATAAATATAAAAAAAAGCTATATTGCTTAATAACTTTTATTTTAATTAATTTGTTATAATATGGCAGTATAAAATTAATTTAAATATAATTTAATCACTGATTTAAATCCACCCTCTTTGGATTATTTCTTTATTAATCCATATCTTCTAGCTGATTTGCGTTAGCGCATGCACTGTATATATGTATGTATTAGTCTATTATAGAAAATATTCAGAACGAGTTTTTAAATCCTTGAGTTTATTTTATAATAAATGCAATATATTGATAATTAATTAATTTTAATGTTACATTTATTTTTAAATAAATATAATTGATTTAAAATTTCATTTTGATGAGAATATAAATCTACATCTTTTTTTTTCTTATATATATTTATATCACAATATGGTTGTATCGATTAATCAAATCATATTGCTGCCTCATACTTCAATTTCATAGGTCGAACTCTTTTGGGGGTTGAAAGTGGTCCTCTCCCTGCTTGGGTTCAGGTGCTTTGCACTGAATTTTTTTTTTCATACAGGGTTACGAAATCGTATAGTTTGCTTGGAGAAAGACACAGAGCAAAGTGTTGTAGCACTCTAAACCCCGACACAACAACGTTGTCAAGTAGACTAGAAATAGAGAGTGGATTGGTGTTGCACTACAAGGTGGGCTGGGCAATTTTCTTTCTTGCTTTTCATGAAAGGTTGTGTCCCTTGATGGTTTTGTAAGTTTCTCTTTGTTTGTTTGTAGAAGAAATGTGGGTAAACATAGACAAGGAGAGAGCGAGAGAGAAGGGAGAACTATATTATTTCTCCCAAAATTTTATAATGAATTTCTTGGTGTGGTGTGGCTTCATTTTTTTTTTTTTTTTGAAGTTTTGAGTGTTTCCACGTTAAATGCTAGTGTTCTTTCTTTCCATTGTATTTTCTCTTTCTTGTTCATATTCATTGCATGGTTTACTTCCCCAATAGCTTTTAGTCAAATTGAACATCTCCATAAGAAGATTCGATAGACATTAAAGGTTGTTTGATCCAAGCCTAAACAAAATCTATATCAAGCACCTGCAATATAGTTGAAAACTTCAGGACATTAGTTGGAAAACTAAATCATCTCCAAATCTTGCATTTCTATAATCAAATTGAGTAGTTCGATGAGTGAATCTAATGAGTCTAAGATAATTCAATTCTATTATCTTTAGGGTACTTAAATGCTGAATCAATGTTCTATGATTAAAGGATTCAATATGAGTTGTCCAATGAAGTATTATAGAATTTTAGTTGAATTTGCAAAAATGTCACTTCTAAACTACAATAAATAGGCTACATTCAAATTTTATATATACACTCTAGACTTTAGGGCTTCATAAATAATTGTTTTGATAACTACTAACAATAAGTAAAATTAATAATCATTAATGATAATGATGATCAATATAATTATTCTACTAGCAATTAATAAAATCCTATGGGCATTGGAGATCTCTTTTTATTTTTAATTTGTATTTTTTAGTTTTTCTATTTTTTAATATTGTGATATAATTATTGCAAGCTAGACAATTTATTGCAATAGAGTAAGAGAGATTTACTTCCTACCTTTATAAGAAGATTCTATACACAATCACATAAATGAAGAGAGTATGGGTGGCACCAAATTATTTATGTGAAAAACTTGAAAATGGGAAAAATCACAAGGATTGTCCCGTAAATGTGAACATTGTTGCAATCGGGGAGTTCAACTTTGTGTTTTGATGATTACAAATATTATTGGATGATTATATATTTATTTTAGCATTATCAGCTGTATTTTTCTTATGTGTCACTTATCATTTTTGGTACAATAGCATAATTGAAGAATCAAGATTCAAAATAGTGCAGCGTTAGGGTTTAAATCAAATTGTGCTTGATAAAGAATATAATTTTATATATTCTTGAGTTATTTGATGTATTAGGTGTATGTTGGCATAAACTCATAAGGAGGATAAAATTTAAATACTTAAATTTTTTTATAATCGTATTGTATGATTCAAATCGTACTATACGATATGTTCAACCAAAAATTAATTCAAATGTTTAAATAACCAAACTAATTCAAATTGAATTATAACCAATTGTCAAGGACGATCAACTATTTTGCTTAAACCACACCGTCAAATCTTTTTTTTATCAAAATTAGGCAAATTTGAATTTTAAAATTTGAACTGATTGTACTGTACAAACATTAATTAGAATTCTCTAATATGATCTTGAAGGAATCAAATATGGATCAAATCTTCACTAATAATTGTATTGTATGATCATCATCGTACATAACAATCAAACAAAGAGATCACTGGACAAACCTTTGTTCGTCCTGGACGATACTGTATATTGTGCTATACGATCAGAGGCATAAATTAAACTAATTAGACAATATGACTCGAGGATCATATTGTACAATTGGATTAATTAATTTCAAATATTAGAGCTTTTTAAGAACCAACTTTATAAGCATAACAACACAAGCTTGAGGGCCAATAAGTTAAGTAGGAAAAGGCATTTTCTAGGGAGAGAGCTTGAGAGAATGAGAGGAGAGTCGTCTCCTTGCTTATATGAGATTCCAAGCCACTTGGGGAGAGTGAGAAGGTAAGGTTGAGGGAGTTCTATCGTGAGGGTGCCAGGGGTGGGAGGGGTTTTCACACGGAGGTGAAAGGAGGGAGTGACATCTCCGCCATAGCAATGAGCTCAAGGAAGGAGCAGCAACTCCACGAAGCTAGGAGGTGGACGGAGGGAGATTCCTTAGGGTATGGAGAGTTTGTAAAGTTCATTCTCCACCTGGTTGAGTGTCAAAGACGTGTCAGTTAGCATAATACCCAAAGAGGAGAACCTTTATGGAGTGGATGTCGATTGATTCGACTAAACCACTATAAATCTAATTTGTGTATTTTTACTTTCCAGCCTTACTTTCTGGCATTTATTTTTTGCACCTTGGTTTGCTTGATTGATCTTTGGAAAACTGCGATTTAATTTTTTTTCTTATTAAAATCTTGGTTAAAAGACTAAAATATAAAAAATTGAATGTTTTCTAAAGTTTGAAACACAAAAATATTTACTTCTTATTTTCTGTTTGAAAATATTATTAAAATTTCCACACATTTCTTTGATTTGTTTTCAAGTTAAGAAAAGTTTTTTTTTTTTTAATTTAAATACAAATTCACCAACTCTTAGTGCGTATAGTACTTGCAAACATTGATTATTATTTGGACATGACAAAATTACAAGAGTATGGAGATTGAGTATAAAATATGACAAATGTAGTATAAGATGAAATGCATTTGGTCAGTTTTGGCTAAGATGGTTTGACAATAGTATTCAGGCGATGGCTTGGCAACAATAGTTAAAGAGTTAATGTCTGATGACGATTGGGCAGTGGTCCGACAATTGCGATTGGTCAGTGGTTATATGATTACATTCATGCGATGAAGGTTTGATTGTGGTTCAACAAAGGCGGTTTGGTTGTGTGGTCTTATAAGTTTGATGGGTAGAAAAGTCCAACAATGGTGATTGGATGGCAACTCGATAGCAGTCAAATAGTGACAATGAAAGTCGGGAGGTAAAGGTTGAATGGCAGTGGTCAAGCGGTGATGGTCTGACGTTAGTAGTTGAATGATGAAGATTCAAAGACATCGATCAGATGTTGGTTTGAAGGTGGTGGTACTCGAAGGGAGCTTCAAGATTTTAATGCCTCTTGGCTATCATGTATCTCTTGCAAAAGGCCCTCTTTATGTAGAGCTTGTGACAGGTGGATTGGCTAATTAAAGATTATTGAGAGTGGCAATCGGAATACTCCATCTTATGGCTCACATTGATTTCATTGATCATAAAATATTCTTTCAATATTTCAATGTCTTATTGTTATCAAAATTAAGTAATCTTGAGCTAATTGGATTTTCTTATCAAGACACTCAATTTGACTATAAGCATGTCAAATTTAGACACCAATTGGTCTATCAATTCATATTCCAAAGCTACTTGTTTTAATTAAGCTTTTGATATATGTTTGTTTGAACTTGGACCGAGTCATTGGACTCGTCATGCTGAGCCATTCAATTTGATTATAAATTTTCTAAAATCAAAGTCTGAATGATTCTTACTTTAATTCTATATACTTCCAAATTTTGAGTGTATCAAGATATATATATATATATATATATATATATATATATATATATAGAGAGAGAGAGAGAGAGAGAGAGAGAGAGAGAGAGAGAGAGAGATCATAGGAGCAAATACTCTCCTTTTTTCCAATTTTGTATATATTATTTTAATTCAACTATTTGCCTTTTTTTTTTTACTTTGAGTTCTTTTCATCTCATAAATATATAACATTCGTTTTAACTTCTCTTTCCTTTCAAAAAATTGCCCAACTTTAATTAAATTTTACAGAAATTTGACCATTATGCCATTATTTTATCATTAATTAACTTAAAGATACTTTCAAATACTGACCCTTATAAGATAAGAGTAATTCCTTTGTTATTTATATAAAGAACTCGAAAACCTTTCCCATTTACTAATTTCATATAGATCATAAAGTGAGGTAGCATCTCCATTGAATGTTTTAGTATTGAAGTATTGATGGAGCCACTATTATATATAAGCTTGTATGTTCATAACAACACCCACATACGTAGCATGTATGTCTAAGGCATCGCCTACTTGTATATGTTGTCCGCTCACATCAATATAGTAAAATATTGATTTTTTTATTCACCTTAGAAAATAATTGATCTACGTATAATGTTACTATTATTAGAATATGTGTTTTATTGTAATTCAAATTATGTTCGAACATGATTCGAATAAAGCTCAAGAATGTATTCAAATATGTTAGGACTATATTTGATCGTGATTCGGAAAAAGCTGAAATATGGTTCAAAATTATGTTCTTAGAAGATTTGAAGCACAATCTTTAATATTTTATAAAACTCTTTACTATTAAAATAATCTATGATATGATACACAATAAATTTATTTTAAAACATAGAACTGACATATGCTGAAGTTTAGGGGTGTCAATTTCGTGTCACGGGTCGGGTTTGGGTCAAACCCGAAACTGATCTGACGATACTCGTGTCAACCCGAATCCGACCCATTTTTACAAATGGGTCAGTTTTCCTGACCTGAAACCGACCCGCTTTGGGTCCGGGTCAACCCGACATGACCCAAATAACCTGGTACCAACAAAAAACTGTTAGTTTTTGGGTTAAAAAATGGGTCAATCTCTGCTTTTTAGGTCAATCTAGTGTTGCCGAGTAAAAAACGGCCTTTCGGGGTAAAAAAACGGCTCAATTTTGGGTCAAAGGGTCAACCCAAACCCGACCCATTTCGGGTTCGAGTTAACCCTAATTAGAAATTTTCTAGTCAGATTCAAGTCGGGTTTTTGGGTCGTGTCAAATATTGACACCCTTGTTGAAATTGCCAAGAAATGAAAAGACATCAAGCTTCATTGGCACGATCCTTTTCGAGCAAAATAATATTGAACTTTACTATTGAATCCTTTAAGAGCGATGAAGGCTTTGTTTGATCCAGTTTTCGTATTGCTTTATAAAACAACTTTCTTTTTTTGTGAAAAAGAAAATTTTCTACTAAAAAAATCTTAGAAAGCAATAAAAAAACTGTCTCAAACGAAGCCGAAAGCTCGAATTCAAGTATGAGGACCATAATAATAAGGAAAGCTGATGTATGGAAGGGCGTGACATTGTTATTCATCATATAGATGGTAACATAAGAATACAAAGTATATTTTTTATGTGAAATAAAATTTCGATTACATTTTAAAAAATCGATAATAAATTTCTTTAAATTTGACGTGGGGCTGTTTTGCTTTGCTACAATCTGGCAATTGAAGAGTTAGAAAGAGAAGCTCTGGGATTTTAGGGTTTGGCGCGTTTCCTGGCCGCCTGGCAGTGATGGCTGCCAACCCTTCGAATTCCCCCCCCCCCCCCCTCGCTTTCGAGTAACCCTTCCTTGCTTGGGGCTGCTCCTCTTCCTCCTACTACTCCTCTCTTATCTTATGCTAGTAACTCTCCGCTCCTCCTTCGGCGAGGGATGAGTGGCCGATGTCTTTCATACATCCGACCAAAAAACTATCTTTTGCAAGTACTGAGCTCACTGAAGGGAAAGGGCTTTGGGAGCTTTCCCTTGTTTGTTACTCTTTGGGACAAAGGCCTTACTACGAGCGGCTATTGGCGGCGATGAACAAAGCTTGGAAATTGAAATGCTCGTTTTCGCTTCTTTCTTTAGAAGACGACTTTTTCCTTTTGAAGTTCACTTCAGTTGAAGACTATGATATGATCTGGTCCGGGGGTCCCTGGTTTCTTTTGGGTAAGCCGTTCTTCCTCCAAAAATGGTCTCCGAAATTTCAACCAAAGCGGGATGAGTCGGCTGTGATTCCTTTGTGGATTAAAATTCTCAACTTGCCTTTAGCTTTATGGACCCCTTCAGGTATTTCTAAGATCGCTAGCTATGTTGGCATACCTTTATATGTTGATTCTCTTACGGCTAAGAAGACGAGGCTGACTTTTGTGCATGTTTGCGTTCAAGTGGATAAAAATTCTGTTTTACATGAGGAGATTCCTATTGAAATTGATGGGAAAGACTTGCTTCTAAAGGTGGTTTATGATTGGAAACCTTCAAAGTGTGAAGGTTGTGGTTTTATTATCCATCTGTTTGCTCTTTGTCCTTCCAATCCTACCCCTAAACCCTCTCTTCCTCCCAAACCTACTTTTCGTGGTAGAAATAAGAGCATAATGGCAGGTCCTAGAAATGCTAGATCTGCTTCTCGCCCTCCTGCCAATTCTTCCTCTCTTCCCGCTATCGCAGCCTTACCTGATTCATCTTCAATTCCTACACCCATCTCTCATCCCACTACTCAACCTGTTAATCCTATTGTTCCTTTTGAGGAACCAGTTTTAACTCAGTAGCCTTTGGCTACTTCTGGCAATACTCCTCCGCTTATAAATCTTAATCTATCACAAGCTGATTCCTCCTCTCCGGAACATCCCTTCCCTCACCTTCTGTTAAGGCCTTCTCAAGTTGTTCTTGCTAATAGTTTTGCCTCTCTTCCTTTCGACAATCCGGACATTCCTGAAGAGGATTCTGTAGGTGAGGAAATATCTTCCTCATCTAAAATTGATGTCATTCTCCTCTCCTCTGCTACTACTTCTTCAGCTCACAAAGCTTCTCCTCCCAATTCTAAACCTACTGAGAAACATGTTTCTCCGGATAAAAAATTTAAGCCAAAAAAGGCCAAAAAGGCCAAAAAATCGAAGTAATCCATGTCTTTGCCTGCCATAGCTGCTTGGAATGTTAGGGACTTCAATAACCCCACCAAAGCCAAGATGTGTAAAGATTTAATTGCCACATTTAACCTCAAGCTTCTTTGCATTTTAGAAGCTAAGATCCACCAGCCTGTCAACCATGATCCTTGGTTTTATTACTCCCGTGTTCTCTTTAACAATGAGATGTGTTGTGACAACTTCTCTTGTGCTGATCCTGGTAGAATCTGGATTAAGTGGGATTCCTCTCAGTTAATCTTTTCTCCCTCCTTCACTTCTTCTCAAGTTATTCATGGCATTGTGGAAGCGGGATCCCTCCCCCCTCTCTATTTGTCGGTTGTTTATGCTGCTAATGAGCTGGTGGATAGGAAAGCTCTTTGGAATGACCTTCTTAGCATTTCTAATGGTAATGATCTTCCATGGATTCTCATGGGGGATTTTTAACTGTTGCAGATCTCAAGGGGAAAAAGCTAGTGGTAACATTTTGACTACTGATAGATTGGGAGAGCTGAGCAATTTCATTTTTGAAGCTGGGATTCAAGACCTGGCTTCAGTGGGGTTGTTTTATACCTGGTATAATCAAAGAGGTGAAGCGCCTATTCACATTAAACTGGATCGTATGTTGGTTAATCCGGCTTTTTTGGACTTATTTCCTGAGGCTTACTACAAAGTGGCTGATCATATGGGGTCAGACCACTCCCCTTTAGTTTTGTTTGCTGCTCATGTCAAAAGGAAAGCCTCCAAGTTTATGTTTAAGGCTTTCTGGACTGAATTTGATGAATTTTGGAAAGAGGTTTTGAATGCTTTTCATGACAATGTTGGTGCTAGTCCGATTATTTTTTTCTATGATTGTCTGAAACATCTTAAAGAGGCCATCAGGGGTAAGAGGAGGAGTTCTTCTAATTATATTTCAAGTGGAATTTTAGAACTTAAAATCCTTCAACATCAAATTTTAGCTGATATCCAAAATGATCCTTTGAACCAAGCTTTGAATTTCTCTCTTAAAGATACAAACGTTCGTTTGGCCTCCTTCCAATTAGCTTGGTATTCTTGGATATCTCAGAGGGCTAAAGCTTATTGGCTCTCGCATGGTGAAGATGATCTTGGTTTCCTCTATGCCAAGATCAGATCTACAAAAAATTGTAACTCTATTATTCAACTGGCTTCCCCGGCCGGTTTGCTGTCTTTGCATGATGAGATGGCTTCTGCTCTTATTGGCCACTTTAGGGACATTTATAATCTTGACTCTCCTCCTTTTGAGAGTTCATTCAATATTCCGACTGGTAGCAAAGTCCCTAACCATCTCTTATCTGATCTTATTTGCCCCGTGACTAATGAAGAGATTAAAAAGGTGGTTTTTGAGGGTAAACCCACTTCAGCTCCTAGACCTGATGGATTTTCTTTTTGTTTCTATCAAAAGACTTGGCACATTATTGGGTTTCATCTTTGTAGAGCAGTTAAGCATCCTTTTTCATCTGGTATTTTGCCCAAAAAAAACTAAAGCTACTGCTATTACCCTCATTCTTAAGGGCACTCACTCTAATGCCATTTTTGATTACAGACCCATCTCCTTATGTAATGTATTTTATAAAATTGTGGCCAAGATCCTCGCCTACAGGATGAAACCTATTCTTCCCTTTATTATTCATGAGAGCCAATCTGGGTTCATTTCAAATGGATGTTCCACTGATAACATCATTCTTGCTGTTGAAGTTTTGAGGGAGTTTAAAGCTAACAACAAGTATTTTTGTGCCAAGCTTGACATTAAGAAAGCTTTTGACTCTGTCTCCCGTACATTTTTTATTAATAGGCTAAGGGAAAAAGGTTTCCCTGAGATTTTTATCAGATGGATTAAAAGGTGCATTATGGATGTGAATTTCTCTATTTGCCTCAATGGGAGTTTGGAAGGATTCTTCTCTTCTTCTTCTGGTTTGAGGCAGGGGCGCCCCCTTTCACCCCTTCTTTTCTGTATTATCATGGATGCACTGTCTTCTAGCCTTGATGCCCATGAGGCTTTTGTTGGTTTAAAGATTCATAATCTCAACATCAACCATCTTATGTATGCAGATGATCTTTTAGTTTTTGTGTTGGCCTCGATGGAAAATGTCACTTCTCTTAATGACATCCTTCATACTTTTGCCAAAGCCTCGGGATTATTCATTAATCCGGTGAAAAGTTCCTTAATGCTCTCCAAAAGTGTTCTATTTGATAATGCCATTGCTGCTACCCTTGAAATCTCTAGGGTGGAGGACTTTATTACTTATTTGGGCATTCCCATATCCACCTCCAGACTTAAGTTTGCTCACTTCCAACCCCTTCTGAGTAGAATTTCTACTCTACTTGCGGGTTGGAAAGTTAAATTTCTTTCTTTTACAGGTAGATTACAGTATTTGAAGTTCACCATTGCCAATACCATTCCTTATTGGATTCGTGGGGCTATCATACCAAAAGTTGTTAGAAATCTATTTCTAGAATCTGCTCCAAATTCCTATTCTTTGGGAATTTAACTGACAGGAAGCTGCATTTGATTTCTTGGAAGTCTGTTGTTACTCCCAAACTTAAGGGTGGTTTAGGTCTTCCTTCATTTGATTATCTTTACCATAAGATGGCAACTTCTTTTGTTTTCAGAATGTTTAATTCTAATACTTGGCTTGGGAATTGGTATAGGGAGAAGTTCCTATCCCCTTGGAAACCGGCTCCTCCGTCTGCTTCTAAGTTTTGGAAGCTGTAATGTGGCAACTTTCATCCTTCCTTTCATTCCTTTTCTGTTAACAAGAGTTGCAATCTTTCATTTCTTTGGGACCCTTGGTGTAATAAAAAACCTTTAGCTGAAATTTGCTTCTATACTGGGCTCTCTGCTTTGCGGGTTAAGGATCTTATTGCTGGGGATATGTGGAGGCTTCCTAACTACTTGTCGGTTGAGGCTTCCTCTGTTATTTTGGAAACGACGATTTCGGGGGAGCAACCAGTTCTTACCTGGGAGGGCTCCCCCACCCCTCCTCCATTGAAGGTTTTAGCTACCTTTTATGAGCATTTGGATAATGTGGTTTGGTCTAAGTATGTCTGGCACAAGAAGCATGCTTTGCGATATTCCTGCTACTCTTGGATGGCAAGGACTACATCGTTCCGGCAGCCTTGGACGGTCGTATGGCAACTAGGTTTCACAACGAGTTATTCTGGCACTGCGATGGTCGGTTCTGCCTGGCAACCAGTGCCTTTTTTGCTGAATCTGTAGGTTTCTGTATGCTGTGGTATGTTGCAGCTTTGATGTAGTCCTTATTTTCCCGAGTCCTTTTATTATTTGCCTTTTGCTTTGTTTGTTTTATGTTATTAGGTTTGGGGTGGTATATTTCTCTATACTTACTTGTAACTAGTTTGTAACTCTTTTTGATTAATATATGGGCTTCTTGCCCCCCAATTTTCCCAAAAAAAAAAAAAAAAAAAATCTTGAAATTTTGCTATTATAAAGCTATAAAATCAAAATTCTCTTTTAAAATTAAAAAGAATAAAATCAACAAAGATGCGCCCCCTCCGTGCACCGTCGAAGTGCCTAACAGCAAAGATTCGCTCACGGTCCTTCACCAGAAGGTTGGCGCTCACCCCTGGCGGCGATGCTGAAACCACCGGAACACCAGGTAGCCGGCCACCAGGCCCGAGATGGCCGCCTTGGCCCAGTCGTCGACGGCTCAGGCCTCTTCTACAAGCCCCTTCAAAGCGACGACCGTGGCGCCAACGAATTGACCTTCTACACCTCCTTCTCTTCCGAACCCCGCATTCCCACGCGCATACGCTCCTTCTTCCCTGGCTTCCAGGGAACTCAGCTTCTCCACGCTTCCGATGGCTCTGGTCTCCACCCCCACCTCGTCCTCGACGACCTCTTTGCAGGCCTCCGTCTTCCCTCCGTCATCGATCTCAAGATCGGATCCCGCACCTGGTTCCCCTCTGCTCCTGAAGACTACTTTCGCAAGTGCCTCGCCAAGGACCGTAAATCCACCTCCGCTCTCCTTGGCTTCCGCATCTCTGGTCTTCAGGTCAACGACGAGGACTGCAGGTGGCGCCCCAGCCACGATGAAGTACGCCAGTTCAATGCCAAGGACGTCTTCCGTATCCTCCGTCGCTTCGTTTCGTCCGACCCGGCCTCGGATTGCGAACCGAACTGCGCCTTTGCGTCTGCCGTCTACGGTGGCGCGGAGGGAGTTCTCGCCCAGTTACTTGAACTGAAGGCCTGGTTCGAGGATCAGACCCTCTTCCACTTCTATTCGGCTTCCGTCCTCGTGGCCTACGACAAGGATGGTTCTCAGGATGGTCGACGCCCTAACCGGGTGAGGGTGAGGCTTGTAGACTTCGCGCATGTCCTGGACGGTAATGGGGTGATCGATCACAATTTTTTGGGTGGACTCTGCTCGCTCATCAAATTCATCTCCAATATTCTCAAAGACCCCGACAATATCTCTAATTCAAATGCTTTATGAAGGGGACTAACGGGATCCAGATTCCACAAAAAGAATCGTGGCGAATGCTGGATTGAAGACGCTTCGGACAATTTGCTTTAATTTCTCGTTATCGTTAATATAACTTATACTTTTCCTGATTCTTAAGGCTGGGGGCTTAAGCGTTTTTCAATCTATCGGTGAGATTTCTTGTCAATCTCCCCCTGGAATTTTATTCATTGTTGATTGATAAAGGAATGATAAAATGTTGTAGTTTTCACATGCGCATAGCTTGATGGAAATTAGGTCCATTTTTCAAACAGATACAATTGATTTCCTTAATTGCATGAAAGAATGATTCATTGAGACCTATATTACGCTTGCATTTTGGAATTTGTTCTTCCATTAGTCATCTTCTTCATATACCCTTATTTAGTTGCAGATAAAAGTAGCTTTATTTATTTGAAGAAGTATTAATTTGCACTCGCAGTATGTTAAATGGCTTCTCTGTTGAAAATAAACCTTGAGCATCCTTTTTTGTGGTACACGCATGGCACATGAATTATGAGCAGTATAGAGATTCTAGATCTGTAAATAACTATGGACCCAACAATACGTTTTCTTATGCTTGCAGATGAAATTCAGACAGCAATCATATTAGTAATACTTCTTTTTTCCTTTATAGTCAATTTATATCTCCCAAACAATGGTGATGTACTTCACAGAGAAATCAATTACCTTAGTGATGTAGTGGATCGTCGGAAGATGATACCTGCAAGAAGGATTTTAGGATTCCCAATCCAGGGAAGAAAAAGAAGAGAGAGCTTCACAAGCTTCAAAGGGTTGTATATATCATTCAATGCCTTTTTCTTCTTACATCATAATATATATAATACTTTAGGTAGGAAACTAGAGAAAACTAGAAGGTTCTTTGTAACAAACTAAATAAGATATCCTAAGGATCATTTTAGGCTAAAGTGCTCCGCATCACTTAGTCATTGTTAATGTGTGAAAATATTCTTAATTTCTAGCATGTTTTTCACAATAACTTTGTGTTGAATCTAGCTCTCTCCTATTTGATGCCAAATGTGCATTTATGTATTATTCCAATCTACAACGACATTAAGATGTTTAAGAAGCAATGCCACTAACGCAAGATGTTTAACAAAAAGGAAAGAGTAATAGCTAACATAAATTTGTCTTTTCACATTTGCTATATGATATTCAATATAAAATAACATTTTAGTTAGCTGCAAATGAACGTATGATCCTAAGTGCTTGATCATCAAATTTTGAATATGGGTTATTTATAGTATAAATAATCAAATTTTCAGTTATAATTGAAAATCTTCACTTTTTGTGATATTTCATCGAATTCCTTATGGGCTTATTTGGTTTCTTGTAGTTGAAAAATGCTTTTTTAGAAAGTGAGGATTTTGTGGGAAGAATGAGGACCAAAATCCACCTGAAGACATCATTAGAAAGGGCTTGAGTTATGGTTTCTCTATCCTCATGAAAAGGTGGAATTAAAAATGCTCTTTGGGGACCTTAAATCTTCTGGAGGGCTAAACTATTGAGAGTCAAATTTGTGAATTAGCGCTGGATATTGGATGAATTTCTCAATGCAAGTGAAGGCTTATTTGGAGGCCAAGAAGCTAAGGACATAAGCGCATTTAAAAATTGATTAGAATAAAGAGATTTATTGAGAGAAGCTTGGATAAGAGTTGCTTATTTATTGAATGTGACATGCTAAGTTGTAAAATTGTTTTGTAGTGGACTGCCTCTCCACATTCACTTGCATTGTTTTAGTGGGCCGTGCACCTTGTTGAATAAATATGACGTGTAGTATTGTTTCTATGTATGAATGTTGGTTACTGTTAGAGGTGTTTAGAACCAAGTATTTGAGGTCAATGTGAGCACCAACCTTCAAGTCTGTTTGAATATTTAACTTCATTGGCAAGGCTACAAGTATAACACCCCAAGATCTAAGGGAGAAATTTAAACCTAATTTTCTTATATGCTTATTAATTCTCAACTCAGTTTATCATTACACCGAAGCCAGCTAATCATCTAGAATAATATAAAATATACAACCAGAAGGTATATACAAAATATTTCTTTCAAAATACTTAAATAACAATAGTTCATATTACAATAATCATAACAAATGATTGAAAAAAATAATCTGAACTACAAAATCATATGTACCTTGTCATACTAAATTCCCTGCTCCCTATTAGACTCGATCTACTCAATAGGACTCTTGTCTTTGCCTAAAATATTTTAACTAATAGAGAGAGTAAAAACTCAATAGGTCCCCTTTTTCTTCTTAACAAAGTTCAATTCATAGTTCAAAAATGAAAAATAACAAAAAACTAACATTAATGTTTGCTTCATGGTTTCACATACTACTTCTCATATGAAAATGAATGAAAAAATGCATGTCTTAATACCCATTTATAACTCCTAAATTTTACCTCCCACCTGCCTGAAGTAAGTGCGTCTAAGAGCCAGAACAGAGCAAAGTATATTCCAATACAGAGTCATCTAAGAGCCAGAACAAAACAGAGTAATCCAACATAATGATATGTTCACAATAGGCCCATTCAGAGAGGTTCAGACTTCAGAGTGCACTTTGTTTTTCATAACAGAGCTCAGAATGTCATGAAATGCATGATAATATAAATGCATATATAACTAAGAAATTTAAAGCATGTATATAAATAAATGTCAATTTCATCTTAAGCCCAAAATTTTATGTGCTTATACAAAATTTTCAAAAGTTTATAAATTTTACGGAGGATATGTAAAATGATAAATTAACACACTTTACTAATTGTATTGAGGTTTAGAAGCGACTCAATAAACCAGAACTTACAGAAATTCACTAAGAGGAAACTGACCAATGAAATTTTGTATTCTTACAATCAAATTGTCCAGAATGAAGAGTGCAACAATATAATAAAAGTTATACGGTGAAAACTCTTTCAGACTCAAGAAAAATACTTTTTTAAGCGTGTCTTTTTATAATCATTTGAGAATTGAAATTAGAAACAAGGTTTAAGTTGCGTACCTCGAGCCTGCCAATTTTCCCAACTAGTTGGATGGACTATTTCCTTATTTCAGCCTCCAAAACTCCTCCTTTTCTTTCTCTCTCCTTCCTTCTCCTCTCCTTTCTTCTCCGAAAAGGAGGCTGAGCAATTGGGTTTGCTCAAGTGGGTTGAGATATTTTAATATTTAAAATGCACTAACTTTGACCTAACTTCACATCGCTAACTTTCCAATGTTGCAATGCCCACAGAGAATCTTCTAAATTTTCTCATAATATGCTCACCTAAGACCTGGTGCCGTGACGCACCCACAAAACCTAATTTTCTTTAAAAAATCAGAGAGCACAGTGTTATGGTGCTACCAAAATTGGTGTTGTGGCGCTTGCAGAGAAAAATCTAAACTTTGGATTTTTACTTCTTAGATCTCAAACCCTTGGTTTTTTCTATCCCATTTAACATTCCAATACTCCTACGTGTCCAAATTGGCTACTATGGTTGCTTGCTCAGATTAATAAGAGGGGGGCCCTTACATGTTATGGAGTAATCTTTAAGTGTGAGGGCCCCGAAATGCTACAAAATGAGTGCAAATAATTGATTGAAATTACCTCATTCAAGTTTGGTCGTACCAATAACAACAACATCAAGCATTTATCCCACTATATGGGTCGGCTACGTGAATCTTTTTTCTCCATTGTGGCCGGTTAAGAGTCTAATTGTCATTTAAATCTAATAAAGAAATGTCATTTCTAATATTTTCTAACCAAGTCTTTTTAGGTCTACCTTTGTCTTTCTTAACATAAGTTAAATCTTATACATCTACTCTCCTAACCGGGTCATCGAAAGGCCAATGTTTTATGTGACCAAACAATCTAAGGCGACTCTCTCTAATCTTATCTGCCACTGTTGCTACTCCAACCTTTTCACGTATATACTCATTTCATATCCTGTCTCTAAAAGTAAAGCCACTCATCCACCCGAGCTTCCTCATCTCTGCTACACTTAACTTAATATTATGCTTCTCTTTTAATGGCCAACATTCTGCGCCATACGTTTGGAAAGAAAAGTAGAGAGAGAAAGTCCAGTATTTCGGTGAGATTTTTCAAAATTTCATCTTCTTCCTCTTTTGGCGATTTTTACGGATATGCTGGCGGGCTCTTCGGTCACCATCTCCGGTGACCGGAAAGCGTTGGGAATGGAGGAACAAATGTCTATTAGCAAAAATCGGCATCTTCTGAAGGAGATACGAGGCGATTGTTGTCCGTTGGTGATCAGAGAGCCAGCGGATACCCCTGTTAAAGAAAGAGATCATGTCAGTGGAAAAGGCAAGCAGGTGATCAATAATAGTGAAGTTAGAACTCCTAATTCTATTGAAATTCTAGGAAAGATCAACCGAGAAGCTTCATCGTCAACAATGATGAATTTGATTGTGAATAAATTTGGCAATATGGTGTCGAAAACAATAGCACCTATGGAAGGAGTCCCTTCAGTCCAAAAGAGTATGGATGACATGAACACTGTTTGTGAAATTGCTAAAATAGAAGTTCGGCACAAGGCTAATCAAGGTATCACTGAACAAGCTAATCCTTGGGTCAGATGACAACACATTAAAATAAATCTAGCTGAGAAAGATTTATTCATGTCGGAAGATGGTGTAGCGGTGAAACTTCATGAGCCTAATGTTATAGCTAATGCAGAGAAGCTTAAATTTTCATAAGTGATAAAAGCTTTTGGCCGTGAAATCCCCAGCCACCTAATAGGAGCTGAACTAAGACGGCAATGGACTCACATTGGGAAATTTTATATGACGGTGCTGGGATCAGGATGGATGTTGTGTTCTTTCAATTCGCTAAATGCAATGGAGGAGGTTTTAGTAGGAGGACCATGGTTTGTTAATGGGCATGTTGTGGGAATGGATAGATGGTCCACACAATTTTCTCCAACGTCACTTAAGGGCCTTTCTTCTCCACTTTGGATAAGAATGCCTAATCTTCCGCTATACTGTTGAGATGAAACCAACATTGCAAGGATTGCATCGCTCATAGGCACGCCGCTTATGTTTGACGGCAACATGTTTCAATGGGGAAGACATGAATTTGCGAGGATATGTGTAAGGGTGGAATTAGATAAACAATTATCATTGGGAGTCTATGTGGAGGGAAGAGATGGAAGATTCTTTCAAAAGGTAGAGTATGAGAAGATATCATCTTTTTGTTACAAATGTGGAAAGGTTGGTCATTTAAGCCTTAATTGCAAGACCAAGGAGGGAGAAGATATGTTCAGTAATCAAAATAATGTGAAAGAAGCTATAAATTCAGAAGGTGGTAGACATATTGAAAAAAAAGGAGAAGTGGAAAAACAAGATAACTATGGACCATGGATCCATGTTAACCAAAAGAGAAAGATGAAGACAAAGATGAATCATAAGAAGCTTGTGTATGTTCCAAAATCTGGGATAGCTAATGACAGATCATCAGAAAGAAGTGAGGATGTAAGTAAAAGAAATGCTGAGGAAGATTTGGTGGCACAATTAACTGCTAGTGGAGATAAACTAGAAACAGACAAGGTGAAGAACCCAGGTCGTTGTGATCGTGATGAAGGCAAAAGCAAAGTTCAAAAAAAGGAAAATGGCGGCATATCAGATAGCAATATGTTCAGATTGCTGGATGGTATGGAAGAGGATGAGGTGATTACTAATAATGAAAATAAGAATGTAAGCTCTGTTCTGGAAGAAGGAGAATTGGAAACTACAATTTGTATGGAGGATGGCAACACAGAAGTGGTAACAGAAAAAGGAATTTGTACAGAGAAAGATGCTGGAACTGCAGCAGATAGAGGTGCATTTTCTCTATCAGGGAATTCAAAAATCAAACTAAGCAAGGAGATCAAATCTTTGGGCCTGATTAGTTCTGCCATGAGAAGTAACAGAAATGAAAATGGGAGCAGGAGGAGAATCTGGGGTCCTTCCCCCTCGGTGCTCAAATGAGTTCTATTCTCTTTTGGAATTGTAGAGGGACCAATAAAAGGGAGGTCTCTCTTTATTTGAAAGAGGTTCTAAAGGAATGGGATGTTTTGTTTGTTGGCTTAGTTGAAACAAAAATTGCTTCTTCTGATAAAGAAGAAGTATGCAAAAGTTTGGGGAGCAATTGGGATGTTTTTATCTTCCCGTCTAATGAACAATCATGAGGCATCATGACTATGTGGAGGACAGATTTAGTTATGTTCTCAGTTTTAAAAAGTTTCTCTCAATGTGTAGTGGGGGAACTGATATCTTTGAAGAATAATTCGAAGTGGCTGATTTCTACTATCTATGCATATTGTGATTTGTATGGCAGGAGAAGCTTATGGGAGTTTTTGGAATCAATTTCTTGCAACAATCTTCCCTCTAAATCTTCCCTCTATTCTAGGGGGAGATTTTAATTGTATCTTATCTCAAGATGAAAAATGAGGAGGGAAGAAGTTCAAATTTTCCCTAGGACTTCAAGAAATGAAAAATTTTATGAATTTGAATTATTACCATAAAATTGGATTTGTTGGACCAAGGTACACTTGGTGTAACAACAAAAGTGGAAGTGCAAGAATACTGGAGAGGCTAGATAGATGTTTGTTAAATACTGGAGCTCTTCAAGTTATCCCCCAAGCTGCTACCAGACATTTGAATAGGATTGCATCAGATCATTGCCCGATCAACCTGAAGATCTTCAATTCTTTTGAGAAAAAGGAACACTGCATGAGGTTTGAAGATGTTTGGGTATCTTATCCAGCATTTGCTGCTATCGTTCAGAAAGTATGGAACAAGGGGTATGAAGGAAATCCAATGGAGAGACTGAATTCAAAATTTGACAGAACTCTAAAAGCTCTGTATTTCTGGAGTAGAGAAAAAAAATGAAAAGTTTGTCTGAATTAAAAGACAAATTAATGGATGAAGTGATTGATCTTCAATTTGAGGAGTCTAACAATGGACTAACAGATGAAAAGTTTATGTTGCTTCGGGCAAAGGTGCATGAGTTAAACATTACACTTGCAAGGATCAACACTTGGTAGAGACAAAGAGCTAAAGACAAATGGTGGAGCGAAGGGGACAAGAATTCAAAATTCTTTCATGCGGTGGCTAATGGCAGGAGGAATTCTAATGCTATTCATCAAATGAAGGATAATCAAGGTAATTTGGTTGATTCTCAATATGAAATAGAGAATATACTGCTGTAGTTTTTTAAAAACAAATGGAGGGAAAGGGAATGTAAATTATCTGGTTGGCCGAACTCTCTATACAAACTTAGTTCAGAAGAATCAAATTTTATGGAGACGGACCTGTCTTTCTAGGAAGTGGAGGTTGTTGTAAGAGAACTTGGTTCGAACATTGCCCCAGGTATGGATGAGATCACTTATTCTTTTTTTAAGCATTATTGGAAAGTTATTAGTCAAGATGTTTGGATTGCGATTCAATATTTTTTCATTCATGGGAAGATGAGTGAAAAATGGAAGAAGACTATGGTGGTTCTAATTCCCAAAATTAAAAATCCAGTTCTTCCTTCTCACTACCGTCCAATCAGTTTATGTGTGTCTGTTTATAAGGTGATTGCTAAAATCTTTTTAAATAGGCTTATGAAAGTAATTTACAAAATGATTTCAGAGGAGCGAATGGCTTTCATTAAAGGAAGATCGTTATCAGACAATATCTTCTTGGTACATGAAGTGTTCAACAAATTTAAATTGTCCAAAGCTAAAAATGGTTTGATTGCTATTAAAATTGATATGGAACAGGCCTATGATAGTATGGCTTGGCCGACTATCAAGCAAGTCTTGAATTATTTTGGCTTTCCTAATAGATTTGCTAATCTAATTTTGGAATGTATTATGGATCCAAAATTTACAATTCTATTGAATGGTACAAAGTCGGATTGGATTGAGGCTAAAAGTGGGCTTCGTCAAGGCTGCCCTCTATCTCCATATATTTTCCTACTTTGCTCTCAATTATTATCTGAGGAGTTTCATTGCAACGAGAAAGACTTGGGAATTAAAGTGGCTCTAAATGCTCCTAGAATAAATCACTTGATGTATGTGGATGATATTCTATTGTTCTCGGAAGCCAAAATTGATCAGGTGAGGAGAATCAGGATAATTATTTCAAACTATTGTTCATGGATAGGACAAGCTGTTAATAGAGGCAAATCTCATGTTTTGTTCGGGAAAATGGTGGGAAGGAGAAACAGAAAGAAAATTCTTAAAATTTTCAAATTTATAGAAGTGAAGGAGATTATCTATCTTGGGATTAAAATGACTTGCAGGAGAATGATGACATCGGATTTCTTAAACATTATTGATAAAATTGCTTGCAAGCTCAATGTTTGGGGCAATAAATTCATATCATTAGCAAGAAGAATTGTTTTGGTAAAATCTGTGTTGCAAGGCATTCCTGTTTTTTTTGTATCTCATTCATTGGTTCCAAAGAATATTTTGAGGAAAATTGTCAAACTTTGTAGAGACTTTATTTGGGAAAAAAAATGGAGGAAATCAAACTATGTATTATCAGTCCTGGGAAGAGCTTTGCAAACATACTTCAGATGGTGGAAGGGGCCTTAGTTCAGCTGCAACAATTTCTGCTTCTCTGAGAGCCAAATTCGCATGGAGATTTTTCAAAAAACCTGATTCTTTACTGAACAGAACAATTAGAGCTAAATATGGGGATTTATGGAATGCTGAAATAAAGAAGAACAGTTCAATTACTTGGAAAATCCTCATAAGTGGCATGAAAGCTCTTAAAACTTTGCTGAGATGGAAGATTGGTTATGGAGCTTCAATTGATATCATGAAAGACGTTTGGATTTTAAACAAATGTCTTGAAAAGTGGCCAACCTTTTTGGCGGTAACTGATGAAGAAATGCCAAGCTTACAGGAATTTATAAATGATGGAAGCTGGAATGTCACAATGCTAAGAAGATGGTTTGTACAGGATTTGGTTGAGAATATTTCTCTAATACAAATTCAGAAAAACTGTAATGATCAGTTAGAACTCATGTCGAAATTATCTGGGAACACAATCTCGACAATGTTGACTAAGAACAATAGAATTCATGAAGAGAAGGAATGCATCAAATGGTTCAAGAAGTTCAAGCTATCTGATGAGGACATCTGAGATCAATGGCTACGATCTTGAGATATTTATTTATTTATATGTTTTATGTACTAGTTTATTTTATATTATTGTTTTTCCCGTTATACCCTTGCGGGTGGTCATGTAGTGTTGTAGCCCGAAGGGCATTTTCGTCTTTGTTATTTTCTTTTCATGAGGCCTATTTATAGGCTAGCTTTCTTGTATTGAAGGAGGATGAATTATTGAATGAAAATTTGGTTCTTGTGTTCTCTTTGTGAGTTCCCTCTTGAAGATCTCTTAGTGAGTTCTTTTCTCCTAGATCTCTGTGTGAGTTCTATGGAGAGCCCAAGGTGAGGGCAAAAGCACTACCCGCCAGTCGTTGGAAGCGTCCTCGACTCGTGGTTTATTTTATTTTATTTTTCTTCTTCAATTCTAGTTCTCCTCCTCCCCACGCCAAGACCTACCCAAGCTTCCGTCATCCACCACTTGGCCCGCTAGCATCCTCCACCCCAACCCGAGCTCCATCAAGAAGCTCCCAAACCCGACGACAAGCCCTCTTCCTCCTTTGGCCGCCGGCCACCCCTTGCTCCAAGTCTTGATGACGATGCCAATCATCATAATGACTCCTTGATTGTTGCTTAGCAATAAATAAAGGAGTTACCGAATTTTGAATTTCAAAATTTTGAAATTCAAAACTTTTCATATTTGAAAATTCCTAATTAGGAAAGTTTTCGAATTGAGCCAAGTCAAATTTCATGACATGTGGAGTTTTCAAATTTTCATCCTAGGTGGCATCGATTCATTTGGAAAGCACTTACTCCCTCCCTATTCCCCTCTCCTCCACCTCACCATGCCGCCGGCCCTATGATGGGTCCCCATTAATGGCTTAATTAATTCCCTCTTCCAAGTTTGAAATTCAAATTGATTTCAAATAACTTTCCCTTCTAATCTTTTAAAACTGAAATTGATTTCAGTTTTACTAGTGGTCCCCACCTCCTTAAAACCTCCAAGCCCTCTCTCTCTCTTCATGTGGCCGGCCACCTCACCCTCATTGCTTCTCTCTCTAATTGCCACCTCACCACCACTTAAATACCTCTTAAAAGCCTCCTAAATTCCTTTCCCCTCAACAAAAACTTCAGTTTTTAGTTTCAAATTTCCAAATCTGAGATTGGAGATCAAAATTAATCCCTCTCAGATTTTCTCTGCTGGAGTATATTGCTGTCCGGAAGAATCCAAAAGCTGTTACAGATTTTCAGGTATTTCCACTTGCTGTCCAATGCTTGGGAAAGTTCCAGATTGCTGTCCCCTGTCCAAGAGTGCCCGAATCAACAAGAAAACTGTCCAAGAATACCTCCTTGCTGCTGGCCAGTTGCTGTCCTGAATTTCTGCACCGCTTCCCGGGTGTTCCTTAGTGCGAGGAGGTTCGGGGTTGCTGCCCACTTCATCCCCAACGACAAACAACTTTGCCGGAACGCGTATCTCTCTTGTCTTTGGGTAAATTCGACACCAAACTCTTTATCTTCATAGTTGCATTCTTGAATGTGAATTTATTACCTTCATGAAGATCATATTAATTATTCGCCGCTAAAGCCTAGTAATTAGAAGAGATGTGTGAGGGATCTTTCATAGACTAATCTTATTGTTAGCATTGGAATTCTTGTTGAAACCACTCATGTATGCAACGTAAGACTTAGTTGATTACTTAATGATCTCAACCTCTCGCATGTGTTTAGACCTAAGCTATTTTATCACCTTATCATTTCTATTTTGTCGCCTATCATCAAGACAAAGCTTATAATTATTGTGCTCTAAAATGTAAGCGTGCAAACTTCCTTAATCCGATCATCAGTGCATGGCCGTTCTACATCACTATCTCCACAGGTTGAATGCTTTTGGTGGCGTTTGCTCAACAACACATTACCTACCAATGATTTTTTATTTTATAGAAGATTGATAAATAACAACTCTTGTTCTAGGCGTTGTTTGGATATTGAAAACAGCAATCATGTGGTATGCAATTGCTCTGTGATTATTCTAGTTACAGCTAAGTTGAAGGAGTGGGTGTTCAAAATTCCAATGGCTAATTCGTTAGTACATTGTTTATCAGAAATGGAGGTTTTGTCTGAAAGAAATATATTCATTGGTAATCTGTTTTGTTCTATGGTGTTTGTTACTTGGAAAAGCAGAAATCAGGTCAAGCATGGAGATGAAGAATACGACGTGAGTTTCATTGCATCCAATGCTATCAGTATAGCATCCAATGCTATCAGTATAGCATCCAATGCTTTAAAATATAATCTAAATTCGGAAATCTGGGGTACTAACCAGCTTCGGCTGAATAATTCTTATTGGCACCCTCCTCCCGAATGGATTAAATTCAACTTTGTTGCTGCTCTGTTACAGTCTAATAAGGCAGGAATTGGTGGAGTTTTTAGAGACCATAAAGGGAGGTTTCTATCAGCATTTGGCGTAAGCTGCAATCATTGGGATATAAGAGCATTGGAGCTGGCAGCTTTTCGACATTTGAAGGTGGCAATCAAAGAATGGAGGATGGAAGCCAAAGGAGTAATAATAGAGGGAGATAATGCAAATATTATTAAGTATCTTCAACATTCGGTGAAAAAGGCTGATGTGAGTCATTTTGAGAATGAACTTGAAGACTTATCTTTCCTTAAAGATTTTGGTTCATTCATTTTTTATTTTTGTTATAGAAATTGTAATAAGTTGGCACATTATTGTGCCAACTAAGCTTTAGAAGGTGATTTTATTTGGGATCACCTCTTGGGTAATAATGTTCCTGCATGTTTTATGTCTATTTTGAAGGAGGACGATGATAGATGTGCTATCACCTAGTAGTTTGTATTTAGGCTTGCTTGTTTTCTTTTCTTCTTTTATTTTAATGCATTTGGCATTTCCATAAAAAAAAAAAACATTCTGCGCCATAAAGCACTGCATGTCTAACCACCATCTTATAAAAATTTTCCTTAAGTTTGAGTGGTACTTTTCTATCACACAACAAGCCTGATGCATTCCTCCACTTCATCCATCCAACTTGAATTCTACTAGTAATATCCCTATTTGTTTCACCATCACTCTAAACAATAGATCAAAGATATCTAAAACATGTGTTATTGATAAGGACATCAGATTTCGACACGTGTACCATCGCCGGAGACGCAGATCGACGGTTACGATCCAGAGTCTTTATTTCTGATTTACTTGTATTTTATTTATGGTTGTATTTTTATTTTTCCTAGTTTACCCCTGTGGGCATTGAGTCACTTATGTAGCCCTAAGGGCATTTGTGTCATTTTTATTTTTTTTCTGGGCCTATTTAAAGGAGGCCTCATGTAATGTATGAGTTTAGTTTTTGATAAATGAAATTTTCTATTAGTGATCTCTTTGTGAGTTCGTGAAACTTTCCAAGATCTCTTTGTGAGTTCTTGAAGAGGTGGTGCTCGTGGATCTCTTTGTGAGTTCTAGTGGAGGAGATGCATGAGGTTTGGAGCTTCCTTGAAATTTTCCAAGTTTTTCCCGCATTTTTCTTGCCTTAGCTTTCCCCTCCCCAAAATCCCCTTGCCGCCGGCCTCCTTGGGCTGCTCAAGCCGCCGGCCACCACCACTCAAAGCCCCTTCCAAGCAGCCGGCCTCCTTCCCCATTTTTCCCCTCTCCACACCTCTACCCGCCGGCCCCCTCTTGGGATCTTGAATTTGAAATTCAAATTTCCCAAGAGGCATTGATAACTTTCCTAAAATAAATCCTAGATTTTAGGCAATCGTCATAATTAAATTTCAATTCCAATTTGAAATTCAAAAAGTTGCCAATTGCTTACACTTATATTAGGAAACTTCCCTTTTGTTTAAATCTGAAATTACTTCAGATTTTCTTCAAATCTTTTAATTAAACATGTGGGCCCCACCTAATTAAAACCTATTCCCCTCTCTCTTCTCTATTTTGGCCGGCCCCCTCTATGGGCCCTCTCTCTCTCCCAAATTAACTCCTAATCCCCACTAAATTAGCCCCAAATCCCTCCCCATTGTCGCCCCTCTCCCCCTCTTCGAATTGATTTGAATTTTCAAATTAAACCCTTCCCCAAACTTCTAAAATCTGAAACTATTTCAAATTTTTTGCAATTACCTATTGACCTCCCATCCTAGCCGATCCCCCAAGTCTTCTCGCTGGCCACACGCCCTCCACCCCAAACCACCACCTCCACCCCTCCTTTTCTCCTTGCTTCCGTTGTTGCTCCTTCATCTCCCGCAATGATGCATGGCGGATCCGAAAGTTGACCATGGCTTTGCCTACAACGAACAAGGGGAGATTGACATCTTCCTTTCTCCCGTCTACGAGCCGGATTGGGAGTACGACGTCACCGTAGAACGATACATCAATCGTATCGTTTATTGCCTTGCCAGAACCATCGAGCTTCAACGATCAAGAACTCCGTGGATTCTTTTTGGACGCCCACCCGCTTCCCCGACTCCCGCTTCTTCCCCGACGCCTAGTCCTCTCGGCATCACTTGTGTGATAGTGGCATCTCTAAGCGTGCTTGCAATCCTCCTCCGCTAGCCTCCACTTTCAAGAGTTGAGTGAAGGACCTCGAGGTGAAGGATCTAGATTTTAAATTTGAGGCTTTGTTATAATTGGCTATTTGCATCACCTAAATCTTTGGTTATTATTTTGCAAGTTCTAGTAATCTCAAAGTGTAATCTATTGCTATTGCTTAATCTTTCATGATATTTTCTTAAACTTCCACTTGAGTAAGCTAGATTTTATTGGTAGTATGCAAAGTCTATATCTTTTATTAATCTCTTAATTGCAATTCTTGTCACCGCATTTAGTTTCACATCAATTATTATTAATGACTTGATCACTCAAAGTCACAAATCCCACACTAGATTTATTACTACTAGAATTTCATTCCTTGTATTCGGTTTTAGATCTAATCAAACGAAAACTTTTAGACTCTAAGGTCCATCTTTAGTCTTATCAACAAGAAGAATATCGTCAGCAAAAAGCATACACTAGGGAATATCCTCTTGCAAATCTCTAGGAAGAACATCCATGACTAAAGCAAAAAGATATGGGCTTAAAGCTGATCCTTAATGTAATCCAACTGAAATTGGAAAACACTTTGTCAAACCGCCTTGTCTTTGAACTCAAGTAACAAATCCAACATATATATCCCTAATGATTTGAATATAAGCATTATTAATCCCTTTCTTTTTTAGAACTCTCCATAACACTTCTCTTGGAACTTTATCATATGCTTTTTCTAAATCAATAAAGATCTTTCCTTTTTCTCTCTATACTTCTCCATCAACCTCTAAATAAATGTATGAATTTCATAATAGACCTACCCGACATGAATCCAAATTGATTTTGAGAAACATTAATATCACGTCGTAGTCTATGCTCAGTAACTCTCTCCCATAGTTTTAAAGTATGGCACATCAACTTAATTCCTCTATGATTTGCACAATCTTGTGCATCACCTTTTTTCTTAAAAATAGGAATTAACACAGTCGTTCTTCACACATCTGACATCCTTTTATTTTTCAAAATAATATTAAAAAGTTTAGTAAGCTAAGAAATTCCTTTATCTCCTAATCATTTCCAGACCTCTGTTGGAATATCATCAGGTCCAATAGTTTTCCCACACTTCATTTTCTTTAAAGCCTCTCTAACTTCAGTTTTAGTATTACGCCGATAGAAATAAAAATTTCTATTTTCATTTAGAGTGTTAAGGTCAATAAAGACAATCTTATTTTCACAATCTTCATTGAAAAGTTTAGCAAAATATCCCATCCACCTTTGATGAATATACTCTTCTAAAAAAGTACTTTATGATCTTCATCCTTAATGTTACTTCACTTGAACTAAATTCTTACTACTCATATCTCTTTATTTGGCTAGTTTATAAATATATCTTTCATCCTCTTTAGTATCTAATATATTATATAAATCATTAAAAACTAAAGTCTTTGCATTGATAATGCTTTCTTAGACTCCTTACGGGCAATTTTATATCCTTCCCAATTTTCAAAATTTTTACATATAAACTGATTTTTATAACAGAGATTCTTATTTTTAATCTTTTCTTACACATTTTGATTCTAACACCAACTTTTTTTACTATTAGAAGCTTTTCCTTTTGATACTCCAAACCCATCCTAGTTTGTTCGTACCCTCATCCAAAAAATAAAAAGGAAAACAACCACTGCTGGGCATGTTGATTTGGATCATGCTTGCAGTAAATCATTTATACTTGACCTACATTGATGTAGCATGAATTTTTTTAATCAATTAGGTCCTAATGTTATGTTATTTTTTGGTTATCAAGTCATAGTTTAGTTTCAACGGTTTAGCAAAACATTGGGGCTTAGACAACTATCCATTTTAGCTTTGACTGCCATTCCTCACTTGTGCAACAATTTACATTGCCATAATTTTGTCGAACTAAAGTTGATTGAAGCCTTAGCCTTAGACCATAATCTGCCAAGAAATTCAAAGGTCATTTGACAATTCAAGCTAGATTTTGATGCCTCTAATTAATAAAAAAATGCTAACATTGGGCTTTGTTTTAATTAAGAATTCCTATTGAAAGCTCAACTTCATGATGGTTTCTGACCGTGATGCGGTGCTTGTTTTGTTTCTCCTTTGGTTAACTCAATTTCTTTCTTTGATGCTTGTAACAAAGGATTTGGGCACTTCCACTCTAACAAATTCTATCAAAGCTATAGGTTGAATTGAAGAGATGACATCATAAAAACGTTCAATCTGCACAACCAAATATATGTTTGAGAATCAATAGAGTTGCCCATCTACCACCGCATGTTCTTTGTCACCTGATTGCCGTCACTTGACTACCATCACCCAACTATTTTTAATCGATTACAATCATCACCTATGCGTTGTCTTCTGCCTTATCGTCATTTGATAGCCATTATCCGGCTGCCATCGACCGACCAAAGACGATTGATTGTCTGCCATCATTCGACGATCATCTTTTGAATTCCATAATTCGACTGTCATCACCCTTCCACCAACATTTGACTGACATTATATGGATGTCATCACCCTTCAATACTTTTCCAACATTCTCAACTATTATATGAGATCGAGCTAGTGTTTTAAATGTTATAACTCCACCTTTTCCATTTGAGGAGAAAAGAAGACCTTTTTTTTCATAATTTTTATAAAAATTTCGGTGCCTCTTGTGAAACACTTCTTTTATATGTGTGCATTTTGAATCTTCGTACTAAGCTAGGACATTAACCTCTCTCACTCCATCACGAAAGTTCTAGCAAACAGCACACCCATTTGCTCTCCTAAGAAATGATCATTAGCATTAGTGATATAGAGCAGGCCCATGTCAATAGGTGAGTAAACAACCCTTTATTCCTGAACTGTATTGATCATATATATATATATATACACTTAATATCACTATCTTTGATATCTAGGCATTCGGCATTGGCGACTGAAAGTTCATAAGCTAGGAGTAACATGATAATTTTGAAATATGTAAACCAAAAATTTAATTAAAAAAATTAAAAATCCAAACCATACATGTTCTTAAAACACCGTGGATGTGCCATCAAATTTATTCTCAACTTGCTTCTTGCCTAACATTCAAATTGGCTTTAAAGGATAATTTTCTATTTCTTTCCTTTGATCTGAACTTAGAGGAGATTTTAAAAGAAATTGTTTGAAAACTCATTTTTATAGCCAATTCAGGTTAATTGCAGTTACAGTATGTATATTTGTTCAACTTTACTTCAGCACGAGCAGCAATTAGGTGGTGAGCAAAACTGATGGTAAAGTAGCATTCAACAGATTTTTTTTTTTCTAGGAAGTTAGTTGTTTAACTTTCCCTCGTATATTGGTTATCTTGCGATTTAATAAGCAACATTCCATAACCATGAATTGGATAGAAGATTTTTATGATTCCTTTATTAGGTAGTTGTCAGAATAAATGGATGTGGGAGCATCTTAGTTGTAGGGGTTAGAGTTGAACTTGAGTGAGTTTGCTTCCATTTCGACTTCAACTTGAGCCAAATTCAGGTTGAGTCAACAATGATCAATTTCGAATTAACTTTCAAGTTGATTTAAATAACGGTTAGCAATTTTATGAAATATTTTAAAACAACATAGGATTCATGTCATTTATAAAGAAATATTTTATGAATCTGTTACGCCGGTCCAGCTTGGACCGGCTCATCCTGGACCGGCCCAGCCGGTCCAGTTTTACCGAAGGCGGACACGCCAGGCGGAAGAGAGAGGGAGCCAGGGAGTGGGGTCCACGTGCAATTCAAACTTGGATTAAGTATTTTTGGAGGGAGAAGGAAGGGTAGAGTAGTCCTTTTGCTTTTAATTTGAATTAGATTGTATTAATAGGGAGTTATGAGGGAATTAGGTTTTCATCTGGATTTTGAAAAGGGATTCGTCTTCTAGGTTTTCTTGTTTGGGCTCTTGGCGTTGCCGGAGATTGTTGGAGAGTTTTCCTTCCTCTCGGATTGAAGGAAACTTGTATCTTTATTGTCTTTTGCATCGACTAGTGAAATCTCCATCGTTTGCAATTGTTTCTCCTATTCTCTCTACGATTCTTCTCAGATTTTTCACTGTTTTGTTGTGCGTGGTGGCTGTTTTTTCATAGAAAACAGCGGATTATTAGTGATTTGGCTTAGATCCGATAGGAATCACTTGAAATACTCAAGTGGTACCTATCAAATTGGTATCAGAGCACAGATCCGGACGGTGGGGGGCTGTTTTCCACTGTTTCGCAGCAGATTTTTGCTTTTAGGAAGAGATCCGGAGACCATTTCGTGGTTCCCATGGCATCTAAACGTGTAGAAGTCTTGGAGACCGAAGTGGGTCAATTTAAGGCGGATCTGGAGGAGAAGATGGCGACGTTGAGTGAGAATATGGAAGGGAAATTTATGGCATTGGAAGAGATGATGAAAAAGTTGTTGGAAGGGCAAGCAAGAGCTGTGCCAGCGGAGGAAAGAGGAGAAGGTAGTGGGAGCAAGGGCAAGGAGAAGGCAAAGCCGGAAGGGGAAGAGGAGGTGGAACTGCTGGGTAGCAACGGAAGAATGCTGCATCGGGAGTCCATCAGGCGGGAAGAAAGAGAGGATGATTGGCATCGTCGGAGGCCCGACCCAGTGGACCGGCCATGGGGGATCCATAACCACCATGGCGGGGCGCGAGGGGAAGATGGCTATCGACGGCCGAGGAGGGATGATGAGCCCCGATATGGAGAGAGAGGAACTTGGGAAGATCCCATTGCCTGGGACAGAGGAGGCCATGGGGGGAATAGGGCATACGGGGTGGACACGAGGGCCAGAAAGCTGAAAATGCCAGTTTTCGAAGAGGGGAATGTGGATGAGTGGATCCACAAGGTGGAGAGGTATTTTGCAGTGAATGGCCTGATGGAGGAGGAGAGATTGATGGCGGCTAGTATGTGCTTGGAAGGGGCGGCTTTTGCCTGGTTCAAGTACATGGATAAGTGGGATCCGGTGAGGACTTGGAGGGACTTCAAGGAAGCTATCAGGGAAAGATTCAGGGGGAGCAGCCCATGGGAGATCTCCGAGCAGTTCTATGCCCTCACCCAGGAGGGAACAGTGGAGGAATACAGAAAGAAATTTGAGAGTCTGGTGGGAGATATGGAGGGCTTATCGAACAGCACGTTGGGGGGAAACTTCATGAAGGGGCTCAAGCCAGAAATTAGAGATGCTGTGAAGGTCATGAGACCTAGAGACCTGAGGGAAGCAATGGAGTTGGCTCAGCTGGTGGAGAACCAGAAGACCAACGCACGAAGTTGGAGGAACAACCACTCAGGAGGTCCCACTAGGACCACTACCACTTACTTGGCTCCAAAAGGGCCAAGCCCTAATGTCCCTAGAGAGAGTGGAAAGGAGAAGAGCGGGGTGACCAGATCTGCTGGAAGCTTCAAAAAATTGACTGAGGAGGAGATGCAGGAGAAGAGGGCCAAGGGCCTTTGTTTCAGATGTGAGGAGAAGTTTGTTCCAGGACATAGATGCAAGGATCGCGCTCTTCGGGCTCTCACCGTCTATATAGACGAGGCGCCTGAAGAGGGTGATGATTCTGATGAGGAGCAGATTGATCCACAGTTGGAGGTAGCCGAAGTCTCCCTCAATTCTGTGATGGGGTTCACTCCTAGCCATACAATGAAGGTGAAAGGGGAGATTCGGGGGAGAGAGGTTGTGGTTCTGATTGACAGCGGGGCAACCCACAATTTCATATCCACCCAGGTGGCGGAGGAGCTAGGGATGGAGCCTACTGAGACAGGCAGCTACGGGGTGATGATGGGGACAGGGAAGATTGAGTCCAGCACCGGGATCTGCAAAGGGGTGGAGATGAGATTACAGGAGATCAGGGTGGTAGAGGATTTTCTACCCCTGAAGTTGGGTAGCACAGATGTCATTTTGGGCATGAAGTGGCTACAGACCTTGGGTGAAACCAAGGTGAATTGGGGGACCATGGTGATGGAGCTGAGCGTAGAGGGGAAGCAGGTGAAGCTGAGAGGAGAACCAGGATTGTCCAGAGCTGGAGTGTCACTCCGATCCATGGTGAAAATCATACAGGAGGAAGGAGGAGGATTCCTGGTGGAGTTGCAGAGCTTGGAGGAGCAGGAGGAGGGGGAGGGAAGACCCATCCCCGCTTTGGTTCAACCCCTGTTACAGGAATTTAAGGAGGTGTTCCAACCTCCAGTTGGACTACCACCTGACAGAGAGCAGGAGCACCAGATTATCCTGAAAGGAGTATCTCCTATCAGTGTGAGACCTTACAGATATCCTCAGGTGCAGAAAGATGAGATTGAAAGGTTGGTGGGAGAAATGCTAGAAGGAGGGATCATTCAGCCCAGTGTGAGTCCTTTCTCTAGTCCAGTTCTGCTTGTGAAGAAGAAGGATGGGAGTTGGAGGTTCTGTGTAGATTATAGAGCGCTCAACAAGGAAACGGTGCCTGATAAGTTTCCTATCCCTGTGATTGATGAGTTGATGGATGAGCTACATGGAGCCGCCTTGTTCACCAAGGTCGATCTGAAGTCAGGCTATCACCAGATCAGGATGAAGAAGGAAGATGTGCAGAAAACGGCCTTCAGGACTCATGAGGGTCACTACGAGTTTCTGGTGATGCCTTTTGGCCTCACCAACGCTCCGGCAACATTCCAAGCTTTGATGAACCGGATCTTCAAGCCACACCTCCGCAGGTTTGTGTTGGTATTTTTTGATGACATCCTAATTTATAGCAGGACTGAGGAGGAACACCTAGAACACCTGAGAGTGGTGTTGGGTGTACTGAAGGAGCATCAGTTGAAGGCCAACTTCAAGAAGTGTGACTTCGCTCAGGCACGGGTGGAGTACCTGGGGCACGTGATATCCCAGGAGGGAGTGGCTGCAGATCAATCCAAGATAGAGGCAATGCTGGCGTGGCCTCAACCCAAGACTTTGAAGGGACTCAGAGGGTTTTTGGGACTGACAGGCTATTACAGAAGGTTCGTGAGAGGATACAGCACCATAGCATGGCCTCTGACAGAGCAGTTGAAGAAGGACGGATTTTTATGGGGAGAAGCAGCTTCAGAGGCCTTTGAGAAGCTGAAGAAGGCCATGACGACGGTGCCAGTGCTTGCTCTGCCAGACTTCAGTCAGGTGTTTGTGGTAGAGACAGATGCTTCAGGCTATGGATTGGGAGCAGTGTTGATGCAGAGGCACAGGCCCATAGCTTACTTCAGTCAAGTCCTATCATCCCGGGCTAGACTGAAGTCAGTCTACGAGAGAGAGCTGATGGCGATTGTACTGGCCATCCAGAAGTGGAGACCTTACTTATTGGGCAGACATTTTATTGTCAGAACTGATCAGAGGAGCCTGAAGTACTTGTTAGAGCAGAGGATGGTCACAGAGGAGCACCAGAGGTGGTTGTCCAAGCTGTTGGGATATGATTTCGAGATACACTACCGACCAGGGCTAGAGAATAAGGCAGCGGATGCCTTATCACGCTGTATGGGGGAACTCCAGGGGATCGCTGTATCAGTACCAGTATTGATAGATTGGGGAGCCATTAAAGAGGAGAGCATTCAGAATGAGGAGTTGAGGAAGATCAAAGAAGAGGTGTTAGCAGATGAGAACAGCCACCCGGGCTATTCAGTTGTGGGAGAAAGACTGTTCTATCAGGGAAGGAGTGTGATTCCTAGGTCTTCCATCCATATTCCTCAGCTGTTACAGGAGTTTCATGAGAGTGCCATAGGAGGGCATTCAGGAGTGCAGAAAACTTACAGCCGGTTAGCTGCTGAATTGTACTGGAGGGGGATGAGGAAAGACATAGAGGAGATGGTGGCTAAGTGTGATACTTGCCAGCGGAGCAAGTACATGACAATGGCACCAGGGGGTTTGCTGCAGCCCCTGGCCCTACCAGAGAAAGTTTGGGAGGAGATTACTATGGACTTCATTGATGGGCTCCCAAAATCAGAAGGCTACACAGTTATACTGGTGGTGGTCGACAGGCTGAGCAAATATGCTCATTTCATTCCTTTGAGACACCCGTACACAGCAGTGTCGGTAGCAGCAGCGTTTGTGAGGGAGATAGTCCGCCTGCATGGGGTACCAGAGTCCATTGTTTCTGATAGGGACAAGGTGTTCCTGAGTCATTTTTGGAGGGAACTGTTTAGGATGCAGGGCACCGTATTGAAGAGGAGCACAGCCTATCATCCACAGACTGATGGTCAGACGGAGGTGGTGAATAGGAGCTTGGAGACATACTTGAGGTGCTTCGTGTCAGATACACCAAAGCAGTGGGCCAAATGGCTAGCCTGGGCAGAATACTGGTACAATACCTCGTCTCATTCGGCTACTAAGATGACACCTTTCAAGGTGTTATATGGTAGGGATCCCCCACATCTGGTACACTACAGCCATCAGAGCACTCCAGTATCTGCAGTGGATCAGCATTTGAAGGAAAGAGATCAGGTGTTGGCCGAGCTCAAGAGGCACTTACTTAGAGCCCAACAGATTATGAAGAAGCAGGCCGACAGCAAAAGGAGGGATATACAGTTTGGAGTCGGGGACAAGGTCTATTTGAAGCTCCGACCATACCGACAGAGGACTATGGCCCAAAGGAGAAATGAGAAACTCACAGCGAGATATTTTGGCCCTTTTGAAGTGGAGGAGAAAATTGGGGAGGTGGCATATAGATTGAGGCTTCCTCCAACAGCCAGAATACACCCCGTTTTTCATGTCTCACAGTTGAGGAAAGTGGTGGGGGAGCATGCAGTAAGCCCAGAGTTGCCCAGCACATTGAGGGAAGACATGGAAGTGACACTGGAGCCTATAGAAGTAGAAGGAGTGCGCATCAATGCGAAGGGGGAAAAGGAAGTGAAGATTAGGTGGAGCGGCCTTCCAGACTATGAGGCCACATGGGAGCCACTGGAGAGGATTGCTGAGCAGTTTCCGACCTTCCACCTTGAGGACAAGGTGGTACTTTGGGAGGGGGGTAATGTTACGCCGGTCCAGCTTGGACCGGCTCATCCTGGACCGGCCCAGCCGGTCCAGTTTTACCGAAGGCGGACACGCCAGGCGGAAGAGAGAGGGAGCCAGGGAGTGGGGTCCACGTGCAATTCAAACTTGGATTAAGTATTTTTGGAGGGAGAAGGAAGGGTAGAGTAGTCCTTTTGCTTTTAATTTGAATTAGATTGTATTAATAGGGAGTTATGAGGGAATTAGGTTTTCATCTGGATTTTGAAAAGGGATTCGTCTTCTAGGTTTTCTTGTTTGGGCTCTTGGCGTTGCCGGAGATTGTTGGAGAGTTTTCCTTCCTCTCGGATTGAAGGAAACTTGTATCTTTATTGTCTTTTGCATCGACTAGTGAAATCTCCATCGTTTGCAATTGTTTCTCCTATTCTCTCTACGATTCTTCTCAGATTTTTCACTGTTTTGTTGTGCGTGGTGGCTGTTTTTTCATAGAAAACAGCGGATTATTAGTGATTTGGCTTAGATCCGATAGGAATCACTTGAAATACTCAAGTGGTACCTATCAGAATCCTTTAAAGGATTCATGTAATTTAGCAATTTTATCATATTTTGCAGAGATGAGGATGCTCAGGTGGATGAGTGGCTTTACTCTTAGAGACAAGATATGAAATGAGCATATATATGAATAGGTTGGAGTAGCTCCAGTGGAATATAAGAATAGAGAGAGTCGCCTTAAATTGTTTGGTCACATAAAATGGCAGCCTTCCTATGACTTGGTTAGGAAAGTAGATGCATTAGATTTGACTTATGTTAAGAAAGGTAGAGTTAGACCTACAAAGACTTGATTAGAAAATATTAGAAATGCCCTTCATTTATTAGATTTAAATGAGATTTTGATTCTTAATAGGGCACAATGAAGAAAAATGATTCGTGTAGCCGACCCCACATAGTAGGATAAAGGCTTGTTGTTGTTGTTGTGTAATTTTATGAAAATTTTTAATTACTAATCAAAATAATCATCTGTATTAATGTACTCAAATTTTATTTCTAAGTAAATATTATCAAATATATTAAATATAAATGATGTGCGTGTGTACTATTTATGTGCTATGTAATAATGAATAAATTATAAATATATGAGCATATTTCATATATTAATGTGATTTCAAGTTAAATGTAAGTTATTTCGAGCAAGTTATCTTCGAACAAGAGTATATTAATTTTGATTCCAAGTCTGTTAAAATTCAAGCAACACCATGCAAGTTTCAAATTTCGAATAAAATTACCCACTCTAGGTAGGCAAGTGATTGCATCGACTTGACGGCTACCATCCATGACAATGTGGTTGAGTTGACTAATATAAAGACAGAATGATTGACAACTAGTGATAATTATTTTCTACATTTTGGACATTCTCCTTTCCATATTTTGTTATTTGATCATCCCATCAATGTGGTTTTAGTATATGCTTTGTGTTTAGAATATTAGGAATATGCATATCATTAACCGTTTGACTACATCAATTTTCTTACAATGCTTTTTGTGCATTTTTTTCTTAAAAATGTATATTATGTTGCAGCTTATACATTAAGATTTACGGCTTTCTTAATACTTAAAGGAGCTTTTTAGTACAAAAAATTCAAGTTCAAGAAACTTTTATACTAAAAAGCTTCTTTAGAAAATAAGAAGAAAACTATCCCAAACGAAGCTTAATTCTATCACATCAAAATTATATGGATTGCACCTTAGAACTTGATCTCTTTCTTCTTATGAACCGGCATGAATGGATCCAAAATTGCTAAAATTTGGGCTTGTGTTGCCATGTTTTACATCTTATGATTTCTGTTATCATCTTTCTCCACTGCTCTTTCTTTTAAGATAAACAGTTTTCTGGGTTCTCTTGAATGGCTTTCATACAAAAAAAAAAAAAAAAAACTCTTGAAAATAGGAAAATAGCAGTTGAACACATTCCTTGCTTAGCTTTCGCATTGCCTGCTATCTTCTTATCTGTTTTACAGCTTGCTGGATTATTCTATGTAAATTTCCTTCTAAATTTACTTCTATTGTAGCAGTCGAATACATTCTTATTTTCAGTGGGGACAGAAATTTGGATTTATAAGTTCTGCAAGTTTGGAATTGGATATAGTTTGCAGCTATAGGAAATCTCAAGTAAGGTTATTCAATGCTGGAGGCTATTTTCAGTGTAGTATTTGGGAAGAGAAAGCTTCTAATGTTAGAAAATGGCTTTTTTTTTTTCCCCTTGGCTTGCATTAGGAATAAGTTGTACAAATAAATATGGTGTAAGGCATTCAACATGGTTGTGGAGGTTTAGCATTTTAGGGCACTTTTCATTTAGGTCCATGCTTTTCAAAAGTTTATAGTGACGCCTTAACACTTTTGACAGGTTATTTACTCATTGTCTTCAAAGTGGCGCATACAAACTAAGGTTTTATTTATGACGGTTTTCTTATTGCTTGTTTTATGGTGCTAAATGTTGGCTATTAAAAGATAAGCATAATGCTAAGTTAAGTGTTGCAGAGATGAGGATGCTCAGCTGGATGAGTGGTTTTACCCTTAGAGATAGGATACAAAATGAGCATATACGTGAAAAGGTTGGAGTAGCTCCAATGGAAGAGAAGATTAGAGAAAGTAGCCTTAGATGGTTTGATCACATAAAACGACGGTCTTAAGATGACCTGGTTAGGAAAGTAGAGGTATTAGATTTGACTTATGTTAAAAAAGGTAGAGGTAGACCTAAAAAGATTTGGTTATAAAATATTAGAAATGATCTTTCTTTATTAGATTTATTCGAGAATTTAACTTTTACCATGACACAATGGATGAAACCCTTCTCAAGCAACTCTTGCAGTTGCTCCTTCAACTCCTTAAGCTCCTTAATTGTCATTCTGTAAGGAGCTTTAGCAACAGGTTCAGCTCCTGCCACTAACTCAATAGAAAAAGGATTCATGTAGCCAACAGGTTCAGCTCCTACCACTAACTCAGTATTTTAGTACAAAATTTTTAATTTTTATACTAAAAAATTACTTTAAGAAACATCAAAAAAGTTGTCTCAAGTGAAGCCTAAACTTCTTTTAAAATTTATCGATCAAGTTTACTCATGTGATCGAACATATGAATATTAGGGGAATCTTTGAGTAGTTGACTTTACATCATATTTATTAAAAAATATCAAAAATTATGTGATGAAAATTATTGATATATTATTATTATTATTTTAATTTAAAATCATATGAAAGTTTTTCTTTAAAATCTGATACATATCAATGATCGGTGCCTAATGTTCAACTTCTGTCTTCATGATCCCTCAATCACTCATATTAGAGAATGATTAAATTGATCATTTATGATGTTAATGGTTAGTTATTATAAGATGCTTGGTAATGAACTAATGATTACTATCTAATACTAACCAAACAACATATTTATGTTCGGTCATGACTTGGCACTTATTAAGAACATATTTATGTTGTCTATCGGCAACTAAGATTTGATGTTTGTCTTTTAGGTTTAATGATCTCCAATATTATTAGAACATCCAAATAGATTACTTATTGTTGTATGAATTTTAGCATTCCTTATTGATCTTCATTTGACTCTAGCCGGCAATAAATGACATATATTTATTAGCTACTGATATTTGATGCATGTCTTCCTAATCGCTAATCTTCCTTCTTATTTGAATAACGATCAAGGTGTATATAGATCACCAATGGAATCTTACCAATAACACATTGGTTTTTTTTTTTTTTTTAACGGGGTATCCACCCGCTATGACTTTTGAAAGGGTGTTTGGCGGCATGACTAATCCTCGGCTGACCTAGAAGAGGCACCCACCTTAGAAACCTTTTGACCCACACTTGATTGAGACTCACTTAAGAGGCGAAGCCGCTCGAGGGGAATTCACATTGGATATTTATCAATCACCGATATTTAAAGTACATTTTATCAATCATTAGATCTCTTTATGATATCTCAAGACTCCTCTTATTCTCACCACAAAAGATATTTTCTTAATTATTTCTATTAAATTGTATCAATATCTTCTTTAATCATATTAAAGAGGACTCTTTATAATTTTTATTAGCACTAATAAAATTATTTTAAAGTAAACTAAATTCTATAACTTTTCCAGCAAATTTTTCACATAAAAATGTCATGTCTCGTGTAAGAAAAATTATTTCGGTGTGATGTGGAAGTCAAACCAGACGTGTCACGTCACTCAATGTACATTAGATGATATGGCGTGTCCGGATTGACCACCAGACACGTTCAGACACCGCACATAACAATCTCTCCTCATGTCATATTCTCAAGTTATATATGTGCTTTTTTGAGGGATTTTTATATAATATGAAGATGATAAACTCTCTATCTACCGTAGCCATTGGAATAATTTAAGGTCGAGCCGCTGGTCTGCCCCCGGTTCGGTTCATTTGCCGGTTGGAATAATTTTGCAAATTTATTCCGTCCGATGCGTACCGCCGTTTACTGGCCCGTTAAGCTGCCGTCTTCGACCGACCGCCTTATTGAGGTAGATCAAGTGATCTAATGGAGAATACCTCCATCACTGATCGGTCCCTTCGACGAGGACGATGCCGGTAGAGCAAACTCCGGCTGAAATTTGAGAGTACTCTCGCAGCGGCGGCGCGAAGACGGAAATGGGGAAGGGACTAGCTGCTTGGACTGTGGCGGCAGCGGCGGTCGCCATATTGGTGGGTGTTAATCGGCGGTATGGATGGGACGGGGAGGCGGCGTTGCAAGTCTTCCGGGGGCTCTCGGAAAAGTTAGGTTTTTGGGCAATTCCGCTTTACGTCCTGGCTCACACCCTCACCCTTGCCCTATGCCTTCCATATGCCGTGTTCTTTGAGGCCGGCGCTTCCCTACTCTTCGGCTTCCTCCCTGCTATCCTTTGCGTTTTCTCGGCCAAGATCCTGGGCGCCTCTCTCTCCTTCTGGATTGGACGGTAAGTGCCGCAGCTCTCCCCTAAACTGCCTTGCGCACTGCAGTGTATTTTGATCACTTATCTGTTTCCTTCAGTTCTAATTGGTACCGTTTACTGATCCTTCGATTTTACTTGCTTTCAACTTGTAATATTTTGCAATTTCGATCTAAAATTGTGAAATTATGACGTGATCTGTGCTGGATGAAGAACTGGAACCTAAGGAACAAAAATCTCCGGTTGAGATGATTTAGTTTATGATGCTCTGCATTATGGGCTGCAATTGTTGATGGTGTGTAATATTAAACGAAATGGAATTCTACCTCTGTTAGTTCTGTTGTTTATATCGGGTACAGGGATGATAGCACGCCGCTGGATCGAACACAAACCTGGAAGAAATCGATGGCAAAAGAAGATAAAAGAAAGTACAGAACAGTGTAGTTCCGGTGTTGTATAATTGATAATGAGCTAAAACTCCATACATTCCTCTGTGTTTTCTTATTTGTAAATTGTTTTCTACTTTCCAATACTAAAATTAGTTAAGCAACTATAAAGGTAAGTGGTAGTACGGTAAACAGGAAATAGAAACTAAGATAGTGGCAAAACGCCTGAGGTTGTTATGGAGGATAAAATGCCTTGCAGAACTAGGCATTAATGTGAGCTGCATCAGTCCTCCCCGGGTTCAGAAGAGTTCGACTCCGACGAGCGAACTGAGATGATGCCATCGTCCGGTGGTGTATACGCCCAAATGTCGGAGACATTAAAAGTGGGAGAGGTATTGCAATCAGCAGGTAAGGCTACCGTGTAGGCGTTGTCGTTGATTTTGGCGATGATGGGAATAGGTCCTATCTTGCGGCGTGAGAGTTTGGAGTAGGATCCGGCGAGAAATCGTTCCCGTCGCAAACGCACCATTACCAGGTCTCCGACCTTGAACAAACGCTGTCTGCGGTGAACGTCAACTGCGTCTTTGTAGCGTCGATTGGAATCGACAATTTGTTGACGAATATCAGCTAACATCTCCGTGTAGTCATTGGTAAAAGCGGTGGCAGAGGTCGATTTGCACTTTGGTAGGGTGGAGATGTCGAGAGCAATATTAGGTGGTTTAGTATAGACAACACTAAAAGGAGTTTTACCTGTAGACCTGTTCGTCATGGAGTTATAAGCGAATTCGGCCTTACTCATTACTTCCTCCCATTGCCACGGATGCTCTTGGACTAAACAACGAAGCATACTACCCAACGTGCGGTTGACAACCTCCGTCTGACCATCTGATTGAGGATGGTATGCTGAGCTGAGGAGTAGTTCGGTTCCCAACCTCTTCCAGAGCTCGCGCCAAAAATGGCTTATAAATTTGACATCGCGGTCGGAGGTGAGGCTCCTCGGTAGTCCGTGCAGCCGAACAACTTCATCAAAAAATAAGTGAGCAATGCTTAAGGCATTAGAAGTTTTCTTACCGGATATAAAGTGCGCCATTTTTGAAAATCTGTCGACAACCACCATATAATGGAGTCGTTCCCTCGTTTGGTCCTCGGCAGCCCCAAAACGAAATCTAAATTGAGATCCTCCCAAATCGAGTCTGGAACTGGTAATGGCATGTAGAGACCAGTATTTTGAGCTCCCCCTTTATAATTCAGACCGGGCAACTGTCCACAAAATGAAATACATCTCGTCGCAGCCGGGGCCAAAAGAATCTTGCTTGAAGTTGCCAAAGTGTGTTGTCCCGGCCTACATGTGCGGCAAGACCTCCCCCATGGGTCTCTCGAACTAACTGCTGACGCCACGATGAAACTGGAACGCAAAGCATGTTCCATTTGAAGAGGTAGCCATGAAGAATAGAGTATTCGTCCCCTTGCTGCTGTGATTGGCACTGTCTCCAAATTTCACCAAAATCCGGATCATCTACGTACAGGTCTTTTAAACATTCCAACCCAGTGATTTGGGTTTGCAGTTGCACTAATAGCATGTGTTTCCGACTGAGAGCATCAGCCACACGATTGGTGATACCCGGCTTATGTTTAATAGTAAAAGTGAACCGTTGTAGGAACATCAGCCACCGGGCATGCATACGGTTCACTATCTTTTGACTATTTATGTATGAGAGGGCCTTATTATCACTACAGAGTATGAACTCTTGGTGAAGGAGGTACTATTCCCACTACTTCAAGGCGTGGATAATAGCATAAAATTCATGTTCATAGGCGGTCCATCTTAGGCGAGCCGGGCACAGCTTTTCACTAAAAAAAGCTATAGGCTTACCAGATTGTGAAAGAACGTCACCTATCCCAAGTGACGACGCATCTGTGTCGACAGTAAATAGTTTGTCAAAATTTGGCAAAGCTAGGATGGGGGCTGAGCTAAGGACCCTCTTAATTTCGTCAAAACTAACTTGTTGTGCTTCAATCCATACAAAGCTCTTGGATTTGAGAGAATCCGTCACCGGTGCCATAATAAGACTAAAGTTTTTAACGAACTTGCGATAGAAATTCGCCAAGCCGTGGAAACTGCGTACATCAAAGAATGACCGAGGGATTGGCCAATCTGCAATGGCTGCTGTCTTCCGAGGGTCCATCTGAATTCCTGATTCGGAGACTATGAACCCGAGGAAGAACACGCTGGGAACTCCAAGTTCGCATTTGGGAAGGTTTATAAACAACTTATGTTGTTTCAGAACTTCAAATAACGTCTCCAGATGAGTCAAGTGAAGTTGCCACAAGTTGCTGAAGACTAGTATGTCGTCAAAATAAACTATACAGAACTTCCCCAAGAATGGCTTCAATATTTCATTCATCATTCTCATGAAGGTGGAGGGCGCATTGCAAAGCCCAAACGGCATAACCTTCCATTCATAGAGGCCTTGAGGCGTCTTGAATGTCGTCTTCCACTCGTCCCCGGGACGTATACGAATCTGATTGTACACACTGCGCAAATCCAACTTTGAGAAAATGGAAGATCCGGATAAGTGATCCAACAATTCTTCAATGCGAGGTATGTGAAATCTGTACTTTACGGTGATCTTATTAATTGCCCGACTGTCTACACACATCCGCCAACTTCCGTCCCTTTTTGGGACAAGCAATGCTGGTACGGTGCATGGACTCATGCTTACTTGTATCAAGTCTTTTTCTACCAACTTGTCAATCAATTCTTGGAGAATTTGCTGTTCCTTCGGGTTAAGCCGGCAATGCGGCAAGTTTGACAAGCTCGCTCCTGGAACCAGATCTATGTGATGCTGAATGTCACGCAGTGGAGGCAGCCCCGCCTGCAACTCGTCGGGCATAAGTTCCTGAAATTTCTGGAGTTGCTGAAGATCACTATGCAGAGTCACCTCCTTAGAATTGGGATTGTGTTCTGTTAGCAGCAGGGCAAACAAAGGTGCCGGCTCCCGCCAGCAATGAAGCAGAGTAGACCTCGAGACTAAGCGCATTGCAGACTGCTTGGTTGGTCCGACTTGCTTGGGTGTGTTCTCCTGGGAATTGGGAAGTAAGCGAAGTCGTCGACCCTTCCACTCGAAGGAGTAAACATTAGCTCGACAATCGTAAACAACTCCTGTGTCAAATTGCTAAGGCCTTCCCAATATGAGGTGGCAGACATCCATCTCCAAATCATCGCACACCACCTCGCATACATAATGCTTCCCGATGGAAAAAGTAACTCGGCACGAGTCAGTAACGCCAATCTCCATGCTCTTCTTGACCCATGTTATTTTATACGGATTAGGATTCTTGGACGTTTTCAATTGCATGCTCTGGACTACGGAACAGGAGATACATTTTCGGTGCAACCGCTATCGATCAGGAGGTCACATACTTTGCCGCTTATGGTGCACCGCGTCCGGAAGAGAGCGTGTCGCTGCGATTGAATATTCTGCCTGGGAGCCAATAATAATTTCTCTAGTATGCACACCAGCGGCTCCTCGTCGTCAACTATTAAATCTTCGGTCTCAGCAACCCCATATGGCTCCACGTCTACAGGCTCACTGCCTTCTTCTCCTTCAACATAGTGCGCTTGTTGCCTTTGGGGACATTAGTTCGATTTGTGACCTGGCTGAAGACAACAAAAACACCTAAGTATAGAAGGCTTAGCATAAGGATTCTCCTTACCTGGATGCTTCGGCTTGGTTTGTGACTTGATTTCCGAACTGGAGCTTGCTATTGTTGTTGACGAATTGGCCACAGGTTGGGAGATTCGCACAGATTGCGGTGACGCCTTATTAGCCCCAATTGCTTGTTCTTGCCACTGGCGGCGATTGTAAGTCCCCTTAGCTTCTTGCTTTGTTGCATTTCTGCCCTCAGGGCAAAATTGACTGCCTGAGCCAAGGAACAAACCGAATTAAGTTCCAGCTTGTCCTGGATATTCTCCTTGAGCCCTCCGATGTATCGAGCCACTAGTTGATTAGCTGATTCGTTCAAGTTGTTCCTGGCACTTAGCTGATTAAACTTCTCGGTGTACTCACTTACCGAACGTGACCCTTGCATGCACTGTTGATATCGTATATACAATATATGTTCAAAGTTCGTAGGCAAAAATTGAGCTCTCAACAATTGCTTCATTCGCCTCCAATTGCGAACTCTACCCTTGCCTTCCCTTTGCCGTCTTTGCAAAATCTGAGCCCACCACGCACTGGCGCCCCCTCGTAGGCGACACGCCACATATTTTACCTGTTTATCGAGCTCAATCTCCATATAGTCGAAGAAGTTCTCCACAGCCTTCTCCCAATCGAGATAGTCTTCGATGTGCAAATGCCCATCGAAAAAAGGAATGTCAAGCTTCACCTTAAATTCTCCGGGTCGAGGTTGATACTGTATAGGTCGCCGGTGTCTCGGGTTTTCCAGATGGTAAGGTCGGCCTCCTTCTTCATCCCCTGACTCCAGCAATTCAGCTCCCGGGTAAATTGACGACTCCTCTCTAGAGTCCGAAGACTCTTGCAAACCTCTTGCGCCACGGTGAAATTGACGGCCAATCGCTGCTCCTCTTCGCCGCACCGTGCGATTGCCTGGGGGGTCAGCTCGCGGCGGATGTTGACTCGCCCGTATGAGATTGAACTCGCGGCGCATTTCAACCGACAGCCTTTGTATCTTGGCGGACAACTCATCCAGCTGACGAATGATGTTGGATTGGTTTGCCCACAGCGTGTCTATGCTCTGAACCTCCTCGGACGTTGGTTCCTTGCCTCTATCGGTCATTCTCTTCCTTCCAGTAGCCGGGTCTGATACCAAATGATAGCACGCCGCTGGATCAGACACAAACCTGGAAGAAATCGATGGCAAAAGAAGATAAAAGAAACTACAGAACAGCGTAGTTCCGGTGTTGTATAATTGATAATAAGCTAAAACTCCATACATTCCTCTGTGTTTTCCTATTTGTAAATTGTTCTCTACTTTCCAATACTAAAATTAGTTAAGCAACTATAAAGGTAAGTGGAAGTACGGTAAACAGGAAATAGAAACTAAGATAGTGGCAAAACGCCTGAGGTTGTTATGGAGGATAAAATGCCTTGCAGAACTAGGCATTAACGTGAGCTGCATCAAGGGATAACTTATATTATAGCGGATTGAGAAATCTCTCAGCTTGATCTAGGTTGCCATATGGCTTACTGAGTAGTTAATTTTGAACTAAATGAAGCAAATAAATGGTTAACGCAAGAGAAAATTATGCATGATTATGGAAATTTGGGTATCTTACTATTATTGATTGAGTGAACATTCTGGATAAGATGTTTGGATTTCTGTTTCCTTATTAGGGTAGTGAGTGCTGATATGCAGACATGGTTTTTTCTATGTGGCATAGAATGTAAGGCTGGATTGAGCAGTTTGTGATTTGTTTTTTGGAGGTCATTAAAGGGGATATTGGATGCAGGCAATAAAGACTATTAGCCTTGCATCTCAGAAGTTTTAGTTTCTCATAGTTGAATGCTTATCTTGCGGTATTATTATCGTTCTTAGTTCAATTCATGGACTTAAAAGATTTGCAAAGATTTACTATGATGACAAGTAACATCTTAGGTGGAAGTTTATTGAGATAACTTCTTGGGATGCTTTCTGATGACCGTGTTAATATAATTTTGGGATGCTTTTAGTCTGATTATGAATAAATCTTTCGACTTATGGTGTTTTCTAACTCAAGGTCTCCATTGGCTTTTATATTTCATGTGTAGGTAGAACTACTTGACAAGTTGCACTTCCATAACTTCTTTTTAAGGAATTTGAGGATGCCAATTTTTATTTGGTAAAATATAGATAGCATCATCATTGAGAAGCTTTTTCACGTTTTCCTTATATAGTTTAGTGTTTTACTACTTTAGATGAGTGTAACATGGAAGCTCGACAAACAGAGAAACCAAACAAGCAAGAAGAAAGGAACTTGAGTAGTCTGTAATATTAAGAAGATGACCAACCTCTCAATTGAGAGTATAAAGGTATATATCCCTCCCTGCAGCAACTATAATAACAAAATAGCCCAAATAGGGCAAACATAGTAGAAATCGAAAATATCCTATTCACATATAAGAGAAAAAGTTGCATCATTGGTAAAATGGAGGGTGCAATTTGTAATAGAATGTGTACGAGTGGTATTATGGTTAGTGGTAGTATGATATTCCCTCATTGGAGCTTGGTGCTGCATTAGTTCTCCCCTGGTTTAGAAAAGCTTATCTCAAGTAAAGTGAGTTGCAGTGCTGGCATCATGAAGGAGAATGATAGGCATATATATCAGAGATATTAGAAGTAGAGGATGCAAGTCTATCAAGTAGTAGATTGATGATATAAGCGTTATCATTTATATGCTTAGCTAAAGTTATGTCCAAGTTTCTTTGGGCTTAGCTTGGAGTATGCACAAGGTGCAATTTGTTGTTTGCAAGGCCTGATCATAACTAGATCACCAGGGTCAAACACTTTTGGTCTAGCTGGATGTCATCATCTTGCTTGTAGAAAGCATTAGAATCTACTACTTTGGAGCGCACTCCCCCTGTAGTGACATCTTTGGTCATTGTCTCAACCAATCTATTTTTGCACCTTGGTAGCATAACAATGTCAATAGTGTAGTTAGGCATTTTGGTGTAACCATTGTTAAATGGGAACTTTCCAATAGAAAGGTTGGACATTGAATTGTAAGTGAATTCAGCTTGCCCATGAACCTCATCCCAATGTGATGAGGTCATCGATAGGAGATTTCGGCGCGTCTATCAGAGACGACCACGGAGATCGACGGCCATGATTGCGAGTCTTTATTATTGATTTTACTTGTACCATCAGTTTTTATATTATGCTTTTATTTTCGTAGTTTCCCATTTTACCCCTGAGGGTAGTAGTTGCTTGTTTAGCCCCAAGGGGCATTTTAGACTTTTGCACTTTCTTTTCTTTGGAGCCTATTTATATGGCCATTGTATCTTGTATGAGAATTATTGAATTATTGAATGAAAATTATGTTTGTGTTCTCTTTGTGAGTGCCACATCTTGGATCTCTTTGTGAGTTCCATTAGAGATCTCTTAGTCAGTTCTCGAATTCGTTCGTGTTTCCCTCATCTCCGCCACCTACAACTTCTACACATACCATGCAACCGTGGGAAGGAGCCCAATCTTCTTGAAGTAAGCTTTCTCCTTGGAGCCCAACCACCCGCCGACCACCCAAGGCCCGCCGGCCGGCCCTCTTGCCGCCGGCCATCCCTCCCCCTCTCCACCACTTCTTCCCTCCTCTTTTCCCCCCATTCCACATTGAAATTGGATTTTCAAATTTCAATACTTTCCATATCGGGAGGGTCTATTTTTGGAAAGTTTTTGAAATCAATCCAAACAAAACTTTGCATGAGAGTGGATTTTTTCTCAGATTTTCCTAGTCAATAAATCTTATTTGGGAACCCCATCCCCTCTCCCCCAATTTCCTCTCTCTCTAGCCCATGCCGCCGGCCCCCCTATGGGAAAACCCATTAATGCTCAATTACTCCTCCTAAATCCTATTTGAAATTCAAATTAGGATTAAAACTTTCCCTCCAAACCTTTTAAAACTGAAATTAATTTCAGTTTTCTCCCCATAATCCCTCCTTAATTGAAATTTTCAATTAATGCATTAATTGCATTAATTGGAATTTCAAATCCCTAAATCCCTCCCTCCTAATTTCACAAAAACTGAAAGCAAACTTCAGTTTTCTCATCCAGCCCACCCCCCCCCCCCCCCCCACCCTCCTTGTTCTCCCGCCGGCTCCCCTCTCCCCTAGCCAAGCCGCCGCCCCACTTGCCCTCTCCCCTAGTAGGTGATACATAATACTTGGACCGAATCTTGCCGACGCTTGTAGACTCCATTGACGAACACTTCTCCGTCTACACTTGGATTATCAAAGGTCGATCTACCGTGCCTCCTCCGCCTCCGAGATCCTCTTCCATGGCAACGTTCCTTGGCACCTCCATCTTAGTGGCAACCTCAATGCTAGTTTGGACAATCTTCCGTCGCTCAACCTAGTCTCCGTAGGAAGAGAGTGTTAAAGGTCTCAAGGTGTGAACAACTTTGTATTAATTGTGGGATTTTTATTTACTAGCCTTTGTTTTATGTTTTCCTTCGCATTTGCTTAAACGATTTAGCTCTCTTGTTGTAGTTTCTTTGCCTAGCAAATTGAACACCGTGAATTATTTATAATTGACTTAACTTTGATGCATGATTAGATAATTTGTGGAGCTAACATTTTAATTCTCTTTTAAATTATTGTGTAACTCCCCATTGCATCACATCACAATGTCTTGGATTGTCTTGAACCAAACAATGTAAAATATTGCCAAGAGTGCGATTGATGGCTTCAATTTGCCCATACGTTTGAGGGTGATTAGTTGAGCTTAGCTAGAGTTTCTTCCGCAAACGTTTTTAAATCTCTCCAAAAATAGCTTACAAATTTGACATCCCAGTCATATATGAGGCTTTAAGGCAGTCTATATAGGTAGACAATCTCATGGAAGTAAAGGTGGGCCATATTGAAAGCGTTGGAAGTTTTCTTGTAAGCAGCAAAGTGTGCCATTTTAAAAAAATCTATCAATGACAACCATAGTAAAATCAACTCCTCTCATGTTTTGTGGCAAACCCAATATGAAATCTAGGTTCATATCCTTCCAAATTGAATCTGAGACAGGCATGGGTGTATGCAAGCGCCATTATTTAGGGTTGTGTGACTGTGTCATTATAGACTTGACATATTGGACACCTTTCAACAAATATTATGATGCACCGATGAAATTGGGGCCAAAAGAAACTAGTTTGAAGATAGGAAAGGGTCTTCTAGCACCCGACATGAGCTATCGGAGCTTTGTATGCTCCTCCTTCATGAGCTGTACATGAAGAGAAGTGTCCAAGATATATAATTGATTACCTTTGAATGAGTATCAATACCAGATGGAATAATTTTCCATTGGTGTGATGAATTACATTGTTGCCACGGGTCGGAGAAGTCCTGATCACTACTATATGAGTCTTTCAATAACTATAGTCAATGTTTAAAACTGCGTAATCAGATATTGAGGCGTTTTTCGTTCGTGAGGCGAGGCGTAAGCCTCAAGGCGTTTTGAGGCGTAAGACTCAAAATAAAAAAATTGCGTAAACATAAAATGATAAACTTTGTATATACTAATGAGTAAATAATATATAAAATATTAAAATACACAAGATATGAAGTGAAATCAAAATATCCCGATAATAAGACAACATGAAATATAGTTCAACTCAAATTCCATCTTTCCCAAATCACAGTATTCTTTTCATTAACATATAATTCCAAAAATAAATAACAATGACATATCACATAAGAACTCATAAGTCATCAGCCCTGTCATCACTAAGGGGGTCTTCAGTTGAATCATCATTATGATGAATTGCTCTCCTCCCTTCCTCCTCTCCTATAGAGTCCAATGTCTCCCAATCAGGCCATTCTTCCTCAATATCAGTTATCTTCCTCTTCCCTAAATATTTTTGAATAATCTCAAAATAAATAATAGTGTAATATATTAATAAAAGTCTAAGAAAATTATATTATTTATATGCCTTTTTTAATTTGTTATTGAGCTGTGGTGGATGTAGATGCATTAAGACCATCAAAGAAATCAACATTTAAATCTTCATCTTGTAATTCAGACGGCATCACTTCAACTTCATCATCTACAAATCACTCATCATCAGATATCACATTCTCGCAAAGCAAATGATCTTCATCATCCATTAATCTTTTTTTTCTTTAAATTCCTATCTTTGAGTCTCTTATTGTATATAATGTACACCAGTGAATTCATCCTCAATATGGACAAGTGATTTCTCCTTTTTGTATGTACTTGGTTGTAGGTACTTCAATTTTTTTCACAGTCAGATGAAAAACATGTCAAGCCCAAAACTTTCACAACAAAATGCTGCAATTCTAGAGTCTCATTGTCAAATTGAATTCACCACTCAACTAATAGTCATATAAGAAAGTTTTATTAGTGCAAAAAAAAGAACTTTTAAATAAATATTTAAAACATTAAATAAAATTACTTGGAGATCGTTTGACAATTGTATCATTTGCTTGTTGTAATCCAAAAAAATCTTCTTTGTTTCTAAAAGATACCAATTGCATGTCAGCATTTGATCTTTCAGTTGCATCACTTATTAGCCGATCTATGCAATGATACAATCCCAACTTTATTTCAGGGTTTGTAGACTTGTTCTCTACATATTGATACTGAGAGTTTAGGTAAAACCAGCTGCATGCAAGTACCGGTGAAGTTGTAGCTCCCATCTATCATCAATAATATTCCAAATTTTTCTAAAGCTATCCTTTTCGCCTCCTTAGTTGGAGGCAATCATTTCTTTAGTTTCATCCATGGCATTGTAGATGAAACCCATTGCAGGCTTTTTCTCGGCATCCACCATCCTTAAAATTTGAACCAAAGGTCTAGTGGTTTTAATGGCATATAAGATACTTTGTCAAAATCTATCATTTAAAATAATATTTCTAATCTATTTTCCCTCAGCCTTCTTCGCCTAAGCACAACTCAACCACTATGTAGATGTGAACATAGCCTCTAAAGGTTGTCTAGCATCCAACATGTTCTCTAAGGTCAAGTAAGCTGTGGCAAATCTTGTTATTGTTGGCCTTAGAATTTTTTTCTTTGAAAATTTTCTCATAAGAGATAGAACACAAGAATGGTTGTAAATAAACTTGGTTATTTTTTTTTTGCTTTAGTAAGTGCATTTTTATGTTGAGGTAGCTCGCCAAGCTTCTCAAGAATCAGATTTATGCAATGTGCAGCATATGGAGTCCAGTACAAATGTTTCCTCTTCTCCATAAATTTTTTACCTATAGCCTTGTAAGCACTTGCATTATCTGTCACAACTTATACAGCCAAATATTTTTCAACCTCCTCAACAATGCTATCTAATAATTCAAATATGAACTCAGCATTTTTGACCTGGTCAGATACTTCAACTGACCTTAAAAATACTGTACCATAAGGATTATTAATGAGAATGTTGATGAGACTTCTATGTTAATATCAGACCGTCCATCTGACATAATTGTTACTCCTATTTGGGCCCAAGTCCTTTTAATTTCTTCGATGTTTTTATCAGTGCTTTCCAACTCCTTCAAAATCCATGTTCTCAAATCATACATGGTTGGAGGTTTGAACCCTCTCCCAAATGCTCCAACTGAACTAATCATGTTGTAATAGGCATGTGATGTTGCAACATTAAATGGAATTGCATTTTTGTAGAAGAATTTGTCTATATCCTTACACACTCTTCTCCGTGCCTTCCTTGCATTTTTTGGGGCCATCTTCTGTGTAGTAGGAGGCCTATCCTCTGATGTGTCCACCATATAATGATTCATAGGTCCTCTAGCACCCCTAGATGAAATGGGCTTCATCGAAGAAGATGAATCCCTAATGCTGCGCTCACTCCTATAGTAAGAGCCAACATCAACTCTGTACTCAAATTGCTTTTGTGCAAGATGTTTTGATGTGGTAGATTTATTAATGTATGACTTTATCTCCTCTCTTACAGTATCAGTAACTTTGGAGCATGGAGTAACATTCTTGTGAGACCCTGAAAGACGATCCTTCATCTTAGTCACACCACCCTTCATAACTTTATCATAGTAATTGCATTTTATATAGATATATGTTTTATCACTTCCCCCTACATCCACCTAAGTGCTATGCTTCCATGTTGGATCTTTTTTATGACCTGACGCAGCTTTATCCTTTCTTCTGACCATCCTTTATGAGAAGAATATATTACTGCAATATATCAAACTCCTAAACATAAGTTTCACTTATTCTATATTAAGAAAACTTATACGAAGCATGTACTTATGAAGAAGCAGACTAACACTAGCAACTATTACTAAAGATGATGAATACAATAATATATCAGTCTGTCGAGGGTCTAAGGGGGCGCTATCCCCTGGCAGAGTTCGACCTACCCGATCAATTTTTTGTTGTAAGAGTAATTTTAAAGTTCTGCTTGTTTTTAAAGTTCATAAGCTGTTTATATGGAAAGATACCGAGCGGTACCGAACATGTACCTAGTGGTATCGAGCATGTACCTTCTCGGTACCGAGCAGATACCTAGTGGTACCGAGTATGTATTAAGCGGTACCGAGCATGTGCCTAGTGGTACTAAATATTATTGTACCGAGTGGTATCGATCATATATCTAGCTGTCTAAATATGGAAGGAAGCGGATGCCGAACGAAGAGGGAAAAAGGTCGCGGTAGAAGATAACTCCAACCCAACTCGCGGTAGAAGATAACTCCAAGCAATAGGCGAAGAGCAACTCAATGTGGAAGGAAGCTGATGCCGAACAAAGAGGGAAAAAGGTCGCTCGAAGATGAAGGGAGAAAACCTGTTGGGGGTCCTAACTGAACACATATATATTAGGTTAGATTTTTTTTTTAAATTTTTAGAGGCGAACGTGATGGGGACATCAGCTCGTGGAAGGTTTATCAGAGACGTGGCCGCCGATCTACGGCCACAATCGAGTCGTACTTTTGAGTTATTTTCTTATTTATGTATTTTTCTATTTCAGTGTCGTGTATTTGTTTTCCAGTTATACCCTTTTAGTTGGTGATATTATATGTAAGCCCGAAGGGCAATTGTGTATTTTAATTTCATGAGTCTCTTGTACTAGGCTATTTATAGCCATTTGTTCTATTTTTTTAAGTAATGAATGATTGATTACGAAATTTCTTCTTGCATGAGTTCTTGTGAGAGCTTGAGGGTTCCAATGAAGAGAGATCCCTATAAGAGGGAGATTCGCGCAAGACCCACAAACCTAGATTAGTCGGGTTCGTGGTTCTATCCTCTATCTCCTTTCCCCTTTAATTTTCTCACCTAGCTGCCGGTTTCCCACCTCACTCGAGCCCTCCTCCCCTCTCACCCCACGGCCAACCCCCCCCCCCCCCCCCTCTCCTCACTAAACTCCCCGATTTCTCCTCCATAAGCCGCCGACCACCTTCACCCGAACTTCTCTGTGCCGCCGGCCATAGACCCATAGCCGCCGCCCACCTCCTCCACTTCCCTTCTCCTTGGTTTCCTAAATTAGGCTGGGATTAATTGGGATAATTTTGAAATTCAAATTCATTTTAATTTGAATTCAAAATCTTTCCTATGGGGGAAATTTTTTATCATTCAATCATTAACATGAAAGATAACAAGAGGGCTATATATAGCCTCATACAAATGACTCAACAAAATAAAAAAGATGACGATGCTCTCTGGGCTTACATACGTCCCTTAAGTAAGAGGTAAAAGCGGAAACACTAATAAAACAAATACAACATAGAATAATAAAGAAAAATACATAATACGACTCAGAAGTACATCGACTCAATTGTGGCCGTAGATTGACGGCCATGTCTCTGATAAACGTTCCATGCTCCAATGTCTCCATCATGGACCCTTAGAGATAGTTTACGAAATGAGCATATATGTGAAAAGGTTTGGGAGTAGCTCCAATGGAAGATAAGATTAAAGAGAGTCACCTTAGATGGTTTGGTCACATTAAAAGAGGCCTTCTGATGACCCGGTTAGGAAAGTTGAGGTATTAGATTCAACTTATGTGAAGAAAGGTAGAGGTAGACCTAAAAAGACTTTGTTAGAAAATATTAGAAATGATCTTTTTTTATTAGATTTAAATGAGAATTTGACTTTTAACCGGACACAATGGCGAAAAAGGATTCATGTAGCCGACCCCACATAGTGAGACAAAGGCTTGATGTTTTTGTTATTGTTGTTGCTAAATTAATAGAAGGTTTTTTATTTCAAGCAGTTCGTGATTGAGGCCATGATTGCATTTAAGCCATATATGAATCTATAATAGAAATTAGCCAATCTGTTGAAACTCTGGGGTTGGAAAGAGATGTTGGTGTTTGCCACTCATGGACGGCTGAAACTTTCTTTTGGTCCATTTAAATTTCATTTTTTGCTACTATAAACCAGGAAATGGATCCTTGATGATGCAAACTTGCTTTTAGACACATTAAGATGAAATTTATGAGTACAAAGATCCCCAAAGATCTTAGTTAGATGTTCTAAATGATCACTCAGGTTAGCACTATAAATTAATATATAATCAAAATAGATCATGCAAAATAAGAACAAAAATGATTTGAGTACCTTGTTCACGGGTCTAATAAATTTGTGAGGCACATTGCATAATCCAAATTGCATGATTTTTCCAAGCGGTTTTCCACACCTTGGTGAGTCAAAGGCAAATCTAATGTTACCCACTCCGCAAATCATATTTAGAGAATATAGCTAAACTAACCAACTTGTCCATCATATCTTCCCATCATGGCCTGTGGAATCGATTCTTATCGGTAATCTACACACATACGTCGATTTCCATTCTTCTTGGGCACGAGCAGGGCTAGGATAGTACAAAAGCTCAAGCTATGCTGAATTAATTTTTTGTCCAACAACTTGTCAACCGTTCCTTGTGGCATGATGGATTTAAATAACTTGAAACTATTATTAAAAAAACAGAATACAAATATAGATGGAGCGTGGTATAAACAAGAATGATAAGATAGATGCATGATAAAATTAAGTAGGATAAAATGAGAAGTGGTCAAGTAGAGATGTTTTTGGAATGGAAACTATTGAAGAGAAAATGGTGAAACACAATCTTTGATGGTTTTGGCATTCATAACAAAGCCATAGGTAGCACTAATAAGGTGGATTTGATAGAATTACTATAAAAATATTATGAAGAAAAATTGGTATACCTAATATAACCAACATGAAGTTGTCTAATAAGTTTTGTACAATTTAAATTTTGCACCTCATGTATCACTAAATATGATTGAAGGGAGGAGGATTTATCCTACAATTGTTATCAGGGGATAATTATGTGAAATGCCATTGTGATGATATTGTTGCAGTAATTTAACTTATGATTTTATTCTTTTTTTTTTTTCATAAGAAAGGAATACATTTATTTATATGTTTTATATAAGCGGCTGCATTTGTAATTATCATAAATTTGGGGAATAATTTATGATAATTATTTATATGTTCAGACATGTAAGTGTAGAAATTTGTACACAGTGTGTATCAATTTTTTTTACGCACTGTTTGTACACTTACAATCTGGACGGTTCTTCCCGTCCGGATTCCGTACGGAATAATTTCTCAAATTTGGGCCATGATTGGTCGGATATTTTAGTTTGGGTTATGAATTACCATTATATTTTAAATTCCTTTCAGGGCGGTATTCAGCAGCTCAAAATCTGCGATGGAGTTTGTACGAAGAAACAAATACTTCAATCTACTCTCCAAAGGCGTAGAACGCGATGGCTGGAGATTTGTACTTCTGGCTCGCTTTTCACCTGTTCCATCCTATGTAATCAACTACGCCCTGGCCGCCACCAAGGTCCATTTTCTCATTGATTTCCTCCTCCCTACTGTTATCGGTTGCCTGCCTATGATCCTCCAAAATACTTCTATCGGCAGCCTTGCTGGTGCCGCTGTGTCTTCAACAACTGGCTCAAAAAAATCCCATCTTTTTTCGTACTTGTTTCCTCTTATTGGGATAGGATCCAGCGTTCTGATATCGCTGAGAATTAAAAAATACTCTTCAGGGATTGTAGCTGCGGCCGAATGCGAGTCATCTTGCTCAAGTGAGAGCAATGGCTGCGATGCGAAGGCTGTGGAGTCGTCGTCTGACAAAACGTCTGGGAATTGAGTATGGATGGGCAGAAGCTTTGATTTCTTGTTCGTCTTCTTGAACTGGAAGTTGTAGGGACAAGTAGACTAATCTAATTGCTGAGGGCTGGTTTTGCATCCTTAGAGATTTGCTCTTGTCATACTGATTCTTGTATTACTTCACTTTCATGTAACCAAATAATGCTGTTATGGTTACTCGTTATGATGCACCGACAATTTTTCCCAAAGAGCTGTGCAGTGTCCGACACGTATCCATACGACATGCGTCTAACACGCCTTTGACATATGTCGGACACATCGTTTGATTAAAAAAATATTAAATATAAATTGGACACACTTGTCCAACACCCTAGTCTTAAATACTTTATGGTTTTTTTTTAAATATAATTTCTTGTATTTAACAATTTTATTTATTTAAAATATAAAAACTACATTTGTTTATTTTCTATTCTCAACACCAAATCAATCGTCTGCACTCAATATTTGATTTATCGAATATTCTCATTTTATTTCTCTCTTGCGAGTCTTGACTTTGGTTTTACAATAATGCATGATGTTGTCTCGACATCGATGTTTGATATTGTTACATATCGACGTTTCAAAATCATATCATCATTAAAGTTTTACACTGTTTTGACATTGATGCTTGATGCCAGTAATCTCTACACCCACAACTTAATAGATCATCTATGTCCGACGTCATCTTAACATGGATGACCATTATTATTATTTTGACTTAATTTTTAAATTATTTTGAATATTATACTTATTTAATTTGTGTGCACTATTTTTTAAATATAAAAAATATAATACTATGTTCAATCTGTGTTTGTATCTTATATGTTCAATAATTGACATGTCCTTTTTCATGTTATGTCATATCTGTGTCACCATGTTTGTGTTTGTACATCATAGGTTACTGAGGTACGATCCTTTAAGATGCTCCAGTGTAAGCATGTAAATATTTATGGTCAATGAAGATGTATCCTGATTCTACATTGAGAACTTCATAGCTTTTGTTCTGGCATGCAAATCGACGATGAGTCATACTACATGTTGGCTATTGTTGAAGATGCATTGCTCTTCCTTGGGAACTTTTATTTGGTCCGGTCACCTGACGTATCTCTACGTTCGGACGCCAATAAAATAGTGCCACGTGTTCTCACTATTTACCGCGCGGCCCGACAACCCTGACCCGGAATAGAGACGGGATTGCTATGTTCGCGTGTTGCTAGGTATTGCTCGGTATTTGCTCGGTATTGGTCGATTTTGCTCGGCAATAACAAGAAATACCATTCTGTGAAGATCAATACCGAGCAATACCGAGTAATACCGAGCAATACTAAGCAATACAAGAACAGAGCAATCCCGGGTCAAGTCGTCGGTCCGCGCGGTATTGAGTAAGACCACGTGGCGATATGTTATTGGCGTCCGAACGTAGAGCTACGTTCAGTCACCTGACCTAATAATTGTTCATTCCTTGGCCATTACAAAAGCTTAAATAGGCCATCCCGCGATTGTAGAAAAGTAGAATAACCCGGGTCGTTGAGCGAATTATCATCATTGATTGTCATTACTCCATTCGTAATCTATCACTAAATTAACTTATTTAATATTTTATAAAACAAAATTAATATATTTTCAAAACATCAAATATATTTTATTTTATGTCAAAATAAAATAAAATATTTTTTTTACAGAAAAATTATTGCTTGTATGGATGTTCATAGTTCTTTATTTTAAATGAAAAAATATGTATGATACTACAATAGCTTTAAAAAAAAAAAATTTCAATAGTAATCTTATAACAACTTTTCAGATAAGTACAACAGACTCAAATGAACTTTTTTTTTTGCGCAAAATATTGAATCCATTAAAATATGCACAAACTATTTCATCGAATCATTATAAGCAATAGATTATGATTGCCATCTCCTCTACAATATTTAAATAATGAGGAAGTCTTTAGCTGTTTTTTTTTTTTTTTTTCATAAACCCTTCTTATGTCCCAAATCCAATAAAAAAACGATAAAAGCCAGTAAGCCACCATATCCTCATACATAAATATTGAACATTTAATGCAATTTTTCAAATAGGAACACAAAAATTTCTTATAAATATATCAATAAAAAAATTATTAACTATCTGATCAACCTTAAATTAATATAAGCATAAAATTTGTGTCATTTTGATATTTAGATAGTAATTATAATTTTATTTAACTATTATTTTTTATTTTTAAAAAAAATTATGATAAAAAATTATTTTTTATAATTATAATAACAAAATTATTTTCTCCCTAATAATTTTATGAACAGAAATCATACAAAGTAGATGCTAATGAGTATAAAATTCTTTAAATTTTTTTTATTAAAGTAAAAAAAAAAAAAATTTTACCTTCTGTCAATATTATGTGTTGAACTTTTGGATGGAGTAAACCAATTGCTGAACTACTATAAAAGCATCGAAGGAATGTACGAGTCCGGGGAATGTTGGTGGTGGGCTCGTCTTCCGCGAAAATAGTGCCATGCTTCTCTGCTTCTTGCTCGATATGCGAAACATTTCCACGGCTCAGCTCAAAGATCTGAAGGAGGTGATTAGACCTTGCTCCAGTTTCATCTTATTTGATTTTGATCTCCACCTCGCTCTGTCATTGTTGAGTTTCTCTTGATCCATCTATTCAATGCATCTTCTCAAACTCTTCAATGATTTTTCCTAACCAAAAACTGGCGGCAGAGTTTGCTGCAGCTTGCTGACCTCTACGCGGTGGGCTATGTGGGAATGGAGCGAGTGTTGCGGACGGCGGAGACGACGGTGCTCCCAGATCGGATTGGGTTATGTTACATCCAGAGGAACGAATCATCTTCATGTTCATCTTCTTCTGAGGTTTGTGGTTAGCGAACTTCGTTACTCGTCGTTTTTATTTAGCCACAAGACTGCATTGCCGTGAAGAGTTTTTGCGGTTCTCCTCTTAAGGTTAACTGATATTTGTTAGTTAAGATACACGAATGATACGATTCGAGTTTTAGACTAGAAACCGACCAATACAAACTGGAACTTGAGAGTTGGGAAGAAATAGCATCATGAATAGACCAGTTGGATGAAATGCTTAGTAAGCACTGGTATGAGACGAATTATCTGCCCCCAACATCCTGCGTTAGTTATTGTGCATTATTTTGAATGGCAGCGCTCCGTACAATAGAAACACCTAATTGAAGTAGGGAATTTATGTTTCACGGACTGTGCGTAATTGCATAGGGTTTATTTCTCAAAATGTTAGGCAAACTTGCAGCTACTTCTCAAATTGTTGCATTCTGAAAAAATTGTCGTTAGAGAAATAGAGAATTTAATGTTATATGAAGATCCAACATAGAAATAGATGGAAGAGATGGTTGCAGAGTTCATAAGAGACACCAAAATTTTTATGTGGAAACATCTGAAAAGGAAAAAAAACCAAGGCGGCTTGCCAATTTTAATGAATCCACTAGTGTTTGTAGTTGATTACAAATGATGTCCTTCCTCAGGGGAAGCCAATGGCTCAATGTGGCTAATACATATTGTATAAAATACTTTACATGGTTCGGGCTAGAAAAAACCAATGTCACAAGAACTATTCTCAAGAGAGTGTTATGCTGTTCATTTGGTTGGTAGGGCCGTAGTCGGGCGAAGGTAGTCTGAGGGACAACAATCAGCGAGCGGAGGTCGGAAGGATCATAGTCTGGCGATGGCGGTCGGAAGGACCATAGTCGACAAGCGATGGACGTTGGAAGGGCCATAATCGAGCGAAAGTGGTTGGAGGGACCGTAGTGGGCAGGCGACATAGGTCAAAAGGACAATAGTCGAACGATAATGGTTGAAGGGATCGTATTCTAGCAACGATGGTCGGAAGTAGGGGTGTCAATATTTTACACGACCCGAAAACCCGACCCGAACCCGACCCGAAAATTTCGGGTTAGGGTCAACCCGAACCCGAAACGGGTCGGGTTCGGGTTCAGCATTTCGACCTGTTTCAAAAATCGGGTCGGGTTCGGGTTAACCCTTTGACCCGATTTTGACCCAACAACCCGAGATTGACCCGATTTTGACCCGTTTTTGACCCGAAAAGAGGAGATTGACCCGGACCCAAAGCGGGTCGGGTTCGGGTCAGGAAAACTGATCCTTTTCTAAAAACGGGTCGGGTTCGGGTTGACCCGAATAGTGTCGGGTCAGTTTCGGGTTCGACCCGAACCCGACCCGTGACCCGAAATTGACACCCCTAGTCGGAAGGACCGTAATCAGGCCACAATGGAGGAAGGCTCGTCAATGGCTGCTAGAAGGAGGTTCGATGGCGATGGTCGGGGGGAGATTTAGCAGTAGATACCAGGTAGCTCAGATTCGTTTGTGGTAGTGCTGGGGTGGAGCTCCAGGATTCTTTAAACCTCCTAGCTCTTCTTTTCTTTTTCCTCCTTTTTCCCTCTTCTTTCTGTGAAGAATGAGAGGTTATTTATAGTTTTTTGAGTGTGACATCCTCAGTAAATATGGAGAAGATCCATGGTAGATTGAGACTGTTCTACCCATGGTTTAAAATTGCGCAATATGAGGCTCGCCTTTGCGCAATTCCAGTAAAAAACGCCTCGATGCTTACGCCTCGAGTTTTTTTTATGAGGCTTGCACCTCAACTTGGTTGAGGCCCGCCTCGCCTCACTGGCATGAGGCTTACGCCTCACGGTATATATATTAAAACTTACATAAATCTTGAAGTAAATGCTCGACATTGGACTCTATAGGAGAGGAGGAAGGGGAGAGAGCAGTTCATCATAATGATGATTCAAATGAAGAACCCCTTAGTGATGTCAGTGCTGATGACTTATGAGTTCTTATGTGATATGTCATTGCTATTTTTTTTGGAAATTTGAATTATATGTTAATGAAAAGAATACTTGGATTTTGGAAAGATAGAATTTTGAGTTGAACTATATTTCATGTTGTCTTATTATTTGGATATTTTGATTTCACTTCATATCTTATGTTTTTTTATGTTTTATATTATTCACTCATTGGTATATAAAAAATTTATCATTTTATGTTTATGCAATCTTCTGATTTTGAGGCTTACGCCTCGCCTCACGAATGAAAAACGCCTCAATACCCGAATACGCAATTTTAAACATTGGTTCTACCAAACGGCCATGGTGATTCCCTTGATTATAGAGTACTTATTGGCATTTTAAGCACTTTAATGATGTTAGAATTTGGCGATCTTGGACTTGTTGGATTCGTCTCATTGAGCCGCTCGATTCAAATATAATCATGTCATATTTGTATATTGTTTGGTCATCCAATTAATGTTTTAAATTTTCAAACAGGCTTTGATCCTTTGATTTGGGCTCAGTTGTTTTTATTTTTGCCATTTAAAATAGCAACTTCCTTGGAAAATGTTGAAATGGAGATGTTGTTCTCAATGAAAGGATTTTGGCTTAGTGTTTTAGGAGAATTATTTCTTCGAGTCACAAATTTGGGAAACATTTTGTGATTTTTGACTCACTATTAAAGGTAAAAAAAAAAGAAAAATAGATGCTCTACCACCATTTGAGGCTATTTTTTATAGCATGAGGAATTTGTTGCATTTAATAGAATCTATTTTCATTTATTTATTTTTTTGGAGAAGTCAACAAAATAATAATACCTGTAGCAGTTTGGAAGTTTAATAACATAGTGAAAGGTTCTAAATGGCTTGCAATGTGTGGAGAAGCAACATTTTTCATCATGAAGTTAAATAGTGAGTTATAAATGAGTTCTTGGGGTCAACATTCCAAAAATAGTAGGAGGATAAAGGGCTATGCTCTTTTAAAGGTTTTGGTAAAAGGCAGGCAGTATCATTCACACACACACGCACACACGCGCACACGCGCACACGCGCACACACCCACAGATATATAAATATATAATATATATATATATATATATATATATATATATATATATATATATATATATATATATATATATATATATATATATATATATATAATGGTACCTTGTAGAGCTGTGGTGAATGTTTGCCTAAGAAACGAATCCAAGTTGACCTTAGCTTACAAAGGGCTTTTATGCCCTATCGATTATACCGATGATTGATTAATCAAGGGCACTAGCCATTGGGGAACATACGGACTCTAATCATAAATGTAATATAATAAAGTCATTCAACTAAGTCACTAAATTAGAGGACACGTGTCACATCCTTATGACAAGACATTATTTGAGAATAAATCTTAGTGATATTCTTGATTAAATACTCACTATTTGAGAGTTAAAGTAATTCTTGAATATATCCCCCTCACCAAATAGTTGCAATGTGAATAAGTTTTGCTTTAAGATTTAGATGATTAAATTTTATTCTTAATTATTAAAAATTCAAATAGATTTAAAATTTTAAAATTCTAATAAATTTTGAAGATTAACCCCTCTAATTGAGATTCATATTCAACACGACCAATGATATGACGATAAAATTATTTTAAAGATGTTTATATATTTTGTCAATATCTAGAGACATTTAAAAGGTAGAATCCTCTCCGGTTAAGGTTCACTTTCAACATGGTCATTATCGGGGATGAGAATTATTCATATTTGATTGTTTAAATCTTGTCAACTCTGTAGGCCTGCTGAGGATCGAGTCTGACGATTGATTGTTATGTGAATGTTGGAACTGAGAGTAATTATTATGATGAACTTGACTTAGATTAATTTGTGCATAAATAAAATTCGATTAGGATAATCAATACTTTGATGGGATTTATTATCGATAAAATATGAGCAAAATTTTAGTTTTTATTTCCAAACATGTTTTCTTTATTTCTGAAATTGGTAGTAATTATTACATCCGAACAAATTTTTGTTTTTTAGTTAATAAATAAAATTTAAAATGAACTAGAAATAAATTAAATTCAAACATGGCCTTAGTGTTGCATTTGGAAGGTTGGTATCCTAAGATATGTACTTGGGTTGAAATATTAAATATTAAAAAAAATCTGAAGTTTCAAAATGTTCATAAATGAGTTGGCTGTTTGTAGTATGCTTGATATCTCTGGTAGCTGAATAAATAAACCTTTTTTTATATTTGGAGTGGCCTGATTTGTTTTTGAGTTTTAGTGATTGCAGTTTACCCTTGGGTGGCAGAGGAGGAACTAGCTTCTTTTTTTAGGGTGGCCAAAATAGGTTGTGAAATACATAATTTTAAGTATAAATATAAAAGTAATTTTTTTCTTAGAATTTGGACAATAGTATTTAGTGAAGATGGGCAAAATAATTAAAATGCTTTTTTTTTTCAAAGAAACAAAAAATTTCAGGGTGGGAAATTGCCCACCCTAAGCTTTTCCTGGTTCCACCCTTGGGTGGCATGACATTTGATGAACTTAATTTAATATATACAATAAATCTCATTTGTTCATTATGAATATTTGTGCTCATGTTCAACTATTTACGTGCAGCTGAAGATTGCATATAAGCCTGGTGAAAACTTTAGTCTTCGTGATTTCCATCAAGCTGTCAATAATTTGCCCATGAATTTTCCAACAGAATGTAGCGCGTGTGTGCCTGCAACATATGATAATGAAGGTAGAAGAAACTAAATCAATTAGCCTTCTTGAATATATCCTGAAATGAAAACTATTAGATCAGCATGCTCTGTTTGTCATTGACATTTCTTCTTCTAGTTGAACTGTCAATCAGAAAGCTTTTGAAAGATGAATTCTTTTATGCATGGGATGGTAAAGATATACTAAAGAAAGTTATTGTAACTGCTACCTCTTTTTTCATAAACTCTGATGCTCTTCAGAATATTTCCACGGTATGCAAGATGTGTTTTTCTCTATTTGATGTTTCCAATAATTATCTTGATCTCTGGATTTATTACTTGATACAATTTTCTGTGCTTGCATTTCTTCTGACAATAGGATGCAGTCACCAAGCAAGTTTCAATTGAGTTTGTCGTGCTGGAACAGGAGGCCATTCTGAATAATGGATCTCCCCAAAAGCTCAGCAGATTTGATGAAATCTTCGACCAGCATCAGTGCTGTGTTATTTATAGGCATATTGCTGGTACTATAACAATAGAAAAAACAGGCTACATTTTTAAATGATATCAAAATTTTCTATCATCATTTAGTGCATAATTTTGTTGGTCTTTCTCATTGACCTATTTCTCTTTGAAATTCCATGCATAACTTATGGTCAGAAATCTTCCAAAAAAACTATCAATGAAGCTGTTGTTAAGTATTCCAATAGTTCATTTCGTTGGGTTTGTATATGGTAGATTCTTGTATGCAATAATCTTTAGTGACTAGAAGTATTTTTTGTGACTTCTGTTATTCTTGAATCGTCTAATAGCTAATGTCTTAATGAAAATCGGTTACTGCAGGCACTTGGATCCTATCTGGCCTTGTTAAGAGGTGGTTGCAAGATATACGGAATGAAGTAGAAGCACTGCACGCTGCCATTGTCTTTAAGCATGACATTTGGGGATCTTCAAACCAAATACCTTGTAGATTGTCTGCTTCCACTGCTATGATTGCTGATGGCATCGCATCTTGTGAGGTAAAAGAGCATACAAGCACAACTTATCAGTAACAAATATCTTCTGTAATCAACAAGGCTGTAGAATGAGTAGGAAAAGTTGAACTTCTTCAAGAAGGTAACTTTGTAGTTGTAAGCACTATACTACTAAGTTTAATCGTCAGTGGTTTTATAATTGAAATTAATGTTAAATCTGTAATAATTTAAAGAAAACAGTTTAGCTTGACCAACCCTGGTTAACTTGCAAATAAAATATCAATACCTAGATTGGTTTCCGTTTTTGTTGTCAATTTATTCATTTTCATCGCTAGTCATATAAAAATGTTGAGTGAACTATGTGATATATTACAAACATTTGTCAGAGAATCTTATTAAGCTTTGTATTTATGTATGTTTACGTCTTTCTATAAAAAAAAAAGGCATCTCATTTTATTTTCTTGCAAGGAAAGAGGCAATTGCATGATTGGGCAGTGTAAAAAGAAATGCAAAATATTTCTTATTACTAAATATGTGCTCATTGGTTCTCTTTAAACTTCAGTTTCAATTTTGGGATTTGAATTTTTTTTCCCAGGCGTTCGGTTTGTTTTCTTTGGTATCTGTCCCACTTCTCTATTATTTTCTAGGTTTGCAAGCTTCAAACTAGTTTTGAATACTGACTGGATTGTTGAATCTACAGCAGAGTCGACTCATGAATGAATGGCATCATTCGAGTAGCCAAATGCATTTCTATTTAACCTAAACATGGTTACTGTACTGTTGACCTCTGTACCGAGAAAAAAAAATCGCAAAATCTTTCGTACACGTCGCTGAAACAGGTTGCACGTCGCTCGCACGACCGACGTCGCTTCTCCTCACGTCGTTCGCACGATCTCGCATCATTAAATAGCGAAGGGAATGAGGTCTTCGGCTGGTTGGTTCTCCCGCTCTCGCTGCCTCTCGGCTCTTTTCCTCTTCTCCCCTCTCGCTCTTTCACTCTCAAGCTCCCTCCCTCTCTCCTGGTCGCTCGACCTCGCTCCAGTGACGACTTTCTTTCCCGCTCGGATCGAAAGTTACGACACTCTGGTCTGAAGTAACACGGGAGCTCGCCCGTTGCGCAACAACTTTCCCTGGATTAGTCATATACTGATCCATAGGACCCTGTGCACCTCTGTTATGTATAGTGGAGGAAGAGCCCTTTCCACTCTCGCTCCCGAAGTAAGCACCATGTTCGTCCCTATCATCAAATTGCTTCTGTTGTAAGTGTTTTGCCGTGGTAGTTTTCTTCATGTAAGCAATTATTTCATCCTTCACATTGTCCGGCACTTTTGCACACGATGCTACGTTCTTATGAGAGCATGATAAGTGTTCCTTCATGCGGGTTACTCCGCCCTTCACCACTTTCTCACAAAAATTGCATTTTAAATAGACATACGTCTATGTCAACTTGCACGCTATATTTTCAAGAAGGGTCACGCCGCAATAACGTATTCGCCTTTTCTTTACCTCTAACCATGTCTCTTAAAACAAAAATCCAAAAACACACAAAAACAATCAAAAAAACATAAACCCTATATTTTCTTACACTTGAAAAATCTAACCCTAAATTGAAAAAAAAAAGTTCTAAAATCCAATGTGGAGTACTCCTAGAGGGCGGCCGGAAACTTCAACTTCGCCGGAGAGAGGCGGCGCCGGCGGGAAGGGAAGCCGACGGGAGCAGGACCTCTTTATTTCGCGAAAACAGTTTGCGGGGAAGGAAAATTTCGGGAGATCTGGAGCCGTGCGGGTTCAAGCAAGAAAAAACACTTCATTTTAAGTGGGTGGGCCCTTTCCCATGAGGCGTACGCCTCTACTAGAATTGCGCAATTGCGATTCTGAGGCACGCCTCTGCCATAAGGGGAATTGCGTAAGCCTCGAGGCAGTTTTGGGTAAAATTGCGTAGAGGCGCGCCTCTCATTGCACAATTTTAAATAGAGATTTTGGACTTGGTCTTAAGCTCAAGTCGGAGCTGGACTTTGAATTAATGATCTAAATCTTAACCTAAACTAAAGTCTAATCTTTGGAAGTGAAAGTCATAAATCATAAAAAGGATGAAATCAAAGATAAGTAATGAAGACTATGTCTTTAAGAGATATATAAGCAGTGAATGATGAGGTGGAATTATTTCAAATTGTTCAAGCAAATCAATCTACATGCAAACAATCATGCATATTTGTTACACACATAAGATCCAAATGTAGTTAAACGTATTGAGCCTTACAAGCAATGGGGCTTATGCTAAATGGAACTTCAATGTTGATTAGTGATGGCATGCATTATGATGATAAGTTGAAACAAATAGGCATTGCAAACCATGGAAGAACCATAATTGATTGATTGCAACATTTATATTAATCGTGCTAGCAAATGTATCAATCTCTTATGAACTATTGTAGGAGACCCATCAATATATAAGCAAGTATATCAGACCACACAGACAATGAAGTCTATGAATACATCTATCTTGTACAACATAAGACAGAGATGCAATAAATGTAGCAACGCTCTGTGGTCAACATCAAAACACAAATAAAGGAGCTTTCATCGAATGCAATTGTTTAGCGATGAAATCACATAACAGGATTATGATATACATGATGCATCGTCCACAATCCAAAAAATACTAAAAGCAGCTATATGAGTCATAACCTGCCAACAGTTAATGTGTATTATTTACACAGATCTTGTGAGAAGATACAAAAAAATCCTTACAATCAATTAGTGATAGCAGACATGTTGCATAAGTAATGGGTCATTTGTGAACATAGATATACCCACAATAGGTTATCTATGAAAAGATGCATAAGTTCCCACAAGCAAAAGAGATCGATACGTGGAAAATACAAATATCTACAAATTGTTGTAGAGAACCTATCATATCCACAAAATGCTATCCTCGAGCAAATATAGAAGAGCTTCAACAAGTGCAAGTTCCTATGATCCAAAGAAGGAGATTCGTTGGTGTACTACAATCTACCTGCAAAAAGCAATATGCAGTGCACGACAGTCTACCTGTATAAAGCAGCGAACAAGTCAATTCAGAAGCTGCTACGAAACACTACTGGATCCATAGAAGCGGACAGAAGACGTCTACAAATATTTTCAAAATATCCCTGCCAATACACTATAGCTTGTATACACATAGATATACTAAAAGGGGGCAACGAGCATGTTATTTGTACACACATGACATTTAGGGATGCTACGCATCTCAACAAATTTAAATTTGATCCTCCTAAGCCAATAAAAAGGAGTCGACAGGGTTTAATTATAAAATGCCCCCAAACACCCGCACGGGCCCCGGCGAGCGTGTTATTGGTACACACGTGACGTCTAGAGGTGCTGTGCGGGTCAATAAATCTGAACCCGATCCTCCTAAATAGGTAAATGGGAGTCAACAAGGTTCAACAAATAATTATAAAATGCCCCCAAACACCCGCATGGGCCCCAGCGAGCATGTTATTGGTACACACGTGACGTCTAGGGATGCTGCGCAGGTCAATAAATCTTAACTCGATCCTCCTAAACAGGTAAATGGGAGTCGACAAGGTTCAACAAATAATTATAAATGCCCCCAAACACTCGCATGGGCCCCGATGAGCATGTTATTGATACACACGTGACGTTTAGGAATGCTGCGCTGGTCAATAAGTGAATTCAAGTTCGAACCTAATCTTTCTATACAAATCAATAGGAGTTGATAGGATTCGAACCATTAAACAAATATACGCTCGTGGTGACTAATATATTTGTTTAAATACATTTATATTAGGCCTTCAAGGCCTATAACAATATGAATTCGCTAATAAATACTCAAAACCTACGAAACACAATCCTCTATTGATAGGGTCAACAAGGCTTAATCAAATGGAAATGACCCCAAACACCCCGATGATGATCGTGTTGAATGTTTATCTTAACCGGAGTGATTCACAAATACTTTTCAAATATTTCCAAATTCTCAAATACCCATCAAAATCTAAAACTCCACAAAGTTTCAAAATCCAAAAATCTCAGAAAAATGCCAAAATCCAAATATTTAAAATTGAAATAAACTCATCAAACACTTAAAGCAAAATCCATCCACCCTCTGTAACAGTTTGCAGGGGTGGACAAGTTAAAATTTACTTCAGCTCACAAAGAGCTAATGTTTAGTCGAAAATATCACAAGGATCTATTCTCAAACAATCTCCTGCCAGTAAGGACGTGGTACATGTTTTCTAACTGGCAAATGGCACCGCAGGATAAACGGTTATGACTCGGGGCCCTCTGAACCAAGTGGTTTTGCCACCAAATGGCATCACGAAATACCGGTTATGGCCAGAGCCAATACGCTCCTTAGTGGCATTAAATCTTTGAGATATGAATCAATATGATATGATCGATAGGGCACAAAGCCCTTTGTTAGCTAGGTGGATTTAAATGTATCCCCTTAGACAAACATTTAACCCAGGTCTACAAGGTCCCCTTGGACGAAGCAACCCATGGCTGCCGACAAGGATCCTTCTGTCAGGTTGAGTCGACTACCTCCTCTGACTAAGTAGACCAGGGACCACGATGGCTCGGGACGACGGAACCATGAGATCTTGATCGGGTACATCATCCATTCCCCCACCATCCGCTTTAAGTGTAAGATGGTGAAATTTTTATTTTAAATATCAAATCTTCAAACCCTTCAAATTCTCAATACCAATGCCCATTGCTGCTACTATATGCCAGATAATACGTATTCTCTACGTATCTAATTGATGACTAGCCTTAATTGAAAGTTCTCTCTCGTTATCGGGAGGGGTAATTAACTATAGGGGCTCCTATAGGAAACTAGAACTCAAATCATAAAGTCCTCGCAAATGAGGGCGAAATCTCTGGGTAGTGTCTTATCTAAAAACCCATCTGCCTTCCAAAATTTACCCCGGAACTTAAATCCGTTAAAACTCCCTCGCAAAAGAAAAAGCATATCAGTGAGGGTGGAGGTCGGGGCCGAATTTTCGGAGCCACATGTACATTTCGTGGACATGCTAAGTTAGAAAATTTCTTATGCATAATTTGTAACTTCTATTCTTCTTCTCGTCTCATATGATATTATAAATTGTTGATTTTTTTTTTCTGTGGGTTATAACTGATTTCTGTGCTATATTTCATAAATTGTCAGCCGTGTAATATGAAAATTGGCTGTGATTTTTTAGATCTTGTTTCTGTGAGGCACGAATAGATAGCCGCATCAAATAAAATTTTTTGTAGATAGCTTTATTAGCTGCAAATCAGGTTTTCATTACAATAAGTGAGGATATGGAATTTAAGTTCTGCACTATTTTTTTATCTTTGTCAAGCACGAACCTGAGAGGGTGTAAACCAATAAATTGTGCCTGAATCATTTTATTGGTCTGCCGTGCCACACGTATAGTTTGCATGCTTTCCCATACTTCTATTATTTTGTTGGCACAGCTAATGATTTAAATTATATTCAAAAAGGTTTTTATGATGATTTTAATGAGTTGGCAAACATGTTTTTAAGATAAGTTTATAATAGACGTGCAGATGCCATGGATGTCCCATCAGCGATGCTTGCAAGAAGACAAAAAAGAATGTTTGTCCAGTTACCTCCTCCGAGCTTGGGGAGTCTGATCTGATTAAGAATGCCGTTACAGTTGGAGGAAATACTTTGCTGTTTATACCTTCCTTGCGAAGTTCATCTGAGCTCCACAGAATCAGTGGTCTTATTACGTTAAATGTTATTGAACGCACAAACCTGGCCTCTCTAAATGAAGGTTATGTAATATAATATTTTCATGGAAATAGCTCTCACAAAAAAGTTCTCATATACGCATAGCATTTGTGACATACTGACATATTATAAATGTGGTGTTTTGATTTTCCCATTGGTACCTTTTGCTGAGTATTTGGGTTCTTAAATATATATTTTTTAACTTTAATTGATCTATACGGGTATCAAAAGTGAACCATGTCTCTGTATTGCTCATTTTAGAAATACAACTGATCTGTATGTGCTGTATTATTTTAATTTCTATAACACCTTTTTGTGCTTCATTTTGTTAAGATAATACTTCACAAATTTTCACTTTGGAACTTAGTTTGGTGGTTAGTATTTATCTCATGGCCGCGTGATTGCCCAATTGTTTGGTGCTTTAATTTCTTATAGCTGAGCGCAGGTTCAAAGCATTGTGGACTTACCGTTGAACTTTCCCCTAAAAAAATGCAGTATTTATTTCCAAGGAAAAGAAATACTAAAAGCAGTGAAATTTCTCTGTTTCTATTGTAACAGGTGTAATTATGGGAACATCTTATATTGTTAATCCAGTGTATCATGATAAGGAAGCTGCTTCTAATGAACATGAGATGAATGTGCAAAGTGAGTTAGCTATATTGATTTCTTATTTTTCATTGGCATTTTTTGCATCTGTTTTATGTCTGTTTGCTGTAAAGTGCAGTTTTCCAGGGACTCTGTGAATCTCTTTTCTATCTGGATGAGGGGCTTGTATGTTCATCATCTTGTAACCTAGAGACTATGACTGATGGAAACTTTATGAGCTTTTATATTCTACAGCCTTCATGCCATGGATCGATGCTTCTGAGGGTAACATTCTCGTATTTATTAGAAATTTTCTCCGTTGATCTTACTATTTGATGTGTGGGTACTATTTCTGTCACAATAAAATGACTTCATCCTTCCTTACATCTTTTATGGACTCATCTATTGCTTATGGCCATTTGCATAATGTTGAACATGCTAAACCTCAAGTAGTACTGCTATTCCCCAATGCATTAATTTGCGAGTGTCGTGTTTAAGTTGTTGACCAATCTTATCTTGATCTTGTGTTTAAGTGATGACTCTGGATGTTGTATACTAATTCCGTGTAGGCCATCCAATTGATAGAGGATTTAATTTAAAAATTGAAATCTTGTGGGATTTTAATTTAAATTTGGATTAAGTTGATCATATATCAATCATATTTGCTAGCCTAGGGGATGAGGAATCTACTAATAGTTGCTTTGAGGCATGCAATTAGAAACTTTTGGCTAAACAAAATTTATCTCTAATTTTTAATTTTGTGATTAGATGTGCAATTTTTAGTGTAGTATAAATATAACTTTCTGATTCATTTTTATTATTTTTGTATTTGGGATGTGCAACTTTTTGTTATTTAACGTCTTTAGTGTGGGGCTTTATTTTTGTACTTCAATTTCTTGTTCTTATTTCATCAGCATAGCTTGATATTGCCTTAATAGAGCTCGTGACTTTGTTCAAACAAATTAATACATTGAAAATTAAATTTGTGGAATTTAAATTATAGTTGCTTGCTGGTTTTTTGTGTTTCTTGTTCTTCGCTGAATTTCTTAAATTATTTTAATCATTTAGTATCATTTGGATTTTAATTCTAATATTGTATATTTTTATTTGTAAGATTGCAAATGGTTGAATTATTTGGTGGTTTATGATCTGTGAAATCCTTGATTTTATTTACTTTGTAATCATACTATGCATTATATTAGTTAAGTTAAGAAACCCTAATTCTTAATCTGCATCTTCAATTATTGAAATAGGAAGAATAAGGAATATTGACTATATGTTCCATCAGATAATAAAAATTCTGCTGGTATTCCTACTACTGAAGACGCTAACGAGAAGAACAAGAACATGTTACATTACAGGGTTGCTTTTCTTCTGCTGCATGATTCTTAGTGAAGTAAATTAAAATTTTGCTTCTGGAGTTTGTGCCTTTAACACAAAAAAAAACTCTGATTCTTTGGAAGTTTTTAAAACCCTGATTTATGTGTTTTGATTGCATTGAACATTATTAATTATCATGGAAATAAACAGTAGAATCTACTCAGAGGGAAAAGGGGCATCAAGGGCAAGAGCCACCTTCATGCTCTTCCTGATTTTACAATTGATATTAGTAGGACTCATACATCAGCGTGCTTTCTGGCGAGTCTGGGTAAGACATGTGATGTAGAACGGGAGTGGCTTTGCTAGGGAGAGGTTAAATCCCAAGCCTCCTTTCAAAATTCTGGAAGGATTTCATAAATTGGAACCAAAATCTGAGAAGAATCTCAGGTTTCTATGCTTGGGAGCAAGGAGAATTAGAAGGAGAGCTTTAGACTTTATTCCAGCAATGCATGGGTCTTGGGACAAGTTCGGTCAACAGCAGGTTGTAAGTCCCCAAATCCCGCCAATGAGAATGCTAAAATCTGGACAGATTTTTCCCTCTTTTTTTTAGCAGAAATTCAGTGGAGAGGAGCGGCGGGATGTAGAGAAGAATTGGGGAATAATTTCCTTATCCCCCTCTCAGCTTTGGGAAGGGATTAATGCTTGAGCGGGAATTCCCTGGCTGCAGCCTTAGAAGGCAGAAAATTCCACGTTAGGTGGAATTTGGAGAGTGATTTGTGGGGGAAAATTAATGTACAGGTATTGGAGAAGTTGGCCAGCAAGGGAAATAAAGAGTGACGGGAATATGGGGGAGAATTTATTTCCAAAATCTAATTTCAGGTTTTAGGAAATAAATTAGAGCTTGGGCCTTGAAAAATTTTGGTTAGGAGGAGATTTAGGGGGTTTTGAAATATTTCCAAAAGAGAGACTTGACTTAAGGAAACAAATCTAAATCCAAGCCAATGAAGGGGCCGGCGGGTCTAGGGAGAGAGGGGAGAGATTAATGGTGCGAATAATGCTAATTCGAATTCAAATTTGCATTAATGAAGAGCTCTTCCCTAATTGGAAACTAATTTATTACAAGGGAAGGATTAAGGGAGGCCGGCAGGATTTTTGAATTCAAAATTCTGAGATTTTATTTCAGAATTAAAGACATCATTAAATGCCTAATTATTAAGAATGAATTAATTAAGCAATAAATAAATTTGAATTCAAATTTGAATTTTGAATTCAAATCCTTCATTAACTTAATCCCTCCAATTTAGGAAAGACAATTAATAATTGGAGCAAAGGTGGGGGTTCTCGATTGGGGTGATGGAGGGGTTGTTAAAACTGGCGGTTCAATGGGAAGGAGGAAGGGGCCGGTGGCAGTGGAAGGAGGAGATGGGGATGTCGACAAGGAGAAAATGAAAAGATAACGAAAAGAATAAAACCACGAACCCGGCCGTCTCCAAGGTTGGTGGGTGATACGATTGCCCTTCTCCAAGGGACTCAAATCACGAGCCTAGACCCATCCTGTGGCTGGTGACAACTTCGATTCCTCTCATAGGAATCTCACTAACGCTCTCTCACAAGAAGAACACAAGTGTGGGAAACAATTTTTCATATTAATCAACAATTCATTACAATAGCTTAAGGCCCTTATTTATAGGCCATAACATGGGAAAATAGAAAATTACAAAAATGCCCCTTGGGCCACAACACTCAAATAAATTAACCTAGGGTTAAAATAGAAAATAACATAAAATAAAAACTAAAATGCAGAAAATAATTCATAAATGACAACTTAAATTAGAGCCGTCGATTTACGACGCCTCGTGTGATAGATGCACCAGATCTTCGTGCCGATGTCCGCATCATTCTCCCCAGGTGGGAGAATACTCGACTCCGTCGAGTTAGCATCACAACTGCTGATGTACAACTCTGGACTGTTATTTTCAAAGATTCCCAAACCACCCAATATCGCAAAAGAAAAAGCATATCAGTGAGGGCGGAGGTCGGGGCCGAATTTTCAGAGCCCACATGTACATTTCGTGGACATGCTAAGTTAGAAAATTTCTTATGCATAATTTGTAACTTCTATTCTTCTTCTCGTCTCATATGATATTATAAATTGTTGATTTTTTTTTCTGTGGGTTATAACTGATTTCTATGCCATATTTCATGAATTGTCAGCCGTGTAATATAAAAATTGGCTGTGATTTTTTAGATCTGATTTCTGTGAGACACGAATAGATAGCCGCATCAAATAAAATTTTTGGTAGATAGCTTTATTAGATGCAAATCAGGTTTTCATTACAATAAGTGATGATATGGAATTTAAGTTCTGCACTATTTTTTTTAATCTTTGGCAAGCACGAACCTGAGATGGTCTAAACCAATAAATTGTGCCTGACTTATTTTATTGGTCTGCCGTGCCTCACTTATAGTTTGCATGCCTTCCCATACTTATATTATTTTGTTGGCACAGCTAATGATTTAAATTATATTCAAAAAGGTTTTTATGATGATTTTAATTAGTTGGCAGACATTTTTTTAAGATAAGCTTATAATAGACGTGCAGATGCCATGGATGTCCCATCAGCGATGCTTGCAAGAAGACAAAAAATAACGTTTGTCCAATTACTTCCTCCGAGCTTGGGGAGTCTGATCTGATTAGGAATGCCGTTACAGTTGGAGGAAATACTTTGCTGTTTATACCTTCCTTGCGAAGTTCATCTGAGCTCCACAGAATCAGTGGTCTTATTACGTTAAATGTTATTGAACGCACAAACCTGGCCTCTCTAAATGAAGGTTATGTAATATAATATTTTCAAGGAAACAGCTCTCACAAAAAAGTTCTCATATACGCATAGCATCTGTGCGCGTTATAAATGTGTTTAATTTGATTTTCCCATTGGAACCTTTTGCTGAGTATTTGGGTTCTTAAATATATATTTTTGAACTTTAATAGATCTACACGGGTATCAAAAGTGAACCATTTCTCTGTGTTGCTCTTTTCCCCCCCAAAAAATGTAGTATTTATTTCCAAGGAAAAGAAATTCTAAAAGCAATGAAATTTTCTCTGTTTCTATTGTAACAGGTGTAATTATGGGAACATCTTATATTGTTACTCCGATGTATCATGATAAGGAAGCTGCGTCTAATGAACACGAGATGAATGTGCAAAGTGAGTTAGCTATATTGATTTCTTACTTTTCTTTGGCATTTTTGCATCTGTTTTATGTCTGTTTGCTGTAAAGTGCAGTTTTCCAGGGACTCTGTGAATCTCTTTTCTATCTGGATGAGGGGCTTGTATGTTCATCATCTTGTAACCTAGAGACTATGACTGATGGCAGCTTTATGAACTTTTATATTCTACAGCCTTCATCCCATGGATCGATGCTTCTGAGGGTAACATTCTCGTATTTATTAGAAGTTTTCTCCATTGATACTTACTATTTGATGTGTGGGTACTATTTCTGTCACAATAAAGTGACTTCATCCTTCCTTGCATCTTTTATGGACTCATCTATTGCTTATGGCCATTTGCATGAATGTTGAACATGCTAAACCTCAAGTAGTAATGCTATTCCCCAATGCGGTAATTTGTGAGTGTCATGTTTAAGTTGTTGACCAATCTTATCTTGATCTTGTGCGTTTAAGTGATGACTCTGGATGTTGTATACTAATTCCGTGTAGGCCATCCAATTGGTTGAGGATTGAATTTAAAAATTGAAATCTTGTGGGATTTTAATTTAAATTTGGATTAAGTTGATCATATATCAATCATATTTGCTAGCGTAGGGGATGAGGAATCTACTAATAGTTGTTTTGAGGCATGCAATTAGAAACTTTTGGCTAAAAAAAATTTATCTTTCTAGTTTTTAATTTTGTGATTAGATGTGCAATTTTGAGTGTAGTATAAATATAACTTTCCTGATTCATTTTTATTATTTTGGTATTTGGGATGTGCAACTTTTTGTTATTTAACGTCTTTAGTGTGGGGCTTTATTTTTGTTATTTTGGTACTTCAATTTCTTGTTCTTATTTCATCAACATAGCTTGATATTGCCTTAATAGAGCTCGTGACTTTGTTCAAACAAATTAACACATTGAAAATTAAATTTGTGGAATTTAAATTATAGTTGCTTACTGGTTTTTTGTTTTTCTTGTTCTTCACTGAAGTTCTTAAATTATTTTAATCATTTAGTATCATTTGGATTTTAATTCTAAATATTTTTATTTGAAAGAGTGCAAATGGTTGAATTATTTGCTGGTTTGTGATCTGTGAAATCCTTGACTTCATTTACTTTGTAATCATACTATGCATTATATTAGTTATGTTAAGAAACCCTAATTCTTAATCTGTATCTTCAATTATTGAAATAGGAAGAATAAGGAATATTGACTATATGTTCCATCAGATAATAAAAATTCAGCAGGTATCCCTACTACTGAAGACGCTAACGAGAAGAACAAGAACATGTTACATTACAGGTTGCTTTTCTTCTGCTGCATGATTCTTAGTGAAGTAAATTAAAATTTTGCTTCTGGAGTTTGTGCCTTTAGCACAAAAAAAAAACTCCGATTCTTTGGAAGTTTTTAAAACCCTGATTTATGTGTTTTGATTGCATTGAACATTATTAATTATCATGGAAATAAACAGTAGAATCTACTCAGAGGGAAAAGGGGCATCAGGGGCAAGAGCCACCTTCATGCTCCTCCTGATTTTACAATTGATATTAGTAGGACTACATCAGCGTGCTTTCTGGAGAGTCTGGGTAAGACATGTTATGTACCTAGGCAGGCATACCTGTTATGCTTCTGATTGAATCTAAAGCAGAAATGTCATTGTTTATTTGTTAACATTTTCCCAATTAAAGAAACTTTAAGGCCCGAGAATGTTGAAGCTATTTTCATTTTTTTTTTTCTAAGTTGTTAATTTTGAATTAAAGCTCGATTTTTGAATCTTTTGAATGGTTTATTCCATCCTTCTGAAAATGCAAATATCAATTGCCATATTAATGGGAAACTGTTATTTTTCTCATTTATAGTTTTGAATATCATTTTTTTGGGAATTTTTGGTGCTCTGGTTGTAATGTGTAATGGCAAGATAAAATGAGAGGGAGAATTGAGTCACTGAGTTCGTCTGTTGCATCCTGTCTCCCCCATTCTCTTCTGTTATAAGGAACACCAAGATTGCAGAATATTTTTCCATCTTTTGGTTATTTTACGGAGCCTTGGTATATAAGTTGCCATTGATGAATTTACTGAACCTACAGAGGCTTGCTGGTTCAGAAGAAATCTTCCCAATCTCTAGTCAAACAAAGCAAATAACTTTATCTGAGGAAGTAAAGAACTCCATACAAGCCGCTTTGTCCAAGGTATCCTGCATCAAAATTTAAAATTTTGACTTTTATTCCTGTGTGTTTTCTTTGAATGAAGGGTAAGGAACTAAAAACGAAGGCTAGGCAAGTTATAGCTGCGCAATGAATTTGTGCCTCCATCTATCCATCTTTAATTTCCAGCATCCAATATTAACCTTAATTTGGTATAGATCTATACCCACCGATACTTAGCTTGGCGAGTACAGTTAGGAACCCCCCAAACCGTGCTCGATTCCCCTCGAGCGATAGCGCCTCTTAAGTGGGGTCCAATCAAGTGCAGGCCAGGAGATTTCTTGGGTAAGTGCTCTAGGTCAGTCGAGGAGTAGTCACCCCGCCAAGCGCTCTTTCGGGGGTGGCAGCGGGTGGATACTTATAGATCTATTGGATTTGTGTAATGCAATTGCTAGTTTGTGGTGAAGTCTTTGATGAGAGATCTTACTGTCAAGGCACATAAGGTTTTGTATGTCTCCAAATATCCGTCTTTCTTAGCATCTAGTCGTAACTTTAATTCGGTAGATATCTATTAATTTTGTGTAATGCAATTGTGGATTTGCGATAGAGTTGTTGATGGGTGAGATCTTTCTATTAAGGCATGTTAGATTTTAAATGTAGCCTCACATTATAAGTTAGAAAATATATTAGTATAGAAATACCAACTCGTGAGCTCACACTCATCAGCTAAAATTGATCTCCTCTCTGGTTCTATCACTAACATTTCCATTATATAATATTTTCTTCCACCTTGCCACTAATTAACAACATTTGGAAAATTATAATCTGTATGGGAATCATTTTTTAAATTTATAATGACAATATTTGTATTAGTTTTATAAGTTTGCTATTTGCTTTTCTCAGGTTGAGCTCCGAGACTACAATCCTCTCGAACATGAAAGGGGCCTTTATCCACAGCTTAACTGGTTAGTTAAAGAAAGCGTCCAGTTTGGGTGAGTACTGTCTTCTATCACTGGCCTTAAACCTTTTTTTTTTGGTCCATGCTTAAATAATTATCTATAGTATGCATATCATAAAAGGTATCCCTGCTAAGTTTGACTAATTATTCTGTGCGGACACCAGACGGAGATAACAGTCCAAATTTGCTACGTTTTTACTGCCCTTTTGAAAAAGGCAGTAAAAGGACAGCAAATATTTAATATTTGTTGTATTTTTCAGAAGGGCGGCAAAAGTACAGTAAAAATACATTTGTAATAGAATATTTGCTGTCCTTTTACTATCCTTTTGGAAAAGAGCAGCAAAATCGCAACAAATCTGGACGATCATCTCCGTCTGATATCCACGCAGAATAATTTATCGCTAAGTTTGGTGTAAATCTTTCACAACCATAATTAATTAAGCTTAATTCAACTGTGATAATCAATCAAGCTTTGTTGGTCAACTGTTTTTCCAACTTAACAAGTCAATAATTAACCAGCTTCATCTGTTACTGCATATCCAGATCAGTACCAACAACCCTCGAATCGAGTCCTAAGCTTGCAGATAATCCACATCGTCAATCATCTACTCCACAGAAACCCTCAGTAATCGTACTATCTGAAGAAGAAAATGAAGATTGTCCGAACCCAAACCAAGATGAGAACGCATTTTCCTGCATTACAGATGAGTGGGAGAAGCTCCTTATTGTTGATTACATGAATGATAACATTTCTGCTGGCAACAGCATTTCTGTGCCAAAAACTCATAATTCTTTACTAACTAATGAAAAACCATTAGATGAAAGAACCAGCAGAATTCTGGAGAGGCTCGAAGCCCCAAAATACTCTCCATCCATCTCAGCCAAATTGGTCGGTGAACAGAAGAAAAATCCCACAGTAACATTTCATCCAAGCTCCAGTCAACCGCTGAGGCCCAACTTTCAGAGGCCTAAGAAGAAGCTGAGGTAATTCTTCCTATTTTTAGTACATTAGTACCAAAAGCTAATCGAGCATGTCTATGATCATTTTTTTTTTCTCCATAAAACAATCAGAGATAGTGATTATTGCTATTAGTGATTTGATTATGATTAGCAGCTAACTAAATATATTTGGTTATTTGACAGTGTTTAAGTAGTATGAAAAGTAATTAACCGCTTATTTCTAGCAGTGAGCTACTATAATTGCATGAAGGTATGAGCTGGTAATATTTTAAATAGCTATTTAATAATAATAGTTAGTTCAGAGTATTTAAAAACTATCTCGTTGTAGCTAATATCTCGTCAAATGTAGTTCACACAATTCAAAAATCTTGTCGTTAAAAGGATGAATTATTCTTTGTGGACACCAGACAATCCGGAGACCAACAATAATGCGTCACATCACCCGGTACCAAGCACCGGTACCGAGCGAAAAAAGTGATATGATCCATTTTTATTTTAATTTCTTGAAAGTGACTTCAATTTTCAATTTTTTCGAAGATTATTTTATATATAGATTGTTCTTAAAATAGTTATTTTTTTACTGACATGATATTCCATTAGGATCATATCAAATGTCATCTTTAAATTATTTTAATTCTTTAGCTACAATTTCTATAATATTATACCTAAACGAGTATCATTAAAAAAGTATATCAATTTTAAAAATCATTGTCAAACCTTTTAATGAGAGTTAAAATACATGAATGTTCATATTTATGTAGCATAGATGGGGCGTAATTCATAGTTAAGGCGCAGTTTTCCCCATGCTTTTTATTATTTTATCCCTTTCAAATCAATATCAATTTTGTTTTACCAAATAGGTTAAAAAAGTTTAGCACCATAAACTCATGTGACTCTTATATAACTCCGTAGTAAATAATACCAAATCTTATATGATATAATATAATAATTTGTTGAATGTTCTATAAATTAATTAGCCAAACCACAAGTTGTAAATGGGCTGATTTTAGGCTCATAAAATCTATATATCATTTGCAAAAACCGGAAGCATCCGCCAAACTTATTTACAATGCCAAAATAGCTAATTGTAAAATCGCTCATACATTCATAGAGTAGCTAATCCCCTCTCCTCATTACCGTACTGCAACCATTTGTTTATTTTCTGATTACACATCGTTAAAAGAAAACATAGCCTCTTAAATTGAGAGATTATTACACGCAACATTCGGACCCAAAAAAACTATTCACTTTTGTGGCTGTGTGATCTATAAAACACAGCAAAGTCACAACATCAAACAATTCTGTGTCCGGATTTCACACTAATCATCTCTTTTAAACTTCATAGCAAATAAGGCATTCGCTCATAAGTACTAGTTTACGGTCTTTTTAGAACAATTATAATGTTTTGCAAAGAAGATTGTTGAAGCTTTTATAATATATTTAAAAAAAAATAACCAAAATAATCCCTAGACTATGAAATATCAAAATAATCTCCAAATATATTAAAAGATCATTTTGATGCCTCAATTCCTTAAAGATGATCAAAATAATCTACCATGAAACTATATTGATCTATTTTTAAAAACTTGAGATATCAAAATGATCTTTTACTATAATTGGGGATCATTTTAGTCATTTTCCCTTAAAAAAATAGAATAATTAGTTTCTTAAAACTATTATATTAACAACTCTGTCAAAAACGGCTTCCCAATACACAATATATATATATATATATATATATATATATATATATATATATATATATATATATATATATATATATATATATAATGGTAAAAAAAAAAAACAGGAAAATGATAGTTAAAAAAATGCAATTGTGGCGGTCTGAAAGATAATGATAAAACCGCCTAAAACACGAACAATTATTACGTCCTCTGACCGGACGTAGAGCTATGTTCAGCCGCCAATAACATGTCGCCATGTGCTCTTACTCTCTACCGCGCGGCCCGACGACTTGACCCGGACCGGAACCCGGGAATGCTATGTTCGTGTATTGCGAGGTATTACTCGGTATTTGCTCGGTATTGCTCAGTATTGCTAGATATTGCATGACAATAACGAGAAATACCGCTCTGTGAAAATCAATACCGAGTTGTACCGAGTTGTACTGAGTTATATCGAGTTTTTCTAGAATACCAATACTGAGTTGTATCAATACCTAGAAAAACTCGGTACAACTTGGTATTACTCGGTATTTGCTCGGTATTGGTTATTGCCAAGCAAAATCGACCAACCTAGCAATACCGAGTTGTACCAATACCTAGAAAAACTCGGTACAACTCGGTATTTGCTCAGTATTGGTTATTGCCGAGCAAAATCGACCAACACCTAGCAATACTGAGCAATACCTAGCAAAATCGAGAAATACCGAGCCATCCTGGGTCCATTCCGGGTCGGGTTGTCGGGGCGCGCGATAAATAGTGAGAACGCGTGGCGCGATTCTACTGGCGGCCGAACGTAAAGCTACGTCCTGTGACCGGACCAAATAAAAGTTCCTAAAACACACCCTAAATTAATTTAAAAAATAAAAAAAACTCAACTAAAAAAGAACATTACATAAGTGAATTAGGTTGTCCTACCATTTATCAAGAAGCCATGAATGAAAAAGACGATAAATCAAGTTCCAAAATCAGGCATTAGCTTCGTTCTGTGCTATATAACAATTGGACGAGATCAGTCAGTCGAGAATCGAGATAGGTACTATACAATGCAGCGATAAGTCTCATGTGATCCAGTTATTTCACGGTCATAAGTGACTTTCACAACGGTTCCCTTCTCCAGGCCGAAATATCTAGCAACGGCGTCCTTCTCCAGCATGCGAGGTAGCTGCAAAATCCAATATTTTTTTAATTTTTGGGAGACAGAAATAACAAGCAAAGGGGAACCAAAACCAAAGCCCTTATTGTGCACCTGCAAAGGCTACAAAGTTTCAGTCAAAGACCGCAGGCGAAATAAAATAAAATGAAACAGTGTGGGTTCAAATATTACGGGTCTTCTAGGATCCATTGTCAATTTTACAGATTATTGTTTGTTTCCATTAGGCAGGTTTTATGTGATGATGGTTGCTGACGGCAGCAGTGGCTCCAATAGTAGAGGTGCTTTTCTGAAAACATTATTCTGTGAGGATGTCGAACACAGCTCTACCTCCGGAGATCAATCAGAATGAGCCACGTTAGCGATACCGAGTCGCAGTACCAACATGGCTTATTCTGATTGGTCTCCAAACGATATTCAGCGTTCGTACAAAATAATTTCTCGTTTTTCTGTAGCGCCCAAAGGTGGTGACAGATGCCACCAGTGTTTGTTTTTAAAAACACTTTATAGCCATTTTTATTATTTAAAAATCATTAAAAACAAAGATAAAACTAGTCAAAAAAACACATTAAATAATACTACAACAATAATAATAAATCTTTATCCCATTATGAATATTTTTTAAAATAAAAAATAAATCAAACAAAAATTTATTTAAATAATAACAATATTATTATTAATTGATGAAAAAAGGTGCCCTCACCAAATCATTGCTATTAGGGGCCCCGTTTGATTGCTATATATATATATATATATATATATAAGCTGAGTGGAGTAAACCTGGGAGGGAGGCCTAGGGTGCAGGATTTGTTGGCTGGGCTTTTAGATGGCTTAATAAGGTTAAGCTGAAAAACAAACCTCCAAATGCTACTTTTCACCTCATGCTTATTCATTTTAAGCTAAGCCCAACTTTTACTCTCATTGTCTTTGGATGTGTAGAAAGAAAAAATTGTTCACTCATTTTAACTGTGAAAATAAAATCACTTCAGAGGGATTTTGAAGGTGTTTGTCGGATTAAGACTTTCGTTTGGGATGGCTTTTTTATTGGTTTTTAAAACAGGATTTTAGTACAAAAATTTTAATTTAAGCAGCTGACGAAAGCCATGATGAGTGTCCTAGTGTTAGCACTACCAAATTTCAAACAGCCGTTTGTAGTGGAGAATGATGCATCAGGCGATGGATTGGGAGTAGTTCTCATCCAAAGTCAGAGCTTATTTCAGCTACGTATTGCCCGCTAGGGTCAGGCTGAAATCAGCATATGAAAGGAAGCTGATGACGATAGTGTTGGCAATATAGGAGCATCAATGGTGACTTTCCAAGTTATTGGGTTATGATTTCGAAATCCAGTACAAGCTCGGGCTAGAAAATAAGTTGCAGATGCTCTCTCTAGGAGTGGTGAAGACTCTCATGTTATGGCTCTATCTATTCCCATGGTGGTGAATTGGGATGCCTTGAAGCATGCGAGAGCGTGCAGGATGAGGAGTTGAGTAACATCATAGGAGACCTATGATGCACCGACACGGCACTTAAAGAGGGTATGCAGTGTCGGACACGGCATGGACACATGTCCGACACGGCATTGGAGAGTCGCAATTTAAAAAATTAAAATTAAAATCAGACACGTGTGTCGGACACGTGTGTCCAGATATTAAATGAGGCATCGCCAGGTACATGCTTGGTATCGCTCAGTACATGCTCGGTACCGCTCAGTACATGCTCGGTACTGCTCATTATATGCTCGGTACTACTAGGTACATGCTCAGTACCGCTCAGTATTGCTAGGTACATGCTCAGTACTGCTAGGCACATGCTCGGTACCGCTCCGTACCGCTAGGTACATGCTAGGTACATGCTCGGTACTGCTAGGTACAAGCTCGATACCACACGGTATCTTCCCATACAAATAATTTACGAACTTTAAAAACAAACAGAACTTCAAAATTACTCTTACAATAAAATTTTGTTTCGGTGGCGCTGCCCCCGGAAACCCTCGCAGGGGCGCTGCCCCTTGACCCCGCGACCTGACCGGGCAAGTCGAACCCCGCCAGGGGGCAGTGCCCCCTTGGACCCCCGGCAGACCGGTATATTGTTATATTCATGTTGTCTTATTATCAGGATATTTTGATTTCACTTCATATCAATTTAATTTGATGTATTCATATGTATGATTGGTTTGTTAGCAAAATGAGCTTTGCTGCTGGCGGGGGTGGTTAGGTGAAGGTTCAAAAGAGCCATCTGTCCACGCCGTGTCCGTGTCCTATATTTTTAAAAATTATTATGCCGTGTCCACGCCGCACCCGTGTCCTATATTTTTAAAAATTGCCGTGTCCCGTGTCCGTGTCGTGTCATGTCTGTGTCGCCATGTCCATGTCGGTGCATCATAGTAGGAGACTTACTGCAAGACAAAGCCATCTTGGTTACTCTTTGATGGATCAAAAGTTGTTATACCAGGGACGGTTTGTGCTTTCAAAGACATCGCCACACATCCCTCATTGCAGGAGTTCCATAGCACAATTATTGGGGGACATTTTGGAGTTTAGGAGACATATCATATACTAGTAGTGGAGCTATGCTGGGTTGATATGCGAAAGGATGTAGAGGAGATGGTGGCCAATTGTGAAGTGTGTCAGGGTATGGGTAATGACTCCAAGTGGTCGTCTACAACCATTAGCATTACCCGAGAATGTGTAGAAAGAGGTGAATATGAACTTTATTAAGGTACTACCTAGACGATACGGTTCATCATAATTCTAATGATAGTGGACATATTGAGCAAATATGCTCATTTTGTTCCCTTATGCCACCCATACACTGCGGTGCCGATGGAAGCCGCATTTATTAGAGAGGTGGTTCATTTGCATGGCATACCCAAGGCCATTGTGTCCGATCAAAACAAGATCTTTCTAAGCCACTTCTAGAGGGACTTATTCAAGATGAGGGGGCCATCCTGAAGCAAAGTACAACTTATCACCCCAGACAAATGGTCAGACGGAGGAGAATTTAAATGCTTGAACTTCTTTCTCGGAAAACAAAGCAACCCAGGTTTCCTGAACAGCAAGAAATCCAAGTTTTGAAGAACAAGAAAAAGCCATTTCTTGGTGGTCAAACAATCTGCTTTCATTGAAAAGGAAAATAATAATTCCTTGGAGAGAGTAATTACAATTCTTTAAAAAGGTAGAAATACGTTGCATATAACCAAATACATATCTTTCTAAAGATCAAAATGACAAAAGTGACAACCAGAATAAGATACCCTATATTCATATAGATCAAAGGTACTGGGAATACTCCAGCTTTGTAAACAAAAGATACGTTGCTTAAGCCATTGACAATCAAACACTAAATGTCACCAATAGCCAATAGGGGTGCAAACGAGTCGAGTTGAGCTCGAGCCAGGGGGTGTTCGAGTCAAGCTCAACTGTCAAATACAGAGCTCGAGCTCGAGCTCAAAAGTCGAGCTCGAGCCGTTCCATTATAAACGAGTTCGAGCCACTCGTCAAACCTTCTGCACAGTTCGGTTCACCTTCTGGTTCACCGAGTTCAAGTATGGCGTGGCTTTTTAAAATGAGAGAGAGAGAGAGAGAGAGAGAGAGAGAGAGAGCAAAATCATTCTGCCAGATAAATGACTAAATGCATTTATTATTCAACTTTTACATCATCCTTTATTCAGCCGTTTACATTTATTATTCAGCAGAGCTGTTTACATCATGAGAGAAGAGAGAGAGAAGAGAGAGAGAGAGAGAGAGAGAGAGAGGGAACTTTGAAATATATGCGGGATTTGAGAAATCAAAAAAATTTGGGTACATGACAATTTTGAAATGCAAGCAGTGTTACATAACATTTAATATTATTTTTTTATATTTATATTTAATAATTATTCAAGCCGGCTCACGAGCTCACGAGCTGAGCCGGCTCGAGCTCGAGCTCGACTCATGAGCTCTATAAGCTCGGCTTGCGAGTCCATAAATGAGTCAAGCTAGAGCCGGCTCGGCTCACTTGCACCCCTAATAGCCAATAGTTGAATACGTCAAAGCACTAAAGGAAATAAAAAACTGTCACAATTTAATTTTCAAAAAGGATAGCATTCATGAATTTCAAAGTACCTGGTGATCCTGAACATTATATTTCTGCAAAAGATTTTGCTTTTCTTCATCTTTCAATATTTCATGCTTTGGCATCAAAGAATGCTTTGTGATGTTGATCAATAATTCAGTTATCTGAAAACAAATAACATGCAAATATTAAGCAAGATATTGATTTAAACCAGTGCGCAATATTTAACTTACCTGGCAGATAAGTGCAACGTTTTTATAGATTGAAACCTAAAATAGTCCCTTGTCTTAAACGGATTGATTTTGTTTAATAATTAATTTCAACGTTTGGGCTTGCGGTCACCCAAGAAACTTTGCAGAGGCCTACAAAGGTCTTTGTAGAGACCTGTTAACCTTTTATGGAGGAACCAAGAGTTTACAAAGACCCATTAAATTTGCGAAGAGGCCAATAAATTATATCAATTTTTAGAATTGTCTTTAAATATTTTTGCAAACTCTATTTAGTTATTTAGCATATTATAAAAATATATAACTTAATTTTTGAAATATATAATATAATAAAATATGTGAATTTATTATTTTAGCTTTTTTATATCTTAAGGACTTATCTTTCTAGCTTGCTTTGATTTCTGTTTCAAGTATATCTTATATATCAAGAGCACATTAAAATTTCCTAAACAACACATAGATTCAAGCGGTTTTCCCATAAATATACACAATGATTAGCAAACCACTAAGCCAATTCCCTAGATTATTTATTATCATCAAGGCCCAACATCCAATACAGGCTCATGGGTTCAACAGGGATAAAGTCTAGGAAGGCCAATTAAATTTGATTCTCTTGAGCTCATAAAGACCCAATAACAATAAGTATCAAGATTGCCTATCATTTGAGAGGATCGATGCCGAGGATATAGTACAACATGTGCAACAAGATATAAAAAGATGAGCAAAAGGGTATTAAAAAAATAAAGATGACAAGGATGATGATGTTAAGTAACTTTAGCAACGACTAGTTCATCTTTTTTTTTTTTCATGATATTCAATTATGGAAAAAAATTATTGGCATTTCAATGTGAATATATAATATATTTTATCACATTTGGATGCCAAGTTCATGCGGATAGAATCTATTGACACCAGAAATCCATAATAGCTTCTAGAAGGAGATAGAAACACTACCTTATTTTCATAGACTTGCTAATGGGATAATGAAAACAAACTACATTCAGTAAATTTGAGTTGATGGAAAAATCATTTTTAATAAAAAAAGATGGTTCCATACCTTTGTTGACTATTTTAAAATTCAATTAAAAAATAATACTTGGGCTGGTTACTCATTACAGTTACATAAGCTTTATGTTTTTGACAAACTGCCTCTCGAACTAACCATATGCCAAATAGCTTTGTATTTTTTTTACACAAAATAAAACTCAAGTCTAACCATTTGCACATCACATTAACAATTTCATATAAGAAATCCTACACCACAAAATATATGAATCATTTCTTCACTATATTGAACTTCCATGTGGGGACTCTTCTACATGCTTAATAAATGAATTAATCTCAATGAGATTTCAAGAAACTTCATGCACATTGCTTTCTTCTCTCAGATTAAGGGGGTGTCATTGAGTTGCAATTACTTAGAATTCTAAAATATACAAAATACAATGTAAAATAAAATCATATAATTAAAATAATTCGCTAGAGTTTGATTGCTTGTAAAAAAGGTTCAGTTTACTTTTTTGCATTTGGCTGTCTGTAAAGTGAAACCAATATTTGAAATAAGGAATCAATCAACTCCGATAGCGAGCAATGGTTATAGCAGCCAATGGTAGTGGAGATGGACATCCGCTGCGATAGCCAAAGTAGAGAAGGTGGTGGTCAGTGTTTGATGGCAGCAACTGACTACAACAAATGTTGGCGGGGATGGCCAGTAACTGACGATGGGGAACGACATTTGCGTGCAGCCAGCAGTAGAAACCAAAGCTTCATGTTTACAATGTATTTGAAATTTGTCAAAATCGAATGACTTCCAAATACATTGAAAATGAACTAGATAAGGAATTTCAAATACCTCAAAATTTTACTATGTATTAGCTTTTCTTCAAACCAAACACCTAAAACAACAAACCCCTACATTTTATTTTACTTAACACTAGAAATGTTTGCAACCAAACGACCCCTAAGATAAAACAAAACTCTTGATTTACAATTTAAACATTACTTAATAGATAAATAAGATAAAGCAAACAATCAGAAAAGTGAATTTATCCTCACAAAAGAAAAAATATTGCTGTGTGTGTGTGTGTGTATATATATATATATATATATATATATATATATATATATATAACGCAAGCTTCAATCATACAAGCACAAAAAGCTTTTCCTTTATCATAATTTATGATTGTGAAAACTTCATACAAAAATATATGCTAATCGAACATGACCTATAAAATTCAAATAGTTAAAAATCAAATTTCAATAGATTTTATGGTTGCCTTACTAGCAATCAAGCTTGGAAAAAAATAAGCAAGCATTAAATTAATGATTAATTAAAATCCTACTTCAAAACTATTTCACAAAATTCAAGTTTATTCTTCTTAATTTAAAGAGAAGGCTAGCTATGCCGATAAAACATCATTTGGTTTGAGAAACTAGGGCTATATGAAAGCATGTTATCAATGTCATACATTAATGAAATTTAAACTCCATTAGGAGGGTAATTACAATTAAAAAATATAATGAACTTCTATTATTGCCTAACTATGATGATTTTGAAATTATGTTATTGACTTAAACTTTTGGACCTTCTTGATAAAATCATAAAACATATTTGAAAAAAAAAAAGTTGGATAAAAACAAACTAAGTTTTCCTATTTGTAGGTTAGGCCTCTTTCTCTCCGAAATAGGTTCAATTGGACTATATCATTTTTCTTACAAATTAGATTTTTTAGCTTTAAAATACAAATCAAGACTCTAATCTTGATTTATAATGCTATAAAGTATTAGAAAGTACAATATTGAAAATAGTATTTTAGGAAAGCCTTAGTTAGCTAGTTAGTTGTAGAAATGTTTATAAGTATGTTTTTATCTACATAATTGAGGGTATTCTCCACTTTATTTCATGTCAGTTTTGTATTTACCCTATTTTCTTATATATTAGCACTCTTCTCAATCAATTGAATATAACAAGGTTTCCGCTATTCAATTGTGTGCCTTCCTCCTCTCCTTCCTATCACATATGCTCATACAAACGTTTTCACTCACTCACTCAGCTCATCGTATCAAAGCAAAGTTAATCATAGCCTAGCAATCATGCATTCCTCGTCTCCTTCATATAACATATGCTCATAAAACCTTGTTCGCTAGCTCACTGTCATCCTGATTGTTGCCTTGCTTAGGCATGCCTATGACCGTGCTACACACACTTGCCAGCTGCAACGTAGCTCACTCCTGCTCACGGATGAGCTCGCTCATATCTGTGGCTTCCCTCGCTATTACTAGCATCAATTAATGCCCTACACAACAGACGCAGCCACCCTTGTAGTCCAAACTTGCTGTCTCATTTACCTCTTTCTTCCTACTTATGGGCCACCTTTTTGTCCTTCACTCATCCGAATGACCTAATTTTCTCATAGATTTTTAGTACATCCATCCTTAATGTTGTCAGGGCTTCTCTATCTCCTTTTCCAAAGACAAAGCCCTCTTTTATCATCAATATCATCATCAAATTTAATGGTACCTGTTGCGTGCGAGAATATAAGCGGCGGTAGAGTTTGTTAATTCGCGTCCTAGCGTTGTACGAGTATTCCGCACGCAAACAGAAAAGAAAATGTAAACACCAGAGTTTTTACGTGGAAAACCCAAAAAGGGAAAAAACCACGGGGCCTCGCCCAGTTGTAAAGTTCCACTAGTGATTTTGCAGATTACAGACGGCTGATTCGTCCCACAAGTTGGGATAATCAGAATACAATTTGTTTCTCCCAGGAAGTTTACAAAATTCTGCGAATTCCTGGCGTTTTTCGAAAATCCGGCAGAGTTCTGGCGTCTTCAGGCGGCAGGAAGAGTTTCGACGGTGGTCGAGGAGGTGAGGAATCTCCTTTTTCCCCTTTCTCCTCCTCTTCTTCTCTCTTCTGCGAATTCCTGGCATTTCCTGAAAATCCGGCAGAGTTCCGGCGTCTTCAGGCGGCAGGAAGAGCTCCGGCGGCAGTGGTCGAGGAGGTGAGGAATCTCCTATTCCCCTTTCTCCTTCTCCTTCTCCTTCTCTTCTTCTTCTCTCTCTTCCCTTTTTTTTTTTGGTGTAGAATGAGGGCTCTATTTATAGTTTTTCTGGAGTGGCATAGCCCGTAAATAGGCGTGAGATCAAGGGCGAACAGGGAGTGGTTTGAATGGACGGCTGATATCGAATCCTTTGATCATGCACCGTTCGTTGGACATTTGAAGGCCTTAATGATGTCGGAATTCGATGATCTTGGGCTCGTTGGATTCGTCTCGACGAGCCGTTCGATTCGAGTATAAGCTCGTCAAAATCGGAGACCGTTTGGTAACTCAAATTGCGGTTTGAATCTTCCAACAGCGCTTTGAACCCATGATTCGGACTCATTTGGGCTCGGATTGGATTGATCTTGGTGTCGTTGGATTCGTATTTCCGAGACGCTTGGTTTGACTGTAAGATCGCTGAAATCGGAGTTCATATGCTCTCGAAATTAATTTTTGAAGTTTCCAACTAGGTTTTGCCTCGAGATTCGTGCCCGATCAAGATGATTTTTGAGATGACGTATCAGTTGCCCCCCTATTTTCGGACGTCGAAGCTCCAGGAGTCCGAAAATATGCGTTATAAATTTAAAGAATTTTCCCGAGCGAGTCGGAATTATTCTTGCTTGTGGAGGCCTCGAATGGCCTTGAAAGTGTCAAAATTGAGTCCGGGACGTCGAAAAACGTGTCCGGGGACGCCAAAAACATCGAATTTGGACTTGTCGGGGCGAAAAAACGGGCCCGGAATGGGCTTGGCAGCCGAACCGGCCGGCCGCCGCCACCGCCGGTGATGCGGAACCGCTGCCGCGCGCGCGTCTGCGGCCGAACCCGCTCTCCCGCGCAGGGCTGCGCCCGCACCGCGCGCCTGAGCTGAACAGGCCGCTCGCTTGGGCCGAACCGGCCGCGTACCTGGGCCGAACCACGCTCGCGCGCCTGGGCCGAACCG